>CM065899.1:12135000-12760000 GCA_033439115.1 Firmiana major | reverse complement strand
AACCTGTGAGCTTGATCACTTTGACCACGATTTTAGGCATGAGCAAAGGCCCAACACAATTAAACTATTCTATTATTAAACAATATAATTCTCAAACATATCTTGAAACATGAATATAAAATTCATACGTTGTTATTTTGTAATAAAATAATATATAATTGGGTGGATAGGGCTGGCTTGAGGTTGACTTTTAAAAAGGGAGGCCGGGCAGGCCCAACCTGCCCTGCCCATACTAACAAAAAATCAGTCCTCTCAAATTACAAATATTAAGGAGAGAATATTTGCTGGTGTGAGTTAAGTGCTGCAAATGTACAAAGTTGTCCACCTAAATGAAAAGTTTTGTCCTATCTCCATTTAGTCACTTCCAAAGGTTACAAAGGTTGCATCATGTGACTTTCATTTCTTTTCTCTCACTTTTCATTTTATCAAGTAATGTATAGAAATCATATTTTTATTTCCATCCACTTTTCCATCATTCATAACAGGCACAAGCTAGTAGCGGAAAGAAGAAAATATTTTTTTCATTCTTTTAACTTTCCTAGTCTCAGAATTTTCTATCCTTCCACTTTTCTATATTTATTACCAAACAAGGCTTCAATGAACAACTTTCTTCCAACTCCTATTCTTAACACTTAGCAGCCTTTTTGAAACAACAGGAGTTTAAAAGCTTTTCAAGTACATTCTTCCAAAAAAAGTGGTTAGATTGAAATTCTTTTTAAGTAACTAAGATCAATTTTGTACATCCCAAAATTCCATTAAACGTATCACTCAACTTTTTAGTACAACTTTTCTTAAAAGGTCCTAAATTCTAAGCTATACGTCCCATGAAGCTAAATTTCAAGTTTTACATATCCCATGTCATACATTCATTTTCTAAAATCTATACCAAATAAACCTACATCTGTTCTTGTGCATTTCTTCTTAAAAAAAAAACAACAACAACAATTATAACTACTTACATTTTGCTAACTTCGAAAGCTTCTGCGAAGTCTGATGAATCGCAAATCCAATCTTAGAAGCCCTCCTATTGAACTCCGATTGATGTGCAACCGCAGATCTCTGTTCCTCCGCTCTCGACGTACTGCTACTCGGCCCATTTTGGCCCGGCCCAGACGAGATCGACTTCCTTAATCTCTCCGCTACGCTATGAAATTCTTGCGTCCGATCCCTAAATGACGATTGTGCCACTTTTACAGGCATTTTTATTTTGTTTAACCTCTACGCAATTCAAAAAATCCAAAAATCCCCTAACCTAACATAAGACTCCTAAGAAAAAAGGAGACTGGAAAGGCTAACAAGCTAGATTTCCTCGATTCTCTTTGCAATTTAAACAAAAATTAGGGACATGGATGAATATTCTTACTTCATATCGGCGAGATCAGAAACCCTAATCAACCAGATCGACCTTAATTTGGAAAAAAACACTGTCGTCTATACTCGAATTTTTAACAGGAGAAGGAAGCGCTAGATCAAGATCGATATAAATGCTTCTAAGTTGGGACGAATTATCTTCTTTTCATTAGATGAAATGCGATTGCTAGGTGAACTTGAGATCAAGGAAGTTCCAATTTCGGGTGCGGCTTTAGCAAGCAAATGCAAAGGAAAGCAACGATTCATACGAAATCAGAAATAGAGACAGAGCTTGACCCGTATCTTTTAGGCTCAATGGGTATTGTTGTCGCCGCGTGAGCCGCGATTCGAGTAATGGTCTTAACGGGATTTTTTGCATTAGACGTAGAACCCCTCTATTTTTATCCCTTTTTCGCTAATAACTATTTTTTTTTTCTTTTCCTTTTAAAAGTGAATTTAAGGTTTTTTTTTTATTTAAAATGCCTTTTAAAATTTATTTTTTAAGAAAATATTTATACCATTTAGAAAATTAAAAATTTGACAATAAATTTTTTTTCCTTGTTTGATTATTTTTTAAATTTTTTTATTTTAACAAATGATAATAATATAACCAATAAAATATTAGAAATTATTTATTAATTAATTTATTAATATTAAAAAATTATATTTTAAAAAATATTCAAAACTAAAACATTATATTATTAAATATTTAAAAGAAAATATTTATTATTACTTATATTAATATTTTTAAAATTTGAAATAATATTACTATTTTAACATATATATAATATTAATAATATACTAATATTTATTTTTGAAATACTAAAAATATTTATACCGTTATACTAAAAATATTTATTGTTGTTGTTGTTCAGCACAACAATGATGAATTGCTGACGTCAGTGCTTTGATCCTTTTGCCACGTAACTCTGCAAAAGCCAGAACAATTAGAGGGACGCAGGGGTTTTTTCCTGCGTAAGCATTCCGATGCTTAAATCAGAATGAGATTTTAGCAGAGTTTCAGTAAAGTCAAAAAGTGGAGCAAAAATTAAATCATAAATCATACATGACCCCTATTTATAGGGAGTAATTCCTTCTTTAATGACATATTTGTCCATTGGCATAACTGAAGATATCTAAGGACAAAATCGTTTATGGTAAATTTTGACACAGAGTCTATTTTTATCTGTATTCAATTTTAATGTGACAGGTGATGCCTTATCTTGACGACACGTAATATTATCATTTTTTCGATTTTCTTATTTTATTTTACTCATAACAATTGCTCCCCACTCTTTCGCGAGTCATAAAACGCGAAAGAGTACATTGTTTTCTCGTCGTCGCTGCTAGCACGTATATATAGCGCGAGAGCGTTGGCTCGGGCTTCATTTCTCTCGCAGATTTCGCATTCCTACAGCAGATCCTCACGACAAATTCTCTCACCATAGTCTCGCGGTAGAGTCTTGTGGCGAAGTCTCGCGGTATCAGACCTTCGCGGCAATTTAGTTCCTCGCAGCGATCTAACCCTCGCGGCAAGCTAACTCTCGTGGCATATTTGACTCTCGCGGCGCTTTAATTCTCATGGCACTCTCGCGTCATATTGGACTCTCGCAGCAGGGTTGACCCTCACGACATTGAGACCCTCGCGGCATATTTGAACTCTCGCGGCATCGAGACCTCATGGCACCTGGACCCTCGCGGCAAGCATAGACTCTCGCGGCAAGATTGACCTTCACGGCATCGCGACCTTCACGACATTGTGACACTCGCGGCATATTTGAACTCTCGCGGCATCTGGACCCTCGCGACAATTACTTTTGTGGAAGGGTGGACCCTTACGGCACTGTGACCCTCACGGCACATTTGAACTCTCGCGGCGCCCAGACTCTCGCGACAGCTGCTACCGAAGGTAGTCAGAATCTTTTATTGTCTTTAGTATCCTGTTTTATTTAATGGTCGAGCACGACTGTGGAAAACAAATAGTTTTAGATCCTTATTCTAGGCTTAGAGAGTCTGATCTTGAACACCTCAGAAATATCTTTCCTCTCCCTGAGGGTTATATTTATATGCTTCCAACCACTGCTGAGCGCGCTCCCCAATCCGTTAGTAGTGGTGTTCCTATACATCGAGCTTTACTGGAATTTGGATTTCGTTTTCCTCTTCCTGAATTCGGAGTTATTTTCCTTTGGCACTATGGCATAATTCCTGCTCAACTTCACCCCAATGGATGGGCTCAAGTCGTAGGATTTACAATTATATGTCATAAACTTAATGTTAGGCCTACTATCCCTCTGTTTCTCCTTTTTCGGAGTCCGTAGTGTTTGTAATTCGACACGTTTTTGTATTCAAAAAGTCTCAGGGAGAGGTCAGAGTAATAAACTTTTTGGGAAACCTCTTTCTAAGCTTCATAATTATGCTTCGGATTGGCTTATTGTTGAGGTTCCTACGACTTTAAATATTCCTACACGATGGAGTTGTTGTAGACCTTCTAATCTTAGCCCTATATCTAATTTAAGAGATGTATATGGTCTTCTTATTTCTCAGCTACAAGTAGATGACAAGGACGCTTTACTATCGGTGTTAACTCCAGAGAACATAATTGCTGCGGGTTGGGGATGCACTTCTGTTGACTCAGCTTTCACACCCAAGCCCTCTTCTCCATTTGGTTTTCCTAAGGGAAGTCAAGGTGTGGGAAATGCCACTGACCCTTTGGAGGAAGAGTTCAAGGAGAACTTGGATTGGGGCCAGGGCGAGGCTTTTGGTAGCCTTTTTTTAGAATTGCCCACAGATGCGAGCTTAGTTAATATCCATTCTCTTGATGATTATTTAAATTCGGGTGATTTCATATCGCATTTCATTGCATAAATTACTGTCTATTTTCTTCTCGTTTGTTTTGACTTTTGTTTTTCTGTTCTTTTTCCAGGAATGGACTCACTTAGAAGAGCTTTTGGTCGAGGAGATGATGAGGATACTACTAGAGTCGCCCATCCTCCTAAGCGTAGACGTCAATGAGACCATGCTCGAGAGTCCCGAAGCCGTGCTCATGCTTCTGTCCCAGATTCTCAAGGTGAAAGATCGAAGCCTCCCCAAGCTCCACTTCCCTCTCATCCTGAGGGATCCGGTTCTCGTGGTCAAGATAGGGAAAACAGCCAGTCGTGGATCCCCAGCTTCCAGATTCTGAGATGGAAGAGCATCATCGGGCTAATCGAGCAGCGTGCAACACAACTCGCCCATCTCGAATTGGGAGACGATGTTTGTTCATCGAGCCGGCCATGAGGGATACACCAGCGTTTCCTCCAGTCGCGAAACTTAACACTTCCAGATATGCGGTAGACGGTGGCGTGGTGATCCATGGATAAAATTTTATAGTATATCCAGGCGTTAATGATAATGATTCAATTCATGATCCTGGTGTGGCATCTCAGATAGGTTGGTCGACCATACTCCCAAGAGATGAGGCGGAGTTGTTTAAGAGTTTTCCTCAGGCCGAGGATCGAGCAAATTATTTAGCTATGATGGTATCTCCTTAGTTTGTTTTCCCTCTCTGTCTCTTTTTATTCTTTATTTTCTTGATTGACCTTTTGAACTTTTTTGCATTTTCAGACAGCCCAGCAAGTAATTGCTTGCAATGCGCGATATCGAGCATATAGGACTCAGGCTAATACTGAACTCCACCAATTGAAGGCTGAGAAGGTTGAGTGGCTCACTGAAAGGAACTAATACAGGAGGCTTCCTGAGCAACTTGATCGACTGAAGAAAGAGAAAGAGGATCTGAATCTCAACCATTTTCGCCTTTAATAGGATTTTGCTAAGGAGCAAGAGAAGTCTAATCAATACAAAGAGTCCCTTACTACAACTCAAGAAGAGCTAAACTCAGTCCTGTTAAAGCTTCAAGACCTCCAAACTAATTATGACGAGCTGAAGTCCGACCACAGGCGGTTAGAAGAAGAAGTTTCTAGTTCTCGTAGAGGACCTTTGTCTTCCTCAGTTAGCCAAGATGTGCGAAATGAGATTCGTTCCGAAACTGTTAAGGAGTACCATTTATCACAAGACTGTCATGACATGAAGCTGTTATTCTCTACTAGCTTCGTGAAATATGGTTCCTATATGGTGCGTTCTTGGCTAGAAAATGAGAGATCAGGAGAAAATTTTTCTGAGCTGCAGTGGTCGAAACAATTGGAAGACTATACTAACGAGTTTCGCGGTTGGACAAATTATGAGCTCGGTAATAAGGATTTCGAGACCTATCTGGAGAAGGTGGCCCATGACGACCTTTCCAATCTATCGGGCCCTTGGGAACCTTGTCCACAATCAGGAGTGATTGATGTACTAGGCGATCTAGATTGCAACGCGTCAGATGCTTCGGGCGAAGGCACTCCTCCATCGACTAATGAATAGTTTTAGTTCTTTTCTTCTTTTTCTTTGTTGCCAACGTTCTTTTATCTGTACTAAGAACTTTGAAGCTATATGCATAGGAAGTTTTACTTTTTCTTTGAAATACATATTAATAAGACAATTTACTTTGCATATTCTTGTTTTAAGTTTCCCTTATAGCTTGTTTTTACATGTTCTTTTTATATTGGTGGCTTACCTAGCGGATTGTTCGCTTCAAGCCCTTTATCTCGAGTGCGTGGCTTACCTCGCGCATTTTTCGCTTCAAGCCCTTGCACATTTTCTTGGTGACTTACATTGCGCATTTTTCGCTTCAAGCCCTTTTATCTTGAGTGCGTGGCTTACCTTGCGTATTTTTCGCTTCAAGCCCTTGCACATTTTCTTCGTAACTTACCTCGCGCATTTTTCGCTTCAAGCCCTTTTATCTTGAGTGCGTGGCTTACCTCCCGCATTTTTCGCTTTAAGCACTTGCACATTTTCTTCGTGGCTTACCTCGCGCATTTTTCGCTTCAAGCCCTTGCACTGAATATAGCTGAAAGTCTTAATATGAAATAAAATATTTAATAAATCACTATTCAATAAATGAAATTCCAATTCATAGTTTTGACAATGACATTAAATAAATAAAAATTTCACTGCCAGTATGGCTTCAGGTGATTAGCATTCCATGTCTTTGCTATCTTTTTGCCTTGTAAACTTTTCAAGATGCATGTACCAGGTCCAATCATTCTCCTGATTCTGTAAGGCCCTTCCCAATTTGTTCTGAACTTCTCGTCTTCTTTTAAGGCGTTGGTGATGACTGACTTTCGCAATACCAGATCTCCTTCTCGTAGGGGTTTGTCTTTTACGCGAGAGTTATAATAACGAGCAATCCTTTGTTGGTAAGTAGCTAGCCGTATAACGGCAAGATCTTGTTGCTCGTCAACCAGATCCAGATTCTCTCGTAACCCCTGGGAATTCACTTCTTGCACATAGGGAATTATCCTTGGCGAGACAGCTTCGACTTCTACAAGTATTAAAACTTCAGCTCCGTATACTAGGCTGAACGGTGTTTCCCCTGTCGGCACCTGACTCGTGGTCCTATATGCCCATAGAATACTAGGCAGCTCATCCACCCAAGCCCCTTTTGCTTTGTCCAGATGAGTCTTGAGGCCATGAAGTATGGTCCTATTACTGATTTTTGCTTGGCCATTAGCTTGCGGATATGACATTAAAGATATCTTAAGTTGAATCTTTAACCCCTCACAGAAATTTCGGAATGCATCACAATCAAACTGCTTCCCATGATCTACGTTCAAGATCCTTGGAATTCCAAATCGACAGATTATCTCTTTCCAAACCATTGCTTCAACCTTCTTCTCAGTAATTGTGGCTAGTGGCTCTGCTTCTATCCATTTAATAAAATAATCTGTTGGTACCAACAAGTACTTTCGTTGACCTATGGCTACTAGGAACGGTCCAAGTATATCCAAGCCTCATTGGGCAAACGGTGTGGGCTGAAATGTACTTTGAAAGGCTGATACTGGGGCAGTCGTCAAGGGGGTGCATATTTGGCATTTGTCACATCTCCGCACTTTATCAAGTGCATCTTGCTTGAGCGTGGGCCAATAGAATCCTGCCCTGAGTATTTTTGTTGCCAAAGCCCGAGCTCCTAAATGCTCTTAACATATCCCCTCGTGAACTTCAGCCAATGTGCAATTGGCTTGTTCTGGGCCTAAACACTTCAACAGTGGCATGGTATATTCCCTTTTGTAGAGCTCCCCGTTGATCAAAGTAAATTTTGCACTTTGGATTCTCATTTTTCGAGCTGCTTCTTTTTCATTAGAAAGTGTTCCCTCCATTAAATACTGCTTCGTGGTCATCTTCCAATCAGAACCGACTTCAATTTCTAACACCTCTTCTTCTTCTTCTTCTTCTTCTTCTACTATACTCGACTTTACCAACCTTTCTACTTTCACAGACCACCTAGTAGCTTCTTTGGAGGATGCTAACTTAGATAGGGCGTCGGCATTGCCATTCTCGGATCAATCAATTTGAGTTATCTGAAAATTGTCAAACAATTGAGCGAACCACTGAACCTTTTCCAAGTACGAAATGAGAGTAGATTCCTGCACTTCATACTGCCCCTTGAACTGGTTGACAACAAGTTGCGAATCACTATGGGCTAGCAAATTTCGAACTTGGAGCTCCCTTGCAAGTTTCATACCACAAATTAACGCTTTGTATTCAGCCACATTGTTGGAACTAGGGAAATCAAAGCGTAGAGAATACTCTAACATTTCCCCTTCTGGTGATATTAGTACAATGCCAGCTCCGCTTCCCTTGACACTTGGCGCTCCGTCAATAAACAGCTTCCACCATTCCAACTCTTTCTCCTTGGTATTTTCTCGACATGTGCACTCAACAATGAAATCTGTCAGTGCTTGTGCTTTGATAGCTTGTCGAGGTTGAAAAGAAATATCGTACTCTCCGAGTTCGACGACCCACTTCACTAATCTTCCAGAATGCTCAGGCTTTTGAAGTATTTGTCTCAACGGTTGATTTGTTAATACAGTTATAGAATGTGCCTGAAAAGAGGGGCGTAGTTTTCGGGTTGCTATGACAAGTGCTAAGGCTACTCTCTCAACTTGCAGATATCTTGTCTCTGCCTCCAGGAGCACTTTGCTTACATAATAAACTGGCCTATCTCCTTCTGCGGTTCTCCTCAGTAAAATTGCACTAACCGCTTTTTAAGTTACCCCAAGGTACATAAACAGCTGCTCCCCGGTTAAAGGCCTTAACAATAACGGGAGTTCTTTTAAATACTCCTTTAACTCTTCAAAGGCCACTTGACATTCCTCAGTCCATTGAAAGTTTTTTCCGCCTCGGAGTGTCTTGAAGAACGGTAAGCTCCTTTCGACGGATTTTGACAGGAAACGGTTTAGTGCGGCTATCTTCCCCGTCAGCCTCTGCACCTCTTTAAAAGTAACTGGAGGCCTCATATCTAAAATGAATTGGACCTTTTAGGGGTTGGCTTCGATCCCATAGTTGGTTATCATGAATCCCATAAACTTCCCAAATTGGACTCCGAACGAACACTTGTTGGGATTTAGTTTCATGTGATACTTCCTTAGAATTACGAAGACTTTGGATAGTCGCAAAGCATGAGATTCCCCTTCCTTACTTTTCACAATCATATCATCCACATAAGCTTCCATTGTATCTCCAAGTAGATCCTTAAAAACTCTGTTTACCATACGCTGATATGTAGCACCTACGTTTTTTAAGCCAAATGACATCACATTGTAACAGTAAGTACCTTTATCAGTGATGAAAGACGTTTTTTCTTCGTCTTCTGGGTGCATTAGGATCTGATGATAACCGGAGAATGCGACCAAGAAGCTAAGAAACTCGTATCCCAAAGTTTCATCTACTAGCTTGTCTATTCAAGGCAGTGGATATGAGTTTTTCGGACATGCCTTATTCAGATCTGTAAAGTCCACACACATTCTCCACTTTTCGGTGGTTTTCTTCACCATCACTACATTCGCTAGCCATTTCGGATACAAGACTTCCCGAATGAATCCAGCCTCAAGTAGCTTATCTATCTCTTCTTCAATGACTTGCTGCCTTTCAGGGGCGAAATTCTTTTTCTTCTGTTTAATAGGTTTTACCCCAGGCAACACGTTGAGTTCATGACAGATAACCTCCGGATCAATTCCAGGCATATCAGCAGGGGTCCATGTTTAAACATCAGCATTATCTCTTAAGCACTTCACTATTTCTTCCTTCGTTTCGGGCTTCAATCGGCTTCCAATATACACCTTCTTCTCTCTGTCATCAATCCCCAACTTCATTTCTTCGATCTCTTCAACAGGCCTTAGCTTGGATGGCTCTGCGATAGTAAAAGTTTCTTTCTTCTGAACCCCCTTACATGTAGTTGATGTAACATTACATGTTCTCGCTCTCCTTTAATCTCCTCTTATTTATCCCACACCTCTGGGGGTTAGGAACTTCATCAGCAGATAACACGGGGAAAGTATGACTCTTATATCACTCAACAATGGCCGCCCGAGAATAACATTGTAAGCTAGAGAGGTTGACTTGATCACCATAAACAAGACCTGTCTTGTAACACTCTTAGGGTCTTCACCCAGAGTAACGGGTAGTTCAACTAACCCCGCCACCTTCACCTTTTCTCCTGTGAAGCCAAATAGGGGAGTAGTTACGGACTTCAATCCGTCTTCACTCAAATTCATTTTAAAATAATTCCAGTAGATGAGGTTCACCGAGCTCCCGTTATCTACTAGAATTTGGCTTATCGAATGTTTTAGCCACGACTGCCGATATGACCATAGGGTCATCGTGTGGAATGATAACATCTCATTGATCAGCAGGCGTGAAAGTAATCGTCTCTCCATCTTCAGCTACTTTCATCACAGAATGAACCTGGTATGCCTGCCTAGCATAAGCCTTCCGTGAGGCGGATGAGCTACCAGCTACGTATTCCCCACCAGAGATGACATGAATTGCGGCTCCTGTAGGCTCATTATCTATCTGCTGGTTTCTACGTTCCCCCCGCCTTACCCCATTTCCTCTTTCTTCATTCCTCCTTCTGTTTGCTCCGTTATCATTGTGTCTATCCCATAGTCTATTGTCTCCTCGACCATGCACAGGATACTGATTCCTCTCGTTCCTCTGTATGTAGCGGTCTAACAGCCCTTCTCTAGCTAATTTCTCAAGTTGATTCATCAGATTGCAACACTTCTCCGTCGAATGACCAAAAGCGGAGTGAAAACTACAATAGGATCTGAGGTCTCGTCCTAGGTTTCCCTCACCTCTCCTAGGGAATTGAAGCATCCCAGTTCTCTCGATCGCTGCTAGGATCGAAGCACGCGGTTCAATAAGCCGTGTGTAGTTAGCATACTTCAACTTTAGGGCTTTGCCAGATTTGTTTGATCTCCCCATATTCTTCTCATCAAGCTCTTTTTCCCACTTCATTCCTTCTTTAGAGTCCCTTATCGAAATCGTTTTCATCACCTCCTCTTGGGTGATATACTTGTTCGCTTTAGAGAATAAGTCTGAGACTGTTGTCGACTGATCCAAGGATAATGATTCTTAGAGTTTTTCAGACCTTGTTCCTTGTAGCATGGCTGTCACCGCTATCCCTACTTGTAGGTCACGTACCTCAAGAGCAGCATCATGAAATCGATCTACATAGCTTTTTAACGATTCTTTGTTTCCTTGCCTTAGGGTGAGCAGATAGGTGGCTTCTTTCCTTTTCTGGCTATTTATCCCAAAGGCCTTCAAAAATTTGCTTCTCAACTGATTTAAGGAAGAAATAGACCCTTCTGGTAAGTTGTTAAATCACTTCAATGCGTGGCCCGTTAAGGTTAGAGAGAATGCCCTACACATAATCTCATCCTCTCATCCATGTAGTAGCATTAATGACTCATAGCTTTCAACATGGTCATAAGGGTCAGTCTTTCCGGCATATGCTGTTATTTGTGGCATTTTAAACTTTGGAGGTAGTGGTTTCCGCATGATCGCTGCGCTGAATAGGATTCTTCATTTTTGGTTCTCTTCAGCCGGAACCAACTTTTTCTCTTCTAAGATTTGTTCAATCATTCTCTTCATGTCCATGACATCTTATGCCGTGGGAGTAGGCCGATCTTGGATCTTTTCAGTATTACACGAATCAGCTTGATCACAATCAACAGTCTCTTTCCCCTTACTGTATAGATTATGAGTTTGGTTTCTCTCAGTTTGAGATAGAAAATTTGTCATTTCAGTAGGGGGTTCCATGTTGGATCTACCTCTAAGCCTCTCCTTCCCATATGGGATCTCGTCATCCTAACACCTCCTATACCATCCATACATCCAGCGTCTATCTCCGTTGGACTTTCAGGATTTCCAACATTCGGGCGTCGCAGGTGTAAGACCCGATTTTTATCGTAAGAGCAAAAGGGAATGAATAGAAATTTTCGAGTGCATTTAAAAATGCAAAAGGACTTAAATGGTATTCCCGAACATGCGTAATGGTGAAACGGTCAAAAGACCAAAATTCGGTATTAACCGGGATAAGAAAATTTAATTTAAAATATGAGATTGAGAAATCTTGATCAATAACGAAGAAATAATTAAATTTCGGGTTAAATTGATCAAGATATGAATTTATTGGAATAAACCAAAATTTTCGTATCGAAAAATAATCTCGAAAATAATCGAAAAATATACCGAAAAGGTAAAATCGGACTGAGAAATTTATTTACAGATTAAATGAATAAAATAATATTTTTCTTAGATATTTTTGCCAAATAGTAATATTTAATTGAATATAATAATAATAAAAATAATAATAAATAAAAAAATAAATTAATTAAAAAAAAAAAGAAAATCGTGTTTTGCGATTTTCTGAAGAAAACAAAGCAGCCGAACCGAGGAAGCTCATCGAAGCGCCACCGGCTAGATTGAGGGGCCGACGAGGGTCGGCCATGGAAGCCCGTCACCCGCGTGACCACCGGCAGCCACGACGCGCGTTCTTAGCCATAGGAAAACCCAAAATCGGCGGAAGAAAGTCGCAAGGAAGAAAAGACGTTTTCGTCGGCATTGACGCCGATCTAGGGCCGGCCACCGACAGTCGAAGGTAGCCCACGCGGAGACAGGCCGATCGACGGCTGAATCGGTCGGTGGGGCAACGGCTAACGCAGAAAAACGGCAAGAAACAGAAACGATACTGAGGCGAGGAGAGAATAGGCCGGACCGGCCACTTTCGGGCGACCTCGAGGAAAACTGAGACCAGATCCGAGCTGCGAACGATCTCGCGGAGCCACTGGCGGAAGAAATCGGTGGAGAATCGGCCGACAAGCCACTGAACCGATCGAACCGGACTGAACCGACGGTCTGAACCGGGTTGAAACGGACCGAACCGATTCAGCCAAAAAAAAAGAAAAGAAAAAAGGAAGAAAAAGGGAAAAAGAAACAAGTGAAAAATTGGGAAAAATTTCAGTGATGCAATCGAGCTACGGGTAAGTCGGTAAGCGGTCGAATTGATCGATTTAAGTTTCGAAATATTTAATTTGATTAATATCCGACTAAAAATTTACCCGAAAAAATATTAAATTGTGTAGCTCGACAATAGGCATTAACCGAAAGCTTGAGACAGTCTCGATTTGCGTACTATCATGGAATCTCGGGTAAGTAACCTTTATTTATGATAATTTACATCGTTATGCGTGTTAAAAATTACTACATAAATTACGGATTTAAATTCTGCATAAATGAATTAAATTTTAAAAATTTGAATAAATTGTCGTAAATACTAAATTGAGATATCTGAGAATTTCGAACGAGACTAAATAAATACTGATGGGCCCAATGAGCCCAATAGGCCTCGATAATGTGAATAGTGAGTGGAAAATGGGCTCAAGGCTGATTAAGGCCCATTATGGTACAATCGGGCCCAATATGGGTAAACGGGCCCAATGATTTAAATTAAGCCCAAAAAAATATGAAATACAAATAAATTGTATTGTATTTGACCTGATGAATATTTCTCCACAGTTTCGAAGATTGGATTGGAAGCAAATCGAACTGCGTGACGAGTCATCCGTGAAAAGGTTAGACTGTACAGAAAAATGAGGTAAGGGAATTGTGTGAGTAGCTAGAGGTAGCTACGCGTATTTTAATAGATTTTCTATACACTGATTATGTATGTATACACTGTTATTGTATAAAGGTCCTAAAAATGGTTTTAAGATTTTAAGGACTCGGAATAGGTGAAAAGTCTATTTTACCCCTATTGAGGGAAGTTCACCTAAGGATGGTGAAAGCATCACATGCAGGAAATGCATGATTTAAGGAAATTTCTGGTTTAAAGAATTTTATTGGTTTTAAGCAAAGAAAATCGGTAGATTGGCCAATAATTGCATAGGTTTCCCAAATAATACTACGTAAGTGTTATTGGTATTTAAATGAAATTCTTTGGAAAACATGCCAACTATCAATTTTACATGGAAACAGATAGTGCTGGCGCATAACTCGCACCATATCTGCATTTGTGAGTGTGCATAAATGTGCTTGAGCGGTTGCTCGCACCAACTTGTGTGACATCATATGCATGAAATGTGCTAGAGCGGTTGTTCGCACTGATTTTATGATTTGATATGCATGAGAGTAGCTGGAGCCTAGCTCGCACTCTGTTTTGACATGTTTTGACTTGTTTTGACTGATATGCATAAAATGGTGCTGGAGCGATTGCTCGCACTAATTTTACTGATTTGATATGCATGAGAGGTGCTGGAGCTTAGCTCGCACCCTGTTTTGATATGAAATTTGCATAAAGTCGTGTTGGAGTGTAACTCGCACGAGATTTGATTTAATTATGCATAAAACCATGCTGGAGTGTAACTCGCACAAGATTTAATTTACTTGAGCATTCATTTGTGCTGGAGCGTTGCTCGCACAAAGTTTTATATGGTTTTATAATTCATTTGAATGCGGTACTGGAGTTTTTCTCGTACGAGGTTTTCACTGAGTTTTTATGCATATCCGTACTAGAGCATTGCTCGTACATGAAATTTACTTGAATTTATAATCAGTTTAAGTCGTACTGGAGCGCTGCTCGTACGCATATTTTACTAATTTTTATGAAACCGTGCTAGAGCTTCGCTCGTACGATATTTTCTGATATCATGAATATGCATGGAGCCATGCTTGAGCTTCGCTCGTACAGGGATTTATATTACATGCATATAGCCATGTTGGAGCCTCCTGTAGACTGTGTGTCACAGTGAGATAATATGCTCACACCTGCATACTGAGACAGAGATGATATGGGTGGATAAGACCTATTGCAGGCACCCCTGATTGAGCTTGGGTTCATGGAGTACGTTGTACCGTGTATATCACGCGGAGTACGCTGTACCATGGGGATTGTTGGAGTGGAGTGGCACTAGCCACGAGGCAGCAAGCCTTGCCCTCACAATCCTGGTGTTATGCTGTTCTGGCGGGTAGGACGACCCACCTCCCGTTTCAGGTGTGATACCCCGCACACTAGGTACCGTGTTGCCAGGGATCACTAGGATATGGTCATAGTCCTCGATGTTACTGATATAATCAGCTGCTTGTCTCACATGATATAACTATTGGGCGATAGATCAGGGTAGACCCGAGGGAGGGGTCAGGCCCCCGATTTTATGATTTTTACTATGCTAATTTACGTTTTAAAGGATCTTATGACATGCGACCTTGAATTGTTTTATGAGACGATTGACCCGAAAGGGTTAGTTTATACTGCAGTTTTAATGAAATGATTTAAATGCAGTAGCATGATGTTGTTTTCCATGCTTTCATTTCAAATTCATGATTTGTCTTACATGACATGAAAGAATTGCATGATCTGGATTTGCTTCATGCACATTATGATTTAATGATGTCACATATAATGCCTTTGATGCATGAATTACATGATTTTTATATGCACAATTAGTTTTGATAAACTATGTCATGTATATATGCATGATTTTGTGCTTGAGATTTTAATGAAAAGAAATGGATTTAAGGGCATGGCATTATGAGCATGTAGATAGTGGAGCTATCTACTTACTTGCATAATTGCCTTACTGAGCGTGTGGTTTGCTCACCCCCCTTATTTTCCCATCTTTTCATAGCACTCGCAATAGTTAGTAAGCGGCTGAGGACTTGCATGCTTGGTATCCGCTGCTTCCCATCGAGAGACAGGTATACACATTTGTATGGTTTTGTATCTAAATATGTAATGCACAGTACTGTAAACATAAATGATGTCGGGGATGTAGAGTTATAAATATCATTGTGTAGGTATTCAGTTAAAGTCAAAAGATAGTAAACTCTGATATGTGAATGTGAATATGGAAATGGAATGGTAAATAGGTGAGAGGTGACTAACACCGAATTATAGCCAAACTGTTTGTAGGATGGTCACGATGAGAGAAATGTAAGAATTAAATAATAAACGAAAAAGCAAAAAATTTACTCTGATTTTTAGGTAATTTGGGTCGTGACAGGTTTAATGGTATCAGAGCCGAGTTAGCCTGATATGAGTCGGTGTTAGTGGTTAAGGAAGTTTACATCCCCATGTACTGTGCATTGTTTAGATACAATTATGTATATCGAGATGAAAGTGCAGCTAAGAATTTGGTTTTGAATGCAAGAATAGACTCATTAACTGATAGTCGCTATGATAAAAGGGCGAGTACACGAGCTCGAGGCCGTAGAGGAAGGCCCGAGAGTCATATTGAGTCGCCACATGAGACTCCAAATGAGATAGACGTGGAAGCTGGTATTGAGCATGCCCCACAGAGTCCGACAGAGAGATCGGACAGTATTGAGACACACTTCGCGAGGTTGGAGCGGAGTGTGGAGAATATTTTTCGAGCTAATTGCTCAGAGTATGTATGAGATTTGAGGGCGAGTCGGAGTATTGGTGGAAGTGCGCTCGACCCATCTTAAGAGTTAGACATCCAAAATGGACGTGAAAAATAATTCTAGATGTATTCCGGTGATAGAATATCCTGGACACTGCTTAAAGAAAATTGCATATAAAAATTCTTTACTTTGACCCAAAGGAACTGGTTGATTAATGAGTATGAAACTCGGTTTATATTGCTAGGCAGATATGACTCCGACACTATGAATAATGAGAGTCGAAATGTCTGAAAGTTTATGGAAGGGCTCAGATTATCAATTAGAGTCCGATTGGCCCTGTTAGATATCACTACCTATCTCGAGGCAGTGCGCAGACTATAGTTGTGTGAATAAGATCAAAAGATGCACGCCTCTGAGATTGGGAAAGGTAGTAAGGGCCGAAATAAAGAATGATAGAGATGTCAGAACAAAAAAAAAAGTAGTTTGGAAAAGCTTAGAGTTGATAAGTCACGGGGTAAGATGATTGGTAAAGCCCCAGTGTATCCAATTTCAATACTTTTGCGGCGTATTGTGAATTGAGGACCCCAACCTGCTCCGTAGCAATTGAGCAGTGTAGCAGTGAGAGTAGTGCAACAGTGTAGCAGTGAGAACAGTGTAGCAGTGTAACAGTGTGAACAATGTAGGATGTGTGGTAGATACCACAGAAATAAGATGTTGGACAAAGGCGAGTGTATGCCTTGGACCAGGACACTATTGATGTTTCATTAGATGTGGTGGAAGATACCACACTAGTTAAGAATAATGAAATAATTATTTTAATTGATCCTGGTGCCACGTATATATTCATACCGCCTTCAGTTGCTTATAAGTTAATGAAAGATGTGAAGCTTGTACCCTTAGGCAAGATGATGATAGTTAGCTGATTATCACTAACTGAATATGGGTATAGAGATTGTAAGTTGAAAATAGGGGTGAAAACATCACTGAAAAGTGTATTGAAAGTTTTAATAAGAAATGAAAGAGTTTGTTATAAGTGATATATGAAAGGAGATAAGCTTTTAGATGTGATAGATCCTGAATACGAAAGATATTGGAATAAGAGGCATACGCAAGGCAAGAATATCTTTAATATGTAAAGTAAATTGGATTAAGCGATATGTAGTTAATATGGATTACGACCAAGGATAAAGGAGGATATATCTACACCTAGTCCATGTGGTCAAGTCTGAGGGTTAATAAAGGTATTTCAAAATACTTCCCCGCCTTAAGACTTGACAGCGTCGATAAGCGCACACATAACCTAAAAATTGAAATCGACAGTCGTAATATATACATTTAAAATTTGAGTACCTTTGCTAGTACGATAAAGAAATATAGAATTTGAGTAATCACGAAGTTTTAAAAATTAAAATTTTATAAAAGCCGTTAATATAAGAAAAAACGAAATGACGCGAGTTAGTATCTTGAATGGAAACGATTACGAAAGGACATTATACGTTTATGCGTACATAGGTCAAGAATATAGGTGATTGAAATATTTAGTAGAACTAAACTATGTTAAGGTATTTAAACCTTACCTGGACCGATTGGTTGTCATCTTTAGCGATGATATTTTGATGTATTCGAAGTCCAGGGAAAAGCATGAGTAGCAAATGAAAACTATTTTACAGACGAGGTGTTGTAAGTTTCTCGAAATTGACTGCTCAATTGACACATCTCATTTGAAAAAAGATTGCATGTCAATGGGATGATAAGTATGAAAGTAGCTTCGGTGAGTTTTGGTATATTAAAGTAATAAACTGACCACCGTAAGTATTCTCACCATAACCAACAGCTCAAGAGGTTTCAGTGTGTATGGATACCTCAAAATAATGATTGGCCTGTGTATTGATGTAAAATGGGAAGATAGTCGTTTATGGATCCAGATAGTTCAAGGACCATGAGAGAAACTATCCGACCCATGGTTTAGAGTTGGCAGCCGTAGCGTTTACGCTGAAAGTATGGCGCCACCACTTAAATGGTAAGAAATTTCGGGTATGCACTGAAAAAAAAACCAAAAACCACAAGTATCTGTTTTCACAAAAAGAATATGAGATAACCAAGAGGGTTAGAGCTTCTAAGGATTATGATTGTGAACATTGTACCACCCAGGAAAGGCTAATGTAATGGCTGATGCCTTGAACAGAAAGAGTCTCGGGATGGTATCACATATAATGGTCAGGGAGCGTGAGCTGCTAGAGCAGTTGTGAGCCTCAGTAGTGATGTGATCCCTTCTAATGATGACGATGATTTTGTGATAGCTAGCCTGAGGTCAGAACCGGATTTGTGTGACTGGATTTGCCAAGCTTAGCGTGATGATCTGCATGGTGTCGATAGTGTGGGTCAGATTCAGAAGGGTATAGTGACAGTTCACAGTGAGTGATGATGACTTATAGAGGTTCAGAGATAGTATAAGTGCTCCCTAGGACCACAGTTGATGAGATAGTGTTATTCACAGAAGCTCACTCTTCGGGATATACAGTGCATCCAAGAAATAATAAATATATCGAAATCTCTAAAAAGGGTATTGGTGGTCAGATATGAAAAGAGACATTGTTGAGTTGTAGCGAAGTGTCTCATATGTCAGCAGAGTAATGTAGAGTACTAGAAGTCTGCAGGATTATTGCAGCCTCTACTTATATTGGCACGAAAATGAGAACCAGTTATCATGAATTTAGTGATGGGTTACAAAGGACCTGGAATGAATCACGAGACTATCTGGGTGATGGTTAATAGATTGATTAAGTCTACCCACCTTCTGGCTATGAAAATCCTCAAATACTCAGAGTGTGTAGGCGAAATTATGTGTACGAAAAATTGTGAAATATTATGTAGCGTTCCAGTGAGCATGATATCAGATAGGGATTCCCGCTTCACTTCCCACTTCTGGGAATATTTTTCAGGAAGCTATGGGAACCTGATTATGTGTTAGCACAACTTCCATCCTCGGACAGATGGTCAGTCAGAGAGGACTATACAGGTTCTGGAGGATATGATGAGAGCGTGTGCCATTGATTTGATAAGCTCTTGGGATGATCAGTTATTACTAATCGAATTCGCCAATAATGACAGTTTTCACTCGAGTATCGGGATGACTTTATATGAGGCATTGTATGGCCGTAAGGGATTGTTCCCCGACTTGGATAAGAAAAAGTGGGTGACAGATAAAATTGTTCCCAAATTGGTAAGATAAACCTCTGAGGATGTTCAGTTGATTTCTGAGAGATTAAAAAACATCTCAGAGCAGACAAAAAGACTATGCTGACAAGAGATAGAAATCATTGGAATTCACTGAGGGTGAATCAATATTGTTGGAAGTTAATTGTCATAAGGACATAACGAGATTCAGAAAGAGATATTGGACAAGTGGGAGACAAGGCCGGTAGGTTGGCGTTACCACTTGAATAAACAGGCATCCATAATGTCTCCCATCTTTTGATACTTCAGAAATACTATCCGGATCCAACATAGGTGATCGGATATGAGCTTCAACAACTTAGCTCAATGAGAGTGTAACGTATGAAAATCGATTCGGGTATTAGACGGAAGGAGAAAGTGTTGAGGCTTAAGATGATCTCCCTAGTCAAGTCTGTTGGTAGTATTACACTCCGGAAAAAGTCACATGAGAATTAAAGAGTATGATGCGATAGACATACTCGGAGTTATTTATGGACTCATATGACTTGGTTCTAATTTGGAGGACCAAAGTTCTTAAGTGGAGGAGATTGTAAGACTCGATTTTTATCGTAAGAGCAAAAGGGAATGAATAGAAATTTTTGAGTACAGTTAAAAATGCAAAAGGACTTAAATGGTATTCTCGAACATGCGCAAGGGTAAAACGATCAAAAGATCAAAATTCGGTATTAACCGGGACAAGAAAATTTAATTTAAAATATGAGATTGAGAAATCTTGATCAATAACGAAGAAATAATTAAATTTCGGGTTAAATTGATCAAGATATGAATTTATTGGAATAAACCAAAATTTTCGTATTAAAAAATAATCCCGAAAATAATCGAAAAATATACCGAAAATGCAAAATCGGACTGAGAAATTCATTTACAGATTAAATGAATAAAATCGTATTTTTGTTAGATATTTTTGCCAAATAATAATATTTAATTGAATATAATAATAATAAAAATAATAATAAATAAAAAATAAATTAATTAAAAAAAACAGAAAATCGCGTTTTGTAATTTTTTGAAGAAAACAAAGCAGCCGAACCGAGGAAGCTCATTGGTGCGCCACCGACCGAACTGAGGGGCCGACGAGGGTCGGCCATGGAAGCCCGTCACCCCCGTGACCACCGGCAGCCGCGACGCACGCCCTCAGCCACCGGAAAACCCAAAATCGACGGATGAAAGTCGCGAGGAAGAAAAGATATTTTCGCCGACGTTGACGCCGATCTAGGGCCGGCCACCGACAGCCGAAGGTAGCCCATGCGAAGACCGACCGATCGACGGCTGAATCGACCAGTGGGGCGGCGGCTAACGCTGAAAAACGGCAAGAAACATAAACGGTACCGACGACGAGGAGAGAACAGGCCGGACCGGCCGCTTTCGGGCGACCTTGGGGAAAACTGAGACTAGATCCGAGCTGCGGACGACCCCGCGGAGCCACTGGCAACGAAAACCAGCGGAGAATCGGCCGGTAAGCCACTGAACCGGTCGAACCGGACTGAACCGATGGTCTGAACCGGGTTGAACCGGACCGGACCAGTTTAGCCAAAAAAAGAAAAGGAAAAAAGGAAGAAAAAGTGAAAAAGAAAAAAGAGGAAAAATTCCAGTGATGCAATCGAGCTACGGGTAAGTCGGTAAACGGTTGAATTGACCGATTTTAGTTTCGAAATATTTAATTTGATTAATATCCGACTGGAAATTTACTCGAAAAAATATTAAATTGTGTAGCTCGACAATTGGCATCGATTGAGAGCTCGAGACAGCCTCGATTTGCGTATTATCATGGAATCTCAGGTAAGTAACCCTTATTTATGACAATTTACATCGTTATGCGTGTTAAAAATTACAGCATAAATTACGGATTTAAATTCCGCATAAATGAATTAAATTTTGAAAATTTGAATAAATTGTCGTAAATACTAAATTGAGATATTCGAGAATTTAGAACGAGGCTAAATAAATACTGATGGGCCCAATGAGCCCAATAGGCATCGATAATATGAATAGTGAGTGGAAAACGGGCTTAAGGCCGATTAAGGCCCATTATGGTACAATCGGGCCCAATATGGGTAAACGGGCCCAATGATTTAAATTAAGCCCAGAAAAATATGAAATACAATTAAATTGTATTGTATTTGACCTGATAAATATTTCTTCGCAGTTTCAGAGATTGGATTCGAAGCAAATCGAACTGCGTAACGAGTCATCAATGGAAAGGTCAGACTGTACAGAAAAATGACGTAAGGGAATTGTGTGAGTAGCTAGAGGTAGCTACGCGTATTTTAATAGCTTTTCTGTACACTGATTATGTATGTATACACTGTTATTGTATAAAGGTCCTAAAAATGGTTTTAAGATTTTAAGGACTCGGAATAGGTGAAAAGTCTATTATACCCCGATTGAGGAAAGTTCACCTAAGGATGATGAAAGCATCACATGCATGAAATGCATGATTTAAGGAAACTTCTGGTTTAAAGAATTTTATTGGTTTTAAGCAAAGCAAATCAGTAGATTGGCCAATAATTGCATAGGTTTCGCAAATAACACTACGTAAGTGTTATTGGTATTTAAATGAAATTCTTTGGAAAATGGGCCAACTATCAATTTTATATGGAAACAGATAGTGTTGGCACATAACTCGCACTATATCTGCGTTTGTGAGTGTGCATAAATGTGCTTGAGTGGTTGCTCGCACCGACTTGTGTGACATCATATGCATGAAATGTGCTAGAGCGGTTGCTCGCACTGATTTTATGATTTGATATGCATGAGAGCTGTTGGAGCCTAGCTCGCACTCTGTTTTGACATGTTTCGACTTGTTTTGACTGATATGCATAAAATGGTGCTGGAGCGATTGCTCGTACTAATTTTACTGATTTGATATGCATGAGAGGTGCTGGAGCTTAGCTCGCATCCTGTTTTGATATGAAATTTGGATAAAGCCGTGCTGGAGTGTAACTCGCACGAGATTTGATTTAATTATGCATAAAGCCGTGCTGGAGTGTAACTGGCACGAGATTTAATTTACTTACCCCGTGCTGGGGTTTATCAATCAACTTACCTCGTGACTCATCAGCTCTAATCTTTTACCAAATTACATTTTTCCCATCTGACATCTCTGTCATTCTCTATTCTCTTTTTGTCTCAATTTCGGCCCTTACTACCTTTTTCAATCTCAGAGGCATACAGCTCATGATCTTATTCACAAAACTGTAGTCTGCGCACTGCCTCAGCATAGGTAGTGATATCTAATGGGCTAATCGGACTCTAATTGACAATCTGAGTCCTTCATGAACTTTCAGACATTTCGATTCTCACTGTTCATAGTGTCCGAGTCATATCTGCCCAGGAATATAAACTGAGCTTCATACTCGTTAATCAATTAGTTCCTCTGGGTTAGAGTAAATAATTTCATCTGTAAATTTCCTTTAAACAGTGTTCGGGATATTCTGTCACCGGAATACATCTCGAATTATTTTTCCATGTCCATTCTGAATGTCGAAATCTTAAGATGGGTCGAGCAGACTTCCACCAATGCTCCGACTCGCCCTCAAATATCATATATACCCAGAGTAATTAGCTCGCAAAATATTCTCCACACTCCGCTCCAACCTCGCGAAGCATATCTCAATACTGTCTGATCTCTCTGTCAGACTCTATCCGATCTCTCTATCGGACTCTGTGGGGCATGCTCAACATCAGCCTCCACGTCAATCTCATCTCGAATCTCATGTGGCAACTCAGTAAAACTCTCGGGCCTACCTCAACGGTCTCGAGTTAGTGTACTCGCCTCTCAACCATAGCGGCTATCAGTTAATGAGTCTATTCTTGCATTTAAAAATCAAATTCTTAGCTGCACTTCCATCTCGATATACACAATTGTATCTAAATAATGCACAGCACATGGGGATGTAAACTTCCTTAACCACTAACACCGACACATATCAGGCCAACTCAGCTCTGATACCATTAAACCTGTCACGACCCAAATTACCTAAAAATCAGAGTAAATTTTTCGCTTTTTCATTTATTATTTAATTCTTACCTTTCTCTCGTCGTGACCATCCTACAACACAGTTGGGCTATGATTCGGTGTTAGTCACCTCTCACTATTACCAATCCATTTCCATAATCATATTCACATATCAGAGTTTACTATTCTTTGACTTTAAATAAATACATACTCAATGGTATTTATAACTCTACATCCCCGACATCAATGTCCGTTTACAGTACTGTGCATTACATATTTAGATACAAAACTCTACAAATGTGTATACCTGTCTCTCGATGGGAAGCAGCGGATACCAAGCATGCAAGTCCTCAGCCGCTCAATAACTATTGCAAGTGCTCTGAAAAGATGGGAAAATAAGGGGGGTGAGCAAACCACACGCTCAGTAAGGCAATTATGCAAGTAAGTAGATAGCTCCACTATCTACATGCTCATAATGCCATGCCCTTAAATCCATTTCTTTTCATTTAAAATTATCACGCACAAAGTCATGCATATTCAATGCTTTAGTTTATCCAAAACTATTTGTGCATATATAAATCATGTAATTCATACATTCAAAGCATTTTATGTGACATCATTAAATCATATGAAGCATGAATTTAATCAAGATCATGCAGTCTATCATGTCATGTAAGACAAATCATGGATTTCGATTGAAAGCATGGAAAACTTCACATGCTACTGCATTTAAATCAATACATTAAAACTGCAGTAAAAACTAACCCTTCCGGGTCAATCAACTCATAAAACAATCTCATAATTCCATTTCAAACTCATAAAACAATTCGTTAAAATTTCATTATAAAACTTCGGTTATAAAACCACCCTTCTTTCAGGGTCACATATCATAAAATCATATGAAATCATAAATTCGTCAAATCGGGGGCCTGACCCCTCCTTCGGGTCTACCCTGGTCTATCAGACCACAAGTTATATCATGTGAGACAAATAGGTAATTATCAGTAACATCGAGGACTATGGCCATATCCTAGTGATCCCTGGCAACACGGTACCTAGTGTGCGGGATATCATACCTGAAACGGGAGGTGGGTCGTTCTACCCGTCAGAACAGCATAACACCAGGATTACGAGGGCAAGGCTTGCTGCCTCGTGGCTAATGCCACTCCACTCCAACAATCCTCACGGTACAGCGTACTCCGCGTGATATACACGGTACAATGTACTCCGTGAACCCAAGCTCAATCAGGGGTGCCTGTTATAGGTCTTATCCACCCATATCATCTCTGTCTCAGAATGCACGTGTGAGCATATCATCTCACTGTGACACACAGTCTACAAGAGGCTCCAACACAGCTATATGCATGTAATATAAATCTCTGTCCGAGCGAGGCTCAAGCACGGCTCCATGCATATTCATGATATCAGAAAACCTCGTGTGAGCAAAGCTCTAGCACGGTTTCATAAAAATTAGTAAAATCTGCGTACGAGCAGCGCTCCAGTACGACTTAAACTGATTATAATTTCAAGTAAAATCCACGTACGAGCAATGCTCTAGTACGGATATGTATATAAAACTCAGTGAAAACCTCGTACAAGAAAAACTCCAGTACGGCATTCAAATGAATTATGAAAACCATATAAAACTTTGTGCGAGCAAGCTCCAGCACAAATGAATGCTCAAGTAAATCAAATCTCGTGCGAGTTACACTCTAGCACGGCTTTATGCATAATTAAATCAAATCTCGTGCGAGTTACACTCCAGCACGGCTTTTATGCAATGTCATATCAAAACAGGATGCGAGCTAAGCTCCAGCGCCTCTCATGCATGTCAAATCATAAAAACTAGTGCGAGCAATCGCTCCAGCACCATTTAATGCACACCACGTCAAAACAAATCAAAACAGAGTGCGGGCTAGGCTCCAGCAACTCTCATTTCACAATAATAAAAATCAGTGCGAGCACCATGCTCTAGCACATTTCATGCATATGATGTCACACAAGTCGGTGCGAGCAACCGCTCAAGCACATTTATGCACAATCACAAACGTAGATATAGTGTGAACTACGTGTCGGCACTATCTGTTTCCATACAAACTTGATAGTTGGCCTATTTTCCAAAGAAATTTTCATTTAAATACAAATAACACTTACGTAGTGTTATCATGTGAAATTCATGCGATTACTGGCCAATCTATCGATTTGCTTTGATTAAAACCAATAAAATCCTTAAACCATAAATTTCCTTAAATCATGCATTTCATGCATGTCATGCTTTCACCATCCTTAGGTGAACTTCCCTCAATAGGGGTAAAATAGTCTTTTCACCTATTTCGATCTTTAAAATCATTTAAACCACTTTTAGGATCATTATACATAATCAAGGTATACATACATATTCAGTGTACAGAAAAACTATTAAAATACGCGTAGCTACCTCAGCTACTCACATAATTCCCTTACCTCATTTATCTGTACAGTGTGAAACCCGAGAATTTCTTAAGAATTTCATGTATGATCATGAAATGATGTTTTGAAATGAAAATTAAGGTATTGGAAATGAAAAAGTTAGTAAGGTTCGGGTTTTGCACTAAACTGAGCAAATGAGCTCGGAATTAGGAATAAATTCGGATTAAATTCATAAAATTGACAAAAATTATTTCGAAATCATAGAAAATTAATATAAGGTGAAATTGACTTGAGAAATCAAAATCAAGTGGAAATATGGAGGTTTCAGGGATCAAATTAATTTTTAAGGTAAATTGAAAACTTTAAGCCATTTTGCTCGGTATTGACCAAATCGCGCAAAATGGACTCAATCGGGAAATTTTTCTTAAACAAGTGACCCCCAAATTTTTATGAGACATACTAGGGACATATTATAACACTTGAGAAGTGGAGATTTGGAGAAAATAAGACTAGAATGATTTTTTTTGGAATTTTCCAAAGGAGAACAAAAATCTGTCCTGCTTCAGATTTCTGACCAACTCCCACATTTTGTCAACTTTGAAGACCTTCTGGTATTCAATTTGAGCCAAGTTTTTCAAGTCTAAAATTAGACTTATAGAGCTTCAAATGGGCATAAAAATCAACCCCATCAGACTTCTAGGCCGAGAGCAATCAATCCTCCAAGTTGCTCCAGGCGTCCTCCCTTTACCCTCTTTGTGCGATTTTTCTGGCCACCTTCCGGCCAGATTCAGGTGTCGGCAAAGAAGGATAAAATATTATTATACAAGTCCTCTATAACATATAAAAAATTAAGCCACAAAGAAGTTCATTTTCTAGGTAAAAAACTCAAAATAAAAACGGTCGACGAATCTGTCCTGTTTTTGGTAAGTGAGGAATTTAAGATTTTTCATTCTTTGATCGGTTTTTGAGCTAGTTTTTCATGGTTTTGAGCTATATACATGTTGAATTTCAGTTGAGGATCAATTTTGTGGAAGAAAAATGTGGTCAACCTTGGTCAAACCCGAGGTAAAATTGATGGATGATGATAAAATTCATATATGTTGTTATTTGATGTTTTTGGAAGGTTTTTAGTTAAGTGGAATTAGATGATTTAATTTATATGAAGGATTTGAGATCTGGACAGAATAGTGTTGATGTGTTTGTGGTGAAATTTGATGGATCTAAGGTTGTTAACGGTTAAATTTATACCGAGAAAGCCCGATTTATAGCTTAACTCAGTGTAAAACCGAAAAGTGAAAGAATTGAAAAGTTTGGCAAAGCGACCAACATGCTTTATGGACTTAAATGAGTCATAAGGTTAATGAAGTAATGAAATGAGAAATTAAAATAATGAAATTGGCCAAAAACGGGACTTAAATCGGTAAAACCGAGAAAACTGAAAAAGTTGATCGAAAAGTCAAAATTGGTCAAACTTCGAGAAGATAAATTAAAATTGAGTATGTTAAGATGAATTTGATCAATATATGATGAATTGGTATCGTTTTGGGCAGCTCGAGAATTTGGCACGCAAATCGAGGTAATCCCGAGACCCGACGATTTTGCACTGCCCTAAGGTTTACGAGGTAAAGGGGTGTAATTTAGCTTAATTCTGACCTATTTACGTTCATGAAATTATTTATAAAATATAATTATGTTCATGAAATGATTTATAAAGCATAATTATATTTATGAAATGATTTATGAAGTATATTCATAATTATGAATGATTTACAAAGCATATTTATGCTCATGAAATGATTTGATGAAGTATGTTTCGTTTTACGAAATAATTTATAGAGTATGAAAAACATGAATATTTTATAGTTTTCTATATGACTTTATATTCATGTTTCAACAGAAATTTTGATGTTTTCCGAAAGTATTTAAGAAAAGAAAAAGAGATTTTGAGACTAGAAGGCTATTTATATGCATGGCAACTACTCGTGGCGCTCCGGCTCCGTCACTTGAGATGCCGATACGTAGGACCCTTATAGCGCTTGTCTTCACCTGTGTGGTGGTTGACTCGCTACTTGTGGTCTATGATGATGATTTCTGGTAGTATCTCGTGCCCACGCAGCACGCAAGAATGTTTTCCGCACGGCGAGTGCCATCGGTGCCCGTGCCCTAGCTATGTGCTAGTATATGATAAGAATGAGAAGATACTACCCATGTTTATGATTATGATTTGCTGTACGACCCTGATCCAGTCTACAGCCCCCACCATGGCCATCGGTATGATTATGACCCTCTACGGAGGATGACGTATATTGCATGACTCAGATATAGCCTAGTCTCCATGTTTTGATAATGAGTCTTTATGAAAGAAAGTATGATGATGATGATTATGAAAGAAAGAATGATGATGTTTTTATGAAAGAAAGTATGATGATGATTATGAAAGAAAGAATTATGATGTTCTTATGAAAGAAAGTATGATGATGTTTTCATGAAAGAAAACATGTTTTACATTTTCAGATGAAAAGATCTATATGATGATTTTACGAAATGAATTATGTATGATGAATATTTCATGAAAGAAAACTATGCATGATGATGTTTTCATGAAAGAAAGTATGATTTATGCTTTCAGATAAAGATTTGCATGATGATTTAGTGAAAGAAAACATGTTTTATGTTTTCAGATGAAAAGATATTCATGGTATTAAAAAGGAAAGTATATGCATTTATGATATTTTCTTGTATTAATGTTTTACGTACGAAATAGAATTTATACATACGATTGAATGATTATTTTTCAAGTAAGTTTATGATTTGATTTTCAGAAGTAAAGTATGAAAGTATACTTGCATGATTTTCACATGCTTTTTATAGTCAGAATTATTCTAAACATATTCCTTACAGAGCTTTTCCCCAGAAGCTCACCCCCTTTTTCTCCATTTCAGATTTCCTGTAGTAAGTGTTACGCAGCTATCTACGAAGTACTTGTTCATGTATAATAACGGATGTTTATTTCCAGACATGTATAAAGTACAGATGCGTGGTTGTTGTCACGCCCCGGAAGCACGAAAAAATGGGGCTAATTTAAACTTTTTATCCATTAACTATGTTGTTTTCCTGTCCATGTCTACATTTAAAATCTTTTTCATTTTCCAGGATCTCGTTACATTACATACGTTCTGTATATATAAAATCATTTACAACTATTACATCCCGACTATTATATACAATAGTGTCTATTATGTATCACATGTCTGGAATATAAGTAAGACTGTACCTCAAGTTTACAAGAGTATCCGATGAAAGGTCGGACTACCTTGTCAATGACCACAGTCTCGTTTGTGCAGTAGACTCGCTATAGATAATCTGGGAGATGGAGAGGAGGGGGTGAGTTTTTCAGACTCAGTAAGAGATACATTTAAAATAGCTTTAAATACTCAAAACATGGTAAAACGCATGGTTTTACAAATCAGCATAAACATGTACTGGAGTAGAGATGCTTACATTTCATAAAAGCAGTAAAAACATGCTTAAATCATAAGTTTACAAATCATGCATCCTTTTAGTAAAACTCGTATATAGTATGCATATCACGTCGTGTAAACAAGTAAAAAGCATCTCAAAACTTAATCATGCATATCATAACATGCTTATCACTCTAAAATGAAATCGTATTGTCATATGCACATTTCGTAAAACATACTCATGGCTACCTTTAAAATCTCATCAAAAAAATATGTGCTTAATAAAATCATAAAACAGATAGCATGAAATGTGCGAAAACATATATATATCGTTCCGTCAATTCATCGTGTAGGGTCAGACAATCGTCTCATATACTAGTCCCGAAGGACATCATACATCTGGTCCCGTAGGACAAAATCATGGGTACTCATGGCCATAGCACAGGGAGCCGTAGGACTGGATCAGGGTCGTACGCTACCCTATCTCTCGTGCACCACTAAATGGGGACTATACGCACGAACTCACGTGCATCACCAAGTGTGGACTATACGCACGTTTCTCATATCAAGTCAGAGCCTGCCCGTTCCCTGGCCGTCAGCTAGGTAGATCCTCGATCGTCTCCATACGAGATCGACCCCAGATCCTCTGACTTTCTTCATGTCATGCCTTTTTACCCCACAAAAATCATTTTGGGCCTCTTACCCAATTTATCAAAATCATTTCGGGCCTCATACCCGTGTATTAAAATCGTTACGGGACTCTAACCCGTTTTTCATAGAAAACATGATTTTTCATAAATCATTGCGGGACTCTAGCCCTTGTAAATATGGAAAGCATAGTTATAATAGCTATTTCTTGGGACTCATACCCGTACTGTGAAAATATAGCTTAAAAGCTGTCTCGGGACTTTAACCCGTATCATGAATACATGGTTTCGTAAAACATATCGGGACTTTAACCCGTAATCTCACATGAAAATACTATGCTTTCATTTCAAAAGTGAAAAAAACACTTTTATAAACATGTATGGTGTAAAATGTATCTCATATATATAAAACATGCTGAAAACTCGAGAAATGGTTTTTGGCTTCGGTTTGAATACAGTTGGAAAATCCTTTTCGTAAAATCTCATTCAATTCTCATACATAAACAGTTGGTAAGGACGTAGGAGTACTAACGCTACTCTAAATCATATCCCTTACCTCTTAGCGACTGATGTAGAGCACTTTCCTCGATGCTCGAATTTACCTCGTAAAACGTGTCGATAGATCGAGCTGCTGCAAAACAAGGTCAACTTATCACATACGACTTAAATTCATTTCAACATATCCAAATATGTGATTATATCGAAGCTTTGACCAAAAGTTGACTTTTTGCTACTATGCTCATTTTGCTCGGTTTTATCGGTTTAAGCCTCGGTTTTAAACTTTCTTAACATATTCGACACCTTTAAATTTATTTTCAATACCTCTACATCATGCCTTACCTTCCAGCAACTCATTCCACTTCAAACAAGACCTTAAAGTATCGATTCTTGCATTATTTCGATAATTCACCTAGTTAAACGCTAAACCGAACCTTTACAGTATAATTTTAACTGTAAATTCATTTTAATTGCATCCAAATTCATCATTCCAGTAGCTAAATCATGCTGGCAGTAATTGAACTTAATCATATAAATTAATTCATCAATTTCCTTTAACTAAAAATCATCCACAATCACTAAATAACAACCTATCTCATAGTCATCACTATACCTCAACTTCTTCACTCCTTTGACCAAGTTTGACTTCGGTTTTAGGTCTCCAAATTGCCACTCAGCTGTAACACAACATGTATAGATCTTAGAAGTGTTCAGAATCATCCAAGAACCTCATCAAATTCATCCAAAAATCAAATTTTTGCTTACCTCGGAACAGGGCAGTTTTCTATCCTGTTCGTCTCTCTAACTTTTCAGGGGATAAAAGACTTCGTTTAGGTCTGAATTTTTTATATGTGCTATATGGGAGGAAGAGGAAGATTTCATATTGAGGGAACGTTGCCTGAAAATGGCCGAAAGGTGGCCGGAAAATTCATGCCAGTCTGGAACAGGGGTAACGTCTGCGGCAGAATAGGTGAGGCATAACTCTCGGGTTTTGCAAGGGTTCGGGATGGTTATTAGCTTTTTAGAAAGCTTATCCAGTTGACTTTCAATCTGGAAAATATAAGAGTCAAAGAAAATCGGGAAGGTCATCAAATGGGATTGCTTTCATTGGCTGACAGTTTACTAAGTGCAGGGGACATGACTATTCTGTTTTGTAAAATTTACCAAAATTAATCCTGATCAGATTTCTTCAAAATTCCACTTCTCACTTGTTATAATATGTCTATGGTATGTCCCATAAAAATTTTGGGGTCACTTGTTCAATAAACATTTCACGAACGAGCTCATTTTGCGCGATTTGGCCAATACCGAGCAAAATGAAAATAAGCTTTCGGTTAGCTTTAAAAATTCATTTAAACCCCTAAATCTCCATATTTCTTCATGATTTTTATTTCCCATGTCAATTTCACCTTATAATAATTTCCCGTGACCTCGAAATAATTTTCACGAATTTCTAGAATTTTATTCGGATTTATTTCCTTTATTAGGTCCGTTTTCTCGATTTAATTTAGAACTTGAGTTGGACTCACTTTTCCATTCCCAATCACTTAGTTTTCTCTTCTACACATCATTCCATGCATGAACATGACATTTTTAAGAAATTCTCGGGTCTAGGACCTTACCTCGATTTGCGTGCCATTAGGTCCCACGCTACAACCGAGTGCTTTAATCGTCTACGGACCTGTAAAACGTTACATTGAGCTATAATTTACTTCTCGTAAGATCATAATATGAAAAATATCGGGTTTCACATTTCTCCCTACCTTTTAAGAATTCAGTCCTCTGAATTCAAGTCGGTCCATCAACTACGTAAGAGTACTTCTCCTTCATTTAGCTCTCTAGTTCCCAAGTGACTTCTTCTGTCTTGCGATGTTATCAGAGAACCCTTACTAGTGGAATAATCTTAAATCGTAGCACTTCCTTTTTTTTTTTTTTTGAAGTGTACTATACTCTTCATCAGTGACACCTTTACAATTACAGAATCCCTAACCTGAAATTCAAGAGGATGTCTGCGCACATTGGCATAACTTTTCTGTGCGGTCCTCGATCTATCACCGATCAACTGAACATCCTTAGTTGCCTGTTCTATTAAATCGGAAGCAAGGTGAATCTTGAACAATGGGATTCCTTTAGAATGCTCTGACTCAAGGTGTCATCATGTGACATACAGATACGGCCTTGGTACCTCAGTAATCCATCATCACTGACCGTAAACTCAGACTGCGATCTCTCATCTACCTGGCTAACCATATCCAGTAACCTCTTATCGTTTTTCTATCCAGCTCTAATCTGGTCTAGTATACTTGGTTCAATCTGTAGGCTAGCCATGTATCCATGCTCAATCTCATCCATATTGATCCTGAGTTCGTTGAATTGTTTCAATAAGTCCCACTCTTTAATCATGTAGGACACCCTACCCTTTCTACTCAGGGCGTCGACTACCCTGTTCACCTTACCAGGATGATATAAAATCTCGCAGTCATAGTCTTTCAGGAGCTCTATCCATCTCCACTGTCTCATATTCAGCTCCTTCTAATCAAACAAGTACTTAAGACTCTAGTGGTCAGTGAAGATTTGAAATCTTTCTCCCTACAATTAATGCCGCTATATCTTGAGTGCAAACACTACTGCAGCTAACTCTAAGTCGTGAGTGGAATGATTACGCTAGTGATCCTTTAGCTGGCGAGATCCATAAGCTATCACTCTACCATGCTGCATAAGCACATAGTCGAGACCTTGGTGGGAAGCATCATAGTATACCACAAATCTCCCCAGAACCACTCTAAATGGTCAAGACTGGTGTTGTATTCAACCGACATTTGAGCTCTTGTAAGCTCTGCTCACACTATTTAGACCATATAAACTGAACCTCTTTATAGGTCAGTCTGGTTAATGAAGCTACTATCTGTGAAAACCCTTCGACAATCTATCGGTAATACCATGCCAATCCTAAGAAGCTTCTGACCTCCGTGACTGTCCTCGGTCCTTACCATCTCAATACTGCATCTACCTTGGACGGATCTACGACACTCCATCTTTTCTCACATGTCTGAGGAATGAAATCGGTTCTAGCCAGAAAGTACACTTACTGAATTTACCATATAGCTTCTTCTCACGGAGAGTCTGGAGCACATTCCTCAAATGTTATTCGTGCTCTTCCCGGGATCCAGAATAAATCAAGATGTCATCGATGAATACTATCATCAATCTATCTAAGTATTCTCGGAAGACATCATTCATAAGACTTATGAATGCAGCTGGGACATTAGTCAATCCAAAAGGGCATAACTAGGAACACGTAGTGCCCATATCGGGTCTGAAATGCTGTCTTCAGTACATCAGCCTCCTTAATCCTTAGCTGATGATAACCCGATCTCAAATCTATCCTTGAAACACTGAAGCCCCTCTCAGCTGATCAAATAAGTCATCTATCCTTGGTAGGGGATATTTATTCTCAACTGCTGCTTTATTCAAAAGCCTGTAGTCTATACATAGACGAAAACTGCCATCCTTCTTTCTGATAAATAGTACTGGTGCACCGCATGGTGACACACTAGGCCTTATAAATCCCTTATCGAGTAATCCTTGCAACTGCTTCTTTAATTCTTCCAAACTCTACTAATGTCATTCGATAATGTGGCTTGGAGATGGGTTGAGTATCTGATACTAGCTCAATAGTAAACTCAACTTCTCTCTCTGGTGGTAGCCCTGGTAAGTCCTCTAGGAATACTTCGGATAACTCACATACCACCAAAACATCCTATATACTTAGTGGTTCTGTGAGATCTGAGAATTTCAGACATATTTATTGATGTAATAATAATTTGAAGTGTAATTTATGGAACTAAGTAAATTGTGGGAATTATAATTGGAGACTTATGTGTTAAGTGTGTAAAATGAGCATGAAGCATGAGGACAGATCGATCTGGGAGAAGGAGAGATCGATCTGGTGAGTTAAAACTGACAAGGAAGGAGGAAATTTGAGAAGCAGATCGATCTCCAATGGAAGAGATCGATCTCCTTATGAATCTGTTTGAGAAGGGATCGATCTCATGAGGAAGAGATCGATCTCCAAATGAATCTGTTTGAAGGCAGATCGATCTCATGAGGAAGAGATCGATCTCCAAATGCTTCTGTTTGGGAGAAGATCGATCTCCTCAAGGCACAGATCGATCTCATAAAGCCATAAAGAGATCGATCTCACCCCTCGACAGATCGATCTCCTAGGCATAAAATTGCCCAGATCGTCCCCAAAATTCAAACACAGATCGATCTCATCAAGAGGCAGATCGATCTCCTACCTCCAGTCTATATAAGGGACCCGTGTCTTCTCCGGAAATCTTACTTTCTCTCTCTTTCAAACCTCCATTTTTCCGAAAACCTAGTTTCTCACTCCTCCAAATCCCCCATTTCCGACCGAATCAGCTATTGTGGTAAGAAGGAAAGTTGTTCCTCATCAAAGGGAGAACAACATACTTGGAAATCGAAGGACGAATCGGATCGAGGCGTGAGTTGTGCGTCTCACAAGCTTTGGGTAATTTCTAAATCTTGATCTTAATACTTGAGTTGATTTCGATGTTATTGGTGGTTGAATGGGTGTTGAATGGTTGAAAGATAACTAGGGAGTGATTAAATTTCAATGTGGTAGGAGTGATATGTATATTGAGAGTTTTGGTGAATTTAGGAAATTGTGAGTTATAAATGGAAATTGGACAATGTAGAGAATTGCCTAGATAATTGGCATGAGGAATATCGAACATTGAGATATTGAGAATGAGGTTGTAGTTTAGGGTTGAGTTACGAGAAATCAAGAGATTTGAGGTGTTATGAGCAATTATGCTCGATTTTGAGAATTGAGGGTTATGAGATAATTGAGTATTGATGTTTTAACATCGTTTGGACAGCTCGGGAGTTCCAGAGTGGAATGCGAGGCTAGTCCGTGATACGGGGGAAACGATTGCACTATACGAGGTGCAAAGAGGTAAGGGAAATCTAAACCATTTGTGTATGTGATTTGTAAACTGTTATAGCATGATTTATGATTTATAAACAAGCATGTTGAGAGTTTTGTGTTGAGATTTGAACTGCACACGATTTTATAGCCGGTTGGAGCCAATGTTTTATGAGTTTATAACTGGGCTCTACGTTAAGGCAATATTGTGATTTGAGAAATGTGTGCGTGTGCTTTGCCGGTTGGAACTCGGTTTTACTACGTTTTGTGTTGAGTACAAAACGATTTTAAATGAGTTTTATGAGAGAAAACCATTACGAGTTCTACGTGAAGGCAAACCCGTCTTATGTGATAAGACTTAGGTGTGTAGTTGTGAGTACACACCGGGCATTGCTCTGGTAGCATGTAAGCCCGATTTCTTCTCCGTTCTGGTAACGTGAGAATGACCTATTCTGTGGCAGTGCCACGTTGAGAAAACCCCATTGGTGGCAGTGCCACGTTGAGAAAACCCCATTGGTGGCAGTGCCACGTTGAGAAAAACCCATTGGTGGCTGTGCCACGTTATACCCCATCGGTGGCTGTGCCACGTATACCCCATTGGTGGCTGTGCCACGTTATACCCCATCGGTGGCTGTGCCACGTATACCCCATTGGTGGCTGTGCCACGTTGAGAAAACCCATTGGTGGCTGTGCCACGTATACCCCATTGGTGGCTGTGCCACGTTGAGAAACCCCATTGGTGGCAGTGCCACGTTGAGAAACCCTATTCTGTGGCTATGCCACGTGAGAATTAAATCAGTGGCTTTGCCACGTGTGTATTGTGGCTATGCCACGTGAGAAAATAGTTCAGTGGCTTTGCCACGTGTGTATTGTGGCTATGCCACGTGTGATTTTAAACCAGTGGCTATGCCACGTTATTTGAGAAAGCGTTTAACGCGTATTTTCACATGCTTTGTTTTGCTCTAGAGTGAGCCTTTTTACTTCATGTTTTCACATGACTTGACACATGAGAGTGTCGTTTTGAGTATTTTCATGCTATGGTTTTCAAATGAGTTTCACATACAAATAAATGCTTTGTGATGTGCATTTTGGTTTATGAAATGAGTCCCCTACCCCCCTTACTGAGCGATTTAGAAGCTCACCCTGTTTTTCTTTTCCCCCCAGAGTTCTTCAAGTGAATAAGGACTTCCCTGCGACGTACGGAGTAGTGGCTAGTGGAGGATTCGAGCTCCAGGCTATATAATTTGTACTTCGAGGTATATTTATCTTTTCATGTACCCAGACTATTAATGTATTTGCAGACACTTGATGTATGACATTAAATGGGATGTATTAGGATTAATTGACTTGTAATCGAGTAATGGGTATAATACAATATTTATTATATCATGATGAGATCCTGAGGCATGATAATTATGATGATGTATGACACTACACAGGAATACACTCTTTAATTGTGAATTAACGAGTAAAAAGTTTTAAATTTGCCCTATTTTCCGCATTTTCGGGGCGTGACAGGTTCCGACTGTCATCAGAAATGAAGGCAATGTATCTTTCACACCATCAAACATCAATCTCATACATAAACATTATATCATTTCATAACTTTAACACTATGCACTTTTATTACTTTCTAATAAATATATACTAAACGTTTCTGGTAAGGAGAAAGTTAAGGTCTTAGTGTAGCAGTCTAGACTTACACGATTGGTAGCCAACCAATTTATGCCAAATATTATATCAAAGTCTTGCATATTCAACCATACTAGATCTGCTAACAACTTCTTATCTCCTACCATCATATCATAAGCTTTACATATCATATCTGTTTTCTGTATCTCGTGCATAGGTGTACTTATGTGCAACATGTAATCTAATGACTCCAGGTTTCCTATGAAACTCACATGTAAATTGTGGTGGCACAAACGAATGTGTGGAACTTGGGTCACACAGTACATGTGCTTCTTGATTACAGACAAGGAGAGTACTTCGAATAACATCGAAGGATGTATCTGCTGTCTCCTGATCAATAGCAAACACTCGACCCTAGAAGACAGGCTTTTTGCCCTTGTCTGCGGCTGTGGCTCTCCTTTGTGGAGCCTGAGTTGGTCTCTCTCTCTATCTAGGTGCCTCACGAGGTTCCTAAGATCTCATAAGTAGACACTCTCTCATTAGGTGTCCTGCTTCACCGCATCTGTAGCAAGTAAAGGTACCTGCGCGGCCAGGTCCAATGTGAATATTGCCACATGTCCTACACCGTGGCACTCTTATCTCAAGGCCTCTAATCATACCTGCGACACCAACCAGAGTCTTGGGCTTACCAACCCCTATCTAAGGTCCTTCCACCCTCTGTCTCTTGGGCTAACCCCTTCTCAAATCATGTCGAGAAGCAACTGCTCTCTTTTCATTAACTCTGATTGATCATCTGAGATCATGCTCTGCTTGAGGAACGTCTTAGAGCATCTTTGAAATCTACGATATTCTGACCCAACGACCAATCTCTGATCCCAGATCTCAATCCTACCAGAATTCTCTCTGTTTGGCGCTCGGGATCTCTAACTGTCTCTGGATCGTACCTCATCAGGATTGTAGATTTGTTCTCATACTTGTCTACTGTAGAACTTCCCTGTTATAGATTCAAAAACTCTGCATGCATCTTCTTTCAACTGCAAGTGGTACATACTGCTCTCGAAATGAGACTAAGAAAGCATTTCATGTGATCTCTAAGGGATCCTCGGCTAATGTTGTCTATGTAGATCTCCTTCAGAACTTAGCTTATCCCTTTATCATTTAACCTGCCATAGTCACTCTCTCCCTATCAGTACACCCCAAAACTGCAATATCGCCTCAATATCAACGATTCACTCCTCAGCCTTAACCGGGTCCTTAAGCCCTGTAAACTCCAGAGGATGCATACTCAAGAAAATCTCGCACCCTCTGAGTCTCTCTGTCATCCCTATGCTGGGGAACTGCTGGCTGAGTGCTGAGGCTACTGGAGGAACTGGTGGGGGAGGAGGATTAGGCGTAAGAGTAGCTGTCTCCGTACCAGGTGTACGTACCCCAAACTGCTGGGTAAACATAGTGGTAAAGGTTATAAGTCCTTCCCTCATACCATGTACTGTCTCTTCGAGCCTCTTTATTCTATCAGTAGGGCTCTCTCGGGTTGAGGGGAAAGATGATAGAGTGGTTCAACTCGTCTCTGTCAACGGTCCCATCTACCACTCATGATTAGCAATCTACTATTTGCACAAAATCCATAAATTAAGTCATACTTTGACAGGTAAGCTTACCTTATTACCAGACATGCATAGACACATTGGGATGTAATACACTATTATTACTAGACACGACAGTACTACACAACATTTGCTCTGATACCAAGAAAACTGTCACGCCCCGGAAGCACGAAAAAATGGGGCTAATTTAAACTTTTTATCCATTAACTATGTTGTTTTCCTGTCCATGTCTACATTTAAAATCTTTTTCATTTTCCAGGATCTCGTTACATTACATACGTTCTGTATATATAAAATCATTTACAACTATTACATCCCGACTATTATATACAATAGTGTCTATTATGTATCACATGTCTGGAATATAAGTAAGACTGTACCTCAAGTTTACAAGAGTATCCGATGAAAGGTCGGACTACCTTGTCAATGACCACAGTCTCGTTTGTGCAGTAGACTCGCTATAGATAATCTGGGAGATGGAGAGGAGGGGGTGAGTTTTTCAGACTCAGTAAGAGATACATTTAAAATAGCTTTAAATACTCAAAACATGGTAAAACGCATGGTTTTACAAATCAGCATAAACATGTACTGGAGTAGAGATGCTTACATTTCATAAAAGCAGTAAAAACATGCTTAAATCATAAGTTTACAAATCATGCATCCTTTTAGTAAAACTCGTATATAGTATGCATATCACGTCGTGTAAACAAGTAAAAAGCATCTCAAAACTTAATCATGCATATCATAACATGCTTATCACTCTAAAATGAAATCGTATTGTCATATGCACATTTCGTAAAACATACTCATGGCTACCTTTAAAATCTCATCAAAAAAATATGTGCTTAATAAAATCATAAAACAGATAGCATGAAATGTGCGAAAACATATATATATCGTTCCGTCAATTCATCGTGTAGGGTCAGACAATCGTCTCATATACTAGTCCCGAAGGACATCATACATCTGGTCCCGTAGGACAAAATCATGGGTACTCATGGCCATAGCACAGGGAGCCGTAGGACTGGATCAGGGTCGTACGCTACCCTATCTCTCGTGCACCACTAAATGGGGACTATACGCACGAACTCACGTGCATCACCAAGTGTGGACTATACGCACGTTTCTCATATCAAGTCAGAGCCTGCCCGTTCCCTGGCCGTCGGCTAGGTAGATCCTCGATCGTCTCCATACGAGATCGACCCCAGATCCTCTGACTTTCTTCATGTCATGCCTTTTTACCCCACAAAAATCATTTTGGGCCTCTTACCCAATTTATCAAAATCATTTCGGGCCTCATACCCGTGTATTAAAATCGTTACGGGACTCTAACCCGTTTTTCATAGAAAACATGATTTTTCATAAATCATTGCGGGACTCTAGCCCTTGTAAATATGGAAAGCATAGTTATAATAGCTATTTCTTGGGACTCATACCCGTACTGTGAAAATATAGCTTAAAAGCTGTCTCGGGACTTTAACCCGTATCATGAATACATGGTTTCGTAAAACATATCGGGACTTTAACCCGTAATCTCACATGAAAATACTATGCTTTCATTTCAAAAGTGAAAAAAACACTTTTATAAACATGTATGGTGTAAAATGTATCTCATATATATAAAACATGCTGAAAACTCGAGAAATGGTTTTTGGCTTCGGTTTGAATACAGTTGGAAAATCCTTTTCGTAAAATCTCATTCAATTCTCATACATAAACAGTTGGTAAGGACGTAGGAGTACTAACGCTACTCTAAATCATATCCCTTACCTCTTAGCGACTGATGTAGAGCACTTTCCTCGATGCTCGAATTTACCTCGTAAAACGTGTCGATAGATCGAGCTGCTGCAAAACAAGGTCAACTTATCACATACGACTTAAATTCATTTCAACATATCCAAATATGTGATTATATCGAAGCTTTGACCAAAAGTTGACTTTTTGCTACTATGCTCATTTTGCTCGGTTTTATCGGTTTAAGCCTCGGTTTTAAACTTTCTTAACATATTCGACACCTTTAAATTTATTTTCAATACCTCTACATCATGCCTTACCTTCCAGCAACTCATTCCACTTCAAACAAGACCTTAAAGTATCGATTCTTGCATTATTTCGATAATTCACCTAGTTAAACGCTAAACCGAACCTTTACAGTATAATTTTAACTGTAAATTCATTTTAATTGCATCCAAATTCATCATTCCAGTAGCTAAATCATGCTGGCAGTAATTGAACTTAATCATATAAATTAATTCATCAATTTCCTTTAACTAAAAATCATCCACAATCACTAAATAACAACCTATCTCATAGTCATCACTATACCTCAACTTCTTCACTCCTTTGACCAAGTTTGACTTCGGTTTTAGGTCTCCAAATTGCCACTCAGATGTAACACAACATGTATAGATCTTAGAAGTGTTCAGAATCATCCAAGAACCTCATCAAATTCATCCAAAAATCAAATTTTTGCTTACCTCGGAACAGGGCAGTTTTCTATCCTGTTCGTCTCTCTAACTTTTCAGGGGATAAAAGACTTCGTTTAGGTCTGAATTTTTTATATGTGCTATATGGGAGGAAGAGGAAGATTTCATATTAGGGAACGTTGCCTGAAAATGGTCGGAAGGTGGCCGGAAAATTCATGCCAGTCTGGAACAGGGGTAACGTCTGCGGCAGAATAGGTGAGGCATAACTCTCGGGTTTTGCAAGGGTTCGGGATGGTTATTAGCTTTTTAGAAAGCTTATCCAGTTGACTTTCAATCTGGAAAATATAAGAGTCAAAGAAAATCGGGAAGGTCATCAAATGGGATTGCTTTCATTGGCTGACAGTTTACTAAGTGCAGGGGAAATGACTATTCTGTTTTGTAAAATTTACCAAAATTAATCCTGATCAGATTTCTTCAAAATTCCACTTCTCACTTGTTATAATATGTCTATAGTATGTCCCATAAAAATTTTGGGGTCACTTGTTCAATAAACATTTCACGAACGAGCTCATTTTGCGCGATTTGGCCAATACCGAGCAAAATGAAAATAAGCTTTCGGTTAGCTTTAAAAATTCATTTAAACCCCTAAATCTCCATATTTCTTCATGATTTTTATTTCCCATGTCAATTTCACCTTATAATAATTTCCCGTGACCTCGAAATAATTTTCACGAATTTCTAGAATTTTATTCGGATTTATTTCCTTTATTAGGTCCGTTTTCTCGATTTAATTTAGAACTTGAGTAGGACTCACTTTTCCATTCCCAATCACTTAGTTTTCTCTTCTACACATCATTCCATGCATGAACATGACATTTTTAAGAAATTCTCGGGTCTAGGACCTTACCTCGATTTGCGTGCCATTAGGTCCCACGCTACAACCGAGTGCTTTAATCGTCTACGGACCTGTAAAACGTTACATTGAGCTATAATTTACTTCTCGTAAGATCATAATATGAAAAATATCGGGTTTCACAGTTGTATAATTACTATGCGATGTAATCACTGTTTTTATGGATTAGTATATAAACGTTCAAGAAACAATTAATATGTAGATATTACTTACTATTTAACGCATGAGGTGGTTGGAATATATGAAAATTAAAATAAATAAATAAATAAATAAAGAAAGAAGTATCCTACACTGTACAGGAATACAACCTAAGTAGAGATAAAAAAAAAGAAAAAAATTTGCCCTATTTTCCGCGCTTCCGGGGCGTTACAATAGTTTGACCTTTCCACTGATGACTCGTCACGCAGTCTGATTTGCTCTGAATTCAAATCAAATGTTCGGCACTGCGGATAAATGTTCATCAGGTCAAATACAATACAATTAATTGTATTTCACAATTTTCTGGGCTTAATTTAAATCATTGGGCCCGTTTACACATATTGGGCCCGATTGCACCATAATGGGCCTTAATCGGCCTTAAGCCCGTTTACCACACTTTATCGAGGCCTATGAGGCTCATTGGGCCCATCAGTAATTTATTTAGTCTCGTTCTAAATTCTCAGATATCTCAATTTAGTATTTACGACAATTTATCCAATTTTCCAGAATTTAATTCATTTATGCGGAAATTAAATCCATAATTTATGCGTTAAATATCAATCACGCATAACGATGCAAAATTATCGTAAATAAAGGTTACTTACCCGTTATTCCATGATCGTACACAAATCGAGGCTGTCTCGAGCTCTCGGTTGATGCCAATTGTCGAGCTACACAATTAAATATATTTTCGGGTAAACTTTCAGTCGATTATTTATCAAATTAAATATTTCAAAAATTAAATCGGTCAATTTGACCGCTTACCGACTGACCCGAAGCTCGATTGCATCACTGAAATTTTTCTCAATTTTTCCTCTTTTTCTTTTTCCCTTTTTCTTCCTTTTTTTCCATCTCTTTTTGGCTGAACCAGTTCGGTCCGGTTCAACCCGGTTCAGACCGCTGGTTCAGCTCGGTTCGGTTCGGTCGGTTCAGTTTGGTTCGGTCGGTTCAGGCAACATTTGGTCGTGCCGACGCCGTCCGGCCCAATTCCATCGCCGTTCGGCTCGGCTGCACCTGGGCTTCCTAAATCGGGCCTCCCTGTCGCTCGAATCGGCGCCATCGCCGGCGAATCGAGATTTCTTCCCCGCGGCTTCTCCTTCATTTTTCGATATTTTTCGACGACTTCGAGGCGCGTCACGGTCGCTGGTGGGTTCGCCCAAGGTCGAGCTACGTTCGCCGACCCTCGCCGGTGGCTCGCCGGTGATTCCTCCTCGGTCTCGGCTTGTTTTCTGCTTCATTTCGCGTTTCTGTTTCTTTTCTCTTCTGTTTCAGACCTCGTTTCTTTTTTTTTTTACTTTTTATTTATTTATTTATAATTTATTTTTATTATTATTTTAATCAATTAAATATTATTATTTTACCAAAATATCTAAAAAATCATTATTTTATTCATTTATTTCATAAATGAATTTATCAGTCCTATTTTACCTTTTCGGTATATTTTTTGATTATTTTCGGGATTATTTTTCGATACGAAAATTTCGATTTATTTCAATAAATTCATATCTTGATCAATTTAACCCGAAATTTAATTATTTCTTCATTATTGATCAATATTTCTCAATCCCAAATTTTTAATTAAATTTTCTTGTCCCGATTAATATTGAATTTTGGTCTTTTGATCGTTTTGCCCTTGCACTTGTTCGGGAATACCATTTCAATCCTTTTGCATTTTTAAATGCACTCGAAAATATCGGGTCTTACATTTTGTGCTTGAGATTTTAATGAAAAGAAATGGATTTAAGGGCATGGCATTATGAGCATGTAGATAGTGGAGCTATCTACTTACTTACATAATTGCCTTACTGAGCGTGTGGTTTGCTCACCCCCTTATTTTTCCATCTTTTCAGAGCACTCGCAATAGTTAGTAAGCGGTTGAGGACTTGCATGCTTGGTATCCGCTGCTTCCCATCGAGAGACAGGTATACACATTTGTATGGTTTTGTTTCTAAATATGTAATGCACAGTACTGTAAATATAAATGATGTCAGGGATATAGAGTTATAAATACCATTGTGTAGGTATTCAGTTAAAGTCAAAAGATAGTAAACTCTGATATGTGAATGTGAATATGGAAATGGAATGGTAAATAGGTGAGAGGTGACTAACACCGAGTGGTCACGATGAGAGTAAGGTAAGAATTAAATAATAAATGAAAAAACGAAAAATTTACTCTGATTTTTAGGTAATTTGGGTCATGACAGCAGGCCCCTAACAATCTCCCGTGCAACGTCTCTCGTACCTAGACGCCTCAAACCTTCTGCAGTTTCGTGTGAGGGGTTTTCCATGTTATGGCGCCTCAAATATTCTACGCTCTCGGGCATAGGGTCCCGCGCACCCTGGCAGCCCAAGTCTCGCTCACTCTCACGAATATCTCATGCACTCTGGCGCACGAAGCCTTCCGTATGGTTTCCTACACCCTGGCGGTCATTGTCTCGTGGACTCTCGCGAATGAAATCCTGTGCACCCTGGCGGCCCATTTCTCCTGCACCCTCATGGATATAGTCTTGCGCACTCTCGCGAACAGACCCTCGCACACCCTGGCGCAACAAATTATCAATCGACCCTCGCTTACCCTGGCGGCCAATATCTCGTGTTCATTGGCGCATTAATTTCTCAATTGACTCTCGCACACCCTGGCGGCAGACGTCTCGCACACCCTGGCGGCATACGTCTCGCGCACCCTGGTGCAACAATTCTTCAATCGATTCTCGCACACCTTGATGGGAGATATCTTGCGCACCCTCGTGGATAGAGTCTCGCGCACCCTGGCGCATCAATTCTTCAATTGACTCTCGCGCACGCTGGCGGCAGATGTCTCGCGCAACAGGTCTTCTGCAGCCATACGCACAGGGGTTCCAGCACCCTGACGCCTTAAACTCTCCGCAGTCTCACGCCCGATCTCCCCAACCCCCGAAGCACTCCTTCTCTGTGTTCTTTGCTCCACCAGGTTCTGAACGGCCGATGGAAGATTCACCTGCGGGAAGGCATCTTTGAACAAGTCGACCACACACGTAAGGCTTGAGTAGTCTCCTCTCCCTGTTTCCTCATGGCCTCGAATTCTGCAACAGAGATAGTCATCATATGGCTCTCCTCCCGAACTTTTTCTCCACGATCCAGTGGAGAGCTTCCCATATCTTCACTTTCCTCATTTCTGATTGCTGTCGAACGTGTCCGTACCATTGTTGTAGAGTCACCAGCTTTTCTTTCGCTTCCCACAGACGGCGCCAATTGTTGTTGTCCAGCACAACAATGATGAATTGCTGACGTCAATGCTTTGATCCTTTTTCCACGTAACTCTGTAAAAGTCAGAACAATCAGAGGGACGCAAAGGTTTTTCCCTGCGTAAGCACTCCGATGCTTAAGTCAGAATGAGATTTCAGCAGAGTTTCAGTAAAGTCAAAAAGTGGAGCAAAAATTAAATCATAAATCATACCTGACCCCTATTTATAGGGAGTAATTCCTTCTTTAATGACATATTTGTCCATTGGCATTAACTGAGGATATCTAAGGACAAAATCGTTTGGGTAAATTTTGACACATAGTCTATTTTTATCTGTATTCAATTTTAATATGACACGTGGCGCCTTATCTTGACGACACGTAATATTATCATTTTTTTATTTTCTTATTTTATTTTACTCATAACAATTATTAAAATCACAACAAAGGTATTATTTATTTATATTTATTATTAAAATATAAATATAAAAATATTTATAAATAAAATATAAAAACATTATATCGTAAATTAAAATATTAATTATTAAATAATAAATATATTATTTATTAAATTAGTATTTATTATTTTTATTAAAATAATAATGTAGTATTGTTTATTATTGAAATATTAAAAATATTTAAGATTAATGATATACAAAATAAAATATTTAAACATCAATACTAAAAGATTTTTAAAATTAATATTTTAATATTTAAAAATTTTAATCTACTTCAATAAAAAAATATTTTTATTAATATAATAATATTTTATGTAAGAATTAAATTAAATTAAAGCTTAAAAAAATCATATTCTAGGTCTAACTTGAGTAGAATTATATATACAAACTTAGTAAATAATCTTAGACATAAATAGCTATTTTTCAAAAAATGTCATTCTATTTTCCAAAGTGTACGATAATTTTAAGAAAATTTGTCTAATTTTCTGTCGACTAGGAAGTTATCTTTCATTGACCAATCAATTTTTTAAAGTCATTTTTTAATGAGCTGAAGCCTAAGATCTGTTTTACTACTATTTTGTTCTTTAAATTTTTTTAATAAGACATTCATACTTGTTTTTTAGTAAAACATGCATACTTTATTATCAATGCATATTAAATAAACCTATATGGAAATCATCTTCTAGCATGGGTTATCTCTGTTAACTTTAAATTGATACTTAATTTTGAAATGACAAAACCTTGAGTATAATTGTTTAAATAATTTATATTGTAAATTTGCTTAACATTTCACAAATCACATTATGAGTTTTACACTTAGATAAGACCATAATTTCATTTCAAAATCTAAATTGGTCTTAACATGTTTCTGGATACAAAGCTTAAGTAATTTCCTCATTAATTTATTAAAAATATTTTAGAAAATTACTTGGTATACTTTGGGACTCAATTTCATACACTTAAATTCAAAAGAAAAGCTATATGAAATTGAAAATTAGTTTATAAATGATTTGAATATTTTTAACTGCCAATAAATTAATTTTCAAAGAGAGGATCAATTCTCTAAATCCCTAGGATTGATCCCTTGTTGGCAGTACGGTTTTGTGTTTGAATGAAACACAGAAAGATTGATCCCAAGAGCCATAAGATCGACCCCCTCCCCCCCCCCCCCCCCCCAAAGTTTATTTTGACTCATTTGCAGGTTACGTAGAAAAGAGGATTAATCCCCCAAGGAGACAAGATCAATCCCCTAGTGTTTCAACAACTACTTTTTAAGGGTTTCAACAAGAAGAAATGCAATTAATGCTTCACCAACTCAAAGACCATATAAATACTTGTATTGAATATTTTGAAACCAAGAGAAATTATCCGAACAAATTTTTGAAACTTAAACCCTCAAATTCCAACTCTTGTACTTAATCTTCATCTCTCTTTCTTGTGCTCATTCATTGTAATCACCTACATAGTGAGGCTCATTATTTACATCATTCTCAAATACTCTTTCTCAAAGTTGTAATCAAGGGAGTGTCACCCTTTTAAGAATTTTATTGTAAGATATTGGGTAGCCACTTAGTGAAGTGGGCAGAAAAAGTTTCTTCTTAATCCTAAGTAAAAGGAAATGCAAAAGGTTATTCTTAAACCTTAAAAAGGAAAGTGTAAGAGACTCACAACTAGTAGAATCGGCTCCTTGACAAGAAGGTCAAGAAGAGAAGACACAGGTAAGAGATTGGTCGAACCTCTATATATTTTGTGTTTGCTTTTTTAAACTCTTCACTCTTTACTTCGTTGTACTTTATTTACTTTTTTGTGTGTTGCTAAATTATGAAATTAGTTTAGAAAAACCATTAAGTTAGAAAATTTGAGAAAAATCGATTCACCCCCTCTCGGTTGAGCCAACAACTGGTATTAGAGTTTAGGCTCTTTAATAAAAAAATGAGTAAAATCCTAAGAGTATTACGATCCTTATGGCCCAAAATAGCGTAGCTACTAACCTAGTAGGAGAGAGGCACTCAATTATTAGGCCTTTTTCGTTTAATAGAGAGAATTATGCCTATTAGAAGACTAAGAGGATGTTGTTCATCCAAGCAATGATTTTGTGAGATCTGAGAATTTTAGACATGTTTTAATCATGTAATAAGAACTTGAAGTGTAATTTATTGAGCTAAGTAAATTGTGGGAATTATATTTGAAAATTTATATGTTAAGTGCGTAACCAAGTGGGAAGCTATGAGGTCAGATCGATCTTAGGGAAGAAAGATCGATCTGGTAAGCTAAAAATGACAAGGAAGGAGGAAAGCAAGTGAGCAGATCGATCTCCAATGGAAGAGGATCAATCTCCTTATGATTCTGTTTGAGAGAAGATCAATCTCATGAGGAAGGGATCGATCTTCAAATGTTTCTGTTTGGGAGAAGATCGATCTCCTCAAGGAGCAGATCGATCTCATTTAGATCGATCTCATAAAGCCATAAAGAGATCGATCTCACCCCTCGACAAATCGATCTCCTAGGCATAAAATTGCCTAAAATCGTCCCCAAATTCAAATACAGATCGATCTCATCAAGAGCTAGATCGACCTCCTACCCTCCGTTTATATAAGGAACCCCTGCTTTCTCCTGCAATTTCATTTTCTCTCTCTTCAAAACCCCATTTCCACCCGAGCCTTAGCTTTCTCACTCATCCAAAGCACCCATTTCCGTCCAAATCAGAGGCTGTGGCAAGAAGGAAAGTTGTTCCTCATCAAAGGGAGAACAACATACTTGGAAATCGGAAGACGAATTGAATCGAGGCAAGAGATAAGCTCTCCACAAGTTTTGGGTTATTTTTAAACCTCGATCTTGATATTTGAGATGATTTTGGTGATAATGGTTATTAGTATTGAGTTGAAATAGATGGAAAATGATTAGGGATTGATGAAATTACAATGTAGTTGGAGTGATGATGATATTTAGCAATTTTAGTAATTTTGGGAATTTTGAGCTATAAATGAAAATTTAGACAATGTGGTGAATTAGCATAGATATTGTGGCATGGGAAATGTAGAATGTTGAGGTGTTGTGAGCGAGATTGTGGTTTGTGATAAAGTTATGAGAATTGAGAAATTTGAGGTGTTATAAGCAATTATGCTCGATTTTGAGAATTGAGGTTACTGTGATGACGAGTATTGATGTTTTGACATCGTTTGGACAGCTCGAGAGTTCTAGAGTGGAATGCGAGGCTAGTCCGTGATACGGGGGAAACAATTGCACTATACGAGGTGCAAAGAGGTAAGGGAAAACTAAACCATTTGTGTATGTGATTTGATGAATTGTTTGTAGCATGAACCATGATTTGAGAATATAAGCATGTTTAGTGTTGTGTTGTGATATAATTGCACACGATTTTTATAGCTGGTTGGGGCCCATTATTTTATGAGTTTATAAGCTGAGTGTGGAATTGCTTTATAAACCATTGAGTTTGAGTGAAAAGTAAATTGGGCTCTACGTTAAGGCAATACTGAGATTTGAGAAAATGTGTGCATGTTTTGTCGGTTGAAACTCGGTTTTAATATGTTTTGTGTGAGTACACGAATGTTTTAAATGAGTTTTATGAGAGAAAACCCTTATGAGTTCTACGTGAAGGCAAAACGTTTTATAAGATAATGGCTAATGATTGAGACTTAGGCGTGTCATGTTGAATACACATCGGGCCTTGCTTTGGTAGCATGTAAGACCGATATAGTGGGACGCCTGGGAACCGACCCAGGGACCACAGGCCTTGTTCTGGTAACATGTAAGTCCAATTATTTCTCTGCTTTGGTAGCGTTGGGAGGCCTTGCTCTGGTAGCATGTAAGTCCGACATTCCTTCATTTTGGTAACGAGAGATGCCTCCGTTTTGGTAACGTGAGATGACCCCCGTTCTGGTAACGCTGGGTGGCCTTGCTTTGGTAGCATGTAAGACCGAGAGAGTGGGCCGCCTGGGAGCCGACCCAAGGACCACGTGATAGTGTGCATGAGGCGAGGCATTGCTCTGGTAGCATGTAAGGCCGGGCCTTGTTCTGATAACATATAAGTCCAATATACCATGCATACGACCATATTGTCGACGTTCCCTCTATACGAGGATGCCTGGGATGCGCACCTAGAGGAGATTATATATTTGATGTGCCATGATGAGTTTTATATGAGTTTTATTGCCTAGTCTTGTTTTACACATGAGTTGTGTTTTGTGACTTTGTCACGTGCTATTTACTGGGGTGATTTTATCATATATTTTGAGAAAAGCCATTATCGCATATATTTACACATGCTTGTGAATGCTCTATATTGAGCCTTTTTAACTTCATGTTTTCACATGATTTATGAGTTATGAGATGATGATGTTTTGAGAACTTCCATGCTACGATTTCAAATGAGTATACTGAGTTTCATATACAAATACATACTTGTGATGTGTGATATGGTTTATATAACTAAGTTCCCTTACCCCCCCTTACTGAGCGATTTAGAAGCTCACCTTGTTTTCTTTGCCCCCAGATTGCTTCAAGTGAAGTGAGTTCCCTGTGACGTACGGGTTAGAGGCTAGTGGAGGACTTGAGCTTTAGGTCGTATTTTGTGTATTGAGGTATATATTTAATATTCATGTATCCAGACTAGAGTTATATTTACAGACACTCATTGTATAATGATGTACGGGATGTATTAGGATTAATTAACTTGAGATTGAGTAATGTATATAATATGATATATACTATCTAATGATGAGATCCTGAGGTATGATATACATGATGATGTTTGACACTGTACAGGAATGCACCCATAAATGTGTGTTGGTGAAAATAAAAAGTTTAAAATTAGCCCTATTTTTTGCGTTTTCGGGGCGTCACAGATTTGAGGTGTAAAGGATTATTGTCAAGTGACATTAGTTCCAATTAAGAAAGTTGACGGCATAGATGCCTCAAAGAAAGAAGATAAGTAGGACAACAATGACTTTAGGACAAACTAGCAATCGCACATGAAAACACAACTCTAGTTAAGGAGACTAAGGTGGGAATGGACACACATGATTATGAATTATTTAGAATAAAATTGAAGAATCTATTAGTGACATGTTTACTAGGTTCACTAATATCATAAATGGCCTCAAATCTCTAGGAAAAACTTACTTCAATGTAAAAATGGTCAAGAAAACATTAAATAGCTTTTTAAAGTCTTGGGAAGCTAAAGTAACCGCAATTAAGGAGTTAAAGGATCTTCACACACTCTCTCTAGATGAGCTATAGACTCTCTACTTACCTACGAGAAGAAAATCAAGAGGAATTAAGATCATCTTAAAAAGGTAGTTATGTCAAGGCCCAGCCCGTTTCCTTGGCCATCGACTGGCGTCCCCTTGGTCGGCCATGGCCACCCTTCTTGGGCCTACAACATCGATCCCAGGTTTGCCTTGACTCAGCCGTACTGTCCGCTCTTGGGACACCAGGCCCTTCATGATTTTATCGAGGTAAATACTCCAATTCGCGTCCCACATGGTTTGAACCCAAGACCTTAAAGTCTTTGTTCTGACACACAGGCTGGGCCTTGACAATAAAACACACGTTTTATTATAACGACTGTGTGACACTTTGTTCTCGTAGGATTCAAGAGGTGGCCCCCACAGTCTCACTCATACGTACTGTCTGTTTTGGCAGCCCCACAGACCCCTCACGATTTTATGGAGGTAAATACCCAAATTCGCGTCCCACTTGGTTCGAACCCAAAACCTTAAAGTCTTTGTTCTGATACACATGATACCATTAAGCCAAGTTGAAACAATTAGTATCATGTGTATCAGAACAAAGACTTTAAGGTCTTGGGTTCGAACCATGTAGGACGCGAATTGAGGTTCTTACTTCGATAAAACCGTGAGGAGCCTGTGGGGCTTTCAAAGCGGACAATACAGATGAGTAACGATGTCAACAACTGTCGGTGTTGTGGGCCCAAGAGGGGTGACCATGGCCGACTGGGCTGGTCTGACATAAAACACCCCTCTTGGGCCCACAACATCGACTGTTGTTGACATCGTTACTCATCCATATTGTCCGCTTTAAAAGCCCCACATGCCCCTCACGATTTTATCGAGGTAAATACCTCAATTCGCGTCCCACATGGTTCGAACCCAAGACCTTAAAGTCTTTGTTCTGACACATATGATACCATTGATCCAACTTGGCTCAATGGTATCATGTGTGTCAAAACAAAGACTTTAAGGTCTTGTGTTCGAACCATGTGGGACACAAATTTGGGTATTTACCTCGATAAAACCGTGAGGGGCCTGTGGGGCTTTCAAAGCGGACAATACTGATGAGTAACGATGTCAACAGCAGTTGATATCACAGCAGTCGATGTTGTGGGCCCAAGAGGGGTGGCCATGGTCGGCTGGGCTGGTCCGACTGGGCTGGGCCGTTACAAGTTATTGCTTTGAAATCCTCTATTCAAGATGATATAAGAGATGATGGATATGAGAGTGGTGAAGAAGAGGATATAAAGATGGCAATGTTTGCCAAAAGGTTTAATAAATTTATGAAAATGAAAACTAGTGAGAACTCTAAGAGACCTCATAGAAGAAAACACAATAGAGGAGAAACTAGTAGGAAAGATAAGGACCTCATTGTATGTTATGAATGTAAAAATTCGGGTCATATAAAGTTTGATTGTCTTATGCTTATGAAACAAAGTGATAAAAAACCAAAAAAAGAAGGCTATGTGGTAACTTGGAGTGATAGCGATAGTTTAAATGTAGAACAAATTTAGGATAGGGTTGCCAATCTATGTTTCATGGCCTTAGATGATGAAAAGGTAAAGTCCAATTCTCTTGATACAAATTATTATACTTTTGATGATTTACAAGATACCTTTGATGAACTTGCTATGAAATTTGAATACATGAACATCAAATATAGAAAGATGTTAGCAAGTTTAAAAAAAGAGAAATAAACATTAAGAGAAAATGGTTAGAATAATGCTTTATGAAAATAATTTGCCACAAATATTTTGGATCGAGACCATTTATACTTCATGCTATGTTATAAATAAAGCGATGGTTAGACCAATTCTAAAAAAAACCCATATGAGCTTTACAAAGGAAAAAAACCAAACATTAGCTATTTTTATTTTTTTTGTTACAAATGTTTTGTTTTAAATAATGGAAAAGATAATTTGGGGAAGTTTAATGCTAAGAGTAACGAAGGAATTTTCTTGGGTTATTCTATTAAACTCTAAAGCTTATAGAATTTTTAATAAAAGAACACTTATGGTTGAAGAATCTATCCATATGATTTTTTATGAGTCTAACTTTTCCTCTAAGAAAAATAATGTTGATGATGATATTGAAATATTTGACGAGATTGTAGTTGAACCATCACATGATAATGATGTAAGAGAACAAGATCTTGATTTAAATAAGAAATAGGAGTCAATTGATCAAGAACATGTGGAGAAAGAACCTAGATATCCAAGAGAGCTTAAATATGTTAAAAATGGTGAAATAGTTGGAGATCCAACTCTTAGAGTTAGGACTAGGTCATCACTTAGAAATGTATACCAATATGTAGCATTTATGTCACAATTAAAACTAAAGACATTAATGAGGCTTTAAAAGATGATAATTGGATCATGATAATGCAAAAGGAGCTAAATCAATTTGAAAGAAGTAAAGTTTGTAATTTAGTTCCTAAACCTAGTGATCATCCCATCATTGACATTAAATGGATATTCGAAAATAAGATGGATAAAAATAATTTTATAGTTAGAAACAAAGCAAGACTAGTTGCATAAGGATATAGACAAGAAGATGACATAGATTATAAGGAAAAATACTCTCTAGTAGCTATATTAGAAGCTATAACGATATTGCTTACCTTTGTATTTTTTTAAGAACTTCAAGCTTTATCAAATGAATCAAAAGTGCTTTTCTAAATGGTTTTAATGAGGAGGTGTATGTAGAACAACTTCTCGGTTTCGAAGATCCTAAAATTCCAAATCATGTTTTCAAACTTACAAAAGCTTTATATAGTTTGAAATAAGCTCCTAGAGTATGAAAGGCTTTCAAAGTTTTTAACTGAAAAATGGTTTTCAATTGAAAAATGGTTTTCAATAGGAAAGGTTGATACAACCTTATTTATCAAAACCAAAGGTAAAGACTTGTTAGTATTTCAAGTGCATGTAGATAACATTATTTTTTGTTCTACTAATGAGTCTTTGTTCAAAGAATTTTTTAAGATCATGCAAAGTGCATTTGAAATAAGCATGATGGGGGACGTCACTTATTTATTAGGGCTCCAAGTAAAGTAAACCAAGGATGGCATCTTCATCAATCAAGCTAAATACACCATGGACTTGCTCAAGAGGTTTGGAATGGATGAGACCAAGCCTCACTCAACTCCAATAAGCACATATTTAAAACTTAACAAAAATGAAAGATGTAAGTGTGTACACACTAAACTATATAAGTCTATGATAAGTTCATTTCTTTATCTCACCGTAAGAAGACTCGATATCGTTCATAGTGTATTCTTGTATGCTAGTTTCCAATCATAACCCAGAGAATCACACTTACTAGCTACTAAGAGAATCTTTAGATACCTTAGAGACACTCATTCCTTAGGCCTATGGTATCCTAGAGACTTTATATTTGAACTTCATGCTTATTCTGATACGGATTTTGGTGGATATAAAATAGATAGAAAGAGCACTTCCGATACATGCTAATTCTTAGGAAATAGGTTAATTTTTTTGTTCTCTAAGAAGCAAAATAGAGTAGCTTAATCCACAACGAAGCTCAATACATAGCTTCCGGTAGTGGTTGTGCCCGAGTGTTATAGATTAAGCAACAAATGAGAAATTATGGCATAGATATGAACCAAATTCCCATAAAATGTTATTATACAAGTGTAATAAATCTCACGAAGAATCCAATTCAACACTCTAAGACTAAGCACATTGAAATTAGACATCATTTTATTAGAGATCAAGTGCAAAAGAGAGATATAGTTCTAGGGTATATTGATACAATGCATCAATTGACTGATATATTCATCGAACCTTTGGATAAAGATAGATTTTCTACGCTTAGAGATAAACTAGGTTTAATGAATACATCATGAGCTTAATAAGTAATTAGATCATTAAATGATGCTTGTTTGAATTGTTTCCATGTTAAGCAAGTAGAAAATACATTGAAAACATATGAATACTTGGTTGTTTCATGCCAAATATGTCAAGACATGCATATTGCTGTTTTGTAAGCCTCAATGAGAAATTTACATGTGTGTTGACTATGAGATATGTATGTTCACATATGTAATTTCATGATGTAATTGTTTGATAATTATGTGAACATGTGTCTTAGGCCTTATGTGTGATATTAAACTTCTTTTAAGTTTCCAGGTGCATAAAACATTCAAAATGACCTTCTTTGGCATTAAAAATGCATCCTTCATGAAAAACCATTCAAAAATCTGCCAAAAGTGATTTCAAATGGATTTTCATCATTTTTGTTCATCTCATAAGTTCAAAATAATGTTTTACATTTGTCTAAAATATTTCCATACTTTGAAAAACTCATCATCTATTTTTTAATGATTTTTCAAAGTCATTTTGCATAATTTTTCTAGCAAAATTGGACAAGGGATCAGCCCCTCATCATAAAATTGGCTCAAATTTTGGGTTTTTTTCATGAGGAATCAATCCCATATCCATAGGATCAGTCCCTTTGACCTTTCCTCGAACAGAGAAGCATTATGTGTTTAAAGGATCAGTCCTCTCATGTAAGGGATCGATCCTCTCTTTTGATCATGAACACAAAATTTTAAAGGGATAGATCCCTTAAGGCTTTCAGACACCTTATATCGCGATTTTCGCTCAAACTCTCTTCACTTTCTTCAAAATTCCCAAATCCTTTCGCCATTACCTTACATTGCTATCGCACCCCTTCCTCCAAAATCTCCATTTCCTTGTCATTTTTCCTCAAATTTCCTTCAAAACTTTAATTCTTCTCATCACAAACTCAATCCCTTCATCATTTTCATTTTTTTCACTCACCAAATCCTTTGTTCAAGTTTTCAAAAATAAATATCTTTCCTTATTTCATCCACATGAATCTCTCCTTTCCTTTACTTTCATGTGTATGTTTATTAGTTGATTGAGATTTTATGTTGCTAGTCTCCTTAGATTTCTTGCTTGTGGATTCCATCTCCTTCCCATCACTCACCTCTGCCAATTCAAACTCTTGTAAACAACTTGTTCAACAAAATTCTTGAATGAGTTTTTCTTTCATATTTCACCTCTTTTACTTTATCAAATTTTTTACTCTTCACAATGCCTCTTCGCACCAAAGCCGTCGACTTTAAACCATCTTCTTTTGTTCCTAAAAAACGTAAAGCTACCATAGACAAACTATCTTCAACCATCCTTTTCGACTTCACTCTCTCCACCTCTTTCACTTGATGCTTCAGAACATAAATTGAGCGAAAACATTATGAATATTATGCCAATATGTAAATTAAACATCGACAAAAGATCGATTTTCATTTTCTCGATTCAATCAACTTTCCTTACCTAGCTTGGTTTAATGAATTTGGGTAGACCAAGTTCCTTAAAATCAACACTCTGGTTCCACCCAACATCATTCACTCATTCTTTACTAATGCTAAACTCATCACCAGCCCCAATGATAGATGTCGCATCGTTGGCATAAAATCTTTCTTCATGAACAAGGCTATTGAAATCACTAAGAGTCTTTCTGCCAACATATTTTGTATTCAAAATGAAGGACTTACTGATGAAAATGAGGAAGTGATCGTAGTTTTTTCCATCACAAATGACCGAGCCAGTGATCTTCCAATGCATGCACGACTGCTGCATTTGATTGTCTCTAGAACTTAAGACCTTTTAGCACGAAATACTCCCAACTCTACAAGTTTGATCAGTTCTGGCTCCATCACATTCATGACAATGATGGTCGCAAACCTAACCTCATCCTTTTCATTTTCAAAGATGGGTAAAGTCCATCAAAGAGACTGTTTAGACAATTGTCTTTCTGCAACCTCTTGCCTATCTCCTTGCCTGGCTTGAAATTGATTGCTCTTACGAGATCGATGAGCTTTCGATGAGTGACATCAATATCGCTACTCATCGTCACATGCGCTACTATCAAGACATCCAAGAAGTATGGCAGAAGAAGATAAAGGCATTTTCAGGCATGAGATATCAGCATCAAGATGCTACGATGGAGACTGAGCCCCGAGGTGGAGCTTGTTGTAGCACCATCATCCTCCCAGCCAGTTGCCTCGGCTATCACATTGGGCGCTCTCACTAGGATGTTCACCGATTTTCGCTTGCATCTCAATTCTCAACTTGATGCATTTAAGGTCAGTCACTCTTGTAAATCCCCAAAATTTTCCTGTAAATTGGTTCATAAGAAAAAACGTACAAGTGGAAATAAAATTAGAAGTCTGATATAAAATAAATAAAATAATAAAATACTCGGGAAATAAATAAGATAAATATATATATTTATTGGATTTAAATATATATATTTAAATATTTTGGGTATATTATATATTATATTATATTTTAATAAAATATAATATAATAAAAAAATAATAATAATAATAAAATAAATAAAAATAAATACAAAAAAATATATATATACATATGTATTTTAGTTATTTTGAAATTGTAAATTTAAAAAAAAAATATATATATGTATTTATAAATATATAAATATATGTATATAAAATAATAATAATAGAAATAAAATAATAATAATAATAGAAAAATATAAAATATAAAAAAAATGGAAAACAATGTCGCGTGATATCGCGCGACACTGAAAACGTGAAGGGAAAGGATTCCCTTCCCCAGATCAGAAGAAGCGGCAAGGAGAACCTGAGGCTGGCGAGGTGGCCCGACGAAGGGAGAAGAAGCCACTGACGTCGGCCAGTCAAAATCCGGCAGTAAGCAGTGGCAGAAGAAGAAAAAAAAAACGAAATCATGTTTTGTACGCAGTTTCGCAAGTATGGAAGTATTGATAATTCATTTCAAATCATATGCTCTTTCATAAAATCATTTATCAGAGAAACATGAATGCAATATCAGAACTAAGTTAAGTAATACCCCTTACCTCGATTTATCGAGTATCTTGAATTTGAACGGTGACGTCCCCTAGTACCTCCTTTAATCCCTTCTACAGTCACCTACACCGAAATTGTAGACTTAGCACCCTATTCATGCGAATTGCGTTAAAATCGTAATTTATCGTTGCTACTACGTGTGTAGGTATTATTGTATATCCTTAGGCCGACACGCACGTTTATATATTTCTTCACTATTTATATATTTGCTCCTACAAGTATTAACATATACCTTTATTATATACATCCACATGTATACACGCATAAATATATATTTATATATATATACACTCCTATATGTATATATATATATATATATACTTTTATTGTTTTCATGTTTTCCTATCTCATATATATACATTCTTTGTATATACATATACTTGCACACATTCACCTTTCATACCCCTCACATGTATATGCACCTAAATATATATATATATACTGTCACGACCCAAATTACCTAAAAATCAGAATAAATTTTTTCGCTTTTTCATTTCCTTACCCGTCGTGAACAGTTATACTACTAAACAGTTGGGCTATGATTCGATGTTAGTCACCTCTCACCTATTTACCATTCCATTTTCATATTTTATTTACATATCAATTTATTTGAACTAAATACATCCCCAATATTACAACCATATACAGTACTGTGCATCTATATGTTCAGATATAAAATTGTACAAATGTGTATACCTGATCTTGATAAGAAGCAGCAGATATGACTACTGTCGTTCTCTTCTACTGAATATACCCTGTGGGGTGAAAAATGAAAGGGTGAGCGAAACGTGTTCAGTAAGGCAATAATATAAGCAGGTAGATAACTATACTATCTACGTGCTGATAATGTCATGATATAAAATCCTTTATATTTTGAGCATGAGGAATGACTAAAACGATGCCACATGTATGTATATATCATATAAGGGAAATCATGAAATCGACATATAAAACACACATGGAAAAACCATCATGTATGACATCTCATGCTCGTCACATTAAAACTTATTAGTTTCATCATAAACTCATCACTTTAAAACTCATTTGTTTCGTCACAAACTCATCACGTTAAAACTCATTGTTTCATCATAAAACAACTTCATCAAGGTCAAACCCATCTCTCGGGAATACCTTGATTCATTAAATCACATCTCTTTTAAAAACATAAATCGAGACATTACCCATCCCTCGGGTTCGTCCTGGTCTATTCAGACCGTATGATATCATGTGAGGCATGTAGGTTACTGTATGAAAATCGAGGATTATGGCCATACTTTGTCCCTGTGATCCCAGGCTACACGGATCCCGGTGTGCGGGGTATGACAACTGTAACGGGAGGTGGGGTCAAGTCCTACCCTGTGAAACCCGATATTTTTCCATATTATGATGCTTACGAGAAGTAAATTATAGCTCAATGTAACGTTTTACAGGTCCGTAGATGATTAAAGCACTCGGTTGTAGCGTGGGACCTAATGGCACGTAAACCAAGGTAAGGTCCTAGACCCGAGAATTTCTTTAAAATGTCATGTTCATGCATGGAATGATGTGTAGAAGGGAAAACTAAGTGATTGGAAATGCAAAAGTTAGTTAAACTCGGGTTTTAAATTAAATCGAGAAAACAGACCTAATAAGGGAAATAAATTCGAATAAAATTTTAAAAATTCGTGAAAATTATTCCGAGGCCATAAAAAATTATTATAAGGTGAAATTGACATGGGAAATAAAAATCATGAAGAAATATGGAGATTTAGGGGTTCAAATAAATTTTTAAAGCTAACCGAAAGCTTATTTTCATTTTGCTCGGTATTGGCCAAATCGCGCAAAATGAGCTCGTTCGTGAAATTTTTCTTAAACAAGTGACCCCAAAATTTTTATGGGACATACTATAGACATATTATAACAAGTGAGAAGTGGAATTTTGAAGAAATCTGATCAGGATTAATTTTGGTAAATTTTACAAAACAGAATAGTCATTTCCCCTGCACTTAGTAAACTGTCAGCCAATGAAAACAATCCCATTTGATGACCTTCCCGATTTTATTTGACTCTGATATTTTCCAGATTGAAATTCAACTGGATAAGCTTTCTAAAAAGCTAAGAACCATCCCGAACCCTTGCCAAACCCGAGAGTTATGCCTCACCTATTCTGCCGCAGACGTTACCCCTGTTCCAGACTGGCGTGAATTTTCCGGCCACCTTCCGGCCATTTTCAGGCAACGTTCCCTTAATATGAAATCTTCCTCTTCCTCCCATATAGTACATATAAAAAATTCAGACCTAAAAGAAGTCTTTTATCCCTTGAAAAGTTAGAGAGACGAACAGGACAGAAAACTGCCCTGTTCCGAGGTAAGCAAAAATTTGATTTTTGGATGAATTTGATGAGGTTCTTGGATGATTCTGAACACTTCTAAGATCTATACATGTTGTGTTACAGCTGAGTGGCAATTTGGAGACCTAAAACCGAAGTCAAACTTGGTCAAAGGAGTGAAGAAGTTGAGGTATAGTGATGACTATGAGATAGGTTGTTATTTAGTGATTGTGGATGATTTTTAGTTAAAGGAAATTGATGAATTAATTTATATGATTAAGTTCAATTACTGCCAGCATGATTTAGCTACTGGAATGATGAATTTGGATGCAATTAAAATGAATTTACAGTTAAAATTATACTGTAAAGGTTCGGTTTAGCGTTTAACTAGGTGAATTATCGAAATAATGCAAGAATCGATACTTTAAGGTCTTGTTTGAAGTGGAATGAGTTGCTGGAAGGTAAGGCATGATGTAGAGGTATTGAAAATAAATTTAAAGGTGTCGAATATGTTAAGAAAGTTTAAAACCGAGGCTTAAACCGATAAAACCGAGCAAAATGAGCATAGTAGCAAAAAGTCAACTTTTGGCCAACATTTTAGATGTAATCACATATTGAATATATTAACATGAATTTGAGCTATATGTGATGAGATAACTTGGTATGTGACAGCTCGAGTTATCGGCACACATTTCGAGGTGAGCTCAAAAATCGAGGAACGTGCACTACCTTCGACGTTAAGAGGTAAGGGATATAATTTAGAGTAGCATTAGTACTCCTCAACCCTACCAAATGTTTATGAGGATAGTTAGTTGAGTTTCCATGAAAAAGAGCTTTCTCGGAAGTTGAAAAGAGTATTATTCACTCAAAACCGAAATAAACTTATCCAAGCTTTTCAAAATGACTTTTATTGCATGAGATACATTTTAGTATATATGTTTATGTATATAAAAGTGATTTTCACTTATGAAATGAAAGCATAGTATGTTTTCCATGAGTTTACGGGTTAAAGTCCCAGGAATGTTTTACGAAACTATGTTTTCATTATATGGAGTACATATATACTCGAGATATATGTGTTTATGAAAAACATGCTTAATGTTTTGAGACTATGGCACCAAGTATTGATGTTATGAGGTCAGAGTGATCTGGGGTCGATCTTGTACGTTGAGAAAAGGGTACAAAGACGATCAAGGATCTTCCTAGTCGACGGCTAGGGAACGGGCAGGACTCTGACGAGATGAGATGACTTGTGGTACCATGTAACCATTTAAAGTTCGTGCGTTGAAACTGCTTAGAGACTGCGAGTCCTTTGCAGGCACGTAATGAGTCACCCCACCATAGCCCCGTACCACACAGTCCAGTAGGGCACTGTATGACCCTGATCCAGTCTTACAGTTCCCTGTACTATGGCCATATGTACCAGTTATGTTAATGATGTCCTTCGGGACCAGTTATGATGAAGCCATGTCTCCAAGAGAAACGAAATATGTTTTCGCACATTTCATGCTACCTTTTGTGTTATTTGCTTTTTAGCACATGTTTTTTTTATGATGTGATTTTAAAGGTAGCTTATGAGTTATGTTTTATGAAATGTGCATATGATAGTACGATTTCACTTTCAAATTGATAAGCATGTTATGATATGCATGATTCAGTTTTAGATGCTTTTCACTTGTTTACACTACATGATATGCATACTATATATGAGTTTTACCAAAAAGATACAAAATGTGTAAACTTATGATTTAAGCATGTTTTTACTACTTTGATGAATTCAAGCATCTCTACTCCAGTACATGTTTATGCTGATTTGTAAAACCACGTGTTTTACTTGTTTTAAGTATTAAGGTTACTTTAAATGTATCTCTTATTGAGCCTGAAAAGATCACCCCCCTTCCTTTCCATCTTCCAGATTTCCTACAGTGATTCTACTGCACTCACGCGCTAGAGGTCATGGACGAGGCAGTCCGACCTTTCGTCAAATCACTTGTAACGACGAGGTATAGCTTTACTTTTGTTCCAGACACAATGTACAACATAGACACTAATGTATATTACAATCGGGATGTAATAGTTGTAAGGGATTATATTTATGTATAGAGTTTTTATTACGCAGAATAAATATATGTTGTGGATGTTATGAGATCCTGGAATAGAATTAAAAATGGTGTTGCGGATGTGGGTTGAAAATTATAAACTGTGTTTTAAACTCTACAGGTTGAGTTAAGTCAAAATGCAATCGTTATGCTGCCGAATTCTTATAAAGTGATAAAAGTTAAGAAACTGACATAGACAGGAACACAGCTCAGTTAAATAGGTTAAAAAGTTTTAAAAATTGCCCATTTTTTGCGTTTCCGGGTGTGACATACCCGCCAGAATATCAAGTAACATCATAGAGTCATCATGACTGCATGGTACAGCGTACTCCATGTGACATACACGGTACAGCGTACTCCGTGGACCCATATCATAGTCTGGGGGTGCCTGTCGTAGGTCTTATCCACCCCAATACTATGTCGATAACCAACCCATGTCTCAAAGTATATGTGCGAGCATCTCAACTCTCTGCGACACACAGTCTACAGGAGGCTTCCGCATGACTATATGCATGTCAACTCACGTCTAGTGCGAGCGAAGCTCCAGCACCACGCTATGCATAGCATGATATCTAAAATCTCGTGCGAGCGAAGCTCCAGTACGGTTTTGTGCACACACAAATTTCTCGTACGAGCAATGCTCCAGTACGGTTTTTCATGAGAATAAATCAGTAAACTTGAGTGCGAGAAAGACTCTAGCACTCTTTTTATTCATGTAAATACGATAGGTGGCTCAATCTTGATAAAACATCTTTTAAAATAGTAACCGGTACCCTTTCGTATATTTCACGAAATTAATAGCCAACCTATGTGCATATTTGCTTAAATCAAGGCAATATAATCATATAAAACATTAAAACATGATAATCATGCAATTTATCCGCCTTACTACCCTTTTTGTAAATTTTACTCCTATGGGCAAAATCGTCATTTTTCTTTATTCACCTATGCCTCGGTTTTCGCAAAATTATTATTTCGTTTCTAGATAGTTTAAGAGATTCTAGACCCTGTAAATCCCCTTAAAAATACATATAGGTATCTCTATATACCTACAAAATTCCCTTACCTGGAATCGCGCGCAGACTTAACCTGCCTCGATGATACCGAATCTCTCAGCCCAAATGCGCGCCAACCAAAGGTACGTAACTGCATATAACCATACAATTGAGGTCAATTCAATTATCTTGATCAGTATATCGCATTTACTGACCAACTTTAAGGTATTGGGCCCTATCTACCCCATTAGGTCTCGGCCCATTTCAGCCCTTTTATATTTATTAATTCCCTTCTTCAGGTATACCGGGTTTATGCAGCTTACTAATAATTATCGGGCTTCATTCCAAATTCATTGGATAGCCCGTATACCATTTTCGGCAATTATATTATAACTCCGAATAATATTCCTTTCTATGCGAAATTAATCCATAATTCCGTAAAATAATTAAAACTCGATATTTAAGGAACTCATATTGCCGAAATTAAACTGTACTTACCCGATTCGATGCAGGGTACGAAAATCAGAGCTCAATCGGCTCTCGTTCGGTCTCTGTCGTAAAGCTGCACAATTAGGTAAATCCGGATTATTTTCCATTAAAATAATATTAAATTAAATTTTCAAAATTTACCCGTAGGTCAATTTCGACCCTCAGTCAACTTACCCGAATCTCGAGTCGTCCCCGGTAAATTTCTTTCCTTTTCCCCTTTTTCCTTTCTTTTCTTTCCTTTCCCCCTTTTTCCTTTCTTTTCTTTCCTTTCCCTTTCTTTTCTTTTCCTCTTTCCTTCCTTTTCTTTTCCTCTTTCCTTCCTTTTCCCTCATTTTCCTTCCCTTTCCTTTCGGCCAAACGGTGCCGTTTCCTGCCACTTGCCGTCGTCGGCGTTTTCGGCGGTCTTGCCGGCCAAGACCAGTTTCAAAAGAACCGGCTTCTCCCCCTGAATGCGTCGGTGGCCTCCGTTCCAGCCCAGTCGTGGTGGTTCGCCGAAAATCAGCCCGTTTCTCCCTCGGTCTTCCTTCGCTCCGATCGGCTTCCTCCGGTCACCTGACGGCGTCATTCCGGTGCCCACGTGCTCGCCGGTCTCTCCTCTTCCTCCTCGTGGCCTCGTCGGAGCCTGTCGGTCGCCGGTGTGCTGGGATCGTCGGTGGGGGTTCGCGGGTCGTCTTTCGATTCTATTTTTCGGGTTATCCCGATCCTTTTTTTTTTTAGATTCTCTTTTTTATTATTATTATTATTATTTATTTTAATTATTACACTATTCATTAAAATACTCTATAAAAATCCAAAATATCTACAACTTATATTATTTTATTCCAAATTTAATCTATTTAATTTAATTTAATTTATTAATTACATTTTTCTCCAATTTTTGATATTATTCCTTCGTATTTTTCGAGATATTGTTCCGGATAATTTCTCGATATTTTTAAAAATTTTGAATCTTGATCAATTGACCCAAAATTGTATAATTTTCCCATTATCGATCAAGATATCTTACATCCTTATTTTTAATTAAAATTTTCTTATCGCCCTAATACCGAATTTCGATATTTTTACCATTTTACCCCTGCTCTTGTTTCGGAATCAATTTAACCTGACTTTCCTTCATGAATACTCATTCATTTCGCATTTTAAATCTTTATTTCCTGTCTGAATCCCGTTTCATTTAATTTGGGACTATTTTAATCATTCCTTTCACGAACATACTCATTTCGTATTTTTAACTAAATTCGGGTCTTACATATACACTCCTTTATATATATATATATATATTATCATTGTTTTCCATTTTTCCTTATCACCTATGCATACATATTTTTTTTTGTACAAATACTAGCATACCCAATTCATTATATACACCTATTGTACATGTACATAAATAAATAAATAAATATACATATATATATTTAAATAATTATTCCAAAAATTAAATTCATTCCTTTGACCACTTATCGACTTACCCGGAGCTCGATTGCATCACCGAATTTTTTCCATTTTTTCTTTTTTTTTCTTTTTTTTTGGTTGAATCGGTTCGGTCCGGTTCAACCCGGTTCAGACCGGTCCGATTCAGCTCGGTTCAGTCCCGGTCCAACTTTCTCCCTCGCCGTTCGGGGCTTTTTCGGTCGGTTCTCCGCCTGCTTCCACCTCCGGTGAATCCACGAGGCTACGCGGTGCGTGGATCGTGTGACGGTTAAGCCTAGGCTCGCTGGAACAAGGCCGGTTCGGCCATTTCTTCCTCTCGCCGACGCTGTCCTCTCTTCTCATTCGCCATTCTCCGTCTTTCGTCGGTTTCCTCTGGGTTGGCCGGCGCCGACTCCCTCGGATCGACGTCCTCCCCTCGCCATCGGTCTCTCTTCCTCTCTTTCTCTCCCCTTCCTTCGGTCTCGACTCTCTTTTTTCTCTTCGTTTTTTTTTCTTCTGCCGCCACTGCTTACCGCCGGATTTCGAATAGCCGGCGTCGGTGGCTTCTTCTCCCTTTGTCGGGCCACCTCGCCGGCCTCAGCTTCTCCTTGCCGCTTCTTTTGATCTGCGGAAGGGAATCCCTTCCCTTCACGTTTTCAGTGTCGCGCGATATCGCGCGACACTGTTTTCCAATTTTTTTTATATATTTTATATTTTTCTATTATTATTATTTTATTTCTATTATTATTATTTTATATACATATATTTATATATTTATAAATACATATATATATATATATATTTTTAAAATTTACAATTTCAAAATAACTAAAATACATATGTATATATATATATATTTTGTATTTATTTTTATTTATTTTATTATTATTATTTTATTATATTATATTTTATTAAAATATAATATAATATATAATATACCCAAAATATTTAAATATATATTTAAATCCAATAAATATATATATTTATCTTATTTATTTCCCGAGTATTTTATTATTTTATTTATTTTATATCAGACTTCTAATTTTATTTCCACTTGTACGTTTTTTCTTACGAACCAATTTACAGGAAAATTTCGGGGATTTACATTCTCCCCACCTTTAAAGAATTTGGTCCTCCAAATTCATCTTGGTCCTTTAGAATGGATGAGGGTACTTCTCCTTCATGAGGCTCTCTAGCTACCCTGTAGCTTCTTCAACAGAGTGGTGTTGCCAGAGAACCCTTACCAGAGGAATAGTTTTCAATCGAAGTACCATTTTTCCTTTTTGTCCAAAATCCGGATAGGTTGCTTAATGTAGCTCATATCCCCTTGAATACTCAAAGGTTCATACTCAATGATATGTGAGGGATCCGGATTATACTTCCTTAGCATCGAGACGTGGAAGACATTACGTACCCCAAAAGCTGCGGTGGTAAGACAAGTCCATAGGCTACGTCTCCCACTCTCTCTAGAATCTCAAATGGACCAAATGAAGCGAGGACTCAGTTTCCCTTCATTTCCATAGCTCATGATACCCTTGCTCGGTATACTTTCAGAAACACAGAATCCCCAATCTGAAACTCAAGTGGCCGCTTATGCTTATCCGCATAACTCTTCTGCCTACTATGTGCGGCCTTATGTCTATCACAGATTATTCGAACACCTTCTGCTGCCTATTTGACCAAATCAGGAGCCAAAATCTCTTTGTCACCCACTTCATCCCATGCCACTGGAGACCTACATCTTCTATCATACAAGGTCTCATATGGTGCCATTCCGATGCTAGCATATTAGCTATTGTTATAAGCAAACTCTGTAAAATTCCGTTTCATTTCAGACCATCAAAACACCCTTCATCGATTTTTTTGGTACATTTTGGTACTACCAGGGTGTAGAATGTACTTACTATTATGAGCTTCAGTCAAAATTAACTTCCATATGAAAGATCAACCACTTGTCAAATTAACAATGATCCCAAAGTTGTAACTTAAATCCAATCACACTTCGACTGTTCCCTCTGATATGTAATTCGAATATAATCATGAAAACCTCAAAGTTATTGTTCATAACATTATCTGGGATCAACATAATTTCTTGTTCATCAAATTTCTTAGAACAAAATTTTCAAATCATGTTAAGTAATTATATCCTCATAAAACTTTAAATCTGAATAATCATATCGACAAATTTTCCAGTCACTTATAAATTATTGGATATTGATTTTCTTTTCTTTTTCACTGTATCAGAATATTTATCATCAGTTGACCATCACCCACTACGATAAAGATGAAATCAATATAACTGAAATTTGTAATAGACAAAAGTTTTTCACCCCAAACAATTTCAAACATAAATATATGAGTATCCAACTCATCTCTATTCTCAAACATTAATAGCTTTCAAGTCACATAAATCAATTATGGATGACGATGAAACTCTTCGTAAAGCTTATAATATCATAATCTAAAATTTTCTATTAGCCAAATACACTATTAACTCCAACTAAATGTCACGACCCAAAACTACCCAAAAATCAGAGTAAATTTTTCGCGTTTTGTTATTTTTATTTCATATTTATCTATCCTCCGAATCGTGACTACACTCCACTAACAATTGGGCTGTGCGTCAATGCCAGTCCCACCAAATTAATTCTTTCTCAGTCATTTATAAATGTTTACAATATTTATACATCCCCTAAAGTTACTTACAAACATGTTACTGTGCTATGCTTATTTAGATATAATTTGTACAAGTGTATATACCTTAAATGATGGGCAGTAGCGGATATCCGGAATGCAGTACTCAGTCGCCTCAACATCTACTGGAGATTATCTGTGTGAGAAAATGAAAGGGGTGAGCACATCAAGCTCAGTAAGGCAATCCTACGAACAAGTAGGTAACCATACTACCTACATGAACGTGGTGCCATGCATAAACCACACTTTCTCCACACATTTTAAAACTGATGATGTGAAACCCAATATTTTTCATATTATGATCTTACGAGAAGTAAACTATAGCTCAATGTAACGTTTTACAGGTCCGTAGACGATTAAAGCACTTGGTTGTAGCGTGGGACCTAATGGCACGCAAATCGAGGTAAGGTCCTAGACCCGAGAATTTCTTAAAAATGTCATGTTCATGCATGGAATGATGTGTAGAAGGGAAAACTAAGTGATTGGAAATGCAAAAGTTAGTTAAACTCGGGTTTTAAATTAAATCGAGAAAATGGACCTAATAAGGGAAATAAATTCGAATAAAATTTTAAAAATTTGTGAAAATTATTCCGAGGCCATAGAAAATTATTATAAGGTGAAATTGACATGGGAAATAAAAATCATGAAGAAATATGGAGATTTAGGGGTTCAAATAAATTTTTAAAGCTAACCGAAAGCTTATTTTCATTTTGCTCGGTATTAGCCAAATCGCGCAAAATGAGCTCGTTCGTGAAATTTTTCTTAAACAAGTGACCCCAAAATTTTTATGGGACATACTATAGACATATTATAACAAGTGAGAAGTGAAATTTTGAAGAAATCTGATCAGGATTAATTTTGGTAAATTTTACAAAACAGAATAGTCATTTCCCCTGCACTTAGTAAACTGTCAGCCAATGAAAACAATCCCATTTGATGACCTTCCCGATTTTATTTGACTCTGATATTTTCCAGATTGAAATTCAACTGGATAAGCTTTCTAAAAAGCTAAGAACCATCCCGAACCCTTGCCAAACCCGAGAGTTATGCCTCACCTATTATGCCGCAGACGTTACCCCTGTTCCAGACTGGCGTGAATTTTCCGGCCACCTTCCAGCCATTTTCAGGCAACGTTCCCTTAATATGAAATCTTCCTATTCCTCCCATATAGCACATATAAAAAATTCAGACCTAAAATAAGTCTTTTACCCCCTGAAAAGTTAGAGAGACGAACAGGACAGAAAACTGCCCTGTTCCGAGGTAAGCAAAAATTTGATTTTTGGATGAATTTGATGAGGTTCTTGGATGATTCTGAACACTTCTAAGATCTATACATGTTTTGTTACAGCTGAGTGGCAATTTGGAGACCTAAAACCGAAGTCAAACTTGGTCAAAGGAGTGAAGAAGTTGAGGTATAGTGATGACTATGAGATAGGTTGTTATTTAGTGATTGTGGATGATTTTTAGTTAAAGGAAATTGATGAATTAATTTATATGATTAAGTTCAATTACTGCCAGCATGATTTAGCTACTGGAATGATGAATTTGGATGCAATTAAAATGAATTTACAGTTAAAATTATACTGTAAAGGTTCGGTTTAGCGTTTAACTAGGTGAACTATCGAAATAATGCAAGAATCGATACTTTAAGGTCTTGTTTGAAGTGGAATGAGTTGCTGGAAGGTAAGACATGATGTAGAGGTATTGAAAATAAATTTAAAGGTGTCGAATATGTTAAGGAAGTTTAAAACCGAGGCTTAAACCGATAAAACCGAGCAAAACGAGCATAGTAGCAAAAAAGTCAACTTTTGGTCAACATTTTAGATGTAATCACATATTGAATATATTAACATGAATTTGAGCTATATGTGATGAGATAACTTGGTATGTGACAGCTCGGGTTATCGACACGCATTTCGAGGCGAGCTCAAAAATCGAGGAACGTGCACTACCTTCGACGTTAAGAGGTAAGGGATATAATTTAGAGTAGCATTAGTACTCCTCAACCCTACCAAATGTTTATGAGAATAATTAGTTGAGTTTCCATGAAAAAGAGCTTTCTCGGAAGTTGAAAAGAGTACTATTCACTCAAAACCGGAATAAACTTATCCAAGCTTTTCAAAATGACTTTTATTGCATGAGATACATTTTAGTATATATGTTTATGTATATAAAAGTGATTTTCACTTATGAAATAAAAACATAGTATGTTTTCCATGAGTTTACGGGTTAAAGTCCCGGGAATATTTTACGAAACTATGTTTTCGTTATATGGGGTACATATATACTCGAGATATATGTGTTTATGAAAAACATGCTTAATGTTTTGAGACTATGGCACAAATTATTGATGTTATGAGGTCAGAGTGATCTGGGGTCGATCTTGTACGTTGAGAAAAGGGTACAAAGACGATCAAGGATCTTCCTAGCCGACGGCCAGGGAACGGGCAGGACTCTGACGAGATGAGATGACTTGTGGTACCATGTAACCATTTAAAGTTCGTGCGTTGAGACTGCTTAGAGACTGCGAGTCCTTTGCAGGCACGTAATGAGTCACCCCACCATAGCCTCGTACCACACAGTCCAGTAGGGCACTGTATGACCCTCATCCAGTCTTACAGTTCCCTGTACTATGGCCATATGTACTAGTTATGTTAATGATGTCCTTCGAGACCAGTTATGATGATGCCATGTTTCCAAGAGAAACAAAATATGTTTTCGCACATTTCATGCTACCTTATGTGTTATTTACTTTTTAGCATATGTTTTTTTTTTTTATGATGTGATTTTAAAAAGGTAGCTTATGAGTTATGTTTTATGAAATGTGCATATGATAGTACGATTTCACTTTCAAATTAATAAGCATGTTATGATATGCATGATTGAGTTTTGAGATGCTTTTCACTTGTTTACACTACATGATATGCATACTATATATGAGTTTTACCAAAAAGATGCAAAATGTGTAAACTTATGATTTAAGCATGTTTTTACTACTTTGATGAATTCAAGCATCTCTACTCCAGTACATGTTTATGCTGATTTGTAAAACCACGTGTTTTACTTGTTTTAAGTATTAAGGTTACTTTAAATGTATCTCTTATTGAGCCTGAAAAGCTCACCCCCCCTTCCTTTCCATCTTCCAGATTTCCTACAGTGATTCTACTGCACTCACGCGCTAGAGGTCGTGGACGAGGCAGTCCGACCTTTCGTCAAATCATTTGTAACGACGAGGTATAGCTTTACTTTTGTTCCAGACACAATGTACAACATAGACACGAATGTATATTACAGTCGGGATGTAATAGTTGTAAGGGATTATATTTATGTACAGAGTTTTTTTATTACGCAGAATAAATATAGGTTGTGGATGTTATGAGATCCTGGAATATAATTAAAAATGGTGTTGCGGATGTGGGTTGAAAATTATAAACTGTGTTTTAAACTCTACAGGTTGGGTTAAGTCAAAATGCAGTCGTTATGCTGCCGAATTTTTATAAAGTGATAAAAGTTAAGAAACTGACATAGACAGGAACACAACTCAGTTAAATAGGTTAAAAAGTTTTAAAAATTGCCCATTTTTCGCGTTTTCGGGTGTGACAGATGCTATGATTCATGATGTCATGTAAAACACGTTCGCATGGAAAATTCCACAAGTAATTCTTTTTAAATCATTTCTTTCTCATTTAAAAATTTCACAATAAATTCAGGACTCAACCCCTCCCTCGGGTGGTCCTGACTCACACAAAACCATGAAAATCATTTTACATCACACATGGGTTTAAAAACCATGAAAATAGCATCATGCAAATTTAGTTTAAAACCCAGTTTCAATCATCGTCAAGAGCATCAACATGCGAGACTAGGCAACATCTGTATATCGGTAATAACCAGGACTATGGCCGTGTGTCCTCGTGAGCCCCTCTACTACACGGATCCTAGTGTGCGGGGTCTCACCCTGATCGGGAACCGCTCGGGAGGTGGGTCAGTCCATCTCATCGGTCTTATCCGATCCCACGCATCCGAAGATGCCGTATCCAAAGATACCACGTATCCGAAGATACCACACATCCGAAGATGCCACACGGTACATCGTACTCCATGCTACTCGCACGATACATCATACTCCGTGGACCCATATCATATCTCTATACTCATGCCATGTCTCAAAAAGCACGTGCGAGCCTATTTAGTCGGTGGCACACAGTCTACCTGACGCTCCAAGCACGGCTCATCGCATGTTCTCAAAAAAATCAGTGGGGGGGTGCGAGCGATGCTCCAGTACTCTCGTCAATTCAAGTAAAACTAGTGCGAGCTAAGCTCTAGCACTCTCATCAAATCATGTGGAAAATCTGGTGCGAGTTAGACTCTAGCACCCTGTCACGAAAATCATGTAAAATCTGGTGCGAGTTAGACTCTAGCACCGTGTCACGAAAATCATATATATATATATATAAAGAATCTGGTGCGAGTTGGACTCCAGCACCAATGCATGTAAAACTCTAGTGCGAGCTCATGCATAACACAAATCAAAACATCGTGCGAGTTGAGCTCTAGCACGTCACATGTCAATAAAAACACGTAGGCGGCTCTGTTTCCTCAAAACAATTTTCAAAACAATTTCATCGTTGAATATATGCAATGCTGTGCATTTTTCTTTCAAGGTTAGCCAGCCTACTCATGCATGCATCAAAACACCTCCAGAACGAGCAGGAACCTCTTGTTCTTGCTTCTCCTAATTTTTTCTAAAATTGTAAATTTTACCCTTAACAAGGGTATTTTGGTAATTTACCCTTTCAGGGCACTAAAATTATTAACTTACTTCTAGACCCTTCAGATAATTTAAAAGACTACATATGACTTTGAAATTTTGTAAAGTTTACCTCTAGCAGTCCGTAGAATTCCCTTACCTTATTTTTCTGTAGAGTCTAACCTTTTCTTTTCCACTGCTGTCTCTTCACACAGTCCGATCTACTCCCAATCCAATGTCCGAAACTGCGTATAATTATTCCTCAGGTCAGATATCATACAATTTAATTGTATTTCCTATTTTCTGGGCTTAATTTAAATCGTTGGGCCCATTTACCCCTATTGGGCCCGATTGCACCTTAATGGGCCTTAATCGGCCTTAAGCCCGTTTTCAACTTAATTTTCACATTATCGAGGCCTATTGGGCTCATTGGGCCCACCAACAATTTATTGGGCCTCGTTCTAACTCTCGAATAACTCAATTTATTATTTACGACAATTTATCCGACTTTCTAAAAATTTAATTTAATTAATGCGGAAATTAAATCTGAAGCACGCATAACGATGCAAATTATCGTAAATAAGGGTTACTTATCCGAGATTCCATGCTAGTACGTAAATCGAGGCTGTCTCGAGCTCTCGTTGGATGCCAATTGTCGAGCTACACAATTTCATAATTTTCGGGTAAATTTTCCAATCGAAAATTAATTAAATAAAATATTTCAAAATTTAAATCGGTCAATTTCGACCGCTACTGACGTACCCGTAGCTCGATTACATCGTCGGGATTTTTCTCTAATTTTTTCCTCTTTTTTCTTTTTCCCTTTTTCTCCTTTTTTCCTCTCTTTCTTGGCTGAACCGGTTCGGTCCGGTTCAGACCCGGTTCGAACAGTCGGTTCACTCCGGTTCGGCCGGTTCTCCGCCGGCTTCCGCCGCCAGTGGCTCCATTGGGTCGTCCGCATCTCAGATCTGGGGTTGGCTTCGGTCAAGGTCGCCGAAATGTCACCAGTCCGGCCTGTTCTCTCCACTATCGGTACCCATTCCTCTTTCCGCCGTTTTCGGCGTTTGCCGGCAGTTTCGCCGGTCGTTTCCGGTATCAATCGGATAAGCATTAAGTGGGGAAGCTTCGGTTGGCGGTGGTCGGGGTCAAATCTGCGCCGGTAGGCGCCGATTTTGCTTCCTCCCTCCGCGACTTCTCCTTCCGTTTTCAGCCTCCTCCGGCGTCGGTGTGGCGCGTCGCCGGTACCAGGGAGGTCGTCGGCCTCTCCTCTTCCATTTTCGGCCCTTCGCCTGACCGTTGGTCGCCGGACGGTGGCCGACCGGTCTTCCTCATTTTTGGCTTCCGTTTTCCCATTTCTCTCTCCCCGATCCATTTTCTGATTCTTTTTTTTTTCTTTCTTTTTAAATTAATTAATTAATTAATTAATTATTTATTTTTATTTTATTATCATACTATTCATTAAAATACTCTACAATATTCCAAAATATCTACAACTTATATTATGTTATTCTAATTTAATTAATTTAATTTAATTTATTTATTATATTTTAACCTTTTTTCAGGTATAATTTCTCCGTATTTTCGGGATATTGTCCCGAATGACTTTTCGGTATATTTTTCGATTATTTTTGGGATTATTTTTTCGAGGTAAAAATTTCGATTAATCCCGATTAATTTCAATAAATTAATATCTTGACCAATTTAACCCAGAATAAATTTATTTCACATTTATTGACCAAGATTTCTCAATCCATTATTTTTAATTAAATTTTTCTTCTCGAATTTATACCGACTTTCGATCTTTTGACCTTTTCGCCCTTGCACATGTTCGAAAATTCCATTTCAGTCCTTTTGTATTTTTAATTTTTTGTGTTTTAACTAAAATCGGGTCTTACATAATCTCCCCCGCTTAAGGAATTTGGTCCTCCAAATTAGAACCAAGTCATATGAGTCCATAGACTACTCCGAGTACATCAATCGTATCATACTTTTTAATTCTCATGTGACCTTTTCGGAGTGTATTACTACCAAAGGACTTTAATTAGGGAGATCATCTTAATCCTCAATACTTTCTCTTTCCTGTTTAATGCCCGAATCAACTTTTCAATATACTTATATTTGCACTGAGCTGAACTGTTGGAGTTCATATCCGATCACCTATGCTGGATCTGGATAGTATTGCCGAAGTATCAAAAGATGGGACACATTGTGGATGCCTGTTTATTCAGGTGATAACGCCAACCTACAGGTCTTATCTCCCACTTGTCCAATCTCTCAAAAATTCCATTCAGCAAAACTTAATTTGCCTTCTTCCCGAGTCTCGTTATGTCCTTATTCCCTTAGGACAAATAACTTCAACAATACAAACTCACCCTCGGTGAATTCCAATGCTTTTTGTCTGCTCTGAGGTATTCTTAATCTCTCACTCAACTGAACATCCTCAGAGACTTATTATACTAATTCGGAAGAAATTTCTATCTGTCACCCACTTTTTCTTGTCTGAGTCGGGGAACAACCCCTACAGCCATACACTACCTCATAATTGTTATCCCGATACTCAAGTGCCAACTGTTGTTATTGGCGACTTCAATTTGTAACAACTGATCATCCCAGGAGCTTATAAAATCCATGCACATACTCTCATCATATCCTTTAGAACTTGTACAATCCTCTCTGATTGGCCATCTGTCTGAGGACGGAAAGCTGTGCTAACACTCAGTCGGGTTCCCATAGCTTCCTGAAAAATATTCCCCGAAGTGGGAAGTGAAGTGGGAATCCCTATATGATACCATGCTCACTGGAACGTTACATAATGTTCCACAATCTTCTTTATACCTGAATCCTCATACACACTTTGAGTATCTGGGGATTTCATAACCAGAAGGTGGGTAGACTTAGTCAACTTAGCGACTATCATCCAAATAGCCTCGTGACTCATCTGAGTCCTCTATAACCCATCACGAAATTCATGGAGACTTGCTCCCATTTCCGTGCCGTGTCGATATAGGTAGAGGCTTCAATAACTCTGCAGACTTTTAATACTCTACCTTATTCTGCTGACATACTAGGCACTTTTTCACAATCTCTACTATATCTCTTTTCACATCTGACCACCAATACTCTTTTCAGAGATTTCATATACATATTCGTTACTTTCCGTATGCACTGTATATCCCAAAGAGTGAGCTTCTGACAATATTACTATCTCATCAACTGTGGTCTTGCGGAGCACTTATACTGTCTCTGAACCTCTCTGTAAATCATCGACACTCTGTGAACTCTGTCATTATACCCTTCTGAATCTGACCCAAACTATCGACACCATGCCGATCATCTCGCTAAGCCTGTCAAATCCGGGCACTCTCATCCGGTTCTAGTCTCAAGCTAGCTGTCACACAATCACTGTCATCATCAGAAGGGATCACATCAATACTGAGGCTCACAACTGCTCTAGCAGCTCACGCTCCCTGACCATCATATATAATACCATCCCGAGGCTCTTTCTGCTCAAGGCATCAGTCATCACATTAGCCTTTCCTGGGTGGTACAATTTTCCACAATCAAAATCTCTCAGAAGCTCTAGCCCACTATGTATTCTGGTATTCTACTCTTTCTGTAAAAACAGATACTCGGGGCTTTTATGATCAGTGCATACCCAAAATTTCTCACCATGTACATCAGTACAAGTACTACCGCTGCAAACTTTAAATCATGGGTCAAATAGTTTATTTCATGATTCTTGAGTTATCTGGATCCATAATCGACTATCTTCCCATTTTGCATCAATACCTAGCTCATTCATGACTTTGAGGTATCCATACACACTGAGAAACCTCTTGAGCTGTTGGGTATGGTGAAAATAATCACGGTGGTCAGTTCATACTTCACTACACCAAAACTCCTGTCACGTCTATCATCCTATTCAAATACCACATTTTCATAGTTAAACGTGCCAACAAAGTATACCCTTTTTTTAGAATTCGCAACAACCATCTATAAAAGCAATTTTCCAATTGTTTCTTATAATTTTCCCTGGACTTTAACTACACCCAACATATCATCAATAAGGATGATGACAAATCGGTCCAAGTAAAGTTTAAATAACTCATTGTAGTTGAGCTCCACTACATATTTTAATCGCACATATCCTTGACCTATGTACGCATAAGCGTATAATATCACTTCAAAATTGCTTCCATTTCCAAGTACTAACCCGCTTCATTTCCTTTTTTTTTATTAACGGCTTTTATTAAATTTTAATTTTTTAATCTTCATGATTAATCGAATTTTATACTTCTTTATCGTACTAGTGAAGGTGTCCAAATTTTAAATGTATATATCTTACCACGGTCGATTTCAAGTCATAGATTATATATATATTTCTAGACGCTGTCAAGTCTTCAGGCGGGGAGGTATTTTGAAATACCTTTATTAACCCTTAGACTTAACCACAATTACTTTACATATCAGTCCATGTGGTCACAATTTATATTCGCTACTAATTGCTTTAATCCTAATTACTTCACGTATCATAGATATTCGTACCTTACAAACGCCTCTTACTCCAGTACATCTTGTATTTAGGATTAAGAATATCTCAAAGATTATCTTCTTAGTGATCAATTATAACGAAACTCTATCATTATTCATTTCGTGAGTACCATCATTTGCTCCTTTAATTTCAACCGTTGCATCCCTTTTTAGTACTTATCAAAACTTATAGGATACTTTTCAGGGGTAACCATATCACTATATTAGGATAGAAATCTGAACCGCATAGCTTGCAGCCGACCACTTTATTCTCAAATATTACTTTAAATTATTCATAGTCCATTGAATAAAATTGGCTGACTTATACTTTTTCCCCCGTTTTCAACTTAAAATCTCTTCATAATTATTCTGTTAGTTAACCTTCCTCTATTGGGGTACTCATTTATCAGCATTATGCCCAAGAGTGTAGGCATTCATGTCTTTTACTCACTTACATGCGAATAAAGGCGGTATGAAGAAATACGTGGTACCAGGATCAATTAACACAATTACTTCTTTATTCATAAGTAGTGTGGCATCTTTCACCACATCCTGTGAAACATCAGTAGTGTCCTGGTACAAGACATACACTCGCCTTCGTCCAACAGCCTACTTTCCTTTTCTCTGCGGTTGTGGTCTCCCTTTTTGATGCAGCTATCTCAACAGGGTTTTCTCTATCTCTTTACCTTTCTGTGGGGCAATCTCGCCCAACTCTGAGCAATCAAAATAAATGGTCCATCTTACCACACTTAACGGCCATTTTCATCAATAATATGTAGGTGTAGGTCCTACTTTCGTGGTATTTACCACACATTCTACAGTGATCCGTAGCAGATCGGGGTTCTCCAATCACAATACCCCTCAAAAGTGCTATAATCGGATAACTGTGGCCTTACCAATCATCTTAGCCCATAACTCATCAAATCAAATCTTTTATCATTTACCTTTTTCTTGTTCTGACATTTCTGTCATTCTCAATTCTCTTTCTGTCTCTATTTTGACCCTTACTACCTTTCCCAATCTCAGAGGCGTGCAACTCACAATCTTATTCACACTACTGTAGTTTAAGCACTGCCTCGACATAGGTAATATCTCATGGGCCAATCGGACTCTAATTGACAATCTGAGCCCTTCCATAAACTTTTAGACATCTCGACTGTCACTGTCCATAGTGTCGAGGTAATATCTGCCCAAGAATATAACTGAGTTTCATACTCATAATTCATACTCATCAATAAATCAATTCCTCTTAAACAGTGTCCCAGATATTCTATCACCGGAATACATCAAGAAATATTTCGCATGTCGGCTCTGGATGTCTAACTCTTAAGATGGGTCGAGCGGACTTGCATCAATGCTCCGTCTCGACCTCAAATCTCTTGCATACTCTGAGCAATTTGCTCCCAAAATATTCTCCACACTCCGCTCCAACCTCGCGAAACGTGTCTCAATACTGTCCGATCTCTCTGTCGGACTCTGTGAGGCATGCTCAATAACCTCTATTTCAATCTCATCCTGATTCTCATAGGTCAACTCAGCACGATTAGCAGGCTCAGGCCTACCTCTACGACCTCTGCCTCGTGCTCTACTTCCTCTTCCGCGACTAATATTAGGCATTCCTGCATTCTCAACCATTTCTTAGTTAAAACCCATCTCGATATACACTATTGTATCTAACCAAGCACAGTAACACATGGATGTAATTTTGTAATTACTGACACTGACACATGTCAGATCAATTTCTGCTCTGATACCACCTTTATATGTCACGACCCAAAACTACCCAAAAATCAGAGTAAATTTTTCGCGTTTTGTTATTTTTATTTCATACTTATCTATCCTCCGAATCGTGACCACACTCCACTAACAATTGGGCTGTGCATCAATGCCAGTCCCACCAAATTAATTCTTTCTCAGTCATTTATAAATGTTTACAATATTTATACATCCCCTAAAGTTACTTACAAACATGTTACTGTGCTATGCTTATTTAGATATAATTTGTACAAGTGTATATACCTTAAATGATGGGCAGCAGCGGATATCCGGAATGCAGTACTCAGTCGCCTCAACATCTACTGGAGATTATCTGTATGAGAAAATGAAAGGGGTGAGCATATCAAGCTCAGTAAGACAATCCTACGAACAAGTAGGTAACCATTCTACCTACATGAACGTGGTGCCATGCATAAACCACCCTTTCTCCACACATTTTAAAACTGATGCTATGATTCATGATGTCATGTAAAACACGTTCGCATGGAAAATTCCACAAGTAATTCTTTTTAAATCATTTCTTTCTCATTTAAAAATTTCACAATAAAGTCAAGACTCAACCCCTCCCTCGGGTGGTCCTGACTCACACAAAACCATGAAAATCAGTTTACATCACACATGGGTTTAAAAAGCATGAAAATAGCATCACGCAAATTTAGTTTAAAACCCAGTTTCAATCATCGTCAAGATCATCAACATGCGAGACTAGGCAACATTTGTATATCGGTAATAACCAGGACTATGGCCTTATGTCCTCGTGAGCCCCTCTGCTACACGGATCCTAGTGTGCGGGGTCTCACCCTGATCGGGAACCGCTTGGGAGGTGGGTCAGTCCATCTCGTCGGTCTTATCCGATCCCACGCATCCGAAGATGCCGTATCCGAAGATACCACGTATCCGAAGATACCACACATCCGAAGATGCCACACGGTACATCGTACTCCATGCTACTTTCACGGTACATCGTACTCCGTGGACCCATATCATATCTCTATACTCATGCCATGTCTCAAAATGCACGTGCGAGCCTATTTAGTCGGTGACACAGAGTCTACCCGATGCTCCAAGCACAGCTCATCGCATGTTCTCAAAAAAATCATTGGGGGTTTGCGAGCGATGCTCCAGCACTCTCGTCAATTCAAGTAAAACTAGTGCGAGCTAAGCTCTAGCACTCTCATCAAATCATGTGAAAAATCTGGTGCGAGTTAGACTCTAGCACCGTATCACGAAAATCATATATATATATAAAAAGAATCTGGTGCGAGTTGGACTCCAGCACCAATGCATGTAAAACTCTAGTGCGAGCTCTCGCTCCAGCACTAATGCATGCATAACACAAATCAAAACATCATGCGAGTTAAGCTCTAGCACGTCACATGTTAATAAAAACACGTAGGCGGCTCTGTTTCCTCAAAACAATTTTCAAAACAATTTCATTGTTGAATATATGCAATGTTGTGCATTTTTCTTTCAAGGTTAGCCAGCCTACTCATGCATGCATCAAAACACCTCCAGAACGAGTAGGAACCTCTTGTTCTTGCTTCTCCCAATTTTTCCTAAAATTATAAATTTTACCCTTAACAAGGGTATTTTGGTAATTTGCCCTTTCGGGGCACTAAAATTATTAACTTACTTCTAGACCTTTCAGATAATTTAAAAGACTACATATGACTTTAAAATTTCGTAAAGTTTACCTCTAGCAGTCCGTAGAATTCCCTTACCTTATTTTTCTGTAGAGTCTGACCTTTCCTTTTTCACTGCTGTCTCATCACGCAGTCTGATCTGCTCCCAATCCAATGTCCGAAACTGCGTATAATTATTCCTCAGGTCAGATATCATACAATTTAATTGTATTTCCTATTTTCTGGGCTTAATTTAAATCATTAGGCTCATTTACCCCTATTGGGCCCGATTGCACCTTAATGGGCCTTAATCGGCCTTAAGCCCGTTTTCCACTTAATTTTCACATTATCGAGGCCTATTGGGCTCATTGGGCCCACCAACAATTTATTGGGCCTCGTTCTAACTCTCGAATAGCTCAATTTATTATTTACGACAATTTATCTGACTTTCCAAAAATTTAATTTAATTAATGCGAAAATTAAATCTGAAGCACGCATAACGATGCAAATTATCGTAAATAAGGGTTACTTACCCGAGATTCTATGCTAGTACGTAAATCGAGGCTGTCTCGAGCTCTCGTTGGATGCCAATTGTCGAGCTACACAATTTCATAATTTTCAGGTAAATTTTTCAGTCGAAAATTAATTAAATAAAATATCCCAAAATTTAAATCGGTCAATTTTGACCGCTACTGACTTACCCGTAGCTCGATTACATCGTCGGGATTTTTCTCCAATTTTTTCCTCTTTTTTCTTTTTCCCTTTTTCTCCTTTTTTCCTCTCTTTCTTGGCTGAACCGGTTCGGTCCGGTTCAGACCCGGTTCGAACCGTTGATTCACTCTGGTTCGGTCGGTTCACGGACTTGCCGGCCGGTTCTCCGCCAGTGGCTCCGTTGGGTTGTCCGCATCTCAGATCTGGGGTCGGCTTCGGTCAAGGTCGTCGAAAAGTCACCGGTCCGGCCTGTTCTCTCCACCGTCGGTATCCATTCCTCTTTTCGTCGTTTTCGACGTTTGCCGGTAGTTTCGTCGATCGTTTCCGACATCAATCAGCTCGGCATTAAGTGGGGAAGCTTCGGTTGGCGGTGGTCGGGGTCAAATCTGCGCCGGTGGTCGCTGACTTTGTTTCCTCCCTCCGCGACTTCTCCTTCCGTTTTCGGCCTCCTCCGGCGTCGGTGTGGCGCGTCGCCGGTACCAGGGAGGTCGCCGGCCTCTCCTTTTCCATTTTCGACCCTTCGCCTGACCGTTGGTCGCCGGAAGGTGGCCGACCGGTCTTCCTCGTTTTTGGCTTCCGTTTTCCCATTTCTCTCTCCCCGATCCATTTTCTGATTCCTTTTTTTTCTTTCTTTTTAAATTAATTAATTAATTTATTTATTATTTATTTTTATTTTATTATCATACTATTCATTAAAATACTCTACAATATTCCAAAATATCTACAACTTATATTATTTTATTCTAATTTAATTAATTTAATTTATTTATTATATTTTAACCCTTTTTCGGGTATAATTTCTTCGTATTTTCGGGATATTGTCCCGAATGACTTTTCGGTATATTTTTCGATTATTTTCGGGATTATTTTTTCGAGGTAAAAATTTTGATTAATCCTGATTAATTTCAATAAATTCATATCTTTATCAATTTAACCCAGAATAAATTTATTTCACCTTTATTGACCAAGATTTCTCAATCCATTATTTTTAATTAAATTTTTCTTCTCGAATTTATACCGACTTTCGATCTTTTGACCATTTCGCCCTTGCACGTGTTCGAAAATTCCATTTCAGTCCTTTTGTATTTTTAATTTTTCGTATTTTAACTAAAATCGGGTCTTACACTAAAAGTTAGAGCCTAGGAACAATAGGAAAGATCAATCGATAATTTCAATCATTATAATTCCAAATAATAAAATCCATATTAAGATCACAACTCCAAACACCAATCATATACATCACATAATCTCATTGATTCCTCAATCTTTGGAACCGTTATCACAATTTAATCACTTTTATCATTAACTAATTAATAGCACTCCATGTAGAAGTTTAGAGATTGTCCTGCAACGACTTGAATAATTTATCAATTCATATCCTCAAGTTGAGATACTTTTCTCTTTCTTTTACTAACCAAAATCACTTTAAATTAAGTAATTATCCTCTTTAAATGTAAGATTGATTCCAGCCAATAGAAAATCTTACATTATACAATAATAAATTTTCTGCTGATGATCTCCAATTACTGCCTAAAATCTACGTTCCCACATAGCATTCCTTTGCACTTGATATTGAACAATTAATCCTTATTCCATAGTTCATATGATTTCGTTAAAATGAAATTCATTTCTTCATCTTTACAAGTAATGGTATCCTGACTTCTAACACGAATATAACGACTGTCAATTTCAATTTATAGGTTATGGATTAGAGTATTTCTAGACGCTGCCAAGTCTCTCAGGCGGGGAGGTATTTTGAAATACTTTTATTAACCATCAGACTTGACCACATAAACTGGTTATGGATATACGGGTTCAAGGTTCAGTCCCAATAGAAAGTAGAATACCATAATTTATCAATATTCTCATATATCCTTGGTCGCAATTCATTTTCAGTTCATATCACTTGATTTGAATAATTAAATTTGCCAGAAGTATTCATACATTGTATACATCTCTTGTCCATAGTATCACCTGTATTCAGAATCTATCACATTTCAAACTTGCCTTATTTCATACATCAATTATCTCAAAACTCTTTTCTTATTCCAATTAAGTCTCGCATTCGAAACATAAGCATGAGCCATTCACAATCTTTATACTCGATATGTAATTCATAGTCCAAAGTCTCCATATATCTCAAACTCTGAATCATCTTTAAGAGTTTTGGGTATTTCCCCACTGATTTGTAATCATTGTCTTGGGAATCCAATTAACACCCGTTCTTAACTAATCGTGACCAAGAAGACTCCGGGTCTCCTTAACAATTAATGTTAGTACACATCAAAGTGATTAACTTGGTCCATTAATCTCCTTTTCATGTAATCCTTATAATTGTTTTCTTAGCATTTTAATTCAATCCTGTAAGCATACTTTTAGTTATGTGATTCATCTTTTCAGTTACAAGGACTTTACTCTATCATTCTCACCGCTTCCTCAGTACATCACTTTCCGGTCATTCTCTATACCTTGTCGTTTTCTTAGTAACCTTAAAATACACATTTCATATCATCGCAGTTGCGTCTTGTGCATTGCTCCCCAAAATAACATCCACTGAGGGTAATTTAGCTCGATTAAGGATCTTAATACCTCTCACGAGTTTCTTGGACTTCCTCCGTTTCACATCTCTACTTAACCAGATCATTCTTTTTCCAAAGCTATAAATTTAATTTCATATTCATCCACAGACTTGTTACTTTATGTTCGATTGCAATCATTTCTTCCATAATTGCCACTTAATTTCATCCGAAATGTGTTGCCGCCTAAGGGCCTTCGGAATATATCCCATGTAATTTTTTGATGTCGGCTCTCGGATTAAATCGAGGAACTTTCCTCCGAGTTTGACTTTGCATCTCGATATTGATGCTACAAGGGCTACTTTCTTTATAGTAGTACGCCCTAAAAATCCGTGTAGTTTCTCTAATCCTTTGACACAAAAGTTACAAAAGCAACTTTCTCGGTAGAGTTGCTTCTAAAATCATCAAGCTTGTCTCATTCATTCAACGCTCCAAATCGGTGAATTCTTAACCTTGTTGAAAAACGGAGGTTTAAACTCTTGAAACTGCCCCTAGTCTATGAAGCTCACAGTCATACTCTAAGAATCCATCCAAGTTTTCCAATTTAATTTTTTTTTTTAAATTTACAATTTCAAAATAACCAAAATACATATGTATATATATATATATATTTTGTATTTATTTTTATTTATTTTATTATTATTATTATTTTTTTATTATATTATTTTTTATTAAAATATAATATAATATATAATATACCCAAAATATTTAAATATATATATATATATATTTAAATCCAATAAATATATATTTTTCTTATTTATTTCCCGAGTATTTTATTATTTTATTTATTTTATATCAGACTTCTAACTTTATTTCCACTTGTACGTTTTTTCATACGAACTAATTTACAGGGAAATTTCGGGGATTTACAACTCTACTACGATTTTGGATCTTCGCACGCATGTCGACTCTTGGCTTAACGACCTTGATAAGCATCAAACTGCGATATTTGATGAACGTCAAGCTTTGAGAGAGCGTTGTAAAGACTACTTTGATCAGTTTCCACCGCCTCCATCCTCATAGATGTTCACTTTTCTGCTATGAACTTTATTATTTATTGTGGGTGCCTTATTATTCAATCACCCTTAGGTATTTTTCGAATATGTTATGTTTTTATGTAGTGAACCTTGCTTTGTTTATCTAAGTATCCATTTCATGTCTTTATGAGTCAATATGCATCATTGTTAATTCATTGATTGATTTGCGCTATAATGACTATGCTACCAACTTCTCTTTACTTTTTTGATTGGACTTTCCCTTCATTTTTGCCAGGCAAATTTTAAGGGGGAGTTTTACCAATTATTATTGTATGACAAAAAGGAGGAGAATATATGTAAACCCCACAAATTTCCTACATTTAGTTAGACTATATATATAAATGAGAATAATAAATTTTAATAGAAGTGTGAATATTCGTTGTAGGGCTCGAGGACTATAGGAACCGAGAAGCCCGTGAATTACGGGAAACCCGAAAATACAGGGAGTGACAAAGCAATGCAAGTACGGAGGGATTGAAAAATTGTAATTTATTAGTTGAAAATTGTTGATGTAAAAACTTATATCGGAATTTATGAAGAATGATGAAATCCCGATACTATTTCATTTTCGAAATAATGAAAATTTCATGAAAGGCATGGATATGATGTCTTTGGATAAATTATACAAGAAAATGTATATATGTAGATATATACATAGGTGTATATGTATGTGTATATATATATATATATATATACATATATACTAGAAATTAAAATAAAAGAATAATAATATATATAGCATATATATATATTATTTAGTGTGTAGTATTTAATATATAAGCATTAATAAATAATAAATAAAGCATGAGACAAATAAAAAAAATGAAATGGGAAACAACAAATAATCAAATAAAACAACAAACAAAAATATCAATACAAAAAAATAAACAATTAATATATATATTAATATAATATATATATATATATATATATATAAATATATAGCATGTACGAAATTGGCTTAGAAAAGCCAATTCCGTCTGCCACATGACAAATTGAAAAGAAAACAGAGGAGCTGGGCGAGAAACCAAAGAAGAGAAGAAAAGAGGAAAGAAAGAAAAGAGGGAAGCTGCCGGCCGAGAGGAAAAGAAAGGAAGGGAAAGAAGAAAAGAGAGGAAGGGAAAGAAGAAAAGAAGAGAAGGAAGGCTGTCGGCTAGGGGAGAAAAGAGAAGGGAAATGAGAGAAAAGAGGAAAAGAAAAGGAAAGGAAGAGCTGCTGGAACCGAGAATGTGAAAGGGAGGTTGAGGAAGAAGGAGAAACCGAGAGGCTGGAAGCAAGCAAAACAGAACAGAGGCTTGGAACAAACAGCAGCTGATCGAAGGGAGAAGGCTGGAACTGAGAGGCAGGGCTAGAACCGAGAGGAGGGGAGAAGGGAAGAGGTGAAACCGAGGAAGGAAAACTGAAGCTGGGAACCAAGAGCTGAGGGCGAAAGGAATTGAAGCAGATATGGGGACCGAATGAAGATGAGAATGATGGGAGACTGGAAAAAAAAGGGAAATTGAAGAAGAAGACAGAGGCTGAAGAGAAGCAGAACCGAGGGAGAAGGAGACCAAATTGGAGCTGGAAACCGAGACCCAAGAGGGAACAGACCGAGAAGCAGGGGAGACCGACGGAAGGAAGAAGAAGACCAAAGAAACTGAGCTGGAACCGAGACAAGTGAAGAGAACAGAAGTAGCAAGACAACGGAAACAAAACTGTGGGAGAAAGGCTGACTGAAAGGGAAGAAAGGAAAAGAAAAAAAAAAGAAAGAAAAGAAAGGGAAAGCTGGAAAATAGAAAAGGTAAATTGTATATATATATATGTATTTAATGTACATGTATATATATTTATATGTTTGAGATATAGGCTTGTTAGTGTAGATTTAATTAGACAAAAAATGGGAATGATGAGGAGTAGGCAAATATATATATATATATGTGATGATGAATAATGGAAACAAGTAATAATATATATATGTATTTATGTGAATATATATATATATATATACATATATGTATATATATATATGGGTATATACATATAGGTGTATATAAAAAATGAATATGTTAGTATATGTACATACAAGGATATATACATGTGATAGGGAAAAATGAAAACAAATGATGAAATATATATAGGAGTATATATTTATATATATATATATATTTATGTGCATATACATGTAAATGTATATAGAAAATGTGTATGATTAATATTTGTATGTACAAAATATATAAGTAGTAAGAAAATATATAAACGTGCGTGTTGGCCTAGATATGTACAATTATACATACACATGCAGTAGTAATGAATAAGTTACGATTTTAACGAAATTCGGATGATTCGCATGAATATGATGCTAAGTAAACGATTTCGGTATAGGTGAATCGTAGAAAGAATTAAAGGAGGTACTAGGAGGCGTCACCACTCGAATTCGGGATATCTGATAAATCGAGGTAAGGGGTACTATTTAACTAGGTTCTGATAATGCATTCTTGTTTCACCGATAAATGATTTTATGAAAGAGCATATGATTTGAAATAATTTATCAGTGCTTCCATACTTGTGAAACTGTTTACGAAGCATGTTTTAATTTGTCGAAATATTCCCCGAGTACCTTCCATGTTGTGAAATGAATTTCCTAAGGTATGAAGCGTATGGATGCTTTACATTTAGTTATGTTTTTTATATCCATATCGTTAAAGAAACTTTTGACAATTTCAAAAGTAGTTAAGAAAAGAAATTTTTTTTCGAAAGGGGATTGTGGGGGCCACCGCTTGAGTCTTACGGGAACGAAGTGCCACACAGTCTTTTTGTTTTATGAAAGAGTTTTCAGATTACGAGGAATTCGATTTTATTACTTGATATGAGTTTATGAGTTATAAAACCCAAGAAAGATTTTGGAAACTCTGTTTTGAGACTATAGGCTTCATGCATGGTTACTTCTTGTGGTGTTCCGGCTCCACCACTTGGGTGCCGGTACGTAGGCCCCTTTAGCACTTGACTCAACCTGTGTGGAAGATGTCGTGCTACTGGTGGTTTATGATGATGTTTTGGTAGTATCTCGTGCCCGCGCAGCACGCATAAATGTTCCTCGCACGGTGAGTGCCATTGGTGCCCGTGCCCTAGCTATGTGCTAGTATATGATAAGAAATAAGAAGATACTACCCATGTTTATAATTATGATTGCTATACGAACCTGATCCAGTCTACAGCCCCCTTACCATGGCCATAGGTTTGATGACTCTCTACGGAGAATGACACGTATCGCATGACTTAGTTATAGCCTAGTCTCCTCGATTTGATTATGAAAATTGACTATGATGAAGGAATATGTGTTTTCATGATATATACGATAATTGGTTACAATCGATATGCTTCATGAAATGATTATGAAATATTCATGAAATGTTTACGAAATGATTATGAAAAGTTCATGAAATGTTTATGAAATGATTATGAAATGTTTATGAAATGCTTACGAAAGGTTTATGAAATGTTTACGAAACGTTTATGAACCCAATGGTTTTAAGAACTCATTCATGAATAATGAGAAGTTGAAAAATGGTTAAGCATGTCATTTGTTTAAAGACACGCATGCTTTATGATTTTTATGATGATTATGCATGAAATGACAGTTTATGTATTTTATTAAAGTTTGGTTCTATGAACGATTTCACATGCTTTTATATATCAAAACTGTCTTAAAAGTATTATCTTACTAGGCTTTTCCCCAAAAGCTCACCCCTCTACCTCTCAGACCATTTGCAGTGATCTGTGGGCGTTACCTGCCGCGTACACAATGTAGGTTGTGGGCAAGAGCTACCCTAGGCTACTTTTTTGTACACGCAGCAAAGGTATACGATTACATTCCTTTACCAAACATACTAGTATGCACAGACATATATTGAAAATATTTCATTGGGATGTAATTTGTAAGGAAACGATGTAAAGAATATGATTCTTGGGATTAGGTTGTAAGATGATTGGTATTAATCGATATGGATGTATTGAGTTGTAAATATTGATTTGAAAAGTATGCTTGGTAGTTGTGGATATCTAGGATTGTTGGAAAGCATGTTTGGTAGTCGTGGATATCTAGGATTATTAAAACAATTGAATTGCAGGTGAGTAGGCTCATATATAAGCCGTTATGCTGCCGAAATTTCTATAGGCCTTATAGGTCAAAGTGTGAAAATTAATTATAATTATGGGTAAAGAATTAGGAAAAGTGTTTTGACACTACACAGGAATACAACCTAAGTGAATAATGGAATAAGTGGGTAAATTAAATTCAAAAAAAAAAAATTTTCCCAAATTTCAAGGGTCAAGGGTCAAGGGTCGTTACAATATAATTTGTAAATAAATTTGAAAATAATGATCACATTTAGGAGGAGTAATTTTTAAAACAAATTTATAATAAGTTTTGTCATATCAAAAAGGGGGAGATTGTTAGCTTCAAATTGATACTTAATTTTGAAATAACTAAACCTTAAGCATGATTGTTTAAATAATTTATATTTTAAATTTGCCCAATACTTCACAAACCAAATTATGAGTTTCACACTTAGATAAGACCATAATTTCATTGCAAAATATGAATTGGTCTTAACGTATTTTTGGATATAAAGCTTAAGTAATTTCCTCATGAATTTACTGAAAATATTTTAAAAAATTATTTAGTATACTTTGGGACTCATTTTCATACACTTAAAGTCAAAAGAAAAGCTACATGAAATTGAAAGCTAGTTTATAAATAATTTGAATATTTTTAATTGCCAGGATATCAATTTTCAAATAGAGGATCGATCCCCTAAACCCCAATAAGGTTCTGTGTTTGAATGAAACACAAAGAGATTGATCTCCTAAGCCATAAGATCGATCCCCCCCCCCCCCCCCCGGGTTTATTTTGGCTCCTTTACAGGTTACATAGAAGAGAGGATCGATCCATTAGTGTGCTGAAAGACCCTAACGACTACTTTTTGAGGGTTTTAATGGGAAGAAATGCAATTAATGCTTCACCAACTTAAAGACCATATAAATACTTGCATTGAAGATTTTGAAAATAATAGAAATCTTTTAAACAAATCTTTGAAGGTTAAACTCTCAACTCTCAAGCTCTTGTACTCAGTCTTCATCTTTCTTTCTTGTGCTCATTCATTGTAATCACCTACCTAGTGAGACTCATTGATTACACCTTTCTTAAATACTCTTTCTTAAAGTTGTAATTAAGAGAGCGTCTCTTTTGTAAGGATTATATTGTAAGAGATTGGGTGACCACTTAGTGAAGTTGGTAGAAAAGATTTATTTCTAATCTTAAGTAAAAGGAAGTGTAAGAGGTTATTCCTAAACCTAAACAAGGAAAGTGTAAAAGATTCACAAGTAGTGGAATCAGTTCTTTGAAAAGAATGTCAAAAAGAGAGGACGTAAGCAAGAGATTGGTCGAACCTCTATATATTTTGTGTTTGCTTTTCTAAACTCTTCACTCTTTACTTCATTGTGCTTTATTTACTTATTTGTATGTTGCCAAAATTATGAAATTAGTTTAGAAGGACTATTAAGTTAGAAAATATGATAAAAATCGATTCTTCTCCCTCTTGGTTGAGCTAACAATCCTCTATCCAAATTGCTTCTTGAGCACATTCTAACCCATATCTAGCCAACTTATGAGCTACTGTATTCCCTACACAATTAGTATGCACGAAACACATACTATAAAGAGCTTTTACTTTTGCCTAATCTATCAAAACACTAATATTAGAGAACTCAATATCTAAAGATTTTGCTCTAGATATAACTCCTATTAAATCCCCTTTTATTATAATATATGTGAAACCTATTATAAACGAATTCTAAAGCCGTAATCATTGTTACTACCTCCATCTCTATTAGTTTCAATGGATATGGAAATTGTACAACCATTCCTGCCATGAATTCTCTATTAGAATAACGAACCACTTTCTAAACCCACTTAGATTTGCTGACTTGTCCATAGCACCCTCAAAGTTGATTTTAAAGATTCCTGATGCTAATGGTTTCCAAACAATTGTAGATTGTGACATTAGGATTATTGGTGCTGGTTGTCCTACATTATTGTCCTGCACGTATTGTCTGACGGAGTTGACTGTTATTTGAGGATCATGTCTTCCATTTCCATGCAATCCATTATTTCCATCATTCCAAATAGGCCACAAGGAAATTGTGAACAATTGACTTCTATCATGATTTAATATTTCAAGCATAGTCTAAAACCAAATTCCAAAATCCTTACCAAAATTGGGAATAAATTCTTCCATCATTTGCCATACCATGTTTGCATATGGGTATTCCTTTAATGCATGAGAGATTGTCTCTTCCATCGGATTTTTCATTTACTTAAAGTCATCTTCACTAACAATATATTATGTTAAATCTTTCGTAAGAAAATTCTAATTTTAGTTGGAAACTGTATGGACCATATGCTCTTCTATAATAATTGACTAGAAGGTGATGGCTAAGTGTTCAAATCCAGATCCTCATTTCATAACAACTTGTATCCACTTTTGATAGTGTATTTACCATGGTTTGTAAAAATGTCAAACCATAGTATCATGAAATTGAAAATGACTTATAGAAATGGAAGAAATCTGATATGCTTTATCTTGGTTGATCATCCTATGCAACAGTGGCTTGTTCCATTTATTATTATCTGCATATAGTAAGTTTGAGATTCGTCCATTTATATCCTAGCCCTCTTTACTTGAAGTAGACTTAAAAGGATCTGTGAAAGACAGCCTTCTATCTTGCCATATTCTAATTTGATGACCATTTGCAACCCTTTAACGTTTATTTTTATATAAGACTTGCTTAGCTTCCCAAATGTTTTGCCAAATGAAAAATGGATTATGTCCAATGGTAGAATCCAAAAACTTAGTTATGGGAAAGTATTTGGACTTTAAAACAACATATACCACTATATTGGTTCTTATCATGAGTCTGTAACACTACTTTGCGAGTAATGTTAAATTAAATTTCCTCATTTCTCTAAATCCTATACCACTCACTAGTTTGGCTTTGCATATGGTCTTCTAGTTTATCCAATGAACACCATTCTTATTCTGACCCTTATTCCACCAATAATTCGAAAGTAATATGTCAATAACTTTGGAAAATAACTTTCGAAGATGAAAACATCACATCATATATATGTTAGAATGGCTTGAAGAATTGCTTTGATGAACACTTTTTATTCCTCTCCATGAAAGAAGCCTTCTATCATATCTTTGTATCCTTGAAGTTATTTGATCTCTTAATTCTTAAAAGGTCAATTTTTGTTTCTTCCATCTATACTCGGCAAGCCATGATATTATTTTGGATTAGTTGACTCATGAATGTTGAATATTGTCACGACCCAAAAATCAGAGTAAATTTTTCGTTTTTCTTTCATACTTACCTGTCCTCTGATCGTGACCACACTCCACTAACAATTGGGCTGTGCGTCAATACCAGTCCCACCATTCAATCACTATATAACTTACTTCCTTATTACAGAAAAAGGTAAATACATGTGTTTTTCATTTATTCTTTCCCATTCATTTACAAGTGTTTACAGTGTCTATACATCCCCGACAGTTACTTAAAAACATGTTACTGTGCTATTCTTATTTAGATACAATATGTACAAGTGTATATAACTCAAAATGATGGGCAGCAGTGGATATCAGGAATGCTGTAGTCAGTTGTCTCAAAGTCTACTGGAGATGATCTGTGTGAGAAAATGAAAGGGGTGAGCACATCAAGCTCAGTAAGGAAATCCTACGAACAAATAGGTAACCATAATACCTACATGAACGTGGTGCCATGCATAAACCACCCTTTCTCCACACATTCAAAACAGATGCGACAATTCATGATGTCATGTGAAACAAGTTAGCATGTGGATTTCAAAAAGCATGAAAAATTCAACATGCAACTCTTTTAAATCATTTCATTCTCATTAAAATTTCACAACAAAGCCAGGACTCAGCCCATCTATCGAGTGTTCCTGACTCACACAACACCATGAAATTAAATGCTTTTCACAGCAATAGAAATATGCGATACAATGAATGTCATGTAAAACCAGTTTACATCACTCATGGGTTTAAATAGCATGAAAATAACATCATGCAAGTTCAGTTTAAAACCCAGTTTCTTTCTCATCAAAATCATATCTAAGTCAGGATCCAACCCCTCCCTCGGGTGATCCAGACTCACACAGAAATCCACAAAACGTGTTTCTCAAAAACATCAACATGCGAGACTAGGCAATAGATATATATATCTCGAGCAAATAACTAGGACGATGGGCATATGTCTTTGTGATCCCACTGCTACACAGATCCTAGTGTGCGGGGTCTCACCACGATCGGGGATCACCCCGGGAGGTGGGTCAGTCCATCCTGTCGGCCCTGTCCGATCACTCGCATCCAAAGATACCACGTATCCGAAGATGTCACTCGCATCCGAAGATACCACATAATCAATCCCAGCACGGTACAACGTACTCCATGCTACTTGCACGGTACAACATACTCCGTGGACCCATATCTCATATTCATACTCATGCCCTGTCTCAAAACGCACGTGCGAGCCTATTTAATCGGCGTGACACATAGTCTACCCGACACTCCAAGCACGGCTCATCGCATATTCTTATAAAACCAGTGCGAGCGATGCTCCAGCACTCTCATAAAATCAAGAAAAATCTCGTGCGAGCCAAGCTCCAGCACGCGTTTCATAAAATCTCATAAGATTAGTGCGAGCTAAGCTCCAACACTCTGTCAAAATCATGTAAACTAGTGCGAGCTAGGCTCCAGCACTATGTCATAAATAATCAAGTGAAAATCTGGTGCGAGTTAGACTCCAACACCCTGTCACGAAATCATATGAAAATCTAGTGCGAGTTAGACTCCAGCACCTATGCATGTAAAACTCTAGTGCGAGCTTTTGCTCCAACACTAATGCATGCATCACATAAATCAAAAACTCGTACGAGCTGAGCTCTAGCACGTCACATGTCTATAAAATCATGTAGGCGGCTTTGTTATCTCAAAACAATTTCCAACTGAATCACATTGTTGAAAATATGCAATGCTGTGCATTTTTATTTAAAAGTTAGCCAACTGATAATTCTATATTTTTTAGAATTATTTGTACTTAATTTCCTAATTAATTATTTAAATTCCCAATTTATTTTGTTAATTATCCCCTTTATTTAATTAAAATTCTCATGTTTGCAGATAAGTCAAATCCGGATGAATTTTAAATATTTCAGTAGAAAATGTACTGGAATTTGGCTAAAATCGAGATTGGACCACGCGGACAACACGAGCCATGCCACCTAGCACATCCAATTGGACAAGAAGACAGATGACATGGAAATATCTTTTCAATGAGCCAATAGTGTGAAGACAAGTGGCCAAAAAAAGTCAACTCATCTAGGATGGAAAAATTACAATTTTACCCTTTATTGTGTGTATAAATAAGACATGGTAGCAATTGAAGAATGCAGGTAAGAGTAGGACTAAGTAGTGTTAGTGTAATGTACTGTAGTCTAGAGTAGAATAGTTCTAGATAGATTTTTTAGATTTACTTTCTTGTTTCCCTTTTAGTTTTTCGTTAGCTTTTATTTTTACATTTACTATTCATTCCATTGTTATGCTCTTCATCTTTTAGACTTGGATATTTTCTATTTTATAGCAATCAATTTAATTTCATGCTTGTCGGTTCTATTTAAGTTGTCTTCTTTAATTTTCAATTTCACTACATTGCTTCTATTTCCCAGTTGTTAGCTTTTGGTTTGCTCCATTTTGTGCATTCGGGTTGCTTTGATATTCTGTTTTCATTAATGTTTGTTTTGTTTTGTTTACTGCTCATGCATTTATAGCTTGAACAGCCCAGTTATGCTTCAATTGTTATTGCCATTGTCCTGTTCTGATACCTTGATGCAAGATTGATGCTGGGTATTGTTCTAGCACCGTTGGCATAGTGGAAGGACATTGGCAGACTTGAGGAAGAAGCATTACTCGGCCAAAGCTTCTCCCACGTTTTAATGCGTTGCTATTTTTTTTCTGTTGTGTTCTTAGTTGTTCTCGGTTTCAGTCCACGTAAATCATCCATTTTCAGTTGATGCCTTAGACCATTAGACGTGCATTATCCCTTTGCAATGCTGTGATTCATTTTAGGATAACTAACGAATTGCAGACCAAGCCTGGACATTTTTTCGGAAGTAGCTCGGGACGAGTTTCCTCCTTTGTTCTCCCTTGTTCCACGTTTCATTCACTGTTCATTTGCTTAGAGTAGTTCATTTTGTTTAATTCCAGTCTTCACTAATTGTCTGCTGTCATTGTTATGGGTTGGTTGCTGCGCAGAAGATGAAGGAAGGCTGCTGCTGGTGTTGCTCGGTTCTGTAGCTGAATGAATAGCACGCAGTGTTGGTATTGGGTGTTGAGATACTGCAGATGCTATGTGTGAGTAGGCGAGGACAACACATGTAGCCGAGAAAGGGTGTTGCTGGAGTAATCCCGACTGCATCTGTTGAATACCAAACTGAAGCAGAACATGACGAGGCAGTAGGTGTTGAGCAGGAGTTGTGCAAACTCTTGGATTGTAGCAGCAGATTAGTAGTTAAGGAAGGAACCAGCAGGCAGAAACGGATAGTGCAAGGAACGGACAACAACGCTTGGGGCAGGCAGTGTCATGGGCAAAAAATGAAGCTGAAGTGGTTAGTAATGTGCTGGGCTGATGCAGGAATGGATGCTACACACGGAACAGAGCAGAGTTGGTGAGGATAGCAGACCAAGACAGACCTGAGAACATGCAGCTGGACATGCCTGGACAAACCAAAATGAAGACGTGTACAGTGAATGGAGGGACCTCTTGGCAGATTTAAACTTAAGGCCATGTTTGGCCATGTCATTTTAATCATTTTGCTATAGTTTAATGCATTTTTAGTATTTTCATGCATTTGTTAGTTGTTAGTTAGTTAATTCAATCAATTAGAATGGTAGGTTAGATTAATATCTTTGCATGTCAATTTAATTTTTAGTTTTAATTTTTTTTTTAGTTAGTAGTTAATTTTATATTTTATGTTTTAGGATTTAATTTTTAGTTAAGTGTTTTAAGGGTTACATTTAGAATTAAGTTAGATTAAATTTGTTACATGCATTAGTTAGATTCTATTGTTAAGTTAGTAATTAGATATAGTTAGGATTAGTTTAGAGTTAATATGTTAGACATGTAGTTTTATAGTTATTCTCTTAATTTCCTAGGATTTTATTTTCATTAAGTTTTAGTTTAGTTTAATTTGCATTTTTATTATTTAGTTTAATTACGTGCATATTTTATGTTAGGTTAGTTTAATTGTAGTTTAATTTATCTTGTTTTGTTATTTTCATATTTGCACTTTATTTTAATTGTGTTAATGAATTTTTAACTGTTTTAATTATTTTTGTAGGTTTTTGCTTTTAATTGCGTGGAGCACTGTAAGTAATCTTAGCTCGGTTTTATTTAGTTTTTATTATTTTATTGCTTTCCAGTAATTTTAATTCTAGCCATGTAGATCACCCACCTTAAATTCATAATTTGCTAGAATATACTTAGAGTAAGATTAATCGGTAGTTAATTAGGCTAACCAACTTCTCTGAGGGACGATAACTCGGGACTCAAATCCCATTATTACTTGTACGACCCATGCACTTGCGGACAATACCTTCAGGGCGTGTCAAGTTTTTGGCGCCGTTGCCGGGGAAGTTTTAATTAGTCGTTAATTAATATCGGTGAAACTATGCTTAGGTGTAATTCTATGTTGTAAATATTTAGGTTGTAAATATTTAGAAGTTTAATCTAGATTAGTTAATTGAAAAATTAAAATAAAAAAAATTGAAAAATTTAAAATTTTTAAAAAAAATTCTAAGGATTTTTTAATGATTGCATGCGTAGAGCCAGAAGTTATGATTACTTTCCTATAGATCCTGAAATTGAACGAACACTTAGAAAAATTCGAAAGAATTCTAGGAAATTAATAGCTCCGCTACAATTCACCATGGCAGAAAATAGGGAAATTAGAACTGTTGGAGATTATGTGATGCCGACGATTGGAGGGTATTATACCGGCATTAGGCCACTAGCTGACCCTGCGAATAATTTCGAAATTAAGCCTGCAATCCTTCAGATGATCCAGACTTTTTTACAGTTCAGTAAGCTTCCACATGTTGACCCACATGCTCACCTTGGGCAATTCCTGGACTTGTGCAACACGTTCAAACATAATGGATTATTTGATGATGCGCTTAGGCTTAGATTATTCCCCTTCTCACTTAAGGATAGGGCGCGACACTGGTTAACCTCCTTGCCTCCAGGATCCATTTCTACATGGGATGAGTTAGCCCATCAATTTCTAGCTAAGTTTTTCCCTCCCTCTAAAATGGCCAGACTCTATAGTGATATATCTTCCTTTGCCCAGCTCGATTCAAAAACTCTTTACGAAGCATGGGAACGATATAAGAAGCTTCTTAGGAAGTGCCCTCACCATGACCTACCTTTGTGGCTGCAAGTCCAGACCTTCTACAACGGACTTACAAGCCACAATAGAACCATTGTTGACGCTGCTGCGGGTGGAGCGCTAATGTGCAAAACAGAGGAGGAAGCTTACGAGCTTTTAGACAAGATGGTGGCTAACAACTATCTATGGTCCTCAGAGAGGCAATTACCAAAGAAGTCGGTGGGTATTTATGAGCTCGACACACTGTCTACCTTGACCTCTCAAATTGCTATCCTTATGAAGAAGGTAGAGTCACTTAGTACCCAACATAATCCTTCCACCAATCCTAACCCTGTGTTTTCTGTCCAAAATCCTTTTCTTTCCTGCGAGCTGTGTAGTGGTACCCACTCTGTAGATAGATGTCCGCTCAACTTAGAATCGGTTCAGTATGTTACCCCCTCTAAGCAACAGAATAACCCTTTTTAAACACCTATAATCCAGGGTGGAAGAACCATCCTAACTTCTCTTGGAGCCAAAACCAATGGTAAACTTCTAGCTCTAGACCTGTAGGACCCCCTAGTTTTCAAGCTCCACTAGTTCATGTACCACCACAGCCGCAATATCCATATCATCCACCTTATCAACCATCCCCACCTCAATTTCAGCATCATCCACCTCACTTCCACCAATCACCACCACCACAGATACAACCCCAACATTACCATGCACCAGCAGCTGAGAAGAAGCCCTCGCTTGAGGAAATGTTCTTAACGATCCTGCAAAATCAAGCTGCTTCAATTAAGAACTTAGAAGTTCATGTGGGACAAATAGCAAATGCTCTTAGCCAACGTCCTCAAGGGACCCTTCCTAATAACACTGAAGCTAATCCTGTTAAGCAAAAGGAGGGTAAGAAACATGTCAAATCCATCACCCTTAGGAGTGGCAGAGAGCTAGATGAACCACAAGTTAAGTCTGGACCTGAACAACCCATAGTTGAAAAACCCATAGGTTCTAACGAAGCAGCTCAGAAAGAGCAGGAACATTAAGATCAAGCTGCAAAGGAATCTAAGCTAGGCACTTCTTCATCTATACCTTCTTATACTTCATAGCCTTCCTCATCCTCTGATGCTATACATGTTTCCACTACATCCTCTCCAGTTAGACCACCAGTACCTTTTCCTCAGAGGTTTCAAAACCAAAAGCTTGACCAACAATTTGCCAAATTCCTGAGGTTTTTAAGAAACTTCACATCAACATTCCTTTAGCAGATGCTTTAAAGCAAATGCCAAGTTATGTGAAGTTTTTGAAGGACATCCTCTCTAGGAAAAGAAGATTAGAAGATTATGAGACGGTGGCCTTAACTGAGGAATGTAGTGCCATTATCCAGAGAAGATTACCCCCCAAGCTCAAGGATCTCGGGAATTTTACCATACCATACACTATTGGAAATTTATTCTTTGGTAGAGCCCTGTGTGATTTAGAAGCAAGTATCAATCTGATGCCTTTGTCTATTTATCAGAAGTTAAGATTAGGGGATGCTAAGCCCACCACAGTGACCCTTCAGCTAGCTGATCGATCCATTAAATATCCAAAGGGGGTCATTAAGGATGTGTTAGTAAAGGTGGACAAGTTTATTTTCCCTGCAGATTTTATTGTATTAGATATGGAGGAAGACAGGGAAGTCCCCATTATACTAGGCAGACCTTTCGTAGCTACTGGTAGGACATTAATTGATGTACAGAAAGGGGAGTTGACTATGAAAGTCCTAGATCAAGAGGTAATAGTTCATGTTTTCAAACCTTTGAAGCTCCTTGATGACTCTCAAGAGTGTTTTAAGATGGATGTTGAGGAGGATATAAGGCTTAAGCATAAGAAATCTGAGAGAAAGAAGGAAGCAGATAGGGCTCAGGAGGATTTAACTGTCAACATTCTGTCACCATTCTGGATGACCCTCCTACTCTTCGCCCTGCTGCTGAGTGTTGTTTTCTTCAACTGCATTTGAAGTGGTTGTGTTTTTCTCTTCACTTTGTATATAGTTCTTTTTCTTTTTCTTTTCTGTTGTTTCTTTCTTTGTTTATGTTGCAGATTTCTTTTCCAACATTAAGTTTTCAATCAAGCTTCAATTGTTCATCATCATCAGAAAGGGGAGTACTCTGTTTTGTGTGAAACCTTATTTTTTCCATCTTATGATGCTTATGTGAAGTAAATTACAACTCAATGTAACATTTTACAGGCCCGTAGACAATTAAAGCATTCAGTTCTAGCGTGGGGCCCGATGGCACGCAAATCAAGGTAAGGTCTTAAACCTGATAATTTCTTAAAAATTTAATGTTCATGCATGGAATGATGTGTAGAAGGGAAAACTAAGTGACTGGAAATGCAAAAGTTAGTTAAACTCGGGTTTTAAATTAAATCGAGAAAACGAACCTAATAAGGCAAACAAATCCGAATAAAATTTTAGAAATTTGTGAAAATTATTCTGAGGCCATAGAAAATTATTATAAGGTGAAATTTACATGGGAAATAAAAATAATGAATAAATATGGAGATTTAGGGGTTCAAATAAATTTTTAAAGCTAACCGAAAGCTTATTTCCATTTTGCTCGGTATTGGCCAAATCACGTAAAATGAGCTCGTTCGTGAAATTTGTCTTAAACAAGTGATCCCTAAATTTTTATGGGACATACTATAGACATATTATAACAATTTAGAAGTGGAATTTTGAAGAAATCTGATCAGGATTAATTTTGGTAAATTTTATAAAACAGAAAAGTCATTTCCCCTGTATTTAGTAAACTGTCAGCCAATGAAAACAATCCAATTTGATGACCTTCTAGATTTTATTTGCCTCTTATATTTTCTAGATTGAAATTTAACTGGATAAGCTTCATAAAAAGGTAAGAACCATCTCGAAATGTTGAAAAACCCGAGAGTTATCCATCACCCATTTTGCCGTAGATGTTACCTCTGCTCCTGACTGGCGTGAATTTTCCGGCCACATTACGGCCATTTTCAGGCGGTGGTCCCTTCATATGAAATCTTCTGCTTCCTCCCCTCTAACATTTATAAAAACTTCAGACCTAAAAGAATTCATTTACCCCCTGAAAAGTTAGAGATACGAACAGGACAGAAAATTGCCCTATTCCGAGGTAAGCAAAAATTCAATTTTTGGATGAATTTGATGAGGTTCTTGGATGATTATGAACACTTATAAGCTCTATACATGTTGTGTTACAGCTGAGTGTCAATTTGAAGACCTAAAACTGAAGTCAAACTTGGTCAAAGGAGTGAAGAAGTTGAGGTATAGTGATGACTATGAGACAGGTTGTTATTTAGTGATTGTGAATGATTTTTAGTTAAAGGAAATTTGATGAATTAATTTATATGATTGAGTTCAATTACTGCCATTATTATTTAGCTACTGGAATGATGAAGATGGATGTAATTAAAATGAATTTACAGTTAAAATTATACTGTAAAGGTTCGGTTTAGTGTTTAACTAGGTGAATTATCGAAATAATGCAAGAATCGATACTTTAAGGTCTTGTATGAAGTGGAATAAGTTGCTGGAATGTAAGACATGATGTAGAGGTCTTGAAAATAAATTTAAAGGTGTCGAACATGTTAAGAAAGCTTAAAACCGAGGCTTAAACCGATAAAACCGAGCAAAACGAGCAAAGTAGTGAAAAGTCAACTTTTGGTCAACATTTTAGATGTAATCACATATTGAATATATTAACATGAATTTGAGCTATATGTGATGAGATAACTTGGTATGTGACAACTCGGGTTATTGACACGCATTTCGAGGTGAGCTCAAAAATCGAGGAACGTGTATTACCTCCAACGTTAAGAGGTAAGGGATATAATTTAGACTAGCATTAGTACTCCTCAACCTTACCAAATGTTTATGTGGATAGTTAGTTGAGTTTCCATGAAAAAGGGCTTTCTCGAAAGTTGAAAAGAGTACTATTCACTCAAAACTGAAATAAACTTATCCAAGCTTTTCAAAATGACTTTTATTGCATGAGATACATTTTAGTATATATGTTTATGTATATAAAAGTGATTTTCCCTTATGAAATGAAAGCATAGTATGTTTTCCATGAGTTTACGGGTTAAAGTCCTGAGAATGTTTTACGAAACTATGTTTCCGTTATATGGGTTACATATATACCCGAGAAATGATTATGAAAAACATGCTTAATGTTTTGAGACTATGGCATGAAGTATTGATGTTATGAGGTCAAAGTGATCTGGGGTCGATCTTGTACGTTGAGAAAGGGGTACAAAGATGATCAAGGATCTTCCTAGTCGACGGCCAGGGAACGGGCAGGACTCTGACGAGATAAGATGACTTGTGCTACCATGTAACCATTTAAAGTTCGTGCGTTGAGACTGCGAGTCCTTTGCAGGCACGTAATGAGTCACCCCACCATAGCCCTGTACCACACAGTCCAGTGGGGCACTGTACGACCCTGATCCAGTGTTACAGTTCCCTGTACTATGGCCATATGTACCAATTATGTTAATGATGTCCTTCAGGACCAGTTATGATGAAGCCATGTCTCCAAGAGAAACGAAAATATGTTTTCGCACATTTCATGCTACCTTATGTGTTATTTGCTTTTTAGCACATGTTTTTTTCTATGATGTGATTTTAAAGGTAGCTTATGAGTTATGTTTTATGAAATGTGCATATGATATTACGATTTCACTTTCAAAGTGATAAGCATGTTATGATATGCATGATTGAGTTTTGAGATGCTTTTCACTTGTTTACACTGCATGGTATGCATACTATTTATGAGTTTTACTAAAAATATGCATGATGTGTAAACTTATGATTTAAGTATGTTTTTACTACTTTTATGAATTCATGCATCTCTACTCCAGTACATGTTTATGCTGATTTGTAAAATCACGTGTTTTACTTGTTTTAAGTATTAAGATTACTTTAAATGTATCTCTTACTGAGCCTGGAAAGCTCACCCCCTTCCTTTCCATCTTGCAGATTTCCTACAGTGATTCTACTACACTCACGCACTAGAGATTGTGGACGAGGCAGTCCAACCTTTTATCAGATCATTTGTAGCAACGAGATATAGCTTTACTTTTGTTCCAGACACGATGTACAACATAGACACTAATTTATATTACAGTCGGGATGTAATAGTTGTAAGGGATTATATTTATGTACAGAGTTTTTATTTCGCAGAATAAATATATATTGTGGATGTTATGAGATCCTGGAACAGAATTGAAACTGGTGTTGCAGATGTGGGTTGAAAATTTTAAACTGCGTTTTAAACTCTGCAGGTTGGGTTAAGTCAAAATGCAGTCGTTATGCTGCCAAATTTTTTTTATAATGATAAGAGTTAAGAAAGTGACATAGACAGGAACAAAACTCAGTTAAATAGGTTAAAAAGTTTTAAAATTGCCCATTTTTCGCGTTTTCAGGCGTGACATCTTGAGCTTAAATTCTTATATTATCTGCACACTGAGGACACTGTGCACTTTAAGTTTGGGGGAGGGGATATCACTTGAGCTATTTTGTGAAAAATTGAAAAAAAATTCAAAATTTTTTTGAAAATTTGAGAAAGAATTTTCAAAATTTTTTCGATAATATGAGCTTAAATTGTTTGATTTTTGGATGATTTAGTGCTTAGCATGTAGTTTTTCCATATGCCGATGATATGACCCCATGATTTAGTTTGACTTTGATTAACTGAGAATCATGATTATAGGAAAAGTATGAAGTTAAATTCTTGAATTTGTCTTAATTTTGATTGTGATTGCCTCATCTTATGCACATGTCATGTCATGAATCTGTATATTTATTTAGAGAAAGCTTATGTGGACATAGGATTGAATTTGTTCAGTTGATTTTGTGCATTATATTCTAGAATTTGTTTGATCTAATCTCGAGGTAAAATATTAGATCACACTTAATTAGGGAGATGATTTAGGCCATCTTTGGATCGTTTGAGCCTTTCTAGCCTTCCTTATACATATTCTACCCCTAGTCACCCATCTGGGCCAAATAAGCTTTTCTCTGTAAATATTCCGACAAATTTTTTCCCGTAGCTTAAATATTTTTTTCCTATCCCTTGCCCCGAAAGCATGAAAAGTCATTTGGATATATTATGAGCTATATGGGTATTAAGTGATAATGAATGAGTATGTATTAAAAAAAAAGAAATGAAAGAAAAAGAAAAAGAAAAGAAGAAAGAAGAAAATACAAAAATAGAATAAAAAGTTTAGTGAAATAAATAAGTTTGGGGGAAATGATTTGAGCTCTTATATTAATATCCTATAAGTAATGCATGTTAAGGGGTAATTAAACCTAAATCGACTTTATCATACCTTAGCCTCAGCCTTACATTACAAGCTTAATGAAGTCCTATTAATCTTTGGTTAAGTGTGACTACATTAGTGGAGAGATAAGTGAAAAGCAAACTTATAGGAATGATCACTTGTCATTGACTTTGCATTCACTGTGTTTGCATAATCTGATCCAGATAATGTACTGTGAAGTGACTTTAACATTTTCACACACTCACGAGGAGTCCAATTTGGGTTAGGACTTATGATTGAATGATTCTGAATGTTGGACTTGTAATTGTGAGTCTTTGAGATCATAGTTTGTACTCTTTCTTTGAGGATAACATTGGGGAAATTATGGTATTTTGTACTTGTCATTCCTACAATTATTTTGTTTTGCTTGAGGACAAGCAAAAGCTCAAGTTTTGGGGTGTGATAATTCTATATTTTTTAGAATTATTTGTGCTTAATTTCCTAAATTATTTAAATCCCCAATTTATTTTGTTAATTATCCCCTTTATTTAATTAAAATTCTCATGTTTGTAGATAAATCAAATCCGGATGAATTTTGAATATTTCAGTAGAAAATAGACTAAAATTTGGCTAAAATCGAGATTGGACCACGTGGACAACACGAGCCATGCCACCTAGCACATCCAATTGGACAAGAAGACAGATGACATGGAAATATCTTTTCAATGAGCCAATGGTGTGAAGACAAGTGGCCAAAAAAATGCCAACTCATCTAGGATGGAAAAATTACAATTTTACCCCTTATTGTGTGTATAAATAAGACATGGTAGCAATTGAAGAATGTAAGTAGGAGTAGGACTAAGTAGTGTTAGTGTAATGTACTGTAGTCTAGAGTAGAATAGTTCTAGATAGATTTTTTAGATTTACTTTCCTGTTTCCCTTTTAGTTTTCCGTTAGCTTTTATTTTTACATTTACTGTTCATTCCATTGTTATGCTCTTCATCTTCTAGACTTGGATATTTTCTATTTCATAGCAATCAATTTAATTTCATTCTTCTCGGTTCTGTTTAAGTTGTCTTCTTTAATTTTCAGTTTCACTGCATTGCTTCTATTTCCCAGTTGTTAGCTTTTGGTTTGCTCCATTTTGTGCATTCGGGTTCCTTTGATATTCTGTTTTCATTAATGTTTGTTTTGTTTTGTTTACTGCTCATGCATTTATAGCTTGAACAGCCCGGTTATGCTTCAATTGTTATTGCCATTGTCCTGTTCTGATGCCTTGATGCAAGATTGATGCTGGGTATTGTTCTAGCACCGTTGGCATAGTGGAACGACATTGGCAGACTTGAGGAAGAAGCATTACTCAGCCAAAGCTTCTCCCACATTTTACTGCGTTGCTATTTTTTTCTGTTGTGTTCTTAGTTGTTCTCGGTTTCAGTCCACGTAAATCATCCATTTTCAGTTGATGCCTTAGACCATTATACGTGCACTACCCCTTTGCAATGCTGTGATTCGTTTTAGGATAACTGATGGATTGCAGACCAAGCCTGGACGTTTGTTCGGAAGCAGCTCGGGACAACTTTCCTCCTTTGTTCTCCCCTGTTCCACGTTTCATTCACTGTTCATTTGCTTAGAGTAGTTCATTTTGTTTAATTCCAGTCTTCACTAATTGTCTACTGTCATTGTTTTGGGTTGGTTGCTGTGCAGAAGATGAAGGAAGGCTATTGCTGGTGCTGCTCGGTTCTGCAGCTGAATGAATAGCACGCAGTGTTGGCATTGGGTGTTGAGATACTGCAGATGCTGCGTGTGAGTAGGCGAGGACAACACCTGTAGCCGAGAAAAGGGTGTTGCTGGAGTAATCCCGACTGCATCTATTGAATACCGAACTGAAGCAGAGTAGGACGAGGCAGTAGGTGCTGAGCAGGAGTTGTGCAAACTCTTGGATTGTAGCAGCATATTAGCAGTTAAGGAAGGAACCAGGAGGCAAAAATGGACAGTGCAGGGAACAGATAGCAACGCCTGGGGCAGGTAACGGCATGGGCAGAAAATGAAGCTGAAGTGGTTCGTAATGTGCTGGGGTGATGCAGGAATGGATGCTACACACGGAACCGAGAAGAGTTGGTGAGGATAGCAAACCAGGACAGACCCGAGAACATGCAGCTGAACACGCCTGGACAAACCGAAATGAAGACGTGTACAGTGAATGGAGGGACCTCTTGGCTGATGTTAACTTAAGGCCATGTTTGGCCACGTCATTTTAATCATTTTGCTATAGTTTAATGCATTTTTTGTATTTTCATGCATTTGTTAGTTGTTAGTTAGTTAATTCAATCAATTAGAATGGTAGGTTAGATTAATATCTTTCATGTCAATTTAATTTTTAGTTTTAAGTTTTTTTAGTTAGTAGTTAATTTTATATTTTACGTTTTAGGATTTAATTTTTAGTTAAGTGTTTTAAGGGTTACATTTAGAATTAAGTTAGATTAAATTTGTTACATGCATTAGTTAGATTCTATTTTTAAGTTAATAATTAGATATAGTTAGGATTAGTTTAGAGTTAATATGTTAGACATGTAGTTTTATAGTTATTCTCTTAATTTCCTAGGATTTTATTTTCATTAAGTTTTAGTTTAGTTTAATTTGCATTTTTATTATTTAGTTTAATTACATGCATATTTTATGTTAGGTTAGTTTAATTGTAGTTTAATTTATCTTGTTTTGTTATTTTCATATTTGCACTTTATTTTAATTGTGTTAATGAATTTTTAACTGTTTTAATTATTTTTGTAGGTTTTTGCTTTTAATTGCGTGGAGCACTGTAAGTAATCTTAACTCGGTTTTATTTAGTTTTTAATTTTATTGCTTTCCAATAATTTTAATTCTAGCCATGTAGATCACTCACCTTAAATTCATAATTTGCTAGAATATACTTAGGGTAAGATTAACCGGTAGTTAATTAGGCTAACTGTCACGACCCAAACTACCCAAAAATCAGAGTTAATTTTTCGCGTTTTGTTTATTTACTTACTTAAATTTCTTACCTGTCCTCGAATCGTGACCACACTCCACTAATAATTGGGCTGTGCGTCAATGCCAGTCCCATCATTCAATTACCATCTAACTTATTTCTTCTCCAGTCATTTATAATTGTTTACATTACTTATACATCCCCTAAGGTTACTTACAAACATGTTACTGTGCTATGCTTATGTAGATACAATATGTACAAGTGTATATACCTTATGTTGATGGGCAGCAGCGGATATCCAGAATGCAGTACTGAGTCGCCTCAATTTCAACTGGAGATTATCTGTGGGAGAAAATGAAAGGGGTGAGCACATCAAGCTCAGTAAGGCAATCCTACGAACAAGTAGGTAACCATACTACCTACATGAACGTGGTGCCGTGCATAAACCACCCTTTCTCCACACATTTAAAACAGATGATATGAAAGTTATGATGTTATGTAAATCGAGTTTGCACAGAAAATTCAACATGCAATTATTTCAAATCATATCTTTCTCAATTAAAATTTTCACAATAAAGTCAGGACTCGACCCCTCCTTCGGGTGATCCTGACTCACACAAAACCATGAAAATCGGTATACATCACACATGGGTTTAAAAAGCATGGAAATAACCATCATGCACATTTAATTAAAAACCCAGTTTAAATCATCGAAATCGTCGACATGCGAGACTAGGCAACATCTGTATATCGGCAATAACCAGGACTATGGCCATATGTGTCCTCGGGAGTTCCTCAGCTACACGGATCCTAGTGTGCGGGTTCTCACCATGATCGGGAACCGCCCAGGAGGTGGGTCAATCCATCCCGTCAGTCTTATCCGATCCCAGGCATCCGAAGATGCTGCTGCATCCGGAGATGCCGTATCCGAAGATACCACACGGTACATCGTACTCCATGCTACTTGCACGGTACATCGTACTCCGTGAACCCATATAATATCTCTATACTCATGCCATGTCTCAAAACACACGTGCGGGCCTATTTAATCGGTGACACACAGTCTACCCGATGCTCCAAGCACGGCTCATCGCATGTTCTCATAAAATCAGTGCGAGCGATGCTCAGCACTCTCATCAATCAAGTAAAACTGGCAGAGCCCGCTTTACATCCCCACAAGGCCGCCAACCTCATCCCTCACTCTCACCCCACCTAAGAGGTCTTTTGAGCCTGTTGGGCCTTTTGGCTGACTCCAAGGGCAGACAGCGCTACTCCACAAATCCAGTAAAACTAGTGCGAGCTAAGCTCAGCACTCTGTATATAAATCATATGAAAATCTTATAAAATCTGGTGCGAGTTATACTCTAGCACCCTGTTATGAAAATCATGTAAAATCTGGTGCGAGTTAGACTCTAGCACCGTGTCACGAAAAAGCATGTGAAATCTGGTGCGAGTTATACTCTAACACCTATGCATGTAAAAGTCTAGTGCGAGCTCTCGCTCCAGCACTAATGCATGCATCACACAAATCAAATATCGTGCGAGCTGAGCTCTAGCACGTCACATGTAAATAAAAACACGTAGGCGACTCTGTTATCTCCAAATAGTTTTCACAGAAATTTCATCGTTTAAGGTATGCAATGCTATGCATTTTTCTTTAAAAGTGAGCCAGCCTACTCATGCATGTGTTAAATACCTCCAGAACGAGCAGGAACCTCTTCTCCTTGCTCCTCCCAATTTTTCCTAAATTTGTAAGTTCTACCCTTAACAAGGGTATTTTAGTAATTTACCCATTCGGGGCACTAAAATTATTAATTGACCCCTAGACCCTTCAGGTAATTTTTAAAGACTGTAAATGAACTTAAAATTGCGTAAAGTTACCTCTAGCAGTCCACAGAATTCCCTTACCTTATTTTCCTGTCGAGTCTGAACTTTTCTTTTCCACTGTTGTCTCGTCGCGCAGTCCGATATGCTCCCAATCAAATGCCCGGAACTGCGTATAATATTCCTCAGGTCAGATATCATACAATTTAATTGTATTTAATATTTTCTGGGCTTAATTTAAATCATTGGGCCCATTTACCCCTATTGGGCCCGATTGCACCTTAATGGGCCTTAATCGGCCTTAAGCCCGTTTTTCACTTAATTTTCACTTTATCGAGGCCTATTGGGCTCATTGGGTCTTCCAACAATTTATTGGGCCTCGTTCTAACTCTCGAATAGCTAAATTTAATATTTACGACAATTTATCTAAATTTCCATAATTTAATTCAATTTATGCGGAAATCAAATCAATATAACGCATAACGAGGTAATTGTCGTAAATAAGGGTTACTTACCCGAGATTCCATGCTAGTCCGCAAATCGAGGCTATCTCGAGCTCTCGTTGGATGCCAATCGTCGAGCTACATAATTTCATAATTTTTCGGGTAAATTTCCAGTCGAAAATTAATTAAATAAAATATTCCAAAATTTAAATCGGTCAATTTGACCGCTTATCGACTTACCCGAACCTCGAGTCGTCCCCGGTAAATTTTTTTTTCCTTTTTCCCCTTTTTCCTTTCTTTTCCTTCCTTTTCCTTTCTTTTCCTTTCTTTTCTTTTCTTTTTTGTTTCAGATCTTTTTTTTTTTGTTTTATTTTTATTATTTTTATTATTATTATTTATTTTAATTATTACACTATTCCTTAAAATACTCTATAAAAATCCAAAATATCCCTTAAAATTATTATTAAATTTTAAATTAATTAATTTTATTTTATTTAATTTATTTATTATATTTTAACCCTTTTTCGGGTATAATTCCTCCGTATTTTCGGGATATTGTCCCGAATAACTTTTCGGTATATTTTTCGATTATTTTTGGGATTATTTTTCTGAACTAAAAATCCCGATTAATTCCCATAAATTAATATCTTGATCAATTTAATCCGAAATAAATTTATTTCACCTTTATTGACCAAGATTTCTCAATCCATTATTTTTAATTAAATTTTCTCATCGAAATTATACCGACTTTTGGTCTTTTGACCATTTTACCCTTACACATGTTCGGGATTAATTTAACCCGACTTCTCTTTACGAATGCTCCTTCATTTCGTATTTTAATTAAATTCGGGTCTTACACTAACCAACTTCTTTGAGGGATGATAACTCGGGACTTAAATCCCATTATTACTGTAAGACCCGAATTTAATTAAAATACGAAATGAATGAGTATTTATGAAGGGAAGTCGGGTTAAAATAATCCTGAACACGTGCAAGGGTAAAATGGTCAAAAGACCGAAGGTCGGTATAATTTTGATAAAGAAATTTAATTTAAAAATATGGATTTGAGAAATTTTGGTCAATAAGGATGAAATAAATTTATTTCGGGTTAAATTGATCAAGATATTAATTTATTGAAATTAATCGGGATTAATCAGGATTTTTAGATCGGAAAAATAATCCCAAAAATAATCAAAAAATATACCGAAAAGTCATTCGGGATAATATCCCGAAAATACAGAGAAATTATACCCGAAAAAGGGTTAAAATATAATAAATTAATTAAATAAAATTAAATTAATTAATTTAGAATTAAATAATAATTTTAAGGATATTTTAAGGGATATTTTGGATTTTTATAGAGTATTTTAATGAATAGTATAATAATTAAAATAAATAATAATAATAAAAATAATTAATAATAAAACAAAAAAAAATCTGAAAATGGGTCGGGGAGAGAGAAAGAGAAGCGGAGACGAAAACGGAGCCCGACGAACCCGAGGGAGACCGACGAGCCGTCCGGCGGCCAACGGCCAGGCCAAGGGCCGGAAAAGGAAGAGGAGCTTCAGGCGATCTCCCTGGCACCGGCAGCACGACCAACCGACGCCGGAGTCCGGCAAATCGGGGAGAGAAAGGCCGACGGGATTGAGGGGCTCGGTCCCGGCGAACGGTGGCGTCTTGGCTCCAATCCGACCCTGCAAAACGATCCCCGGGCCGAGACGGTTCTGTTGAGGCCATTGGATGCCGACGAAACGGCGGGAATCACCGGCGACGGCCAAGAGAAGAAATGGGTCCGACGGCCGGGGAGAAGAGGCCGAACCGGCGGCGTTCCGGCGACCCCGACCGAAACCGAGGGCGGATTCGTGATGCGGACGACCCAACGGAGATACTGGCGGTGGAATCCGACGGAGAACCGGCAGGCAAGGCGGTGAACCGGCCGAACCGGAGTGAACCGAGGTGAACCGGCGGGTCTGAATCGGTCCGAACCGGACTGAACCGGTTCAGCCAAAAAGAGAGGGAAAAAAAGGAGAAAAAGGGGAAAAAGAAAAAGAGGAAAAATTGGAAAAAATTTCAGTGATGCAATCGAGCTTCGGGTAAGTCGATAAGCGGTCAAATTGACCGATTTAAATTTTGGAGTATTTAATTTAATTAATTTTGGGCCGAAAACTTACCCGAAAAATTGTGGAATTGTGTAGCTCGACGATTGGCATCCAACGACAGCTCGAGACAGCCTCGAATTTTGTACTAGCATGGAATCACGGGTAAGTGACCCTTATTTACGACAATTTACATCGTTATGCGTGATATGAATTTAAATTTCGCATAAATTGAATTAAATTATGAAAATTTAGATAAATTATCGTAAATAATCGATTTAGCTATTCGAGAATTAGAACGAGGCCCAATAAATTATTGGTGGGCCCAATGAGCCCAATAGGGCTCGATAATGTGAAAATTAAGTGGAAAACGGGCTTAAGGCCGATTAAGGCCCATTAAGGTGCAATCGGGCCCAATAGGGGTAAATGGGCCCAATGATTTAAATTAAGCCCAGAAAATATTAAATACAATTAAATTGTATGATATCTGACCTGAGGAATAATTATACGCAGTTCCGGGCATTTGATTGGGAGCATAACGGACTGCGCGACAAGATAACAATGGAAAAGAAAAGGTCAGACTCGACAGGAAAATAAGGTAAGGGAATTCTACGGACTGCTAGAGGTAAACTTTACACAATTTTAAGTTCATTGCAGTCTTTAAAAATTATCTGAAGGGTCTAGAGGTCGAAGAATAATTTTAGTGCCCCGTATGGGCAAAATTACCGAAATACCCTTGTTAAGGGTAAATGTTTCCAACTTTAGGAAAAATTGGGAGGAGCAAGGACAAGAGGTTCCTACTCGTTCTGGAGGTATTTTAACACATGCAGGAGTAGGCTGGCTCACTTTTAAAGAAAAATGCATAGCATTGCATACCTTAAACGATGTAATTTCTGTGAAAACTATTTTGAGATAACCGAGCCGCCTACGTGTTTTTATTTACATGTGACGTGCTAGAGCTCAGCTCGCACGATGTTTGATTTGTGTGATGCATGCATTAGTGCTGGAGCAAGAGCTCGCACTAGAGTTTTACATGCATGGGTGCTAGAGTCTAACTCGCACCAGATTTTACATGATTTTCGTGACAGGGTGCTAGAGTTTAACTTGCACCATAATTTTACATGATTTTCGAGACAGGGTGCTGGAGTTTAGCTCGCACCAGATTTTATAAGATTTTCATGTGATTCACATATAGAGTGCTAGAGCCCAGCTCGCACTAGTTTTATTGGATTTGTGGAGTAGCGCTGTCTGCCCTTGGAGTCAGCCAAAAGGCCCAACAGGCTCAAAAGACCTCTTAAGTGGGGGGTGAGAGTGAGGGATGAGGTTGGCGGCCTTGTGGGGATGTAAAGCGGGCTCTGCCAGTTTTATTTGATTTGATGAGAGTGCTGAGCATCGCTCGCACTGATTTTATGAGAACATGTGATGAGCCGTGCTTGGAGCATCGGGTAGACTGTGTGTCACCGATTAAATAGGCTCGCACGTGCGTTTTGAGACGTGGCATGAGTATTGAGAAACAAAACCTCTCTGTGGGAAGCAGGCCATTTGGGCTGGAGTACCTAGAGTGATATGGGTCCATGGAGTACGATGTACCGTGCAAGTAGCATGGAGTACGATGTACCGTGGGGTATCTTCGGATACGGTATCTTTGTGATACGGGGTATCTTCGGATACGGTATCTTTGTGATATGGGGTATCTTCGGATACGACATCTCCGGATGCGTAGGATCGGATAAGACCGACGGGTTGGATTGACCCACCTCCATGGCGGTTCCCGATCAGGGTGAGACCTCGCACACTGGGATCCGTGAAGCTAGAGGGACTCACGAGGACACATATGGCCAGTCCTGGTTATTGCCGTTATACAGATATTGCCTCGTCTCGCATGTCGACGATTTCGATGATTTAAATTGGGTTTTTAAATTAAATGTACATGATACTATTTCCATGCTTTTTAAACCCATGTGTGATGTAAACCGACTTTCATGGTTTTGTGTGAGTCAGGATCACCCGAAGGAGGGGTCGAGTCCTGACCTTATTGTGAAATTTTTAAATGAGAAAGAAATGATTTGAAATAATTGCATGTTGAATTTTCCGTGCAAACTTGATTTACATAACATCATAACTCATATCATCTGTTTTAAAATGTGTGGAGAAAGGGTGGTTTATGCATGGCACCACGTTCATGTAGGTAGTATGGTTACCTACTTGTTCGTAGGATTGCCTTACTGAGCTTGATGTGCTCACCCCTTTCATTTTCTCCCACAGATAATCTCCAGTTGAAGTTGAGGCGACTCAGTACTGCATTCTGGATATCCGCTGCTGCCCATCAACATAAGGTATATACACTTGTACATATTGTATCTACATAAGCATAGCACAGTAACATGTTTGTAAGTGTCTCTAGGGGATGTATAAATATTGTAGACATTTTATAAATGACTGGAGAAGAAATAAGTTACATGGTAAATGTATGGTGGGACTGGCATTGACGCACAGCCCAATTTGTTAGTGGAGTGTGGTCACGATCAGAGGAAAGGTAAGTATGAAATAGAAATAACAAAACGCGAAAAATTAACTCTGATTTTTGGGTAGTTCGGGTCGTGACAATTACTTGTACGACTCGTGCACTTGCGGACAATACCTTCAGGGTGTGTCACCAGCCTACTCATGCACGCGTCAAAACACCTCAAGAACAAGCAGGAACCTCTTGTTCTTGCTCCTCCCAATTTTTTCTAAATTTGGAAATTTTACCATTCACAAGGGTATTTTGGTAATTTGCTCATCCGGGGCACTAAAATTTTTATCTTAAATCTAGACCCTTCAGACACTTTAAGAGACTGCAAATGAAGTTGAAATTGCATAAAGTTACCTCTAGCAGTCCGTAAAATTCCCTTACTTGGAATCACGCGTGAGCTTATCCTGTCTCGACCGTACAAGGTCTCTCAGTCCAATTCGCTCCAAACCAAATCTACGGAGCTGCATATAACCACGTATTTGGGTCAGTTCTAATATATTTTTCAGTATTTCACTTATACTGATCGAATCTAAAACACTAGGTCGTTTTACTTTATTGGGCCCGATTACACCTTAATGGGTTTAGACCCATTTTCAGCCCGTTTATACTTATTAAATCCCTTCTTTGGGTTTACTGGGTTCATTTGGATTACCAATAATAATCGGGTTTAGTTCCAAACTCATTGAATAGCCCGTATACTATTTACGATAATTACTTTAAAATTCCAAATAAAATCCCTTTTATGCAAAATTAATCCGTAAAACCCGTAAAATAATCTTAACTCTGCATTAAGGACTCTAATTGTCGTAATTAAAATGTACTTACCCAATGTTTGCGGGGTACGAAAATCAGAGCTCAATCGGCTTTCGTTCGGGCTCTGTCGTAAAACTGCACAATTAGGTAAATTCGGGTTATTTTTCATTAATATAATATTGAATAAATTTTTGAAATTTACCCGTAGGTTAATCTCGACCTTCGGTCAACTTACCAAAATATCGAGTCGTCCCCGATAATTTTTCTTTTCTTTTTCCCTTTTTTCTTTTCTTTTCTTTTCTTTTCCTTCCCTTTTTTCCTTCCTTTTCCTTTCTTTTCAAACGGTGCCGTTTCTGGGGGTTTGTCGTCGCCGACAGTGCCGTCGGTTTCGTTGGCCGCTACCAGTCTCAAAAGGACGGCCTCCTCCTCCCGATCACGTCGGTGCCCACCGTTTAAGCCCAACTGCCGTGGATCGTCGAAAATCGGGCCGTTTTCCTCTCGGTTTTCTCTTCCTTCGTTCGCCGATTTTCGGCGTCTATACGGCGCGTCGCCGGTGCCGTGGAGTTCGCCGGCCTCTCCTCTTTCTCCTCCGGTCTTCGTCTGGGGTCGTCGATCGTCGGTGGTCGTCGGGTGGCTCGGTCTTCTCGGGTTTTCTTTCCGTCGGTTTTCATTTTCTCTCTCTTCTACAAAAACCTGATTTTCAGATTTTTTTTTAATTTTTATTTATTTATTTATTTATTTATAATTTATTATATTATTATAATAATCATTAAAAACTCTAAAATATTCCAAAATATCTATAAATTCTTTATTTTATTAATAATTAATTTATTTAATTTATTCTAATCTATTTATTATATTTTAGCCCTTTTTCGGTATATTTTCTCTGTATTTTCGGGATATTTTTCAAGTTGAAAATTTTGATATATTCCAATAAAGTTATATCTTGATCAATTTAACCTAAAATTTAATTATTTCTTCGTTATTGATCAAGATTTCTGAATCCCATATTTTTAATGAAATTTTCTTATCGAATTTATATCGGATTTTGGTCTTTTGATCGTTTTACCCCTGCACTTGTTCGTAACCAATTTAGTCCAACTTCCCTTCACGAACACTCACTCATTTCGTGTTTCAAATCCTCATCTCTAGTCCGAATCTCATTCGTTTAAATTTGTGACCATTTTCAATCCTTTATAAGAAATTACGATACAATTTCGGGTCTTACAAATATAGTTTTGATGTTTTCCTTCTATTCGGTAACAATATTAGGATTGAAAAATAGAATTGACTTTGCAAAGTTATTTTGTTGGCTTGAATGCATCTTGTACAACATTAGGAGTTGCTTCAACTAATTGCTCTCCACTATGTTAGACTTGGTAAAGAGTAGACTGTCATCTACAAATAGCAAATGTGTTATCATTGGACCATTTTTACTTGCTCTGACTTCATAAAAAAAATCTTTTTCCCTGCGCATGTGGAAATAATATAGACAATCCTTTTTGTATATAGTAAGAACACAGTGTGATAACGGGTCTCTTTGACAAAGTCCACATGCTGGTGAGAAATAATTAGTAACATTTCCACTGATTAATAGGGAATGAAGAAAAAAAACCATTAACAACTAAAACTTAGTATAGTGGTTGTTATCATCCTTATAAGAGATTAGGTTAAATGTTTGAATTATCTTTTTCCCCTATACCCCTCTTTATAAAAAAAAAAAACAAATTTCATTGACATTAAAAAATATGGTGAACTTCATTATTGTAATTTAAAAAAAAAAACTACAATAATGGATGATTTACAATGCGTTTGGATGAGAAATTTGAAAATTTTCAAGAATTTCAAAATGAAAGCATTTTAAAATTCATCAAATACTAACATTTGTAATTGTATTATTTAGATAAATATTTTTTAGAAAAAAATTTAACTATTAAAATTTGATAAAACTAAAAAAATAATTATAAAAAAAAACAACGAAATTAATATAAGAAAAAATATAAAATAAAATATGCAATATGATTATTATTAAAGTTGTAAAAATATACAGATATTATTAATAATATAAAAATAAAATATATATTATATTTAAATAAAATCATATTTCTTGTTTTAGTTTTGTATTTAATGGTTGGTAGCTTTAAGGGCGTGTTTGGATAAAATATTTCAAAAATCTTAAGAATTTTGAAATACTAGCAATTTAAAATGCCACATTTTAAAATTCTAGCATTTGAAAATTCTGTTTGGCTAACAATTTAAAAAATTAGAATTTCATGGTGGAATTTTAAAATTCATTGTTTGGATGCAGCATTTGATTGAAAAAAATGTTATTTTGTATTTTTTAATTTATTATTTTGTTCATTATCAAAATTGAGAAAAACATCTTTTTTGGTATACAAGATAGATATTACCATATTGTTAATACAAAAGATTTTTATTGTTATTTTTTTACCAAAGCAGTTAAAATTTTATTTCTTAGACTATTAATACAAATTCCATGAATATACAGTATATTGTTTGTTACAATAGATGGATTTATCCCATCTCACTCCATATCCTCTAGAAATTTAGTTGCTTGTGCGATATGTACCTCGCTCCCCTGATATCTTTTACAATAAAAGGTTATCATAATTGTAAATGTGTAAGCAGTAGGTAATTGATAAGTTGCATATTAAACATATTAATTGTCATATTTTCTCATGATTTAAATTCTTTTATATGCTTAATTTTTAGATTTGACTTATATTTTCTATTTTGTATTGTGAATGAAGGAATATGAGCAAAATAGATTAAAGCTGCAAATTTTGATCAAGTCACAAAATCAGAAAAAATCTTACTGTAAAACGTGGACACGCCTAAGGCAGTAACAAGAATTGCAAGTCAATTATGTGAATTCAAGTCAAGATCTATCATTTGTAGCTGAAGTTGACTTAAACAGTCTAAAGATGGCAAGTGGAAGATTTTAATTATTAAGGAAGAGATATGCAATTACTGTCTTTGGCAAGTGGTGGAAAAAAGAAAGAAGATTATTTATAATCAAACTCAATCAGAGAACTTTCCTATGGAAACAGATTCTGGGGTTAGGATATTTAGTATTTATAGACTAAGAGAAGGCTAGGGAGAAGCATCTTGAATCTTTATCTTGAATCTTCATCATCATCATAGACATGCAATTTTATATTTTCTTTAGTGTTTTTCTTTGAACTTATGGCTTGCAAAATTATTTAGTCTAGCCAAAGGATAATTAAAATTTAAGTTCTTCAAGAATTGTGAGATCTAATTAGTTTTATCTTGTTCTTTTATATCTTTGCTATTTATATATTTTCTATGCTTGTTTAAATTGTTGTTTTGATTGATTGTGCAAAAAGGGCCATTTGTTCAATTGTCAGGATAATATATTATCAATTAGAAACCCGAATCCGTAATTGTTTAGGAATTCTAATATAAGTGGTAAATAATATAATTGATTACAGATAGGTTTTCAATTCTATGTTAAGAAGATATACAATCTAACTTAAATGAACTTACATGTGTGTTTGTTGGTTAGAATTGGTAGTCTCTCTAATTTTTAATGCTGTTGGTAAATTAAATCTTAAGATCGTATCTAAGGTTGTTTAACTGACAAGCGAAATAATTAGAGATCGTATCCTGATTATCAAAGAAGTAAGGAGGGATAGGTTGTTAGGTCGTACCAATAACTATAACCAATTTGGTAAAGATTAAAAGAACTCATTTTTGTATCAATGATCAATTCCCTGAACCCATTCTAAAATTATTCCTTCGGTTGGATGTTTTCATCATATTGATTTTCTCTCAATATTTACATAGTGATTCTTTGCTACATTTTAATTTCTCTTTTCATTTTCATTTTCACAAATCCCCAATTATATTTTCTTTTTAAAGCTTCTGCAGAAAAATAAATCTAACCAATTTTTTGGGAAACGACCTTACTCATTTATACTACAGTTTTAATTTATTTTGAGTAGGAATTATTATTGTTGGTCTCGACAACCACCAATTTTTGACGCCGTTGCCGGGGATTGATTTTTAATTAGATTTATTTTGATGCCTCGTTCTTTTCGTGCAGATGAATTAATCTCATACGATCCTGAGATTGAAAAGACAACTAAGCGGAATAGGAAAGAAACAAAAATTCAAAAGACACAAGAAGCTACATCTTCATCCCCTGGACTGAATTTAGCAGTTGATTTGGCCAATTCATCAAGTGATTCTGAGATTGAAGAAATAATAGCTGAAGAAGAGCAAACTTTAAGGCAGTTAGCTGCACCACCTGTCAATCAACAACCCCTCTGCATTCATTACCCAACTCTGCAAGTAGATTTTGAATTAAGATCGAGTTTAATCCATTTGCTTCCTAAATTCCATGGTCTTGAGAATGAAGATCCTCACAAGCATTTGAAGAAATTTCATGTGGTATGTTCAAGCCTGAAGCCACAAGGAGTTACCGAAGTGTAAATCAAAATGCGAGCTTTTCCATTCTCACTAGCTGATAGAGCAAAAGATTGACTGTTTTATTTACCTCCTGGTTCTATAACCACATGAACTGAGATGGTGAGACTTTTCTTGGAAAATTTTTTTCCTACTTCAAGAGCTGCCAGCATTAGAAGAGAAATATGTGGAATTAAGCAGAAAGACATTGAGACTCTTCATGAATATTGGGAAAGATTTAAGCAACTCTGTGCAAGTTGTCCTTAACATGGGATTTCTGAATAGCTTTTAATTCAATACTTTTATGAAGGATCGTTACCCATGAAAAGAAGGATGATGGACACAGCCAGTGGAGGTGCGATAGTGAACAAGACTCCTAGAGAGGCTAGAGATTTGATTTCCACCATAGCTGCTAACTCCCAACAGTTTGGATTCAGACAAGACATACCTCATAGAAGAGTAAATGAGGTAAATACACATTCTCTTGAAAATCAAATAGCTAATCTAACATCTGTTGTTCAACAATTGGCTATAGGAATGAGAAATGTGCAACAAGCTAAAGCTTGCGGAATCTGTGCTGATACTGGCCACCCAACCGACATGTGCCCCACACTTTAAGATGAACCTCATGAGCACGCAAATGCAGTTGGAGGATTTCCAGGTCCACCACAAAGGAATCATGATCCATATTCGAATACTTATAACCTAGGGTGGAGAAATCATCCCAACTTGAGTTACGAAACGAGGCCTCAATTTCAGAATTCTCAATATAGATAGCCCGCTCCACAACAACATCAGCCATCTTCAAGTTCGGGTATGTCTCTTGAAGAAATTGTTAAATCACTTGCAATTAACACACAACAATTTCAACAAGAAACAAGGACAAGTATCAAGAAGCTGGAAGATCAAATGAGTCAGCTAGCCACTCCTGTGAGCAGACTGGAATCTCAAGGAAAATTACCCTCACAAACAATTATCAATCCTACACAAAATGTCAGTGCAATGACCTTGAGGAGTGAAATTGAGTTGAAGGAGCCTAGCAAGACATCCCGAAAGCGATTCCAAAGGAAGAAGCTGAAAAGGAAGTTGCTACACCCCAGCCACAGTTGGATCACCCTAAGGAACCTAATGAAATGCAACAAAAAGTTTTAGCATCAATTCCTCCTTTTCCTTTTAGATCATCCAAATCCAAAAAGGAGGAGGAGGAAAATGAGATTTTTGACATCTTTCGCAAGGTTGAGGTAAATATCCCTTTACTTGATGCAATTAAATAAATATCTCGATATGCCAAATTTCTTAAGGAGTTGTGCATTAACAAAAGGAAACTGAAAGGAAATATATTTGTGAGCATGGGTGAGAATGTTTCAGCTGTCCTTCAAAAAAAATTACCTCCTAAATGCAAGGATCCAGATATGCTTACTATCCTTTGTAAGGTAGGTAATCTTAAAATTGAAAGAGCAATGTTAGATCTAAGAGCTTCAATTAATGTCATGCCTTTTTCTATTTATAAATTTTTGAATTTGGACCATTAAAAGAGACAGGTGTGATTATTCAGCTTGCCGATAGATCTAACGTTTATCCTGAAGGTGTTTTAGAGGATGTTTTGGTGCAAGTAAATGGATTGATCTTTCCTACTGATTTTTATGTGCTTAATATGGAGGATGATGATTTATCTAGATCTTTAATTTTGTTGGAAAGACCTTTCTTAAAAACATCTAGGACTAAAATTGATGTGCATGATGGTACACTTACAATGGAATGTAAACCTCACAAATTTTTTTGGTACTTGGTTTTAAGTGATACTGATTGGGATTAAATTATGCCTGTGGTACAAAAAAAAACAAACAAACAAGATTATATCTTAATGTTAATACGAGAGACTCAGACTTAGACGAGGTTGATTTACAAATTTTTCTTTTACATGTATATAAATATATACATGATGAAATATTAAATAATTACCTAGAATTGGTTAGTAAATAAATGAGAATTTATTTGAAATACATGGATGAGAATACAGATGTATATATACATATTTATACATATGTACGTGCTGTTGTAGATATATATATACACACACACGCATACAAGATTTATGTGTACAAATGCAGTGTGAATAGGAGTCTGAAGATAGGTAGCATATGTGAACGATACGTGTGTATATATATATATGGAGAATTTAATCAAATACGTAGACAGACATGTATTTATATATATATATATGCAATGTTTAATTTATTTCTCAAGATTAAAATATATGGGTGCAAGGGTATACAAATATGCATAGATAAATATACATATATGAAAAAAATACACCCATGTAAATATATGTGAGTATATATATGAGAGTGGATGTATACAATACATGTATAGGACCGAGAGCCCATCCGTTTATTATATTGGCATACACGAAATTTAGATTAGTGGAGGAAATAATATGTACAGGAAATAAATATATTAGTCAAGTTGTGAAAAGAAAAGACAATGAGAGTCGGTGGCCAAATCCACTCCCATTTTCTTTCCATCCTCACGCCACCAGGTTCACTCCCATCACATTTCCCTCACCATGCTCTCGGTGTTGTACCCTGTATGTGTATGAATGCAAGAAACTGAGAAATGTAAAGATAGCAGAAGAAGGAAACCAAAGCTGAAACAGGAGCAAGTAACTAAAACTGAAAATGAAATGTTGTACCAACATCAGTGTAGGAAACGTGAAGGAGAAAGAATGAAAATGATGGTTTTCGGTGAATAAAAATATATATATATATATATATTCGGAGCAGTTGTTGAAGTCTGAAGGCTGAAGTGAAAAGATGGGGGGCTGATGAGAATGGCTCGGGCTCTAGCAAAAAAAATGGAGAGATGGACTGGCTGAAGAATGGAGAAGGAAAGTAGTTAGACGTGATCAGAAAAGCCAGAACAGAGAGTGAGCCAAGAGAAAGAGACAGCAAGGAGAAGATGGGCTGGAAATTGGGAAAGGAATTTAAGGAGGAAAATATTTGGCACCGAGGAAGAAGTGGTCACAAAGACGTTGAGAAGACTTTAAAGAGCATGAAAATGAGAGATTTCTGAGGAAGATGAGTAGAGAGAGGAGCTGTGAGGAAGACCGAACAGAACAGGGGATGAAATCTGGGCAGTGAGGCGAGACAGAGGGGACACAACTAGCGAGGGAGGTGGCTGTACCGGCTAAGTCGCTAGTGTTGGCAGACTGGACATGTAAAAGTGGAGTGACAACTTCCTCTTGCTACTGTGTCGAGGAGGAAGATAAGTGAAACACAGGCTGGAAAACTATAGCAGTGGTGTGAGAATGGGGGAGTGATTAGGAGAATAAAGCAAACTGAAATAGACGACGTGAGAGGAGAAAAGAAATGGAAATAAACCTAAAGCCGGATGCAGGCGCTTCTCTCTGTTTTTTTTTGAGGCGAGGCGTTTGGCTGGAAAAAATGGCGTGACAGGAGAGACGGTGAGGGCACTTGGAAACAGGGAGAAAGGCATTGAGTAGGGAGAACCGAGAGAGAGGAGAATGATTGTCGGGGCAGAACTGAAAGGGGAATGATGACGACGATGACAGACCAGGAAATGGTGGAGAAGATGGTGATGCCGAGACAGGGAGGCGATAAACAGTGAAGCCAGTGAAGAAGAAAACAACGGGGATGATGAACAATAATCGGGCTTAACGAAGAAGAAAGGAAATGAAAATGAAGAAGAAAAATGGAAATGACGGGAAGAAGAAATATTAAAAAAAAATGAATAGTAAAAAAAAGAATAACAGTAAAAAAAAAAGAAGAAGAAGAAAAGGAGGTTATTTTGGATTTATATTTATATATATATAAATAGAACCACATGGGAAATAGAATAAGAGGCATCGAGGAAATCGAGAAAACCCGAGGGAAATGTGATTGGAAGTATTTATTTGAAATTTTCGGTGAAAGTCGGGAGGGACGAGCTCGCCGACTCGTAAAGTTGAAACAATCAAGGATTACGAACAGACACCGAGGTAAGAAATTTATACAAGTTTTAGAGATAATTGTGCGTATTTTATAATTTCGAGTGTATTTTCCCTAGGTAAGCAAGGTTACAATTTTGACGCATCGTAGTTAATTCGATAAATAAGATACTAAGAAATACAAATTTCGATGTAGGAGAATCGTAGAAAGATCTAAGGGAGATACTAGGAGGCGTCACCACTCGAATTCGAGATTTTCATAAATCGAGGTAAGGGGTACTATTTAACTTAGTTCTGATAATATATTCTTGTTTCACTGATAAATGATTTTATGAAAGAGCATATGATTTGAAATGATTTATCAATGCTTTCATACTTGTGAAACTGTTTACGATGCATGTTTTAATTTATTGAAATATTCCCCGAGTACTTTCCATGTTGTGAAATGAATTTCCTAAGGTATGAAGCGTATGGATGTTTTACATTTATTTATGTTTTTTATATCCATATCGTTAAAGAAACTTTTGACAATTTCAAAAGTATGAAAGAAAAGAAATTTGTTTTCGAAAGGAGATTGTGGGGGCCACCTCTTGAGTCCTACAGGAACAAAGTGTCACACAGTCTTTCGATTTTATGAAAGAGTTTTCAGATTTCAAGGAATTCGATGTTATTACTCGATATAAGTTATGGGTTATAAAACCCAAGAAAGATTTTGAAAACTCTGTTTTGAGACTATAGGCTTCATGCATGGTTACTTCTTGTGGTGTTCCGGCTACACCACTTGGGGTGCCGGTACGTTGGCCCCTTTAGCACTTGACTCAACCTGTGTGGAAGATGTCGTGTTACTGGTAGTTTACGATGATGTTTTGGTAGTATCTCGTGCCCGCGCAGCACAGATGAATGTTCCCCGCATGGTGAGTGCCACAGGTGCCCGTGCCCTAGCTATGTGCTAGTGTACGATAAAAAATAAGAAGATACTACCCATGTTTATAATTATTATTGCTATACAAACTTGATCCAGTCTACAGCCCCCCCTTACCATGGCCATAGGTATGATGACTCTCTACGGAGAATGACACGTATCGCATAACTTAGTTATAGCCTAGTCTTCTCGATTTGATTATGAAAATCGACTATGATGAATGAATATGTGTTTTCATGATATATACGATAATTGGTTACGACCGATTTGCTTCATGAAATGTTTATGAAATGATTATGAATTACTCATGAAAAGTTTACGAAATGATTATGAAATATTCATGAAATGTTTACGAAATGATTATGAAATATGCATGAAATGTTTAAGAAGTGATTATGAAATATTCATGAGATGTTTACGAAATGACTATGAAATATTCATGAAATGTTTACGAAATGATGTATGAAATGTTCATGAAAGGTTTATGAAAAGTTGTAAAATGGTTAAGCATGTGATTTGTTTTAAAGACACGCATGCTTTATGATGATTATGCATGAAATGGAAATTTATGTATTGCATTAAGTTTCGTTCTATAAACAACTTCAAATGTTTTTATATATCAGAACTACTTTAAGAGCATTACCTTACTGGGCTTTTCCCCAAAAGCTCACCCCTCTACCTCTCAGATTTTTGCAGTGAATTACAGTTAATAAATGCTGCGTAGACGACGTAGGCTGGTGGATATGAGCTTCCCCAGACTACCTTTTGTACATGCGTGAGGTATACACTCTTATCTCTTTACCAGACCGTTTGTATGTACAGACATCTATTGAAAGTAATGTGTCGGGATGAAACCTGTATAAGAATAAATGAAATGGAATATTTTTAAGGATTGACACTGAACAGGAATATAGCCTAAGTGAATAAGGGAATAAGTGGGTAAATTAAGTTTTTTTTAAAAAAAAAATCCCCCGATTTTCAAGGGTCAAGGGTCGTGTGAGATCTAAGGATTTTAGATATATTTTAATGATGTAATAAGAACTTGAAGTGTAATTTATTGAGCTAAGTGAATTGTGGAAATTATAATTGGAGATTTACATGTTAAGTGTTTAACCTAAGTGTGAAACTAATTAAGAGGTCAGATCGATCTTGGAGAAGGAGAGATCGATCTGGTGAGTTAAAAATGACAAGGGAGGAGGAATTTAGGGAGCAGATCGATCTCCAATGGAAGAGGATCGATCTCCTTATGATTCTGTTTGAGAGAAGATCGATCTCATGAGGAAGGGATCGATCTCCAAATGATTCTGTTTGGGAGAAGATCGATCTCCTCAAGGAGCATATCGATCTCATAAAGCCATAAAGAGATCGATATCACCCCTCGACAGATCGATCTCCTAGGCATAAAATTACCCCAAATCGTCCCCAAATTCAAATGCAGATCGATCTCCTACCCTCCGTCTATATAAGAAACCCCTGGTTTCTCCTGCAATTTCATTTTCTCTCTCTTCCAAACCCCATCTTCACCCGAGCCCTAGCTTTCTCACTCATCCAAAGCACCCATTTCCGTCCAAATCAGAGGTTGTGGCAAGAAGGAAAGTTGTTCCTCATCCAAGGGAGAACAACATACTTGAAAATCGAAAGACGGATCGAATCGAGGCAAGAGATAAGCTCTCCACAAGTTTGGGTAATTTCTAAACCTCGATCTTGATATTTGAGATGATTTTGGTGATAATGGTTGTTGGCATTGTGTTGAAATAGCTGAAAAATGATTAGGGATTGATGAAATTACAATGTAGTTGGAGTGATGATGATATTTAGCAACTTTGGTAAATTTGGGAATTTTTAAGCTATAAATGGAGATTTAGACAATGTGGTGTATTAGCATAGATATTGTGGCATGGGAAATATAGAATGTTGAGGTGTTGTGAGCGAGATTGTGGTTTGTGATGGAGTTATGAGAATTGAGAAATTTGAGGTGTTATGAGCAATTATGCTCGATTTTGATATGATGATGAGTATTGATGTTTTAACATCGTTTGGACAGCTCGGGAGTTTCAGAGTGGAATGCGAGGCTAGTCCGTGATACGGGGGAAATGATTGCACTATACGAGGTGCAAAGAGGTAAGGGAAAACTAAACCATTTGTGTATGTGTTTTGATGAATTGTTTGTAGCATGAACCATGATTTGAGAATACAAGCATGTTTAGTGTTGTGTTGTGATATACTTGCACACGATTTTTATAGCCGGATGAAGCCCATTATTTTATGAGTTTATAAGCTGAGTGTGAAATTGCTTTATAAACCGTTGAGTTTGCATGAAAAGTAAATTGGGCTCTACGTTAAGGCAATATTGAGATTTAAGAAAATGTGTGCGTGTTTTATCGGTTGGAACTCGGTTTTAATATATTTTGTGTTGAGTACACAAATGTTTTAAATGAGTTTTATGAGAGAAAACCCTTATGAGTTCTACGTGAAGGCAAAACGTTTTATAAGATGATGGCTAATGATTGAGACTTAGGTCTGTCATGTTGAATACACATCGGGCCTTGCTTTGGTAGCATATAAGACCGATATAGTGGGACGCCTGGGAACCGACCCAGGGACCATAGGCCTTGTTCTGGTAACATGTAAGTCTGATTATTCCTCCGCTTTGGTAGCGTTAGGAGGCCTTGCTCTGGTAGCATGTAAGTCCGATATTCCTCCGTTTTGGTAACGAGAGATGCCTCCGTTTTGGTAACGTGAGATGACCCCCGTTCTGGTAACGCTGGGTGGCCTTACTTTGGTAGCATGTAAGACCGAGAGAGTGGACCGCCTGGGAACTGACTTAGGGACCACGTGATAGTGTGCATGAGGCGAGGCATTGCTCTGGTAGCATGTAAGGCCGGGCCTTGTTCTGGTAACATATAAGTCCAATATACCATGCATACGACCATATTGTCGACGTTCCCTCTATACGAGGATGCCTGGGATGCACACCCAGAGGAAATTACATATTCGATGTGCCATGACGAGTTTTATATGAGTTTTATTGCCTAGTCTCGTTTTACACATGAGTTGCGTTTGTGACCTTGTCACGTGCTATTTACTGAGGTGATTTTTATCACGTATTTTGAGAAAAGTCATTATCGCATATATTTACACATGCTTGTGAGTGCTCGATATTGAGCCTTTTTACCTTCATGTTTTCACATGATTTATGAGTTATGAGATGATGTTGTTTTGAGAACTTTCATGCTACGATTTCAAATGAGCTTCATAAACAAATACATATTTGTGATGTGTGATATGGTTTATATAACTGAGTTCGCTTACCCCCCTTACTGAGCGATTTAGAAGCTCACCCTGTTTTCTCTTCCCCCAGATTGCTTCAAGTGAAGTGAGTTCTCTGCGACGTACGGGTTAGAGGCTAGCGGAGGACTTGAGCTCCAGGCCGTATTTTGTGTATTGAGGTATATATTTAATATTCATGTATCCAGACTGGAGTTATATTTACAGACACTTATTGTACAATGATGTACGGGATGTATTAGGATTAATTAACTTAGAATTGAGTAAAGTATAAGATACGATATATACTATATTATGATGAGATCTTGAGGCATGATAAGTATGATGATGTATGATACTGCATAGGAATGCACCCTTAATTGTGAATTGATGAGTAAAAAGTTTTAAATTAGCCCTATTTTTCGCGCTTCTGGGGCGTCATAGAGTTTTCTTGGTATCAGAGCTTACGGCGTTTAGTACTGTCAGTGTCGGTTAAGTGAAATAGAATACATCCCAAGTGTCTGTAATAGTCTGGTCATGAACTGAATCTGAGGATTGAGATTTCAATCGATTTTGATATGTACGTGCAGAAGACGAGTTGAGATAGAGAATGAGTAAATGACGAGGTCGTTCGAGGAGGTAGGCAGAGTCCCCTCCGCCACCTGCCCCACAACCAGAGAGTCCTAACTCTCGATTTAATCAGATTGAGACCGATGTGAGGCAAGGTCTTGAGCAGATGGCAGTGTTATTCGCTCAACACTTTGGAGTTAATGCCTCGGGTACTACTCCTACACCACCACAAGGACCTCCCATACCCCCAGTGCCTCCCGTCACTCAGCCTGATGATAGAAGTATGGTCCGACTGAAGGATTTTTTGAAAATGAATCCACCCGAATTTAAGGGAAAGAAGGATCCTACAGAGGCTGAGGAGTGGTTGACGGAGTTGAGAGTGATATTCGATTATCTGGGATGCACAGATGCTGAGAGGGTCAGTATGAGTGCTTATATGTTGAAAGGGAGAGCTCGAGATTGGTGGGGTACTACCCAGGGTATTTTTGTAAGACCCGAATTTAAATTAAATACGAAAATTAAAATATGAAATAAAAGAGTAATCGTGAAGGGAAGTTGGATTAAATTAATCTCGAACACGTGTAAGGGCAAAACGGTCAAAAGACTGAAGGTCGGAGTAAATTCGATAAGGAAATTTAATTAAAAATAAAAGATAGAGAAATCTTGATCAATAAAGATGAAATAAATTTATTTCGGGTTAAATTGATCGAGATATTAATTTATTAGAATTAATCGGGATTAATCGGGATTTTTAGTTCGGAAGAATAATCCCGAAAATAATCGAAAAATATACCGAAAAGTCACCCGGGACAATATCCCGAAAATACGGGGAAATTATACCCGAAAAAGGGGTTAAAATATAATAAATAAATTAAATAAAATTGAATTAATTAAATTAGAATAAAAATAATAATTTTGTAGATATTTGGGATTTTTTGGAGTATTTTAAGGAATAGTAAAATAATTAAAATAAATAAAAAATAAAAAATAAAATTAATAAAAAAAAAAAAAAAAAAAACAGAAGTCAGAAACGAAAACGCGAAGAAGCCGAAAACGAAGCAAACGGAGGCAGAAGGCCCGACCATCGTCCGGCGGCCGATGGCCAGGCCAAGGGCCGGAAAAGGAAGAGCAGGGGCCGACGACCTCACTGGTACCGGCAGCACGCCCAACCGACGCCGGAGGAAGCCGATCGGAGGAGAGAAAGGCCGACGGAATTGAGGGGCTCGGTCCCGGCGAACGGCGCCGATCCGGGCGGAACCAAGGCCCGATTTGGAGAGCCCAGTCGGCGGCGGTGCTTTTGGCACCGGTGGCAGCCGACGAGACGGCCGGAATCGGCGGCGACGGCTAAGAGGAAGAAAATGGGTTCCGACGCCGAGGAGAAGAGGCCGGACCGGCGGCATTCCGGCGGCCTTGGGCGAATCCGAGCCCAGATTCGAGATGCGGACGGCCTTGCGGAGCTGTTGGCGGTGGAAGCCGACGGAGAACCGGCCGGCAAGGCAGTGAACCGGCAGTGAACCGGCCGAACCGGAGAAAAACCGGCGGTCTGACCGGTCCGAACCGGACTGAACCGGTTCAGCCAAAAAGAGGGGAAAAAAAGGGAGAAAAAGGGAAAAGGAAAAAGAGGAAAAAAATTGGGGAAAATTCCGGTGATGCAATCGAGCTTCGGGTAAGTCGATAAGCGGTCAAATTGACCGATTTAAATTTGGAATATTTTATTTAATTAATTTTGGGCTGAGAACTTACCCGGAAAAATTGTGGAATTGTGTAGCTCGACGATTGGCATCCACCGAGGGCTCGAGACAGCCTCGATTTGCGGACTAGCATGGAATCTCGGGTAAGTGACCCCTATTTACGACAATTTCCTCGTTATGCGTGATATTGATTAAATTTACGCATAAATTGAATTAATTTATGGAAATTTAGATTAATTGTCGTAAATATTAAATTTAGCTATTCGAGAATTAGAACGAGGCTCAATAAATTATTGATGGGCCCAATGAGCCCAATAGGCCTCGATAAAGAGAAAATTAAGTGAAAAACGGGCTTAAGGCCGATCAAGGCCCATTAATGTGCAATCGGGCCCAATAGGGGTAAATGGGCCCAGCGATTTAAATTAAGCCCAGAAAAGATTAAGTACAATTAAATTATATGTTATCTGACCTGAGGAATGTTAATACGCAGTTCCGGGCATTTGATTGGGAGCATATCGGACTGCGCGACGAGATGACAATGGAAAAGAAAAAGGTCAGACTCGACGAGAATCGAGGTAAGGGAATTCTGCGGACTGCTAGAGGTAACAGTACGCAATTTTAAATTCATATGCAGTCCTTTAAAATATCCTGAAGGGTCTAGAGGTCAAATAATAATTTTAGTGCCCCGAATGGGCAAATTACTAAAATACCCTTGTTAAGGGTAAAATTCTAAAAATCTAGAAAAAATTGGGAGGAGCAAGGACAAGAGGTTCCTGCTCGTTCTGGAGATATTTCAACGCATGCATGAGTAGGCTGGCTCGCCTTGAAAGAAAGTGCACCGCATTGCATACTTTCAACGTGAAATTGATTTGAAAACTGTTTTGAGTAAATAGAGCCGCCTACGTGTTTTATTGACATATGACGTGCTAGAGCTCAGCTCGCACGGTAATTTCGATTTGTGTGATGCATGCATTAGTGCTGGAGCGAGAGCTCGCACTAGAGTTTTACATGCATAGGTGCTAGAGTATAACTCGCACCAGATTTCACATGCTCTTTCGTGACACGGTGCTAGAGTCTGACTCGCACCATATTTTTACATGATTTTCGAGACAGAGTGCTGGAGTTTAACCCGCACCAGTATTTATAAAATTTTCATGTGATTTATAATATACAGAGTGCTGAGCTTAGCTCGCACTAGTTTTACCGGATTTGTGGAGTACCGCTGTCTGCCCTTGGAGTCAGCCAAAAGGCCCAACAGGCTCAAGAGACCTCTTAGGTGGGGTGAGAGTGAGGGATGAGGTTGGCGGCCTTGTGGGGATGTAAGCGGGCTCTGCCAGTTGACGTGTTTTGATGAGAGTGCTGAGCATCGCTCACACAGATTTTATGAGAACATGCGATGAGCCGTGCTTGGAGCATCGGGTAGACTGTGTGTCACCGATTTAATAGGCTCGCACGTGCGTTTTGAGACATGGCATGAGTATTGAGAAACAAACCTCTGTGGGAAGCAGGCCAATTGGGCCGGAGTACCTAGAGATATTACATGGGTTCATGGAGTACGATGTACCGTGCAAGTAGCATGGAGTACGATGTACCGTGTTGTATCTTCGGATACGGCATCTCCGGATGCAGCATCTTCGGATGCCGGGGATCGGATAAGACTGACGGGATGGACTGACCCACCTCCCGGGCGGTTCCCGATCATGGTGAGAACCCGCACACTAGGATCCGTGTAGCTGAGGAACTCACGAGGACAGATGTGGCCATAGTCCTAGTTATTTACCTATATACAGACGTTGCCTAGTCTCGCATGTTGATGATTTCTATGATGATTTAAACTGGGTTTTAAAACTAAATTGCATGATGGTATTTCCATGCTTTTCAAAACCCACGTGTGATGTAAATGTTTTCATGATTTTGTGTGAGTCAGGATCACCCGCAGGAGGGGTCGAGTCCTGACTTTATTGTCAAAATCTTAATTGAGAAAGAAATGATTTATGATAATTGCATGTTGATTTTTCGTGCAAAAGTATTTTACATATCATCATAATGCATAGCATTGTTTTAAAATGTGTGGAGAAAGGGTGGTTTATGCATGGCACTACGTTCATGTAGGTAGTATGGTTACCTACTTGCTCGTAGGATTGCCTTACTGAGCTTGATGTGCTCACCCCTTTCATTTTCTCCCACAGATGATCTCCAGTTGAAGTTGAGGCGACTCAGTACTGCATTCCGGATATCCGCTGCTGCCCATCAACATAAGGTATATACACTTGTACTTATTGTATCTACATAAGCATAGCACAGTAACATGATTGTAAGTAACTTTAGGGGATGTATAAATAATATAACAATTATAAATGACTGGAGAAGAAATAAGTACTAGGGTAGATGTATGGTGGGACTGGCATTGACGCACAGCCCAATTATTAGTGGAGTATTGGTCACGATTCGAGGACAGGTAAGAATTTAAGTAAATAATAAAACGCGAAAAATTAACTCTGATTTTTGGGTAGTTTGGGTCGTGACATATTATTTTGGTATCAGAGCGTAATTGGTCTGATGTGTGTCAGTGTCAGAAGTTAAGAAATTACATCCCCGTGTTACTGTGCTTAGTTAGATACAATAGTGTATATCGAGATGGGCTTGACTAAGAAATGGTTGAGAATGCAGGAATGCCTAATATGAGTCGCGCTAAATGAGATAGTGCACGAGGCAGAGGTCGTAGAGGTAGACCTGAGTCTGCTAAGTCGTGCTGAGTTTGGCTATGAAAATCAGTATGAGATTGAAATAGAGGCGAATGTTGAGCATGCCTCACAGAGTCCGACAGAGAGATCGGACAGTATTGAGACACGCTTCGCGAGATTGGAGCGGAGTGTGGAGATTATTTTGAGGAGCTAATTACTCAGATTATGTACGAGATCAGAGGGCGCAGCGGAGCATTGGTGAAAACCCGCTCGACCCATCTTAAGAGCTGATATGAGAAATGATTATGGATGTATTCCGGTGACAGGATATCCTGGACATGATTTAAAGGAAATTTTGGATTAAAGTCCTTACTCTGACCCAGAGGATTTAATTTATTGACGAGTATGGAGACTCGATTATATTCTGGGCAGATATTACCTCGACACTATGAAAAGTGACAGTCGAGATGTCTAAAAGTTTATGGAAGGGCTCAGATTTTCAATTAGAGTCCGATTGGCCCGTGAGATATTACCTATACCGAGGCAGTGCACAGATTTACAGTTGGGTAAATAAGAACATGAATTGCACGCCTCTGAGACTTGGAAAGGTAGTGAGGGCCGAGATAGAGACAGAAAGAAAAGCGAGAAATGACAAGGATGTCAAAAATGGGAAAAAAATGGTAATTGGTAAAAAGATTAAATTTGACGAGTCATAGAGTAAGATAATTGGTAAAGCCCCAGTGCAAACAATTTTGGCACTCTTGAGGGGCATTGTGATTTGGAGAATCTCGACCTGCTATGAAGCAGAGTAGCAGTGTCATTACTGTGGAATGTGTGGTAGATACCACAGAAGGAAGGTTTATACCTACATGGTATTGATGAAATGGCCGTTAAGTGTGGTAAGACGGACCATTAATTTTGATTGCTCAGAGTTGAGCGAGATTTTCCCACAGGAAAGTAAAGAGACAAAGAAAGATTTCGTTGGTATAGCTGAAAACGAAAAGGGAGGCCATAGCCGAAGAGAAAAAGGAAAGTAGGCTATTGGACGAAGGCGAGTGGATGTCTTGGACCAGGATGCTATTGATGTTTCATGGATGTGGTGTAAGATACCACACTTGTTATGAATAACGAAGTACATATGTTCATTAATCCTGGTGCCACATATTTATTCATACCGCCTTCATTCACATATAAGTGAGTAAAAGGCATGAATGCCTACATCATTGGGCAATACTGATAAATGAGTACCCTAATAGAGGAGGATTAATTAACGGAATATAGATATAGAGATTTTAAGTTGATAAACAGGGGTGTAACGGTTGAAATTACAGGAGTAAAAGATGTACTCACAGAATGAATAAAGACAAGAGTTTCATTATAATTGATACGCAAAGGAGAAAATCTTCGAGATAAGATAGATCCTAAGTACAAGATGTATTGGAGTAGAGATATATGCTAGATAAGGAATACCTTTAATATGCGAAGTAATAAGGATTAAGGCAATTAGTAGTGAATACAAGTTATAACCAAGGATAAAGAGTGCGTATATGAAGTCACTGAGATATAACGTAGTTGTGGTTAAGTCTGAAGGCAAATAAAGGTATTTCAAAATACCTCCCCGCCTGAAGACTTGACAGCGTCAAAATATATATATATATATAATAACCTATAACGTGAAACCGAATCGTCGTACTAAATACCTTTAGCATTAGGATACCTTCACTAAGACGATAAGAACATTAAAATTCGACAAATTATAAAGGTTAACGTAGTAAAATTTGATAAGAGCCGTTAAGATAAGAAAAGGAAATAGCGCAGGTTAGCACCTGGAAAACGTAAGCGGTTGAGAAGGATCTTATACGCTTATGCGTAAATAAGTCAAGGGTTGGACCGAATTGTAATCAGCAGTATCGGTGATATGCTGGGTGTAGTTAAAGCCTAGGGCGAATTATAAGCAACAATTGGAAGATGGCTTTTACAATGGATTGTTGCGAGATTCTCAATATGGTCTATTTGGTTGACACGTTTAATTAAGAAAACGTGATCTTGGAATAAGATGATAAATAAGATGGTAGATGTGACATGGATTTCGGTGTAGTGAAGTATGAACTGACCACCATGATTAATTTCACCATGCCCAACAGCTCAAGAGGTTTTTCAGTGAGTATGAATACCTCAAAGTTATGATGGAGCTGTGTAATGATGTATAATGGGAAGATAGTCAATTTTGGAGTCAGACAACTCTTCGATCACGAAATAAACTATCTGACCCATGATTTAAAGTTGGCAACAGTATTTGTACCGAGGATATGGTACTATTATGTACAGGGTGAGGAATTATGGATATGCACTGATCATAGAGCCCGAGTATCTGTTTTCACAGAAAGGGGCGAATATGAAAATACATATTGGGTTAGAGCTTCTGAGAGACTTTGATTTATGAGAATTGTACCACCCAGGAAAGGCTAATGTGATGACTGATGCTTTGAGCAGAAAGAGCCTCGGGATGGTACCACATATGATGGTCAGGGAGCGTGAGCTGCTAGATGCAGTTGTGGACCTCAGTATTGATGTGATCCCTTCTGATGATGACAGTGATTGTGTGACAGCTAGCCTGATGATTAGAACCGGATGAGAGTGCCCGGACTTGCCAGGCTTAGCGTGATGATCGGCAGGATGTCGATGGTTTGGGTCAGATTCAGAAGGGTACAGTGACAGAGATCACAAAGAGTGTGATAATGAGTTACTGAGGATTCCGAGACAGTATAAGTGCTCCCCAGGGCCACAGTTGATGGGATAGTAATATTGACAGAAGCTCACTCTTCGGGATATACAGTGCATACGGAAGTAAAGAATATATTGAAATCTCGAAAAAGGGTATGGGTGGTCAGATGTGAAAAGAGATATTGGAGAGGTTGTGAAAAGTGCCTAGTATGTCAGCAGAATAAGGTAGAGTATTGAAAGTCTGCAGAGTTATTGCAGCACCTACCTATATCGACACGGCACGAAAAACGAGAGCAAGTCTCCATGAATTTTATGATGGGTTACAGAGGACCCAGGTGAATTATGAGGCTATTTGGATGATAGCCGACAGAATGACTAAGTCTACCCACCTTCTGGTTATGAAATCCCCAGATACTCAGAGTGTGTATGAGGATTCAGGTATAAGGAAGATTGTGGAACATTAAGTAGCGTTCCAGTGAGCATGGTATCATATAGGGATTCCCGCTTCACTTCTTACTTCAGGGAATATTTTTAGGAAGCTATGGGAACCCGACTGAGTATTAGCACAGCTTTACATCCTCAGACAGATGGTCAGTCAGGGAGGACTGTACAAGTTCTGGAGGATCCGATGAAAGCGTGTGCCATTGATTTTATAAGCTCCTGGAATGATCAGTTGATTTCTAATTGAAGTCGCCAATAACGACAATTGGCAATTGAGTATCGGGATAACGAGATATGAGGCAGTGTATAGCTGTAGGGGCTGTTCCCCAAATTGGATAAAAAAAAAAGTTGGGTGACAGATAGAATCATTCTGATTTTGGGATAATAAGTCTCTGAGGATGTTTAGTTAAGGATGAGAGATTAAGAACACCTCAGAACAGATAGAAAAATATTGGAATTCACCCTTGGTGAATTATTATGGTTGAAAGTTACACGTCCTAAGAGAATAAGGACATAGCGGAACTTTTGGAAGAAGTAAATTGAGTTGAGCTGGATCGAATTCTTGAGAGATTGGACAAGTGGGAGATAAGACCTGTAGGTTGTTGTAATCACTTGAATTAACAGGCACCCACAATGTGTCCCACTTTTGATGCTTCGGCAATACTATCCAGATCCAGCAGAGGTGACAGGATACGAACTCCAAAGGGTCAGTTTCGTGGAGATATAAGTATATTGATAAGTTGATTCGGGCATTAAATAGGAAAGAGAAAGTATTGGGGTTTAAGATAATCTCCCTGATTAAAGTCCTTTGGTAGTAACACACTCCGGAGAAGGTCGCATAAGAATTTAAGAGTATGATATGATCGATATACCCGGAGTTGTATATGGACTAATATGAATTGGTTCTAATTTGGAGGACCAAATTCCTTAAGTGGGGGAGAGTTGTAAGACCCGAATTTAAATTAAATACGAAAATTAAAATATGAAATAAAAGAGTAATCGTGAAGGGAAGTTGGATTAAATTAATCTCGAACACGTGTAAGGGCAAAACGGTCAAAAGACTGAAGGTCGGAGTAAATTCGATAAGGAAATTTAATTAAAAATAAAAGATAGAGAAATCTTGATCAATAAAGATGAAATAAATTTATTTCGGGTTAAATTGATCGAGATATTAATTTATTGGAATTAATCGGGATTAATCGGGATTTTTAGTTCGGAAGAATAATCCCGAAAATAATCGAAAAATATACCGAAAAGTCACCCGGGACAATATCCCGAAAATACGGGGAAATTATACCCGAAAAAGGGGTTAAAATATAATAAATAAATTAAATAAAATTGAATTAATTAAATTAGAATAAAAATAATAATTTTGTAGATATTTGAGATTTTTTGGAGTATTTTAAGGAATAGTAAAATAATTAAAATAAATAAAAAATAAAAAATAAAATTAATAAAAAAAAAAAAAACAGAAGTCAGAAACGAAAACGCGAAGAAGCCGAAAACGAAGCAAACGGAGGCAGAAGGCCCGACCATCGTCCGGCGGCCGATGGCCAGGCCAAGGGCCGGAAAAGGAAGAGCAGGGGCCGACGACCTCACTGGTACCGGCAGCACGCCCAACCGACGCCGGAGGAAGCCGATCGGAGGAGAGAAAGGCCGACGGAATTGAGGGGCTCGGTCCCGGCGAACGGCGCCGATCCGGGCGGAACCAAGGCCCGATTTGGAGAGCCCAGTCGGCGGCGGTGCTTTTGGCACCGGTGGCAGCCGACGAGACGGCCGGAATCGGCGGCGACGGCTAAGAGGAAGAAAATGGGTTCCGACGCCGAGGAGAAGAGGCCGGACCGGCGGCATTCCGGCGGCCTTGGGCGAATCCGAGCCCAGATTCGAGATGCGGACGGCCTTGCGGAGCTGTTGGCGGTGGAAGCCGACGGAGAACCGGCCGGCAAGGCAGTGAACCGGCAGTGAACCGGCCGAACCGGAGAAAAACCGGCGGTCTGACCGGTCCGAACCGGACTGAACCGGTTCAGCCAAAAAGAGGGGAAAAAAAGGGAGAAAAAGGGAAAAGGAAAAAGAGGAAAAAATTGGAGAAAATTCCGGTGATGCAATCGAGCTTCGGGTAAGTCGATAAGCGGTCAAATTGACCGATTTAAATTTGGAATATTTTATTTAATTAATTTTGGGCTGAGAACTTACCCGGAAAAATTGTGGAATTGTGTAGCTCGACGATTGGCATCCACCGAGGGCTCGAGACAGCCTCGATTTGCGGACTAGCATGGAATCTCGGGTAAGTGACCCCTATTTACGACAATTTCCTCGTTATGCGTGATATTGATTAAATTTACGCATAAATTGAATTAATTTATGGAAATTTAGATTAATTGTCGTAAATATTAAATTTAGCTATTCGAGAATTAGAACGAGGCTCAATAAATTATTGATGGGCCCAATGAGCCCAATAGGCCTCGATAAAGAGAAAATTAAGTGAAAAACGGGCTTAAGGCCGATCAAGGCCCATTAATGTGCAATCGGGCCCAATAGGGGTAAATGGGCCCAGCGATTTAAATTAAGCCCAGAAAAGATTAAGTACAATTAAATTATATGTTATCTGACCTGAGGAATGTTAATACGCAGTTCCGGGCATTTGATTGGGAGCATATCGGACTGCGCGACGAGATGACAATGGAAAAGAAAAAGGTCAGACTCGACGAGAATCGAGGTAAGGGAATTCTGCGGACTGCTAGAGGTAACAGTACGCAATTTTAAATTCATATGCAGTCCTTTAAAATATCCTGAAGGGTCTAGAGGTCAAATAATAATTTTAGTGCCCCGAATGGGCAAATTACTAAAATACCCTTGTTAAGGGTAAAATTCTAAAAATCTAGAAAAAATTGGGAGGAGCAAGGACAAGAGGTTCCTGCTCGTTCTGGAGATATTTCAACGCATGCATGAGTAGGCTGGCTCGCCTTGAAAGAAAGTGCACCGCATTGCATACTTTCAACGTGAAATTGATTTGAAAACTGTTTTGAGTAAATAGAGCCGCCTACGTGTTTTATTGACATATGACGTGCTAGAGCTCAGCTCGCACGGTAATTTCGATTTGTGTGATGCATGCATTAGTGCTGGAGCGAGAGCTCGCACTAGAGTTTTACATGCATAGGTGCTAGAGTATAACTCGCACCAGATTTCACATGCTCTTTCGTGACACGGTGCTAGAGTCTGACTCGCACCATATTTTTACATGATTTTCGAGACAGAGTGCTGGAGTTTAACCCGCACCAGTATTTATAAAATTTTCATGTGATTTATAATATACAGAGTGCTGAGCTTAGCTCGCACTAGTTTTACCGGATTTGTGGAGTACCGCTGTCTGCCCTTGGAGTCAGCCAAAAGGCCCAACAGGCTCAAGAGACCTCTTAGGTGGGGTGAGAGTGAGGGATGAGGTTGGCGGCCTTGTGGGGATGTAAGCGGGCTCTGCCAGTTGACGTGTTTTGATGAGAGTGCTGAGCATCGCTCACACAGATTTTATGAGAACATGCGATGAGCCGTGCTTGGAGCATCGGGTAGACTGTGTGTCACCGATTTAATAGGCTCGCACGTGCGTTTTGAGACATGGCATGAGTATTGAGAAACAAACCTCTGTGGGAAGCAGGCCAATTGGGCCGGAGTACCTAGAGATATTACATGGGTTCATGGAGTACGATGTACCGTGCAAGTAGCATGGAGTACGATGTACCGTGTTGTATCTTCGGATACGGCATCTCCGGATGCAGCATCTTCGGATGCCGGGGATCGGATAAGACTGACGGGATGGACTGACCCACCTCCCGGGCGGTTCCCGATCATGGTGAGAACCCGCACACTAGGATCCGTGTAGCTGAGGAACTCACGAGGACAGATGTGGCCATAGTCCTAGTTATTTACCTATATACAGACGTTGCCTAGTCTCGCATGTTGATGATTTCTATGATGATTTAAACTGGGTTTTAAAACTAAATTGCATGATGGTATTTCCATGCTTTTCAAAACCCACGTGTGATGTAAATGTTTTCATGATTTTGTGTGAGTCAGGATCACCCGCAGGAGGGGTCGAGTCCTGACTTTATTGTCAAAATCTTAATTGAGAAAGAAATGATTTATGATAATTGCATGTTGATTTTTCGTGCAAAAGTATTTTACATATCATCATAATGCATAGCATTGTTTTAAAATGTGTGGAGAAAGGGTGGTTTATGCATGGCACTACGTTCATGTAGGTAGTATGGTTACCTACTTGCTCGTAGGATTGCCTTACTGAGCTTGATGTGCTCACCCCTTTCATTTTCTCCCACAGATGATTTCCAGTTGAAGTTGAGGCGACTCAGTACTGCATTCCGGATATCCGCTGCTGCCCATCAACATAAGGTATATACACTTGTACTTATTGTATCTACATAAGCATAGCACAGTAACATGATTGTAAGTAACTTTAGGGGATGTATAAATAATATAACAATTATAAATGACTGGAGAAGAAATAAGTACTAGGGTAGATGTATGGTGGGACTGGCATTGACGCACAGCCCAATTATTAGTGGAGTATTGGTCACGATTCGAGGACAGGTAAGAATTTAAGTAAATAATAAAACGCGAAAAATTAACTCTGATTTTTGGGTAGTTTGGGTCGTGACATATTATTTTGGTATCAGAGCGTAATTGGTCTGATGTGTGTCAGTGTCAGAAGTTAAGAAATTACATCCCCGTGTTACTGTGCTTAGTTAGATACAATAGTGTATATCGAGATGGGCTTGACTAAGAAATGGTTGAGAATGCAGGAATGCCTAATATGAGTCGCGCTAAATGAGATAGTGCACGAGGCAGAGGTCGTAGAGGTAGACCTGAGTCTGCTAAGTCGTGCTGAGTTTGGCTATGAAAATCAGTATGAGATTGAAATAGAGGCGAATGTTGAGCATGCCTCACAGAGTCCGACAGAGAGATCGGACAGTATTGAGACACGCTTCGCGAGATTGGAGCGGAGTGTGGAGATTATTTTGAGGAGCTAATTACTCAGATTATGTACGAGATCAGAGGGCGCAGCGGAGCATTGGTGAAAACCCGCTCGACCCATCTTAAGAGCTGATATGAGAAATGATTATGGATGTATTCCGGTGACAGGATATCCTGGACATGATTTAAAGGAAATTTTGGATTAAAGTCCTTACTCTGACCCAGAGGATTTAATTTATTGACGAGTATGGAGACTCGATTATATTCTGGGCAGATATTACCTCGACACTATGAAAAGTGACAGTCGAGATGTCTAAAAGTTTATGGAAGGGCTCAGATTTTCAATTAGAGTCCGATTGGCCCGTGAGATATTACCTATACCGAGGCAGTGCACAGATTTACAGTTGGGTAAATAAGAACATGAATTGCACGCCTCTGAGACTTGGAAAGGTAGTGAGGGCCGAGATAGAGACAGAAAGAAAAGCGAGAAATGACAAGGATGTCAAAAATGGGAAAAAAATGGTAATTGGTAAAAAGATTAAATTTGACGAGTCATAGAGTAAGATAATTGGTAAAGCCCCAGTGCAAACAATTTTGGCACTCTTGAGGGGCATTGTGATTTGGAGAATCTCGACCTGCTATGAAGCAGAGTAGCAGTGTCATTACTGTGGAATGTGTGGTAGATACCACAGAAGGAAGGTTTATACCTACATGGTATTGATGAAATGGCCGTTAAGTGTGGTAAGACGGACCATTAATTTTGATTGCTCAGAGTTGAGCGAGATTTTCCCACAGGAAAGTAAAGAGACAAAGAAAGATTTCGTTGGTATAGCTGAAAACGAAAAGGGAGGCCATAGCCGAAGAGAAAAAGGAAAGTAGGCTATTGGACGAAGGCGAGTGGATGTCTTGGACCAGGATGCTATTGATGTTTCATGGATGTGGTGTAAGATACCACACTTGTTATGAATAACGAAGTACATATGTTCATTAATCCTGGTGCCACATATTTATTCATACCGCCTTCATTCACATATAAGTGAGTAAAAGGCATGAATGCCTACATCATTGGGCAATACTGATAAATGAGTACCCTAATAGAGGAGGATTAATTAACGGAATATAGATATAGAGATTTTAAGTTGATAAACAGGGGTGTAACGGTTGAAATTACAGGAGTAAAAGATGTACTCACAGAATGAATAAAGACAAGAGTTTCATTATAATTGATACGCAAAGGAGAAAATCTTCGAGATAAGATAGATCCTAAGTACAAGATGTATTGGAGTAGAGATATATGCTAGATAAGGAATACCTTTAATATGCGAAGTAATAAGGATTAAGGCAATTAGTAGTGAATACAAGTTATAACCAAGGATAAAGAGTGCGTATATGAAGTCACTGAGATATAACGTAGTTGTGGTTAAGTCTGAAGGCAAATAAAGGTATTTCAAAATACCTCCCCGCCTGAAGACTTGACAGCGTCAAAATATATATATATATATAATAACCTATAACGTGAAACCGAATCGTCGTACTAAATACCTTTAGCATTAGGATACCTTCACTAAGACGATAAGAACATTAAAATTCGACAAATTATAAAGGTTAACGTAGTAAAATTTGATAAGAGCCGTTAAGATAAGAAAAGGAAATAGCGCAGGTTAGCACCTGGAAAACGTAAGCGGTTGAGAAGGATCTTATACGCTTATGCGTAAATAAGTCAAGGGTTGGACCGAATTGTAATCAGCAGTATCGGTGATATGCTGGGTGTAGTTAAAGCCTAGGGCGAATTATAAGCAACAATTGGAAGATGGCTTTTACAATGGATTGTTGCGAGATTCTCAATATGGTCTATTTGGTTGACACGTTTAATTAAGAAAACGTGATCTTGGAATAAGATGATAAATAAGATGGTAGATGTGACATGGATTTCGGTGTAGTGAAGTATGAACTGACCACCATGATTAATTTCACCATGCCCAACAGCTCAAGAGGTTTTTCAGTGAGTATGAATACCTCAAAGTTATGATGGAGCTGTGTAATGATGTATAATGGGAAGATAGTCAATTTTGGAGTCAGACAACTCTTCGATCACGAAATAAACTATCTGACCCATGATTTAAAGTTGGCAACAGTATTTGTACCGAGGATATGGTACTATTATGTACAGGGTGAGGAATTATGGATATGCACTGATCATAGAGCCCGAGTATCTGTTTTCACAGAAAGGGGCGAATATGAAAATACATATTGGGTTAGAGCTTCTGAGAGACTTTGATTTATGAGAATTGTACCACCCAGGAAAGGCTAATGTGATGACTGATGCTTTGAGCAGAAAGAGCCTCGGGATGGTACCACATATGATGGTCAGGGAGCGTGAGCTGCTAGATGCAGTTGTGGACCTCAGTATTGATGTGATCCCTTCTGATGATGACAGTGATTGTGTGACAGCTAGCCTGATGATTAGAACCGGATGAGAGTGCCCGGACTTGCCAGGCTTAGCGTGATGATCGGCAGGATGTCGATGGTTTGGGTCAGATTCAGAAGGGTACAGTGACAGAGATCACAAAGAGTGTGATAATGAGTTACTGAGGATTCCGAGACAGTATAAGTGCTCCCCAGGGCCACAGTTGATGGGATAGTAATATTGACAGAAGCTCACTCTTCGGGATATACAGTGCATACGGAAGTAAAGAATATATTGAAATCTCGAAAAAGGGTATGGGTGGTCAGATGTGAAAAGAGATATTGGAGAGGTTGTGAAAAGTGCCTAGTATGTCAGCAGAATAAGGTAGAGTATTGAAAGTCTGCAGAGTTATTGCAGCACCTACCTATATCGACACGGCACGAAAAACGAGAGCAAGTCTCCATGAATTTTATGATGGGTTACAGAGGACCCAGGTGAATTATGAGGCTATTTGGATGATAGCCGACAGAATGACTAAGTCTACCCACCTTCTGGTTATGAAATCCCCAGATACTCAGAGTGTGTATGAGGATTCAGGTATAAAGAAGATTGTGGAACATTAAGTAGCGTTCCAGTGAGCATGGTATCATATAGGGATTCCCGCTTCACTTCTTACTTCAGGGAATATTTTTAGGAAGCTATGGGAACCCGACTGAGTATTAGCACAGCTTTACATCCTCAGACAGATGGTCAGTCAGGGAGGACTGTACAAGTTCTGGAGGATCCGATGAAAGCGTGTGCCATTGATTTTATAAGCTCCTGGAATGATCAGTTGATTTCTAATTGAAGTCGCCAATAACGACAATTGGCAATTGAGTATCGGGATAACGAGATATGAGGCAGTGTATAGCTGTAGGGGCTGTTCCCCAAATTGGATAAAAAAAAAAGTTGGGTGACAGATAGAATCATTCTGATTTTGGGATAATAAGTCTCTGAGGATGTTTAGTTAAGGATGAGAGATTAAGAACACCTCAGAACAGATAGAAAAATATTGGAATTCACCCTTGGTGAATTATTATGGTTGAAAGTTACACGTCCTAAGAGAATAAGGACATAGCGGAACTTTTGGAAGAAGTAAATTGAGTTGAGCTGGATCGAATTCTTGAGAGATTGGACAAGTGGGAGATAAGACCTGTAGGTTGTTGTAATCACTTGAATTAACAGGCACCCACAATGTGTCCCACTTTTGATGCTTCGGCAATACTATCCAGATCCAGCAGAGGTGACAGGATACGAACTCCAAAGGGTCAGTTTCGTGGAGATATAAGTATATTGATAAGTTGATTCGGGCATTAAATAGGAAAGAGAAAGTATTGGGGTTTAAGATAATCTCCCTGATTAAAGTCCTTTGGTAGTAACACACTCCGGAGAAGGTCGCATAAGAATTTAAGAGTATGATATGATCGATATACCCGGAGTTGTATATGGACTAATATGAATTGGTTCTAATTTGGAGGACCAAATTCCTTAAGTGGGGGAGAGTTGTAAGACCCGAATTTAAATTAAATACGAAAATTAAAATATGAAATAAAAGAGTAATCGTGAAGGGAAGTTGGATTAAATTAATCTCGAACACGTGTAAGGGCAAAACGGTCAAAAGACTGAAGGTCGGAGTAAATTCGATAAGAAAATTTAATTAAAAATAAAAGATAGAGAAATCTTGATCAATAAAGATGAAATAAATTTATTTCGGGTTAAATTGATCGAGATATTAATTTATTGGAATTAATCGGGATTAATCGGGATTTTTAGTTCGGAAGAATAATCCCGAAAATAATCGAAAAATATACCGAAAAGTCACCCGGGACAATATCCCGAAAATACGGGGAAATTATACCCGAAAAAGGGGTTAAAATATAATAAATAAATTAAATAAAATTGAATTAATTAAATTAGAATAAAAATAATAATTTTGTAGATATTTGGGATTTTTTGGAGTATTTTAAGGAATAGTAAAATAATTAAAATAAATAAAAAATAAAAAATAAAATTAATAAAAAAAAAAAAAACAGAAGTCAGAAACGAAAACGCGAAGAAGCCGAAAACGAAGCAAACGGAGGCAGAAGGCCCGACCATCGTCCGGCGGCCGATGGCCAGGCCAAGGGCCGGAAAAGGAAGAGCAGGGGCCGACGACCTCACTGGTACCGGCAGCACGCCCAACCGACGCCGGAGGAAGCCGATCGAAGGAGAGAAAGGCCGACGGAATTGAGGGGCTCGGTCCCGGCGAACGGCGCCGATCCGGGCGGAACCAAGGCCCGATTTGGAGAGCCCAGTCGGCGGCGGTGCTTTTGGCACCGGTGGCAGCCGACGAGACGGCCGGAATCGGCGGCGACGGCTAAGAGGAAGAAAATGGGTTCCGACGCCGAGGAGAAGAGGCCGGACCGGCGGCATTCCGGCGGCCTTGGGCGAATCCGAGCCCAGATTCGAGATGCGGACGGCCTTGCGGAGCTGTTGGCGGTGGAAGCCGACGGAGAACCGGCCGGCAAGGCAGTGAACCGGCAGTGAACCGGCCGAACCGGAGAAAAACCGGCGGTCTGACCGGTCCGAACCGGACTGAACCGGTTCAGCCAAAAAGAGGGGAAAAAAAGGGAGAAAAAGGGAAAAGAAAAAAGAGGAAAAAATTGGGGAAAATTCCGGTGATGCAATCGAGCTTCGGGTAAGTCGATAAGCGGTCAAATTGACCGATTTAAATTTGGAATATTTTATTTAATTAATTTTGGGCTGAGAACTTACCCGGAAAAATTGTGGAATTGTGTAGCTCGACGATTGGCATCCACCGAGGGCTCGAGACAGCCTCGATTTGCGGACTAGCATGGAATCTCGGGTAAGTGACCCCTATTTACGACAATTTCCTCGTTATGCGTGATATTGATTAAATTTACGCATAAATTGAATTAATTTATGGAAATTTAGATTAATTGTCGTAAATATTAAATTTAGCTATTCGAGAATTAGAACGAGGCTCAATAAATTATTGATGGGCCCAATGAGCCCAATAGGCCTCGATAAAGAGAAAATTAAGTGAAAAACGGGCTTAAGGCCGATCAAGGCCCATTAATGTGCAATCGGGCCCAATAGGGGTAAATGGGCCCAGCGATTTAAATTAAGCCCAGAAAAGATTAAGTACAATTAAATTATATGTTATCTGACCTGAGGAATGTTAATACGCAGTTCCGGGCATTTGATTGGGAGCATATCGGACTGCGCGACGAGATGACAATGGAAAAGAAAAAGGTCAGACTCGACGAGAATCGAGGTAAGGGAATTCTGCGGACTGCTAGAGGTAACAGTACGCAATTTTAAATTCATATGCAGTCCTTTAAAATATCCTGAAGGGTCTAGAGGTCAAATAATAATTTTAGTGCCCCGAATGGGCAAATTACTAAAATACCCTTGTTAAGGGTAAAATTCTAAAAATCTAGAAAAAATTGGGAGGAGCAAGGACAAGAGGTTCCTGCTCGTTCTGGAGATATTTCAACGCATGCATGAGTAGGCTGGCTCGCCTTGAAAGAAAGTGCACCGCATTGCATACTTTCAACGTGAAATTGATTTGAAAACTGTTTTGAGTAAATAGAGCCGCCTACGTGTTTTATTGACATATGACGTGCTAGAGCTCAGCTCGCACGGTAATTTCGATTTGTGTGATGCATGCATTAGTGCTGGAGCGAGAGCTCGCACTAGAGTTTTACATGCATAGGTGCTAGAGTATAACTCGCACCAGATTTCACATGCTCTTTCGTGACACGGTGCTAGAGTCTGACTCGCACCATATTTTTACATGATTTTCGAGACAGAGTGCTGGAGTTTAACCCGCACCAGTATTTATAAAATTTTCATGTGATTTATAATATACAGAGTGCTGAGCTTAGCTCGCACTAGTTTTACCGGATTTGTGGAGTACCGCTGTCTGCCCTTGGAGTCAGCCAAAAGGCCCAACAGGCTCAAGAGACCTCTTAGGTGGGGTGAGAGTGAGGGATGAGGTTGGCGGCCTTGTGGGGATGTAAGCGGGCTCTGCCAGTTGACGTGTTTTGATGAGAGTGCTGAGCATCGCTCACACAGATTTTATGAGAACATGCGATGAGCCGTGCTTGGAGCATCGGGTAGACTGTGTGTCACCGATTTAATAGGCTCGCACGTGCGTTTTGAGACATGGCATGAGTATTGAGAAACAAACCTCTGTGGGAAGCAGGCCAATTGGGCCGGAGTACCTAGAGATATTACATGGGTTCATGGAGTACGATGTACCGTGCAAGTAGCATGGAGTACGATGTACCGTGTTGTATCTTCGGATACGGCATCTCCGGATGCAGCATCTTCGGATGCCGGGGATCGGATAAGACTGACGGGATGGACTGACCCACCTCCCGGGCGGTTCCCGATCATGGTGAGAACCCGCACACTAGGATCCGTGTAGCTGAGGAACTCACGAGGACAGATGTGGCCATAGTCCTAGTTATTTACCTATATACAGACGTTGCCTAGTCTCGCATGTTGATGATTTCTATGATGATTTAAACTGGGTTTTAAAACTAAATTGCATGATGGTATTTCCATGCTTTTCAAAACCCACGTGTGATGTAAATGTTTTCATGATTTTGTGTGAGTCAGGATCACCCGCAGGAGGGGTCGAGTCCTGACTTTATTGTCAAAATCTTAATTGAGAAAGAAATGATTTATGATAATTGCATGTTGATTTTTCGTGCAAAAGTATTTTACATATCATCATAATGCATAGCATTGTTTTAAAATGTGTGGAGAAAGGGTGGTTTATGCATGGCACTACGTTCATGTAGGTAGTATGGTTACCTACTTGCTCGTAGGATTGCCTTACTGAGCTTGATGTGCTCACCCCTTTCATTTTCTCCCACAGATGATCTCCAGTTGAAGTTGAGGCGACTCAGTACTGCATTCCGGATATCCGCTGCTGCCCATCAACATAAGGTATATACACTTGTACTTATTGTATCTACATAAGCATAGCACAGTAACATGATTGTAAGTAACTTTAGGGGATGTATAAATAATATAACAATTATAAATGACTGGAGAAGAAATAAGTACTAGGGTAGATGTATGGTGGGACTGGCATTGACGCACAGCCCAATTATTAGTGGAGTATTGGTCACGATTCGAGGACAGGTAAGAATTTAAGTAAATAATAAAACGCGAAAAATTAACTCTGATTTTTGGGTAGTTTGGGTCGTGACAATTTTGATGTCCCACCAGGATATGATTTGTTGGGAAAAGTTCTAGACAGCCTTTAGAGCCCAATACGTACCACGAGCTGCCCAGAGAAGGAGGCAGGCAGAGTTTCTGAGTTTGGTACAGGGTGATATGTCTGTAGATGATTATGAGAGTCGATTTACTGCTCTGCTAAGGTATGATCCAGAAACCTTCAAGAATGAAGAACTCCGTACCGAGAGATTTGTGTATGGATTGAAACCCATCATCAGAGATCGATTGATTGGGTTATGTATTACTAAGTTTGGAGATGCTCTGAGACGAGCACAAGAGATTGAGAGGGGAATTGAAATTGTACAGTCCCAGAATGAGTTCGGGGCAGTGATTAGAGACAAGGGCAAGAGGCCAGCGGTGTCTCAAGCAGATGTTCGGAGAGGTTCCTTCAGGAGAGGAAGGATTGAGGTACAGAAGGGCAGATTGGAGAGACCCAGAGCTTATCCTATTATCAAGGAGACCCCTCGATATGGCAGGCCAGAGATAAGGGTTTGTAGAGACTGTGGTCGATCGCATGAGGGAAGTTGTACTGGGTCGATCCGTGGATGTTTTAGATGTGGTGACATGGGTCACAGAGTGAAGGACTGTCCTCAACCTCAAATACCACATGCTCCGGAGCCTACTAGACAGCAGCCTCAGAGAGTGAATCCCCAGAGACGGGCCACTGCTGCAGAGAAAGGGAAGAAACCTGTGGCACAGGGACGTGTGTTTGCCCTGGACAAGGAAACTGCGGACACTTCAGCAGAAACTATAAGAGGTATACTCTTTGTCTGTAATCATAAGGCTCATGTGTTGATAGATCCAGGATCCACGCATTCGTTTATTTCAGAGCATTTTGCATGTAGTTTAAACTTGAAGTTTGAACCTCTAGAGTATGTACTACATGTAAATACCCCTATGCGTGAATCCCAGAGAACTGAGTTAATCTGTAGAGGATGTGAAATAAAGGTGGGAGATGGAGTGATGTTAACAGATCTAATCATGTTAAATATGCATGGGTTTAATGTAATTTTGGGAATAGATTGGTTAGCAACCAATCGAGCGAGTGTAGACTGCTACACTAAGATTGTAACTTTCTCCCTACCTGAACCTTACAGTATACGGTTGAGATATTGAGGAAATGAATAAGTGGAATTCTAGTAAGTAATTTGAAATTTTAATATTATTTTTCAGAGTATTAATTATGATTGTTCATGTGAAGGTTACGAAACACTCATCTCAGACGATGAGCGGGAACATCCGAGGATTGAGGATATACCTGTGGTGTGTGAATTTCTGGATGTTTTTCCAGATGAGTTGCCAGGTTTGTCACCACAGAGAGAGCTGGAGTTTACCATTGATTTGGTACCAGATACTCAGTCGATCTCTAAACCTCCCTACAGGATGGCATTAGTGGAACTTGAGGAATTGAAGAAACAACTACAGGAGTTATTGGATCAAGGGTTCATTAGGCCCAGTGTCATGCCCCACTTTCGGGAACCCTTCTATCCATACATTCTCTACTACGGTTGGGCTGTGAGAAGATGCAATTACTAAAAATTTATTTATTTACAGCGGAATATTTAAAACTTTAATTCACACTCCCAGGTGTGTGTGTAAATACACAAAATTAATTGTATAAATACCAAGTGTTTACATATCATCCCCATAATACTGAATTACAATTCCAAGATATAACTGTGTGATACGATATATTAGATACAAAATACTCGTGTATACAAATCTTATACCTTTGCGGATTGTGGGAGCTGTTCAACACAAAAGACTTAGAGACCACCGCTCTCTTATTTCTCAGTACCTGGAGGGGGAAAATAGTGGGATGAGCAAACCACGGCTCAGTAAGGAAATGTATGCTAGCAGGTAGATATCGTACTACCTACATAGCCCATGCATGCATAAACCAAAACCATGTTTTCGTTATAAATGGAAATATCATACGAACAATGCATTTAAATACATATTTCTCAAGAGCATTTTCGTGTAAATCAAATGTCAAACTTCCATTTAAAACATGCTCATAAATAGTGCCCTCATGGCACGAATGTGAAATCGAAGATTTATTAAGACACGAAATCTCTTTCACTTCTCAAATCATTCTTTCTCGCAAATCTCTTTCTTTTCTGAGATTGTCTCTGTTTCTCGATTCTCTGAGACAGGCATGGAATTTTAGGCAATCAAATATCCACGACTTATGGCCACAGTCAGTGATCCCAGGCCTCACTGATCGGGTGTGCACAGGGTATCACTTCGCCTGAAGGGGGATGGGTCAGTCCTACCTCCGGCTCATCTCAATCCACCTCATCTCCTCGTATACTCACGGTGAAGATACGTCGTGTGTCATCTACGCGATACTCGTACTCACGTGCACCCAGCACGGTACATAGTATACCAACGGGTGACTACACTATTCTACGTACAACCGTGGACCCAAGTCCATACTCCAACTCCGATGGACTTTTTATCCTTAAACCATGTCTCATATACCAGGCGAGCAAGCAGCGCGACACACAGTCAACGCAAGGCTCCAGCGCGGTACGATCTATCGTTAAGGCCCAGCCCGTTCAATTGGCCGTCGGCTGGTATCCCCTTGGATCCCAGACCCCCAGGTTTACCTTAACTCAACAAAACAGGTACGAGCATAGTTCTCGCACTTTCTCAAAACCTCCGTGCGAGTTAAAACTCCCGCACGGTACATCAAGGCTTTAAACCGGGTGTGAGCTAACGCTTCAACACCAAATCTCATCTCAAAACTAATAGATGGCTATTTTCTCTTTTTTTTTTAAAACTCAAAACACGTTTATTCACATAGCATGCCTTTTCATGCCAAAACATGTAAAACTAGCCAAACTATCATCAACATTTCTCAATCAATAATAACAATATAAAATTGAGAAAATCATTGAAAACATGCATATCATGCTATTTCCTTACCCTATCCCATTTCTCAATACATATATATACATCATAGTACTTTTCATACTTCCACATCATTTCATAAACTTATAATATCGTACTAGTCCTAGTAATATATCTACGAAATTGCTGTAATTACGTACGAACATCTCTATAGCTAACACACAGTCCCTTACCTCGTTTTACTTGTGTGCAACTATCCGCCTTTATGCTTCTTGCGTTCTCATCTTGACTTGCTCCGGCGTATCATCCGAAACTGAAATTCATCCATCAACATTTGAGTCAATGTTTCTAACTCTTATTCAACTAAGCATTTATCCAATGCCTTAATTACACATTTTTACCCTTTGTGGTAAATCTCCCAATTTATCCTAATATCAACATTTCCAAACCATTTCCACAACATACTCATCCACTCAAGATATCCCATTCATCAAAAATACTCCCACATTCCACTTTCTCACACTTGACTATTTCTAAGCTATATGCATTTCATACCATCCTAGGTAGTTCTATCCATAATATGCACACCCAATATCTTTATAATCATTAACTAAACCAATGTACTTGGATTTGTGCATTAGAACTTACCTCATTGGATTTCCTCTTGCTCCAATTAGGATTGCCCTCTATTTCTTCAATCCTTCAAATGGGAAAATGCCTCTAGACTATGTTGTTCTTCTCTTTGATGTGAACAACTTTGTCTCTAATAGCCTCTCCTTAAATCTCACTGAAAATGGCTGGATTTAGGAGTGAGAAACTAGATTTCTTTGAGTTGAAGTGAAATGGAAATGTTTGTCCCGAAATTCTGATGATCCAACTGCTCCCATTTATAGGTTTGACTTGATGAGATCGATCTTCCTTGGATGGAGATCGATCTGTTCCTCAAAAATCCCTCTTTTCTGAGACGTTTTAAAGGTAGGAGATCGATCTGTCGAGGCTGGAGATCGATCTGCTGTCAAACAGAAGCTTAAGGAGATCGATCTGGTCTTATGGGAGATCGATCTGCTTCCAACCCAAGACCTAGAGAGATCGATCTGGTCTTAGGGGAGATCGATCTTCTCCCAACCCGAGAGCTAAAGAGATCGATCTGCTTCCTTTGGAGATCGATCTGTCCCCTTCCATTTCTCAAATAAGAGCATTCTGGCTCTCCCAGATCGATCTCTCATCCTATGAGATCGATCTGGCCTTCACAAATTCCAGATTTCCTGCAGTTTTTCTGCAACAACCCTTACCAAACACCCTTAATTTGCTTCCATGATCATTTCCTCATTCATTCATCTTTGAGACTTGAAAATGGGATTCTTCCTCACTACATACACATTAAAACTTGTGTAGGATCTTTGTATGACCAAATATATACGATATTACTCGAATGGAAATATACACTTATGTAAATCTTTCCTTCCATTTTACTATACTTCTCATATTCCATTTCGATCACATTCTTCTCGTTTTAAGTTCATTTCCTCCTACTCACTCATAATGCAACTTGTACGTATAATCACAATTCTTACTACAAGTGCGTACATAATCTTATGAACTTACATTGAATACACTTCACATTACAATACATCATCTTACTTATGATTTTATTTACATTTCCATGTTCCTATATACATAGCTATACATGTACGGGGTCTCACATTCTCCCCCACTTAAAGAATTTGGTCCTCCAAATTAGAACCAATTCAATCTGTGAATAACTCGGGATACTTTTCCCGCATCAAACTTTCCAGTTCCCATGTGGCCTCTTCCACAGTGTGATGTTGCCACAAAACCTTAACCAATGAAATCGTCTTGTTCCGCAACACCTTCTCTTTCCTGTCCAACACCCTGATCGGTCTCTCGACATACGACATATCTTTCTTGAGCTCCAACGGCTCATAGCTAATTACATGTGTCGGATCCGGGTAGTACTTCCGAAGCATAGAAACATGGAAGACATTGTGGACTTCTGCTAGCTCAGGTGGTAAGGCTAGCCTATATGCTCCTTCTCCCACTCTATCCAAAATCTCGAAGGGACCAATGTAACGAGGACTTAATTTTCCTTTCTTTCCAAACCTCATTATTCCCTTAGAAGGAGATACTTTCAAAAATACGGACTCGCCAACATCAAACTCAAGTGGTCTCCGTCTCTTGTCAGCATAGCTCTTTTGTCGACTTTGAGCTGTTCGCAGCCTCTCGCATATTATCTGAACATCCTCGGAGGCTTGCTTAACCAAATCGGGGGCGAGCAATTGTCTGTCACCAACTTCTTCCCAACCAATGGGCGATCGGCATCTACGACCGTATAGTACCTCATAAGGGGCCATACCAATACTTGAGTGATGACTGTTATTGTAGGCGAACTCAATCAATGGCAAGTGATCGTCCCATGAGCCTCTAAAATCCAGCACACACGCTCTCAACATATCCTCCAGGGTCTGTATAGTCCTCTCTGACTGACCATCTGTCTGAGGATGAAAAGCGGTGCTAAAACTCAACTGGGTCCCCATCGCTTCCTGGAAATGTCCCCAAAAGTGGGAAGTGAAGCGGGCATCCCTATCCGAAACAACACTCACTGGGATTCCATGCAATCTCACTATTTCTCGCACATACAGATTCGCCAGTGCACTCAATGTATCTGTAGATCTCATGGCTAAGAAATGTGCCGATTTCGTTAACCGATCTACTATCACCCATATCGCATCATGGTTCTTACGGGTTCTCGGTAACCCCATCACAAAATCCATGGTGACATGCTCCCACTTCCATGTTGGTATCGATAGAGGTTGTAATAATCCTCCTGGTTTCTGATGTTCGACTTTTACTTGCTGACAAATGAGACATCTAGCGACATACTCCGCTATGTCTCTCTTCATTCCAGACCACCAATATACTTTTCGGAGGTTTTGATACATCTTACCACTCCCCGGGTGTATCGTGTATCTCGACGAGTGTGCCTCTGATAAGATCAGCTTTCTTAGCTCTAAATCCTTAGGAACACATATTCTATCTCCAAACCTTAGTATTCCATCTGGACTCAATATAAAATCAGCACCCTTCCCTTTCCGGATTTGGCTAATCATGACAATACACCATTGATCGATTTGCTGAGCTTGTCGGATTCTCTCAATCAACTCCGGTTCTAATCTCAAGCTAGCAATGATCCCATAGCTGCCAATCTCAGGTAGGGTCATATCCAGACTAAGGTTCGTGAATTGTTCCAACAACTCGTGCTCTCTAACCATCATATGTGATACCAACCCGAAACTCTTCCGACTCAATGCATCGGCAACCACATTTGCCTTCCCCGGGTGGTACAAGATCTCACAATCATAGTCCTTGAGGAGTTCCAACCACCTCCTCTGTCTCATGTTTAACTCCTTTTGTGAGAATAGATATTTCAGACTCTTATGATCCGTAAAGATCTGAAATCTCTCACCATATAAGTAGTGGCGCCATATCTTCAACGCAAACACTACGGCCGCTAATTCCAAATCGTGAGTGGGGTAGTTCTTCTCATGATCCTTCAGCTGTCTAGATCCATAAGCTACTACCCTTCCATCTTGCATCAAAACACAGCCTAGTCCTTGATGCGAAGCATCAGTATACACCGAGTAATTTCCTGAACTGTTAGGGATGACAAGAACTGGCGTGGTAGTTAATCTGCGCTTAAGTTCCTGAAAACTCCTCTCACAAGCTTCGTCCCATGAAAACTCCACACTCTTCCTTGTAAGACGTGTCAATGGAGCAGCTAATCTAGAGAAACCTTCTACAAATCTCCTGTAGTAACCAGCCAAACCCAGAAAACTTCTGATCTCTGTGACTGTCCTAGGTTGTTCCCATTGAACGACTGCCTCAATCTTGGATGGATCTACTGACACCCCATCCTTCGATATAACATGGCCTAGAAAAGAAATCTGTTCTAGTCAAAAGTCACATTTGTTAAGCTTGGCATATAACCTTTTCTCTCGAAGGGTTTGCAAAATAATCCTTAAGTGCTGCTCATGCTCTTCTCTGGACCTTGAATACACCAATATATCATCAATGAAAATAATTACGAATTGGTCCAGGTATGGCTTGAATACTTCATTCATTAGAGCCATAAAAGCTGCCGGCGCATTGGTCAACCCAAAAGGCATCACTAAGAATTCGTAATGGCCATAGCGAGTACGAAATGCTGTCTTGGGCACATCCTCCTTCCGAATCTTCAATTGATGATACCCAGACCTCAGATCTATCTTGGAGAAGATCTGTGCTCCCCGAAGCTGATCCAATAAATCGTCAATGCGTGGCAAGGGGTACTTATTCTTGATGGTAGCCTTGTTTAACATCCGATAGTCAATGCACAACCTGAGGCTCCCATCTCTCTTCTTCACAAATAATACCGGGGCTCCCCATGGTGAGACGCTCGGTCTTATGAACCCCTTCTCTAACAACTCTTGCAGCTGTTTCCTTAATTCCTCTAACTCAACTGGGGCCATCCTATATGGTGACTTAGATATTGGTTCGGTTCCAGGCGTCAAGTCTATACCTAATTCCGTTTCTCTATCAGGTGGCAATCCTGGTAGATCGTCTGGAAAGACATCAGGGAATTCTCTGACCACTGAGATGTCCTCCATATCCGGATGTACTTTGTTCAAATCCACCACATAAGCAACAAAACCTTCAAAACAACACTCAAGCCATTTATACCAAAGTACTTTACTTAACACAAGATTTAAGATTTCATTTCTTCTCTTAAAATCTTACAACACATTCTTCAGGTAGAGAAAACTTAATAGACTTAGAACGACAGTCTATGACAGCATGATTGGCGGCTAACCAATCCATTCCCAAAATTACATCAATGTCATACATATTCAACAAAATCAAGTTGGCTGTCATGCACTTATCTCCCACCCTCACTTTACAATCTTCATACTCTTGCTCAACTAATTGGCTAACTCTCATTGGAGTACTTATCAGTAAGGTCCTATTCAAGTATGTGGGTTCTACAAAACCTTTTAACTTAGATGCACATGCAGGTGATATGAAGGAATGTGTAGCACCAGAATCAAACAAAGCTATAACCTCTAGATTGAAAATCAAGATTGTACCTTTTATCACTTCAGAAGAGGTATCAGCCGATGCCTGGTCTATCGCATACACCCTGCCTTGACCCACAACTTGTTTTCCCTTTTCTTCAGCCGAGGCTTTCTTTCTTGCAGGAGGTGCAACTGGAGGAACCCTCTCTGGCTCTTTACCCCTCTGTGGAACTGCCTCAACTATCTCCGGGCACTCTCTGGCATAATGTCCAAATTTACCACATCTGAAGCATCGGGTACCCTGAAGATGACATGGCCTACCACCATGGTATCGACCGCATAGCCTACACTGATCTGTAGTCGGTCGGGGTCCACCAATCACTATACCCCTGGCTGGTGTCTGAGTCGGAGGCATAAAAGGTCTAACAACCTTCTTCTGGAACTCATCTACTTCTCTCCGACGTTTACTCATGAATTTTCGACCAAATTGGGCACTCTTGCCATCTCCCAGCTTCCTCGGACCCTTGTCCTTTCCCCAACTAAACTCAGAAATTTGCAAGTCATGATCCTGCTCACATAACTGGGCCCGTCGCACAGCCTCTCTATATGTAGCGACATCAAATGGGGCCAACTTCGCTCGGATCGAAGGCCTCAGTCCATCTACAAATCTACGGACTCTGACAGCTTCACTCCTGATCGAGTCCGGATCATATCGACCCAGTGAAGTGAATCGTGACTCGTACTCATCAACTGTTCGATTCCCTTGAGTCAGGTTCAGAAATTCCATCTGTAGTCTCCGTCGAGCAGTATCTGGGATGTATTGCTCTCTGAAAACGTCCAAGAACATATCCCACGTGATAACCATTCCTTGAGCTCTTAACATCGGCCTGACGGACTTCCACCAGTGCTCTGCTTCGCCTCTCAATACAAAGGCCGCAAGCGCTACTCTCTCCATAGCTGAACATCTACAGAAGTCGAATAACTTCTCCATTTGACTGATCCAGTCCTCAGCCACCGTCGGATCCTTTACCCCGCTAAATGAAGGAGGCTTAAAGTCCATAAAGTGCCTCAATCTTTCCATATCACAATCATATCCATACCCCAAATCATCATCATGCTGATGTGGGGCTACTGGAGGAGGTACCGGTCGAATATGAGGTTCCCGTGGCCTAGCCGGTTCAGCTTGCGCAGGTGCAACATTCTCAGGTTCAGGTGCAGCTGCTGGGGGATTCGGTGCAGCCTGTCCCGCTGTACCAGGTGTACCCTCAAACCTAGCCATGATCTGACCCATCATGGTCATCATCGTGCGCATGTCTTCCTCCAATCGAGTTATTCGAGGATCAGAAGCCTCTATCTGTTCCTGGGGCTCATGACTAGAGGATGATCTACTGTGCCTCTCAGTCCTGTCATTTTGCCCTCGAGCTCTCGAGCTCTCTCCCCTCTTGCGGTGTCTCTCAGGCATAACTCACTAGCCTGATAACTTTCCTGCGTTATAACAAACATTTAATTCAATACCAGCTCCGTATACACATTTGTATCTAAATATCGCACAGTAACTTGGGGATGTATGTTTTCTTAGTCCTAAGCATCAACTCACATCAGACCAACCACGCTCTGATACCAAGCCTGTCATGCCCCACTTTCGGGAACCCTTCTATCCATACATTCTCTACTACGGTTGGGCTGTGAGAAGATGCAATTACTAAAAATTTATTTATTTACAGCGGAATATTTAAAACTTTAATTCACACTCCCAGGTGTGTGTGTAAATACACAAAATTAATTGTATAAATACCAAGTGTTTACATATCATCCCCATAATACTGAATTACAATTCCAAGATATAACTGTGCGATACGATATATTAGATACAAAATACTCGTGTATACAAATCTTATACCTTTGCGGATTGTGGGAGCTGTTCAACATAAAAGACTTAGAGACCACCGCTCTCTTATTTCTCAGTACCTGGAGGGGGAAAATAGTGGGATGAGCAAACCACGGCTCAGTAAGTAAATGTATGCTAGCAGGTAGATATCGTACTACCTACATAGCCCATGCATGCATAAACCAAAACCATGTTTTCGTTATAAATGGAAATATCATACGAACAATGCATTTAAATACATATTTCTCAAGAGCATTTTCGTGTAAATCAAATGTCAAACTTCCATTTAAAACATGCTCATAAATAGTGCCCTCATGGCACGAATGTGAAATCGGAGATTTATTAAGACACGAAATCTCTTTCACTTCTCAAATCATTCTTTCTCGCAAATCTCTTTCTTTTCTGAGATTGTCTCTGTTTCTCGATTCTCTGAGACAGGCATGGAATTTTAGGCAATCAAATATCCACGACTTATGGCCACAGTCAGTGATCCCAGGCCTCACTGATCGGGTGTGCACAGGGTATCACTTCGCCTGAAGGGGGATGGGTCAGTCCTACCTCCGGCTCATCTCAATCCACCTCATCTCCTCGTATACTCACGGTGAAGATACGTCGTGTGTCATCTACGCGATACTCGTACTCACGTGCACCCAGCACGGTACATAGTATACCAACGGGTGACTACACTATTCTACGTACAACCGTGGACCCAAGTCCATACTCCAACTCCGATGGACTTTTTATCCTTAAACCATGTCTCATATACCAGGCGAGCAAGCAGCGCGACACACAGTCAACGCAAGGCTCCAGCGCGGTACGATCTATCGTTAAGGCCCAGCCCGTTCAATTGGCCGTCGGCTGGTATCCCCTTGGGTCCCAGACCCCCAGGTTTACCTTAACTCAACAAAACAGGTACGAGCATAGTTCTCGCACTTTCTCAAAACCTCCGTGCGAGTTAAAACTCCCGCACGGTACATCAAGGCTTTAAACCGGGTGTGAGCTAACGCTTCAACACCAAATCTCATCTCAAAACTGATAGATGGCTATTTTCTCTTTTTTTTTAAAACTCAAAACACGTTTATTCACATAGCATGCCTTTTCATGCCAAAACATGTAAAACTAGCCAAACTATCATCAACATTTCTCAATCAATAATAACAATATAAAATTGAGAAAATCATTGAAAACATGCATATCATGCTATTTCCTTACCCTATCCCATTTCTCAATACATATATATACATCATAGTACTTTTCATACTTCCACATCATTTCATAAACTTATAATATCGTACTAGTCCTAGCAATATATCTACGAAATTGCTGTAATTACGTACGAACATCTCTATAGCTAACACACAGTCCCTTACCTCGTTTTACTTGTGTGCAACTATCCGCCTTTATGCTTCTTGCGTTCTCATCTTGACTTGCTCCGGCGTATCATCCGAAACTGAAATTCATCCATCAACATTTGAGTCAATGTTTCTAACTCTTATTCAACTAAGCATTTATCCAATGCCTTAATTACACATTTTTACCCTTTGTGGTAAATCTCCCAATTTATCCTAATATCAACATTTCCAAACCATTTCCACAACATACTCATCCACTCAAGATATCCCATTCATCAAAAATACTCCCACATTCCACTTTCTCACACTTGACTATTTCTAAGCTATATGCATTTCATACCATCCTAGGTAGTTCTATCCATAATATGCATACCCAATATCTTTATAATCATTAACTAAATCAATGTACTTGGATTTGTGCATTAGAACTTACCTCATTGGATTTCCTCTTGCTCCAATTAGGATTGCCCTCTATTTCTTCAATCCTTCAAATGGGAAAATGCCTCTAGACTATGTTGTTCTTCTCTTTGATGTGAACAACTTTGTCTCTAATAGCCTCTCCTTAAATCTCACTGAAAATGGCTGGATTTAGGAGTGAGAAACTAGATTTCTTTGAGTTGAAGTGAAATGGAAATGTTTGTCCCGAAATTCTGATGATCCAACTGCTCCCATTTATAGGTTTGACTTGATGAGATCGATCTTCCTTGGATGGAGATCGATCTGTTCCTCAAAAATCCCTCTTTTCTGAGACGTTTTAAAGGTAGGAGATCGATCTGTCGAGGCTGGAGATCGATCTGCTGTCAAACAGAAGCTTAAGGAGATCGATCTGGTCTTATGGGAGATCGATCTGCTTCCAACCCGAGACCTAGAGAGATCGATCTGGTCTTAGGGGAGATCGATCTTCTCCCAACCCGAGAGCTAAAGAGATCGATCTGCTTCCTTTGGAGATCGATCTGTCCCCTTCCATTTCTCAAATAAGAGCATTCTGGCTCTCCCAGATCGATCTCTCATCCTATGAGATCGATCTGGCCTTCACAAATTCCAGATTTCCTGCAGTTTTTCTGCAACAACCCTTACCAAACACCCTTAATTTGCTTCCATGATCATTTCCTCATTCATTCATCTTTGAGACTTGAAAATGGGATTCTTCCTCACTACATACACATTAAAACTTGTGTAGGATCTTTGTATGACCAAATATATACGATATTACTCGAATGGAAATATACACTTATGTAAATCTTTCCTTCCATTTTACTATACTTCTCATATTCCATTTCGATCACATTCTTCTCGTTTTAAGTTCATTTTCTCCTACTCACTCATAATGCAACTTGTACGTATAATCATAATTCTTACTACAAGTGCGTACATAATCTTATGAACTTACATTGCATACACTTCACATTACAATACATCATCTTACTTATGATTTTATTTACATTCCCATGTTCCTATATACATAGCTATACATGTACGGGGTCTCACACCCAGTGTTTCACCGTGGGGAGCACCGATTTTATTTGTTAAGAAGAAGGATGGTAGTCTCAGATTATGCGTAGACTACCGGCTGTTGAATAAAGCCACGGTGAAGAATAAATACCCATTACCCATGATTGATGATCTACTTGATCAACTAAGAGGGGCCTCAGTCTTTTCTAAAATTGATTTGAGATCGGGTTATCACCAATTGAGGATCAAGGAAGAAGATATTCCAAAGACGGCCTTCAGGACAAGGTATGGCCATTATGAATTTCTGGTGATGTCCTTTGGATTGACGAACGCCCCTGCAGCATTTATGAGGTTGATGAACGAGGTGTTCAGAGACTATCTAGATAAATTTGTGATAGTCTTTATTGATGATATCCTGGTATACTCTCGGTCATATGAGGAGCATGCACAGCATTTGTGGTCAGTACTTCAGATACTCCGAGATAAACAATTATATGGAAAGCTTAGTAAGTGTGAATTTTGGCTGAACCAGATAGCTTTCCTTGGTCATATAGTCTCAGAGGAAGGAGTATCAGTGGATCCAAGTAAAGTATCAGCTGTGCTTAATTGGGTAAGACCGAAGACAATTACTGAGGTACGGAGCTTCCTTGGTTTGACAGGGTATTACAGAAGATTTGTGGAAGGATTTTCAAAGATTGCCGCTCCTTTGACTAAACTCACGCGCAAAGAGACCCCATTTATATGGACTGATCAATGTGAGCTCAGTTTTCAGGAGTTAAAAAGGAGATTGACAGCGGCACCTGTGTTAACTATTCCTGAGGGATCAGGAGGATTTTCGGTGTATAGTGATGCATCTCATCAAGGATTGCGGTGTGTGCTTATGCAGCGCGGAAGAGTGGTCGCATATGGATCGCGACAGTTGAAAGACCATGAGCGGAATTACCCCATGCATATTTGGAGTTAGCCGCTGTGGTATTTGCCTTGAAGATCTGGCGACACTACTTATATGGGGAAAGATTCCAGATCTTCACTGATCACAAGAGTTTAAGATATCTCTTTGATTAGAAAGAGTTAAACATGAGACAAAGGAGATAGATGGAACTCCTTAAGGATTATGACTGCGAGATTCTATATCATCCGGATAAGGCAAATGTAGTTACTGATGCCCTGAGCAAGAAGAGTATGATATCTGCTATGATGATCAGGGAATGAGATTTGTTAGAGCAGTTCTCCGAACTTCGGATCAGAGTTAAAGAGGTAGAGACTGGATTTTTGGCTAGCTTGCGGATAGAGCAAAGGATCATGGATCAGATTAGAACTGAGCAGCGCAGTGATCAGAGGTTGATAGATATGGTTAGCCAAGCTGAACAGAGTTCGCAGTTGGATCTCACAGTCAGTGAGGATGGATTGTTGAGATTCAGAGGACGGATTCATGTACCGGACAATGATACCCTGAAGAGACAGATACTGAGAGAATCCCACTGCTCGCGATACACCATGCACCCAGGGAGTACTAAGATATACCGAGACTTGAGAAAGGTGTACTGGTGGAGTGGTATGAAGCGAGACGTGGCAGAGTATGTGGCCAGATGTTTAATATGCCAGCAAGTGAAAGCTGAGCATTGGAAGCCTGGAGGACTACTACACCCTTACCTGTACCTACATGGAAATGGGAACATGTCACCATGGATTTTATTATGGGTTTACCGAGGACCTGAAGAGATTGTGATGCGATATGGGTCATTGTGGATAGATTGACCAAGAGTGCCCATTTCCTTACCATCAAGAGCACAGATACTGTGGATGCCTTAGCTGAGCTATATGTCAACGAGATAGCTAGATTACATAGGGCTCCAGTGAGTATTACTTCTGATAGAGATTTCCGATTTACTTCCAGATTTTGGACCTAGTTTCAGGAGTCCATGGGATCTCGATTGAGTCTTAGTACCGCCTATCATCCTCAGACAGATGGTCAGCTAGAGAGGACTATTCAGACCCTAGAGGATATGTTGAGGGCGTATACGATGGATTTTAAGGGATCATGGGATGATCACCTACCCCTAGCAGAATTTGCGTACAATAACAGCCATCATGCAAGTATTGGAATGGCACCCTTTGAGGCTCTATATGGTAGGAGGTGTAGATCCCCTGTAGCTTGGGAGGAAGTCGGTGACAGAAAGATAAATGCTCCCGAGCTTGTTGAGCAAGCTGTACAGAATGTGAAACTCATATGTGAGAGGTTACGAGCTGCACAGAGTAGACAGAAAAGCTAGGCGGATGTACGTAGACGGCCACTCGAGTTTGATGTTGGTGATGCAGTATTTCTAAAAATATCACCGAGTAAGGGTATCATGCGATTTGGGAAGAAAGGGAAATTGAGTCCTCGATACATAGGACCATTCGAGATCCTTGAGAGAGTGGGAGGGGTAGCCTACAGATTGGCGTTACCCCCACAGATGTCCAGAATACACAATGTTTTTCATGTGTCTATGTTGAGGAAGTAACACCCGGACCCTTCTCATGTCATAGAGCATGACGAGATGGACATACAAGAGGACATGAGCTATACTGAGGAACCCGTCCAGATTCTTGATAGAAAGGAGAAGGTACTTAGAACTAAGAACATCCCATTAGTGAAAGTTTTGTGGAAACATCACTCGATGGAAGAGGCAACGTGGGAACTAGAGAACCTCATGAAGGAGAAATACCCCCATCTCTTTGACTAGTTGAGTTGAATTTGGAGGACCAAATTCTTTTAAGGCGGGGAGGATGTGAGATCTAATGATTTTAGATATATTTTAATGATGTAATAAGAACTTGAAGTGTAATTTATTGAGCTAAGTGAATTGTGGAAATTATAATTGGAGATTTACATGTTAAGTGTTTAACCTAAGTGTGAAACTAAGAGGTCAGATCGATCTTGGAGAAGGAGAGATCGATCTGGTGAGTTAAAAATGACAAGGGATGAGGAATTTAGGGAGCAGATCGATCTCCAATGGAAGAGGATCGATCTCCTTATGATTCTGTTTGAGAGAAGATCGATCTCATGAGGAAGGGATCGATCTCCAAATGATTCTGTTTGGGAGAAGATCGATCTCCTCAAGGAGCAAATCGATCTCATAAAGCCATAAAGAGATCGATCTCACCCCTCGACAGATCGATCTCCTAGGCATAAAATTACCCCAAATCGTCCCCAAATTCAAATGCAGATCGATCTCATCAAGAGCCAGATCGATCTCCTACCCTCCGTCTATATAAGGAACCCCTGCTTTCTCCTGCAATTTTATTTTCTCTCTCTTCCAAACTCCATTTTCACCCGAGCCCTAGCTTTCTCACTCATCCAAAGCACTCATTTTCGTCCAAATCAGAGGTTGTGGCAAGAAGGAAAGTTGTTCCTCATCCAAGGGAGAACAACATACTTGAAAATCGAAAGACGGATCGAATCGAGGCAAGAGATAAGCTCTCCACAAGTTTGGATAATTTCTAAACCTCGATCTTGATATTTGAGATGATTTTGGTGATAATGGTTGTTGGCATTGTGTTGAAATAGCTGAAAAATGATTAGGGATTGATGAAATTACAATGTAGTTGGAGTGATGATGATATTTAGCAACTTTGGTAAATTTGGGAATTTTTGAGCTATAAATGGAGATTTAGACAATGTGGTGTATTAGCATAGATATTGTGGCATAGGAAATATAGAATGTTGAGGTGTTGTGAGCGAGATTGTGGTTTGTGATGGAGTTATGAGAATTGAGAAATTTGAGGTGTTATGAGCAATTATGCTCGATTTTGAGAATTAAGGTTAATATGATGATGAGTATTGATGTTTTAACATCGTTTGGACAGCTCGGGAGTTTCAGAATGGAATACGAGGCTAGTCCGTGATACGGGGGAAACGATTGCACTATACGAGGTGCAAAGAGGTAAGGGAAAACTAAACCATTTGTGTATGTGTTTTGATGAATTATTTGTAGCATGAACCATGATTTGAGAATACAAGCATGTTTAGTGTTGTGTTGTGGTATACTTGCACACGATTTTTATAGCCGGATGGAGCCCATTATTGTATGAGTTTATAAGCTGAGTGTGAAATTGCTTTATAAACCGTTGAGTTTGCGTGAAAAGTAAATTGGGCTCTACGTTAAGGCAATATTGAGATTTAAAAAAATGTGTGCGTGTTTTGCCGGTTGGAACTCGGTTTTAATAAGTTTTGTGTTGAGTACACAAATGTTTTAAATGAGTTTTATGAGAGAAAACCCTTATGAGTTCTACGTGAAGGCAAAACGTTTTATAAGATGATGGCTAATGATTGAGATTTAGGTGTGTCATGTTCAATACACATCGGGCCTTACTTTGGTAGCATGTAAGACCGATATAGTGGGACGCCTGGGAACCGACCCAGGGACCACAGGCCTTGTTCTGGTAACATGTAAGTCCGATTATTCCTCCGCTTTGGTAGCGTTGGGAGGCCTTGATCGGGTAGCATATAAGTCTGATATTCCTCCGTTTTGGTAACGAGAGATGCCTCCGTTTTGGTAACGTGAGATGACCCATGTTCTGGTAACACTGGGTGGCCTTGCTTTGGTAGCATGTAAGACCGAGAGAGTGGGCCACCTGGGAACCGACCCAGGGACCACGTGATAGTGTGCATGAGGCGAGGCATTGCTTTGGTAGCATGTAAGGCCGGGCCTTGTTCTGGTAACATATAAGTCCAATATACCATGCATACGATCATATTGTCAACGTTCCCTCTATATGAGGATGCCTGGGATGCGCACCCAGAGAAGATTACATATTCGATGTGCCTGACGAGTTTTATATGAGTTTTATTGCCTAGTCTCGTTTTACACATGAGTTGCGTTTGTGACCTTGTCACGTGCTATTTACTGAGGTGATTTTTATCACGTATTTTGAGAAAAGCCATTATCTCATATATTTACACATGCTTGTGAGTGCTCGATATTGAGCCTTTTTACCTTCATGTTTTCACATGATTTATGAGTTATGAGATGATGATGTTTTGAGAACTTTCATGCTACGATTTCAAATGAGCTTCATAAACAAATACATATTTGTGATGTGTGATATGGTTTATATAATTGAGTTCCTTTACCCCCTTACTGAGCGATTTAGAAGCTCACCCTGTTTTCTCTTCCCCGAGATTGCTTCAAGTGAAGTGAGTTCTCTGCGACGTACGGGTTAGAGGCTAGTGGAGGACTTGAGCTCCAGGCTGTATTTTGTGTATTGAGGTATATATTTAATATTCATGTATCCAGACTGGAGTTATATTTACAGACACTTATTGTACAATGATGTACGAGATGTATTAGGATTAATTAACTTGGAATTGAGTAAAGTATAAGATACGATATATACTATATTATGATGAGATCCTGAGGCATGATAAGTATGATGATGTATGACACTGCACAGGAATGCACCCTTAATTGTGAATTGATGAGTAAAAAGTTTTAAATTAGCCCTATTTTTCGCGCTTTCGGGGCGTCACAGGTCGTTACATGGAATTTGATGGTGAAATCATTAAGTTTAATATCAATGATGACTATGAGAGTTCTAGGATTTACAAGGAAGAGATAAAGGTCTTTCATGATCATATGGTTTTCAAGAAAATTTTTTATATTGGTCAGAAAGTTAAACTATCTCACTCTAAATTAAAAATATTTCGTAGTAAATTTCGTTATAGATGATTAGGCCCTTATGTTGTTACTAACGTGTTTCCTCGTGGTGCAATTGAAATTCAAAGTTTGGATACAGGTCAGATCTATAAAGTTAAGGGTCATCGCTTAAAGCCTTTTTATGAAGGTTTACAAGTGCATAAAGTGGAACGAATCAGGTTGAAATATCCAAACTATAACTGAGCATGACAATGTCTAGCCAAAGACTTTAAAGGAAGACGCTTTTTGGGAGGCAACCCAAAATTTTTCTTTATTTTTGATTCATAACTATTTGTTTTAATTTTTATTATTTTATTTATTTTTATCTTAATAAAAAAAAGAGGGGCAGAAGAACATTTTTGATAGGACGTGGCCACGGCCTATCCATAATCTTCTTCTTGCAAAAAATATATTTATAATAATATAACAAAAGAGAGTTTTTGATAGGGCGTGCCCACGCCCTATCAAAACACCACTTCTGCCATCACAAAAACTTAAAAAAAAAAAAATCTAAAGTTTTTTTAACTCAGCTTCTTAGTTTTTTTCCTTTTTTTTTTTTTTTCTTTTTTCTCTTCTTTCCCTACAGATCCCCCTTCCCGACAGTATCTTCATACCCCCGAACTGCCACATATCAGCAAGCTTCCCACACACCGGCATCACTGATTGGCGACAATCGATCCAGCTATTCCCAAACACTATCTGTAGCAGACAGTCGGCAGAAGCACAGTACACACCGTAATCGAGACCGGTCATCTCGCCTCTCCCGGCCTCCACCGACTGCAGCAATTTCGGCACGACAAAACCCACGAGAGTCGCGCTTGTCTTCACCGCTGTTTCTGCAGTACAGAATTGAGACAGTAGCTCTGGCAATAGCAACCCGATAGTCTCGCTTCTCCTAGTTTCCAGTATCCATTTCCAGTAACAACGGAACCCCTTCGAACTCCATCGCCTCTTTGCAGCTCCGACAAGCCCACACCCAGTTCTACAGTCCCGACAACAGCAGCTTCACCGGCAGCACCCACGGGGTCCCTACAAGCTCCATGAACACGCGCCGGTCATCCCCCGATCATTAGCAAACACCAGGCCTTCCAGTCTACAGTTCCGACAGCAACAGAGGCCACCAAGAACAAATACTGGCAGCAAGAGCTCGGACCGAGCAATCCTTGATTTTTTTTTGTTGGTTTTTTTTATTTTTATATTTGGCTATATTTTTCAGAAAAAAAAAGAAAAATAAAATAATTAACAAAAAAAGAGCAAAAAAAAAAAAAAAATAATAATAATAATAATAATAATAATAATAATAATAAAAAGAAATGAAAATTGTGGTGGTAGTCGACAAGTTTCAACTATACCATTTTTATTATTACCATTATTTGATTTGGTACAGTTACTTATGTCTATAGGAGATTAACAATCGCACAGAGTGAGGAATTTTTCAATGGTTCGCAATGAAAATCAAGGGCTTCTTCCTCTCGTAAGCATGATCGGATTGACAAAGTAGTGAAAATCAACGCAATTCTTCACGCTGCTCAATATTTTTCAGGGAAGTTTTTTAATTCTCTTAATCTTTCAAAGTTTATGAGCATCTGTTTTGATACATTGGGGACAATGTATAGTCTAGGTGTGGGGAAGGTTATTTAATTGTGACTATGATGTTTGCTTTTTTTTTTCTTTTCATTCTTGATTAATTAATTTTCATGAAAATTTTTGCAAATCAAAAAAAAAATGTTCCAAAAGGTACATTAGTTATTATTTGTGATTTCTTTGAGTTCTAGATTTTTTCAATGCTTATCCTATGAAAAAAATTGTGATTTACATATGTGCAAAACAATTTTGAATTCTCATTAATACACTGTGATCAGTTACTTTAGATTCATTGGATGAAAAAAATGCATATGATCTAGCACATATAACCCTTTTTGTTGAGATTTGAGCATACGAGCATTCATTACATTATGCTCCATTTCTTTGTTTGTGTGATTGTCATGCATAGTCGATTATTCTAGAACTTGCTCTGTCATACATGTCTTAATCGACTCCTTTGATGAATATGATGCAATTAATCAAATAAGGGCATTTAGGTTAAACTCTTTTTCTTGACATTCTACTATTTATTTTCTAACCTACCCTTATTATTATTAACCCCTAGAGAAATCACTTTGAGCCTAGACTTTTCTTGAATTAAACCACGTTACAAACCATAATAAATCTTTTTGTTGATTTTTCCCTCTTTTTGAATCCTGAATTGAAGAATCATATAAACTTATACATATGAAACTTCAAAATATTTCTAGAAAGACTGCAACATGTTGAAAATTTAGTGTTGCAAGCTATTATTTCTATTGAGTTTTTCTCTTTCGAAAAAAATAGAAAAAAATGAAAAAAAAGAAGAAAAAAATGATGAATAAATAAAGAGAAAGATAATTGTAATTTTCATTGCTTGGAAGTTAGTTCTGAAAATCGTGTGATTGAAGCAGTCTTTTAAAATAATTAAGTTGAGTTTTATGTAAAATGTTTTGTATGATTCTTTCAATTTCTCTAACCTAAAATGTAAACCCCACAAATTTTCTATGTTTAATTAGATTATATAAAAATGGAAATATTATATTTTAATAGAAGTGTGAATATTCGTTGTAGGGCTCGAGGAATATAGGAGCCGAGAAGCCCGTGAATGACCGGGAACCCGAAGATATAAGAAGTGATAAAGCAAATGCAAGGATAAAGGGATTTGGAAAATTTTAATTTGTTAGTTGAAGATAGTTGATGCAAAAAAACTTGTATCGAGAATTTATGAAGAATGATGGAATCTCGATACTATTTCATTTTCGGAATAATGAAAATTTCATGGAAGGCAAGAATATGATGTCTTTGGATAAATTATACAAGACAATGTACATATGTAGATATATACATAGGTGTATATATATATATATATATATATATATATATACACACATATATTATACATTTAAATAAAAGAATAATAATATATATATAACATATATATTATTCAGTGTGTAGTATTTAATATATAAGTGTTAATAAATAATAAATAAAGGAAGAGAAAAAAATGAAATGGGAAACAACAAATAATTAAACAAAACAACAAACAAAAATATCAATAAAAAAATAATAAGCAAATAATATATATATATATATTAATATAATATATATATCTTAAAATATATATATAAATATATAGCATGTACGGAATTGGCTTAGAAAAGCCAATTCCGTTTGCCACATTTGGAATTTGAAAGAACAATTCGAAACAGAGAGAGTTGGGCGGGAAAGAAACCAGAAAAGAAGAGGAGAGGAGAAAGGGGTTGATCGGCTGGAGAAGAAGGAGAAGGAAACGAAAGGAAGGGAAAGAAGAAAAGAAGAGAAGGAAGAGCTGCTGGAACTGAGAATGTGCAAGGGAGGTTGAGGAAGAAGGAGAAACCGAGAGGCAGGGCTGGAACCGAGAGGAAGGGAGAAAGGAAGAGCTGACCGAGGCAGGGGAGAAGGGTTTGAAGAAAAGACCAAGGCTGGAAAAGAACTAAAACAGGCAGGAGTTGAAGCTGATCGGAAAAGAAAGGCTGGAACCGAGGCAGGGGGAGAAGAAACTGCTGCAGACCGAGACCGAAGAGTGAAGCAGAACCAGGAAAGCAAATCTGGAATAGGCGAGGTGATCGGGAAAGGAAGAAAGGAAGAGAGAAAAGAGGAAAAGAAAGAAGAAGAGCATGCCGAGAGCTGGAACCGAGAGGCAAGGAAGGAGAATCTGAAACGGAACCGAGAGTGAAGAGAAGCAGAATCGGGGCTGAAAATGGAGGCTGAAACCGAGAGTAAACAGGAGAAAACTGTGAGGCAGTGAAGCAGGGGACTGCACACGCAAAAAAAAAAAGGAGAAGAAAAGCAAGCTGAAAATTTGAAGAGAAAAGAGGTAAAAATCTATATGTATATATGTATATTTAATTGTACATGTATATATATGTGATTGTGTATAAGTATGATGAGGTAAATTAAATTAGATGTGAAATAAAAATAAAAATAGGAGAGATGAATAATAGGCAAAAATATATATATATATATGTATATATATGTATAAATATTTGATAATGAATAAGGGAAGCCAATGATACAATAAAAATGTGTATATACTTAGGTGTATATACAAATAGGTATATATGATAAGGGTGTATAATAGTTTGTGTTCATACAAGAATATGTATGTATATGTGATAAGGAAAAATGGAAAACAATAATATATATATATATATATATATTTAGGTGTATATGCATATGGGTGTATATAAGATGAATGTGTACTAGTATATGTACATATAAAGAATGTATATATGAGATGGGAAAAAAATGAAAACAAATAAAAAAATATATATACATATAGGAGTGTATATATATATATATATATATATATATATATATATATATATATATATATATATATTTATGTGTATATACATGTAGATGTATATAATAAATGTATATGTTAATATTTGTAGATATAAAATATATAAAGACTAAAGAAAATATATAAACGTGCGTGTTGGCCTAGGTATATACAATAATACGTACACATGCAGTAGTAACGATAGGTTACGATTTTAACGCAATTCGGACAATTTGCATGAATAGGGTGCTAAGTATACAATTTCGGTGTAGGTGATTGTAGAAGGAATTAAAAGAGGATTAGAAGGCGTCACCACTCAAGCCCAGAGATTTCGATAGATCGAGGTAAGAGGATATAATTTAAAACGGTAATAGTTACTTTCTGAACCATAATTAAGGAAAGCTTACAAAGACATGAAAAATGATTTTCATGCATGTTTCTAAATTATATTTCTGATCAAGACTATGCTCTTTGTATTTGTGTTTTTGAATAATTGCATATTTCTGAATTTGACTTCTGAATAAGAGCATGTCTTCTGAAATGATCTTTCGAATAATATGATTTTATTTCGATATTTTCGCATATGAAAACTAGAGTATATTTTGAGACTAAGGGCTATTTATGTTGTATGCTTACGCATGTCAACTCGCCTATGTGGCGTCTGAACTTCACTCTTGTGGTTCTGTATGCTATATGACCTTTATCCCATCTACAGCCTTGCCGTGGCCATAGGTTCTGAATTTCACCTTCGGGTTTTGCCTTGCTGTGGCCATAAGTTCTGAATTTCACCTTCGGGTTCTGTCTTGCCGTGGCCATAGGTTATGAATTTCACCTTCGGGTTCTGCCTTGTCGTGGCCATAGGTTCTGAATTCCCACTACGGAGGATGACTTGGTTATTTGCCGCGTGATGAATTTGTTATTGCCGTGTGATAATTATATGAGTCGATGTAGTCTCTATTTGAAAATTAAACTCTGTTTTCAGACCGGATTTTGTAGTATGTGATTTGATACGTATTCCTGTTTGGAATACTGAATGTACGACCAGTTTATGTAATATCTGTTAAGTTCACGTACTTAAAGAATTACGTTTTGAATCTCGATGTTTCTGATTTTCCTTAATCTTTGAATGTCCTTTATATTAGTTTCAAAAAGTAATCCTTATACGTACTATTATGTTTTCTACATATTTGAATTGCTAAGACCGTTTTAAATACATCTTCTTACTGGGTTTTTTTTTCCGAAAGCTCACCCCTCTACCTCTCAGATTATTTGCAGTGATCCGTAGGCGCTATCTACCGCGTACACGACGTAGGCTAGTGGGGAGAGCTACCCTAGGCTACTTTTTGTACACGCAGAAAGGTATACATTTACATTCCTGTACCAGACATATCTGTACGCACAAACACATATATTGAGAATATTGTCATTGGGATGTAATTTTGTAAGGAAACGATGTAAACAATATTAATTTGGGATTATATATTTCGAGATGACTAGTATTAAATTGAAATAGATGTATTGAGTTGTAAAGGTGGATTTGAAAAGTATGCTTGGTAGTTGTGGATATCTAGAATTGTCAAAACAATTGTTTTGCAGGTGGGTAGGCTTACATATAAGCCGTTATGCTGCCGAAATTTCTATCGGCCATATAAGTCAAAGTATGAAAATTAAATATAATTACGGATAAAGAATTAGGAAAAGTGTTTTGACACTGAGCAGGAATGCAACCTAAGTGAATAAGGGAATAAGTGGTAAATTAAGTTCAAAAAAAAATTTTCCTCGATTTTTAAGGGTCGAGGGTCGTTACAGTTTAAGTGGTATCAGAGCGAAAGTTGTCTGGTACTGTCAGTGTCGAAAATAAGAATTTAATTACATCCCAATGTTTGTGCTTGTCTGGTTGTAGGTCATGTATACCTAATAACTTTAAGGTTTGATCTTTGGAATTACGCGCAGGTATTAGATCACTGCACGATGAGTGGAAGACGCAGACGTCCTCGGAGGCAGGCTCAGCGACCTCCACCTCCTCCGTCAGAGCCGGAGAGTCCTGGTACTCGTATGGCTCAGTTTGAGCAGCGATTGGAGCAGCGCCTCAAGCGAGGCTTGGAGTCGATAGCTGCCATGGTTGCCCAACACTTAGGGGCAAACGTATCTGATTCAGCTGGCACGACACCAGTTCCTACTCCGGTGCAGACTCCTCCACAAGCACCACCACCACCTCCTCCGTCAGTTCCTCCAGTACCTATGGCACCTTAGCCTCCTGTACAGGCCCGAAGGGAGGAGAGGAATGTCGGTAGGATGAGAGATTTCCTGAAGATGAGGCCTCAAGCATTTAAGGGAATTAAGAATCCAGTAGAGGCTGAAGAGTGGCTGGTGAGCCTTGGGAAGATCTTTGATATTTTTGGGTATTCTGATGTTGAGAAGGTTTCCATGGCCACCTACATGCTGCAGGGCTAAGTAGAGTATTGGTGGGGATTCACCAAGGTTCTTCTGACTGCTCAGCATCCAGTGATTAGTTGGGATGTGTTGAGTTAATGTATTTTGAAATGACAAAACAAGTTAATTCAATAATGTTAAGATGATATACAAACATGTTTAGAGGTTATTAGTACCAGAACTTAGAGTTCTGCTGATGAGAGATCGATCTGGGGTATGAGAGATCGATCTCCTGGGTTTTTACTTGATGAGAGATCGATCTCATGATGGAAGAGATCGATCTGGCAAGCCTTAAATCTGTACAAAGGTATTTAGGAAGAATGAGATCGATCTGCAAGGGTTAAGAGATCGATCTGGCTAATGCTAGAGTTGAGAGATCGATCTGGTCGATGAAGAGATCGATCTCCCTTAAGAGCTTAAGACTATAGATCGATCTGAGAGATCGATCCACATTCAAACAGAGAACTTATGAGATCGATCTGGTAAGGAAGAGATCGATTTCCTCAAAGTCAGAGAGCTAAAGAGATCGATCTGTGTTGTTGAGAGATCGATCTCCTCTCTACGAGAGTGCATGGCAGATCGATCTGGAGATCGATCTTGCCTCAAACAGAGAGACTAGGAGATCGATCTGCCTATTCGACAGATCAATCTGCCTCATTATTTTCAAACTAACAGATCGATCTGCTAACCTATGAGATCGATCTCCTTGTGTATTTGTGCTTCAATCTTGCAGGATTTATAACTAAGAGATCGATCTGGCCAAGAAGGCAGATCGATCTGGCACTCTACTGGAGGTACCCAACGGCTAGTTTCTGCAAAACACAACGGGAAGAATAGCATTTAATGCTCCAACTACCAATCCTTCAGTATTTAACCAAGCATTGAAGACAAAGAGAATAGAGACACTATTGCTGCATATTCCAAACATTCTCAAGCTTTAATTCTTTCATTCTTTGTGTCCCTATTGCTCATTCATTGAGAATCATTGTAAAAGCTTAAGTGCAAAAAGCTACATTTGTCCTACCACTTTAAAGCCTTATATTGTATTCAGTCTTATCTTAAAAGAGAAGAGGATTGTTCCTCAGTGAGAGTAAATTGTAAGAGGCTGAATACTTTTTCTGTATTGCTAAGGGTAGAGAGGTTATTCCTTAACCTGCAAAAGGAACTGTGTAAGCTCTATTGAAAGAGAGAAAGAAAGCACTTGACAAGAAGGTCAAGGAGAGAGGACATAGGCAAGAGTTTGGCCGAACCTCTATAAACGATTGTGTTTGTTTCTCTCTTCCCTACTTTGCATTAAATTGTTATATTGCACTATATTGCTCATTATCATTTGTGATTAAATTGTGATTAATTTTTAATTTGCCATAATTGTTAGAAAACCGATTCACCCCCCCTCTCAGTAGAGCCAATAATTGGTATCAGAGCTAGGACTCTTTAATCACATAGGAACAACTTCCTAAGAGTTAGAAAACGATCAAATGGCTCTTAACAATGTAGCAACTAGTTTGATAGGAGAGGGGCACTCTACGGTTAGACCTCCCATGTTCAATGGTGAACATTATTCGTATTGGAGGACTAGGATGATGCTATTCATTCAAGCAAATGACTATGAAGTATGGAGAATTATAGTTAAGGGACCTCAAATCCCTATAAAGAAAATAGAGGGAAGAGATATCCCCAAAGAAGAAGATGAATGGGATTCTAATGACATTAAATGTGCACAGCTAAATGCTAAAGCTATGCACACATTATTTTGTGCTTTAGGTCCTAATGAATATAATAGAGTCTCCGGGTGTGATAATGCCAAGCAAATATGGGATAAATTGACAATAACTCATGAGGGTACAACCCAAGTGAAGGAGACAAAAGTAGGTATGCTCACACATGATTATGAGCTTTTTAGGATGAAGGAAGGAGAATCGATTAGTGATATGTTCACTAGATTTACAGATGTAATTAATGGACTAAAATCCTTAGGAAAAATATATTCTAACATTGAAATGGTAAAGAAAATTTTAAATAGCTTACCTAAATCATGGGAAGCTAAAGTGACAGCAATAGAGGAATCTAAGGATCCACACACATTGTCCTTAGATGAATTAATAGGTTCCTTGCTAACTTATGAGATGAAGCTTAAAAGAAATGAAGAGCCACCCAAGAAAGTGGGAGTTGCTCTAAAATCCACTGCTCAAGAGGAAATTAAAAATGAGAGTGGCAGTGAGGAGGATATTGAGATGGCAATGTTTGCCAAAAGGTTTAATAAGTTCATGAAGATGAAAGCTAGTAGTAGTAATAGGAGAAACAGTAGGAGAGAACAAGAGGAAGTAGGTAGAAAAGACTCTATTGTATGTTATGAATGTAAAACCGGGACACATAAAATTTAACTGCCCTCTTCTTAAAAGGTCAAATGATAGGTTCCATAAAAAGAAGGCAATGGTGGCAACATGGAGTGACAGTGATTGCTCCGATGATGAATCAAATGAGGACATTGCCAACTTATGCTTCATGGCTATTGATGATGATCAAAAGGTAACCTCTAATCTCAATGAATACTCATTTGATGAATTGCAAGATGCATTTGATGATCTTGCATTAGAGTATGAATGTATGAGCATGAAGTATAAAAAGTTAATATCTAAATTAAGAAAGGAAAATGAGATAATGTTAAAAGATAAATTAGAATGTGAAAAGAAACTAGAGATTTCAAACCTAGAAATTTGTGACCTTAAGGAGAAAAATAACAATCTACATAACTCCTTTAATAGATTTCACATGGGGCAACAAAAGCTAGATAGCATGTTAGAAACCCAAAGGGCATTTTTTGACAAAAATGGCTTAGGATATAATGCACAAAGTAGGGAGACCCATCTTAGGAGTTTTATTGCTAGGAAGAGCCTGAATAAACCTGCAATTACTTGTTCATATTGTAATAGAAAGGGACATAAGTCACATTATTGCAATATAAAGATGAGGAATCTTAAAGGAAAAAGAGTAAAAAGGATATGGATTCCAAAAGAGGTAATTCATTCCAAAGACTATAATGCATTAGCAAAATGGATCCCAATGGGATCAAGAATTGCATTTACTAACCTCCAAGGACCCAAGAAAATTTGGGTACCTAAGACTTGAGTTTAATTTTTTGTAGGTGATTGAGCATAGCCACAAAGCTAAAACAAAAGATGCTTGGTACTTAGATAGTGGATGCTCAAGGCACATGACGGGTGATAAAAGCCATTTCAATTCCTTCAAATCAAAAATTGGTGGAGAAGTCACTTTTGGGGACAACTCCAAAGGCCAAGTGGAAGGAAGTGGCTCAATAGGTAATGATCATTTCTCTTTAGAAAAAGTATTACTTGTTAGGGGTTTAAAGCATAACTTACTGAGCATTAGTCAACTTTGTGACAAAGGTTACAAAGTAATTTTTGATTGTATGAAGTGCAATGTTATAGATCCTAAGTCAAATAAAATTCTTCTTCTAGGTCATAGGCAAGGTAACATATATATAATCTACCTTAATGAACTCAAAAATGAAAACATATGCTTAATGGTAGATAACAAAAAGGAATCTTGGTTATGGCATAGAAGACTAGGTCATGCTAGCATGCATGTACTATCTAAGTTAGCTAGAAAGGATCTAGTTATAGGTTTACCCAAAATATCCTTTGATCATGAAGAAATATGTCAAGCTTGTGTTAAAGGGAAACACAAGAGGACAACTTTTAAGCCTAAGAATAGTGTATCCACCACTAGGCCTCTCCAATTACTGCATTTAGACTTATTTGGACCAACTAGAACCACTAGCCTAGGTGGGAAACACTATGGATTTGTAATAGTTGATGATTACACTAGGTACACTTGGGTGTTCTTTTTGAGAGTAAAAAATGAAGCCTTAGAGAAATTCATAACTTACTCAAAGGTGACCCAAAATGAAAAAGGATATACAATAACAAGCATTAGGAGTGATCATGGCAAAGAATTTGAAAACATAGGATTTGATGAGTATTGCAATGATCAAGGAATTAGCCATAATTTTTCAGCCCCTAGGACACCACAACAAAATGGTGTAGTTGAGAGAAGAAATAGAACTTTGGAAGAGATGGCTAGAACTATGTTATGTGAGAATAACTTACCAAAGTATTTTTGGGCTGAAGCCATAAACACATCATGTTATATAATTAATAGAGCTATGATAAGACCCATGCTAAAGAAAACTCCTTATGAGCTCTACAAAGGTAAGAAGCCTAACATTAGTTACTTCCATCCTTTTGGCTGCAAATGCTTTGTTCTAAATAATGGAAAAGATAATTTAGGAAAATTTGATGCCAAGAGTGATGAGGGAATATTTCTAAGATACTCATTGAATTCAAAGGCTTATAGAATATATAACAAAAGAACATTAATGGTTGAAGAGTCTATTCATGTTATATTTGATGAATCAAATAATATATCTAAAGATTCAACCAATGATGAAAATGTTGGAATATTTGATGAAGGCTTAGAAGATGACTTTCTAGAAAAGCTTGACTTGAATAAAGGAAATGAAGAAGAAATAGAGGTTTTAGAAAGAGAACCTAGAGCACCAAGAGAGTTAGGATATGTAAAAGATTGTGAAATAGTAGGAGATCCAACTCTTGGAGTTAGAACTAGATCATCCCTAAGGAATATGTGCCAATATATTGCCTTTGTATCTCAAATTGAGCCTAGGAATGTCAATGAAGCTTTAGAAGACAATAATTGGTTCCTAGCAATGCAAGAAGAATTAAATCAATTTGAGAGAAGCAAAGTATGGAAACTAGTTCCTAGGCCTAGTGATCACTCAATAATTGGAACTAAATGGATATTCAAGAACAAAATGGATGAAAATAGTGTGATCACAAGGAATAAGGCTAGGCTAGTTGCTCAAGGCTATAGACAAGAGGAAGGCATAGACTATGATGAAACATATGCTCCGGTAGCTAGATTAGAGGCAATAAGAATGTTACTTGCCTTTGCATGTTATAAAAACTTCAAGTTATATCAAATGGATGTAAAGAGTGCATTCTTAAATGGTTTTATTAATGAAGAAGTATATGTTGAGCAACCTCCCGGATTTGAAAATCATGAATTTCCTGAACATGTTTTTAAATTATCTAAGGCACTTTATGGGTTAAAACAAGCTCCTAGAGCTTGGTATGAAAGGTTGTCAAAATTCTTAATAGACAAGGGATTTTCAAGAGGAAAAGTGGATACCACCTTATTCATTAAGAATAAAAATAAGGATTTATTAGTTGTACAAGTGTATGTAGATGATATTATTTTTGGTTTAACTAATGAGTCTTTATGCCAAGAGTTTGCTAAGATCATGCAAGGAGAATTTGAGATGAGCATGATGGGAGAACTCACATTCTTCTTGGGACTTCAAGTGAAGCAAACAAAAGATGGAACATTCATCAATCAAGCAAAGTATACTAAGGAATTGCTCAAGCGATTTGGAATGGACAATTGCAAACCTCAAGCAACTCCAATGGGCACCAACATCAAGCTTGATAAAGATGAAAGTGGTAAGTGTGTAGACACTAAACTTTATAGGTCTATGATTGGCTCATTGCTTTATTTAACTGCAAGTAGACCAGATATTTTGTTTAGTGTATGCCTTTGTGCTAGATTTCAATCCTGTCCTAAGGAATCACATCTATTGGCAACTAAGAGGATCTTTAGATACCTCAAAGACACTCCCTCACTAGGACTTTGGTACCCCAAAGACTCTACTTTTGCCCTTCATGCATTTTCAGATGCTGATTTTGGAGGCTGCAAAATAGATAGGAAAAGTACTTCAGGTACTTGCCAATTCTTAGGAAATAGGTTAATTTCTTGGTTCTCCAAGAAACAAAATAGTGTGGCTCAGTCCACAACTGAAGCTGAATATATAGCAGCTGGTAATTGTAGTGCTCAAGTGTTGTGGATTAAACAACAAATGAGAGATTATGGTATTGACATGAAGCAAGTCACTATTAAATGTGATAATACCAGTGTCATTAATCTGTCTAAGAATCCTATTCAACACTCCAGAACCAAGCACATAGAAATTAGACATCACTTCCTTAGAGATCATGTACAAAAAGGGGATATAATTTTAGAATACATTGATACTCTACATCAAATAGCTGATATATTCACCAAACCCCTTGATAGAGATAGGTTCTGTATCCTTAGAGGTGAATTAGGACTCATGGATATGCCTTAGGACTTTCATGTTTTAAAAATCTTGGTTTCAAGTTGATTTTAAAAGAGTTTTTGCAAAGATTTTCTGGCAATGAGGATGAGAGATCGATCTCCTTGCAATATAGATCGATCTCCATACCTCCAACAAGCCTAAATCATCAAGGTTAAGCTAAGCAGATCGATCTTCTAACCATAAGATCGATCTCCTTACGTCTCTGTTTAAAGGAAGATCGATCTGTCAACACGACAGATCGATCTCTTCAAGCTTCCGCATTCTGCAGATCGATCTTTGCATTGGGCAGATCGATCTTCTTAAGCCTCTGTTAAACGATAGATCGATCTGTGTGTAACAGATCGATCTCCTTAAGCCTCTGTTTGCGACCAGATCGATCTGGCCTTACGACAGATCGATCTTCCTTGGCTTTCTGGAAATGACAGATCGATCTGTCGCCTCGACAGATCGATCTCCTGTGCCCTGGAGTATAAATACCCGCGTAAAATTCCCAAATTTCCCAAACCCAATCTTCAAAATTCCCAAATTTCCCTCGCATTTCTTCCTTTGATTCGCGACCAGATCGATCTCTGTACGGTCCTCCTTGCGTCTCGATGTCCAATTCCGGTATTGTAACCAACATTCCTTACTGATTTTCAAAATCTTTCTTCAATTTGTGTTTTTTTTTTAATTATAGGGCAAACCTAGGTACTGTTTCATTGCTTTTCTCGTTGTTGAATCTATTTAGTGCCTCTTTAGAGTCTAGAATCATGCCTAGGAAGTCAGTAGCAAATAAACCTCCTAGAACCACTGTAGAGGCAGGTTCCTCATCACAACCCATTCCTCCACCTCCTGTCGCTTCCTTCAATCGGTGTTTTAAAACACCAGCAAAAAGAAAGCGATATGAGGAATACTTCTCAACCATGCCAATTAAGCATTGGCGAACCATAGATTTTTCATTCCTCAATCGCATAGACTTTCCATACATGTCAAAGTTTGAGGAATTTGGTTGGATGAATTTTTTGAAAATCAACACTCCCGTTCCTCCAAATTTAGTTCGTGCATTCTTTTCCAATGCCGAACTCCTTTTTGACCCAAATGACACTTGCAAAATTATCGGTTTCAAAACCTATGTCATGGGTAAATCAATTATAATAGACACTGAAATTCTAGCCAAAGCGTTTGATATACGCGATGAAGGCTTAACGAATGAGGATGAGGAAGTCCCCTTTGCGTTTGAACTCCCCGGGGACAAGGCGAGTAACCTTCCAATGCACCTTCGGTTACTCCACCTAATAATCTCTTGGAACCTCCGCCCTTTCGGTACTCGTCATTCTACCGTTAGGCGTTTAGATCGTTTTTGGCTCCATCACATTCACACCACAAGCTAAAAACCTAACCTCCCTCACTTTATATACGAAGATTGGCTGAAGATTGTGCGTGGACAAGCTACCACAATCGTGTTTCCACAACCGGCAGCTTATTTTCTCCACCGCCTTGGCGTCGACTGTAGCGGGGAAACCGACGAACTCCCCTCTCCCAAGAGCGTGCTTAACATTGGGACCCTCCATCATATGGGGTACTACAAAGACCTCCGGGGAGAGTGGACGAAAAAGAGGGATCAGCAACCTGCAGAGGCTATGGAGGAGGACCCCACTGCTGAGCCAGTGCACCGACCTGCTGCACCAGCTCCAGAACCATCGGCTCCGCCCACTGCACCAACATCGTCTCCTGCTGACTTGGAGATGCTCATGACGATGATGAATGACCTCAGTCAGCAGATGAATGACGGCTTTGCCACTCAGCGGCGTATGATCGAGGACTTAACCCAAAGAGTGGATAAGATTCAAGAGACTCAAGAGGCGATGTTCGATGAGCTCCAAGTAACACGCACGCACGTTGAGAATCTTTTGGATCGTGATCCTCCCTCACAATAGGCATTAGGTGCTTTGATTTAGTGTAGTTACAACATTTTAAGATACTTGATGTTATCTGTGAGAAATTTGCTTGAATGAAATGTGATTTGACTGGATATTGGGTGAGTTAATGAAAATGTTGATTTTGAAATGCCATGAATCTTCTATTTTGTGTGTGATTGATATGACAAAAAGGGGGAGAAGAAACATGTGTTGTGGTTGTGTTAAATGTTTTAAAAGAATGATTTAATTGAGGGGGAGTTATGATTTAATTGAGGGGGAGTTAAGATTTAACTGAGGGGGAGTTAAGTCATTAACAAAGTCAAAAGCTCACAAAAAGGGGGAGTTTTGCAAATTCACTAAACATGTTTATTTGATGAGTTTTGTCATATCAAAAAGGGGGAGATTGTTGAGTTAATGTATTTTGAAATGACAAAACAAGTTAATTCAATAATGTTAAGATGATATACAAACATGTTTAGAGGTTATTAGTACCAGAACTTAGAGTTCTGCTGATGAGAGATCGATCTGGGGTATGAGAGATCGATCTCCTGGGTTTTTACTTGATGAGAGATCGATCTCATGATGGAAGAGATCGATCTGGCAAGCCTTAAATCTGTACAAAGGTATTTAGGAAGAATGAGATCGATTTGCAAGGGTTAAGAGATCGATCTGGCTAATGCTAGAGTTGAGAGATCGATCTGGTCGATGAAGAGATCGATCTCCCTTAAGAGCTTAAGACTATAGATCGATCTGAGAGATCGATCCACATTCAAACAGAGAACTTATGAGATCGATCTGGTAAGGAAGAGATCGATCTCCTCAAAGTCAGAGAGCTAAAGAGATCGATCTGTGTTGTTGAGAGATCGATCTCCTCTCTACGAGAGTGCATGGCAGATCGATCTGGAGATCGATCTTGCCTCAAACAGAGAGACTAGGAGATCGATCTGCCTATTCGACAGATCAATCTGCCTCATTATTTTCAAACTAACAGATCGATCTGCTAACCTATGAGATCGATCTCCTTGTGTATTTGTGCTTCAATCTTGCAGGATTTATAACTAAGAGATCGATCTGGCCAAGAAGACAGATCGATCTGGCACTCTACTGGAGGTACCCAACGGCTAGTTTCTGCAAAACACAACGGGAAGAATAGCATTTAATGCTCCAACTACCAATCCTTCAGTATTTAACCAAGCATTGAAGACAAAGAGAATAGAGACACTATTGCTGCATATTCCAAACATTCTCAAGCTTTAATTCTTTCATTCTTTGTGTCCCTATTGCTCATTCATTGAGAATCATTGTAAAAGCTTAAGTGCAAAAAGCTACATTTGTCCTACCACTTTAAAGCCTTATATTGTATTCAGTCTTATCTTAAAAGAGAAGAGGATTGTTCCTCAGTGAGAGTAAATTGTAAGAGGCTGAATACTTTTTCTGTATTGTTAAGGGTAGAGAGGTTATTCCTTAACCTGCAAAAGGAACTGTGTAAGCTCTATTGAAAGAGAGAAAGAAAGCACTTGACAAGAAGGTCAAGGAGAGAGGACGTAGGCAAGAGTTTGGTCGAACCTCTATAAACGATTGTGTTTGTTTCTCTCTTCCCTACTTTGCATTAAATTGTTATATTGCACTATATTGCTCATTATCATTTGTGATTAAATTGTGATTAATTTTTAATTTACCATAATTGTTAGAAAACCGATTCACCCCCTCTCGGTAGAGCCAACATGATGCTTTCTCCACAGCCTTTAGGAAGCAGTATGTTCCACTAGCTGCCCAGCAGAAGTTGAGGATAGACTTTCTGAATTTGGTACAGGGCAGTATGACCGTGGATGAGTACGAAAGTAAATTCACTATGCTGATGAGGTATGATCCGGAGACGTTCCAAAACGAAGAGCGTCAGACTGAGAGGTTCTTAGCAAGGTTAAGGCCAGCTATCCGAGATCGACTTCTGGGGCTATGGATTACGAAATTTCAGGATGCACTGGGTTGAGCACAGATGGTCGAGAGGGGCCTTAATGTCACTCAGACGGAGTATGGTTTTAAAGGAAAGATCAGAGATAAGAGTAAGCGAACGGAGTTTGTGAGGCAGGACTTTCGGAGGGGCCAACCTAAGAGATAGGGGACAGATGAGTCTCGGGCTAGGATTGATAGACCCACGACTCCTATAGCTACTCCACAGACTACCAGAGGCTTCCAGCAGTACGAGAGATTGTGCACCAGTTGTGGTAATTTCCATAGAGGTGCGTGTCACTGGTCCTCAGGGAGCTGTTTTAGGTGTGGACAGAGGGGACACTTGATTAAAGATTGCCCATTGAATAAGTTTCCACAGCCCCCAGAGCTACCACGACAACCTGAGAGGCAACCTCCCCAAAGACAAGCCCCACAGAGTCGGGCTACCGCAGCAGAGAAGGGCAAAAAGCCTGTCACTCATGGGAGGGTCTTTGCTTTGGACACAGAGACTGCTGATGCCTCCGCTGAGATCATTCAGGGTAAGCTTTTAATTTGCAATCATGAGGCACGTGTATTATTTGATTCAGGTTCCACACACTCTTTTATATCACCCCATTTCGCACGTAAATTACATGTTAAGCCTGAATCTTTAGATTTTACGTTGCACGTTAGTACACCCATGTATAAATCACAAAAGACTGATATGGTGTGTAGGAATTGTGAAATCAAGGCAGGAGATAGGATCATATTAGCAGATCTAATCTGGTTGAGCATGTATGACTTTGATGAAAATTTTGATGAATGTGTTAATGTGAAGGTTATGTTGCATTCATCCTCGATACTAGTCGAGAATGTCCAAGTATTCAGGACATACCAATGGTAAACGAGTTCCCAGATGTGTTTCCTGATGAACTACCGGGACTACCACCGGAGAGAGAGTTAGAATTCACGATAGACTTGGCACCTGAGACTCAGCCAATCTCAAAGTCTCCTTACCGGATGGCCCTTGTTGAACTTGAGGAGCTGAAAAAGCAGTTGCAAGACTTGCTAGACAAAGGGTTCATTAGGCCAAGTGTATCCCCGTGGGGAGCTCCGGTATTATTTGTGCGGAAGAAGGATGGTAGTCTCAAGTTATGTATAGACTACAGGCTGTTGAATAAGGCCACAATTAAGAACAAGTATCCCCTTGCCCAGAATAGATGTTCTAGTTGACTAGCTAAGAGGGGCTACGGTGTTCTCGAAGATTGACCTGAGATCGGGCTATCACCAATTGAGGATTAGGAAGGAGGATGTTCCGAAGACGACCTTTAGAACGAGATATGGCCACTATGAGTTCCACTTGATGCCTTTTGGTCTAACTAATGCCCCAGCTGCATTCATGAGCCTGATGAATGATGTGTTCCGAGAGCATCTAGATCGATTCTTCATTGTTTTCATCGACGATATTTTGATCTACTCAAAGTCCCGAAAGGAGCATGAGTAGCATTTGAGAGTAGTGCTCCGAACTCTCAGAGAGAAGCAATTGTATGGGAAGTTGGATAAGTGTGAGTTTTGGTTGGAGCAGATAGCATTTCTGGGCCATGTTATTTCTAAGGACGGGGTGTCAATGGATCCGTCTAAGGTTGAGGTAGTACTTAGCTAGGAGAGGTCGAAAACTGTTACAGAAATCCGGAGTTTTTTGGAACTAGCTGGATACTACAGGAGGTTTGTAGAAGGTTTCTCCAAGATTGTCACTCCACTGACTAAGCTGATACGCAAGGATGTTCCATTTGAGTGGACTGATCAGTGCGAGCAAAGTTTTGAGGAACTCAAGAAGAGGTTGACTACCTCCCCAGTCTTAACCATTCCTAGTGGGTCTGGAGGCTATGCAATATACAGTGATGCATCATACCAGGGCTTGGGGTGTGTACTTATGCAACATGAGAGAGTGGTTGCATATGGTTCTCGACAGCTTAAGAACCATGAAAGGAATTACCCCACCCATGACTTGGAGTTAACCGTAGTTGTTTTTGCTTTGAAGATATGGCAACATTATCTGGATGGAGAAAAGTTTCAGATTTTTACTGACCATAAGAGCTTGAAGTATATATTTGATCAGAAGGAGTTAAATATGAGACAGAGACGGTGGATAAAGCTCCTCAAGGATTATGATTGCGAGATTCTGTATCACCCGGGCAAGGCAAACGTAGTGGCAGATGCTTTAAGTAGGAAGGGGATGATTTCTTTTATGATGGTCAGAGAATGGGAGTTGCTAGAGCAATTTGCCAAACTCAGTGTTAGTGTGGAAATAACAGATGTTGGGTTCATGGCTAGTTTGAAAATTGAACCTAGTATACTTGATCAGATCAGAACTGGACAGAGGGGTGATCAAAAGCTATTGGACATGGTCAGTTAGGCAGTACAGGACGTACAGTCAGATTTTATGGTTGGTGAGGATGGATTGATGAGATTTAGGGGCCATATATATGTCCCACACGATGATGCCCTACGACAAAGGATCTTAAAGGAGTCTCATTATTCGCGGTACACCATGCACCCGGGAAGCACTAAGATGTATCAGGATTTACGGAAGGTGTATTAGTGGGTCGGTATGAAAAGAGATGTAGCTGGGTTCGTGGCCAAGTGTCTGATTTGCTAATAGATTAAGATCGAACACCAAAGGCCAGCGGGATTACTTAAGTCTCTTCCAGTGCCTACTTGGAAATGAGAGTACATTACTATAGATTTCATTATGGGTTTACAAAGGACCCGAAAGGGGCATGATGCAATCTGGGTAATCGTAGACAGTTGACAAAGAGTGTCGACTTCTTAGCCGTAAAAAATACAGACTCCTTGAGTGCTTTAGCAGAGTTGTATGTGAGAGAGATAGCTCGACTGCATGGGGCACCTGTGAACATTACATCAAATAGAGATTCCCGATTCAGTTCTAGATTTTGGACTCATTTTCAAGAAGCCATGAGATCTTAGCTTAACTTGAGCACAGCTTATCATCCTCAGACCGATGGTCAGTCCGAGAGGACTATTCAGACCTTAGAGGATATGCTGAGGGCGTGCATTTTGGAGTTTAAAGACTCATGGGATGATCATCTACCCCTCGCAGAGTTTGCTTACAATAATAACTATCATGCTAGCATCGGGATGGCACCTTATGAGGCCTTGTATGGTAGAAGGTGTAGGTCTTCAATGGCTTGGGAAGAAGTGAGTGACAAAAGGATCTTAGCTCCTGAGTTGGTAGAACAGGCAGCGGAAGGTGTTCGGATAATCTGTGATAGACTTAAGACCGCACAAAGTAGACAGAAGAGTTATGCGGATAAGCATAGGTGGCCACTTGAGTTTCAGATTGGGGACTCTGTGTTTCTTAAAGTATCTCCGAGCAAGGGTATCATGCGGTTCGGGAAGAAGGGGAAGTTGAGTCCGCGCTTCATTGGTCCTTTTGAGATCCTAGAGAGAGTGGGAGACGTAGCTTACAGACTTGCCTTACCATCGCAGCTTTCTGGGATACACAATGTCTTCCATGTCTCGATGTTAAGGAAGTATAATCCGGATCCCTCACACATCATTGAGTATGAACCCTTGAGTATTAAGGAGGATATGAGCTACGTTGAGCGACCTATCCGGATATTGGATAGAAAGGAAAAGGTACTGCGATCGAAGACGATACCTCTGGTAAAGGTTCTCTGGCAACACCATTCGATAGAAGTAGCTACATGGGAGCTAGAGAGCCTTATGAAGGAGAAGTACCCACACCTATTCTGATGGACTCGGATGAATTTGGGGACCAAGTTCTTTTAAGGTGGGGAGAATGTAAACCCCACAAATTTCCTACGTTTAATTAAATTATATAAAAATGAAAATATTATATTTTAATGGAAGTGTGAATATTCATTGTAGGGCTCGAGGAATATAGGAGCCGAGAAACTCGTGAATGACCGGGAACCTGAAGATACAAGAAGTGATAAAGCAAATGCAAGCACGAAGGGATTTGGAAAATTTTAATTTGTTAGTTGAAAATAGTTGATATAAAAAAACTTGTATCGAGAATTTATGAAGAATGATGGAATATCGATACTATTTCATTTTCGGAATAATGAAAATTTCATGGAAGGCAAGGATATGATGTCTTTGGATAAATTATACAAGACAATGTATATATGTAGATATATACATAGGTGTATATGTGTATATATATATATATATATATATATATATACATATATATTAGACATTTAAATAAAAGAATAATAATATATATAGCATATATATATATTATTTAGTGTGTAGTATTTAATATATAAGTGTTAATAAATAATAAATAAAGGAAGAGAAAAAAAATGAAATGGGAAACAACAAATAATTAAACAAAACAACATACAAAAATATCAATAAAAAAAATAATAAGCAAATAATATATATATATATATATATATATATTAATATAACATATATATCTTAAAATATATATATAAATATATAGCATGTACGGAAGTGACGATGAAAAGCCAATTCCGTCTGCCACATTTGGAATTGAAAAGAACAATTCGAAACAGAGAGAGAGTTGGGAGGGAAAGAAACCAGAAAAGAAGAGGAGAGGAGAAAGGGGTTGATCGGCTGGAGAAGAAGGAGAAGGAAAAGAAAGGAAGGGAAAGAAGAAAAGAAGAGAAGGAAGAGCTGCTGGAACCGAGAATGTGCAAGGGAGGTTGAGGAAGAAGGAGAAACCGAGAGGCAGGGCTGGAACCGAGAGGATGGGAGAAAGGAAGAGCTGACCGAGGCAGGGGGGAAAGGTTTGAAGAAAAGACCAAGGCTAGAAAAGAACTTAGAACAAAACTGAAACAGGCCGGAGCTGAAGCTGATCGGAAAAGAAAGGCTGGAACCGAGGTAGGGGGAGAAGAAACTGCTGCAGACCGAGACCGAAGAGTGAAGCAGAACCAGGAAAGCAAATCTGGAATAGGCGAGGTGATCAGGAAAGGAAGAGAGAAAAGAGGAAAAGAAAGAAGAAGAGCATGCCGAGAGCTGGAACCGAGAGGCAAGGAAGGAGAATCTGAAACAGAACTGAGAGGCAAGAGAAGCAGAATGGAGGCTGGAACCGAGAGTAAATAGGAGAAAACTGTGAGGCAGTGAAGCAGGGGACTGCACACGCAAAAAAAAAAAAGGAGAAGAAAAGCAAGCTGGAAATTTGAAGAGAAAAGAGGTAAAAATCTATATGTATATATGTATATTTAATTGTACATGTATATATATGTGATTGTGTATAAGTATGATGAGGTAAATTAAATTAGATGTGAAATAAAAATAAAAATGGGAGAGATGAATAATAGGCAATATATATATATATATATATGTATATATATGTATATATATTTGATAATGAATAAGGGAAGCCAATGATAAAATAAAAATGTGTATATACTTAGGTGTATATACAAATAGGTGTATATGATAAGGTGTATATTAGTTTGTGTTCATACAAGAATATGTATATATATTAAGGAAAAAGGAAAACAATAATAATAATAATAATATATATATATAGGAGTGTATATGTATATATATATATATTTAGGTGTATATGCATATGGGTGTATATAAGATGAATGTGTGCTAGTATATGTACATACAAAGAATGTATATATGAGATAGGAAAAAAATGAAAACAAATAAAAATATATATATACATATAGGAGTGTATATATATATATATATATGTATATACATGTAGATGTATATAATAAAGGTATATGTTAATATTTGTAGGTATAAAATATATAAATAGTAAAAAAAATATTTAAACGTGCGTGTTGGCCTAGGTATATACAAGAATACGTAAACAGGCAGTAGTAACGATAGGTTATGATTTTAACGCAATTCGGACAATTCGCATGAATAGGGTGCTAAGTATACAATTTCGGTGTAGGTGATTGTAGAAGAAATTAAAGGAGGTATTAGAAGGCGTCACCACTCGAGCCCGAAGATTTCGATAGATCGAGGTAAGGGGATATAATTTAAAACGGTAATAGTTACTTTTTGAACCATGATTAAGGAAAGCTTACAAAGACATGAAAAATGATTTTCATGCATGTTTCTAAATTATATTTCTGATCAAGACTATGCTCTCTGTATTTGTGTTTTTGAATAATTTCATATTTCTTAATTTGACTTCTAAATAAGAGCATGTCTTCTGAAATGATATTTCGAATAATATGATTTTATTTCGATGTTTTCGCATATGAAAATTATAGTATGTTTTGAGACTAAGGGTCATTTATGTTGTATGCGTACGCATGTCAACTCGCCTGTGTGGCGTCTGAACTTCGCCCTTGTGGTTCTGTACGCTGTATGACCTTGATCCCGTCTACAGCCTTGCTGTGGCCATAGGTTCTGAATTTCACCTTCGGGTTCTGTCTTGCCGTGGCCATAGGTGCTGAATTTCACCTTCGGGTTCTACCTTGCCGTGGCCATAGGTTCTGAATTTCACCTTCGGGTTCTGTCTTGCCGTGGCCATAGGTTCTGAATTTCACCTTCGGATTCTACCTTGTCGTAGCCATAGGTTCTGAATTCCCTCTACGGAGGATGACTTGGTTATTTGCCGCGTGATGAATTTGTTATTACCGCGTGATAATTATATGGGCTGATGTAGTCACTATTTGAAAATTAAACTCTGTTTTCAGAACCGGATTCTGTAGTATGTGATTTGATACGTATTCCTGTTTGGAATTCTGAATGTACGACCAGTTTACGTAATATCTGTTAAGTTTACGTACTTAAAGAATTACGTTTTGAATCTCGATGTTTCTGATTTTCCTTAATCTTTGAATGTCCTTTATATTAGTTTCAGAAAGTAATCCTTATACGTACTATTATGTTTTCTACATATTTGAATTGCTAGGACCGTTTTAAATACATCTTCTTACTGAGTTTTTTTCCGAAAGCTCACCCCTCTACCTCTCAAATTATTTGCAGTGATCCGTAGGCGCTACCTGCCGTGTACACGACGTAGACTGGTGGGGAGAGCTGCCCTAGGCTATTTTTTGTACACGCAGAAAGGTATACATTTACATTCCTGTACCAGACATATCTGTAGCACAAACACATATATTGAGAATATTGTTGTTGGGATGTAATTTTGTAAGAAAACGATGTAAACAATATTAATTTGAGATTATATATTTCGAGATGACTAGTATTAAATTGAAATAGATGTATTGAGTTGTAAAGGTGGATTTGGAAAGTATGCTTGATAGTTGTGGATATCTAGAATTGTTGGAAAGCATGCTTGGTAGTTGTGGATACCTAGGACTGTCAAAATAATTGTTTTGCAGGTGGGTAGGCTTATATATAAGTCGTTATGCTGCCGAAATTTCTATCGGCCATATAAGTCAAAGTATGAAAATTAAATATAATTATGGATAAAGAATTAGGAAAAGTGTTTTGACACTGAGCAGGAATGCAACCTAAGTAAATAAGGGAATAAGTAGTAAATTAAGTTCAAAAAAAAATTTTCCTCGATTTTTAAGGGTCAGGGGTCGTTACATAAAAATCCTTTTGTCATACCTTACCTAAGCCCCGATACAACCCTTTTAGACCCTTAGATTTTTGCATCTTAATTCATTTATTGGTGGAAGAGATGTGATGAATTTGCAAGCTTATGGTAAGAAATCTTCTATGCAATGACTTGAGAGTTTATTGATATATATACCTTAAACACTTAGAGTTTGATGAGTGAAATCCAATTGCGAGGGTGTTAGATCCTATGTACTTTATGAATTTAATTGAATCATTAAAGTGCTTTTCATGTGTGTTATGAGAATTCACTTTAAGAACTTTTGTTCAAGAAAAATTTGTTTTGGATGAGCATAGGAAGAGAATGAAGGAATGATGAGAAGAGATTATGAATTTAGACTATTGTATGCTTGAGGACATGCAATGTTTAGGTGTGAGGGAATTTGATAAGTTGCATATTAAACATATTAATTGTCATATTTTCCCATGATTTAAATTCTTTTATATTCTTAATTTTTAGATTTGACTTATATTTTCTATTTTGTATTGTGAATGAAAGAATAGGAGTAAAATAGATTAAAGCTGCAAATTTTGATCAAGTCACAAAATCAGAAGAAATCTTACCATAAAACGTGGACACGCTTAAGACAATAATAAGAATTGCAAGTCAATTATGTGAATTCAAGTTAAGATCTATCACTTGTAGCTGAAGTTGACTTAAACAGTCTAAAGATGGTAAGTGAAAGATTTTAATTATTAAGGAAGAGATATGCAATTACTGTCTTTGGCAAGTGGTGGAAAAATGAAAGAAGATTATTTATAATCAAACTCAATCAGAGAACTTTCTTTTGGAAACAGATTCTGAAACTAGGATATTTAGTATTTCTAAACTAAGAGAAGGCTAGGGAGAAGCATCTTGAATCTTCATCTTGAATCTTCATCATCATCATAGACATATAATTTTATATTTTCTTTAGTGTTTTTCTTTGAACTTATGGCTTGTTAAATTATTTAGTCTAGTCAAAGGATAATTAAAGTTTGGATTCTTTAAGAATTATGAGATCTAATTAGTTTTATCTTATTTTTTTATATCTTTGCTATTTATATATTTTCTATACTTGTTTAAATTATTGTTTTGATTGATTGTGCAAAAAGGGTTATTTATTCAATTGTCAGGATAATATATTACCAATTAGAAACCTAAATCCGTAATTATTTAGAAATTCTAATATAAGTGGTAAATAACATAATTGATTACAGATAAGTTTTCAATTCTATGTTAAAAAGATATATAATCTAACTCAAATAAACTTACATGTGTGTTTGTTGATTAGAATTGATAGTCTTTTTAGTTTTTAATTCTGTTGATAAATTAAATTTTAAGATTGTATCTAGAGTTGTTTAACTGACAAGAAAAATAATTAGAAATTGTATCCCGATTATCAAAGAAGTAAGAAGAGATAGGTTGTTAAGTCGTACCAATAACCATAACCAATTTGATAAAGATTAAAAAAACTTATTTTTGCATCAATGATCAATTCTCTGAACCCATTCTAAAATTATTCATTTGATTGGATATTTTCATCATATTGATTTTCTCTCAATATTTACATAGTGATTTCTTTGCTACATTTTAATTTCTCTTTTCTATTGATGCCTTATCTGCATGTCCTCTACAAGCAATCCATCACGAAGCTATCAAAAAAAGCTCTTGGAAATTCAAATGTGCTTAGAATCCAGCCGAGGTTTCAGCTACACATTTCAAGTTAGTTAACAAACACCAGCATGATTATTACATAAATTACAAGAACAATCCTGATTGAATAACAATATGAAAACTGTAATGGCTAAACTTCTAAAATATATATATATATATATATATATATATATTAACCATCAAACTAAGAAGTTTTAATATCTAGAAAAAAATCCAACAGCAACTTGACAATTTCCTTCAACAGAAAAGCAATCTAATAAAGTAATCACATGTAAAAGAAATAAAGTAACAATGGGCTAGGCTAAGGCATAATCATCAAATTATAATCCTTTTTTCTCATCCAGAGGTAGATTCTTCACAACAGAAAATTGATTTTCATTTTCTCTTAACCACTTCAAAGCTTTGAGCCTTTGATGACGATCAAAATCTGATAACATGTTCAACTCATTTATGACTTCTTTCCCATCCATTTTTTTCTCAGAAGAACGTAAATATTCTGTGACAGATTCAGCTATCTTACTTATAACAATAGCTAATCCATCCTTATCTCTAACTCTTTTCTTTTGAGATGGTGTGGTTGAAGAAGTTGCTGATTGTCCCTTTTCCTTTGAGCATGAGTTGGATGAGAAGCACCACTTTGACTTTCAATGTTTAACTCTTCTAAACCTTGATAATCTGTTGAGCAATCAATTTCACATTCTTCACTAATCTTTCCATTTTTTTGTTCCAAACTCATAATGTCATTAGCATCTACAACAATTTCAGCACCATGTCCAGTGGCTCGATCTTTTGCACATAAATCCACAATATCAACCCAATTCGGAATCAATTTGAATCGAAAACAACTTGCATCTTTATGTGCCTATAAAAGAAAAAGTAATAGTAATAATAGATTATCATCATTAATTCTTGAATGTAACAACTAAAACAAACGTAATTATGTATGAGCAAATAGAATGACATACCTTAACATATTCATTCCAAGCACTTTTATTATCAACAGTAATCATGCATTTTGTCCCATCCCAGTCAAATCCATTTTGACTATGTCACTTATAATTCCATACCACTTTTTCCTTAACTTGATATGATGTTTGACATTGTCTCCAAGAATAGGAACGTTAAACTGGGTGGATAATGCAGAAGCAGCAGTATCATATGCTATTGATTTCCAACCACCATCATTTTTGTTACCTAGATTACGTTGGTCCCTTAGTATATCAGCCAACATACTAGGGTCCAAGAAACATAACTTCGTGCAACATCATTATCATCGTCAGTTTCACCTTTCCTCCTAGCTTTTCCTTTTGCATGACTTTGTTTATCTTTTACATTGTTTGCATCCATTCAAATCAATACTATTTGTGTGAATAAAATAAATGAGTTAAATTGTTAAAACAAAATCCATTAGAAGAAAAAGATAATCATTCATAAAATAAGCAGATTCATACCAATAAATTTAACAATACATTACTAGAAGAAACACATAAAAAATAACAATATTAGAATATTCACATAGCTTTTCCAAGCCTTCTTGCTTGGTAATCAGCAAACATATTCATTGCCAAGTTCTCTCGAAATGCAGTCCACTCATTTGTTTCTTCAACAATTGTAATTTCTTCTTCAATGTTATTTGTACCTATATCCTCATCTTGATTTATTTCTTGATCAACTGAATCTAGAAACTCCAAATCAGCTGCCTAAAGGATTGGATCATTATCTTGCTGTATTCTTATAAAATCATAAGTGTAAAACATGTATTAATTATCCTTATTTCAGTTTTTATATCAAAGAAAGACGGACCTCTCAATATAGCCCATCATTTCTTTAATAACCCAAATGATCTCTCCACTATATTTCTTGCACTTGAATGACGAAGGTTGAATAACTCTTTGTAGTTTTAAGGGTTATTTCCAATCCATTCATTTAAATGATATGTAGTCCCTCGATAAGGTGTTAAAAATCCTGGTCCATTGGTATATCCTGCATCTACTAAAAGGTATTTATTTACTACCATAAGAAAAATTTAATTATTAAGTTTCAACTAATTTGACAATAATTTTATATAACTTATGTAAAAAAATTCATTAACATTTGGAATGTGGAGACGATCACGTCTACATAAGGCATCTAGCAGAACTCGAGAGACAGTTGCTGATCCTTCCCATCCTAGTAATACCTATATGAATTTCATAACTAGAGCACAAACTCCTAATACATTTGTTGAGATATCACCTTTCCTATTTCGATATCTAAGCCAATCTTCAACATTCATAGTTACTGGAATATGAGTTCCACCAGGTGCTCCAAGACAATTCTATCATATATAATATAGATAATAAGTTAATAAATTTTATGATTTAAAATTTCAATTGAATTGATTTAGATTAATATATACCTCAAACCATTTCCATTTGTTGGTATCTGATTCTTGAATAATGCAGTTGTGTAGCTTCAAATATTCTTTAGCCACTCTCATTATAGCTCTCAACACATTGTTGACCTGCCTACTAATTGTTTTTTTGATCGATAAAAATCAAATTGGATAGCTCTGTACTTCAAGCCATGAGCAAGAATATGTAAAAACATAACCCAGCTTCAATTATAGGGACATGCCTTGTTCTAACCAACCCACCTTGCTCAGATAATATCTTGCAAATATTTTTAAATCCTTGTTTACTAAATCTTAATTGCTCAATACAATCAAATTCCCTTCCATTGTACATTTTATTAATATAGCATCGCCTTTCAAATCTCCAATCATGCAATGTTTCTTTAATAAGTGTCTGATCTCTTTTACACCTTGCAGAAATTGCAGCTACAACAACAGTAACAATACCCACTATAATTTTGTTTTTTTCATCTTCTCTAGCACGTTTTTTACTTGAACAAGCTCAGTTGTTTATCGCATTAGCATCTATTGCTACATAGTCCATGATATAAATTATTGGCACAAACAACAACATTATCATCAAGTAGCCAAACTTCAAAATGTTAATATCAAACAATGATATAATGTATTCCAAACAATTGTGGAACATTAAAATAAAAAAGAAAAAATGAGGCTAACTGTATAATATAACATGTTTAAGCAGTGAACATGATTATTTTGTTTTTCTCTCAAACATAACAATAATGATTATTTACCTAACAGGGAATGAATAGAATATGGTCCAGTCACATACAAGAAAACAATTTAAATGTACTAAGTGGCAGTAACTTTTATAGCTTTTGCAACTCACTTTAATCCAAGAGCATGCTGAGATTTTTGCAAATATAAAACTTATTTAAATGCCTATACAAACTGTTCAATGCTACTGCCACTCATAAAAGCAAAATATTAAAATGCCTATACAACTATTCAATGCCATTGGCGTTAATAAAAGCAAAATGAACCTATATAATCGCAAAACCCATTTCATATTTGAACTGACTATTAAATCATATCAGGGAATATCTTGGAACCCGATGATCCAATCCTAAGCAGCTAATCGTATAACTCACCAAAAGCAAAGGGGTAGTTTCACTCATGGCACACATATGAACTCTTGCCGGGAAGATTTATCTATTCGGTGATGGCAAGGACATTCAAATCAGGCGCTTAACTTATAATCTAAAGAGCATCAAATTTGGGTATCAATTAACAAATTTTCTTCCACCCCAAAAACCCATATTAACAACTTATCAAAACTACCTAAAAAAAAACCAAATTTTTGACATCACAAAAGTCATAATAAACACTAATTGGTAAAACAATTCTTGGATTATAAATACAAGAAACAAAGATCAAAGTAAAGAAATATTTTGGCAAAGAATCTAACCTAAGAATAAGCAATTTCCCAGACTGAAATTCTTCACTAACAAGATTTTGGGAATTCGGGTTTTGTGTTTAACCTTCTAGTGATTTCGATGAGCTTCCCTATTTCTTTTTTCAGTTTATAAAAATCAAAAGAAGGTAGCAAATAAGAAGAATGAAGAAATAGAGTAAGAAAGCAAAGAATAAGAATATCTAAGAAAATAAGTTTCTCTTGTGTAAATCACTTACGTGGGTAATCGTGTATCTTCCTGTGGTCTCAAGGAGAGCCTCTCAATTCTTTTTTCTGCAGTTTCTAATAATGACAGTAAGAAAGCAAATAAGAATAACGAAAAAATGAAGTAAATAAACAGAGAAGAACTGAAGGCAAATGAAAATAAGCTTCTCTCATGTTGATGACTTATGCGGGTAATAGTGGGTATGCGGAGGTAAGCGTGGGTATTTTTTTAATTGCCGCTTAAAAGAGGATTTAAAAAAACCATCCACTTTGTTGGATTTTCAGTCAAGTATTCAGGTTGTCAATATATCTTCATTAAAATGTTTTTAATTATCAAATAAATATATTTATTTTTAAAATTTTAAAAATTTTCATCAAAATGAAATTTTCCTTTCAAATGCACCATAAAAAAATTTGAGAAAATGTACTTTTTGAAGTAGATTTTCCAAAAAAATTTACTACCTCAATTTTTTTTAATTATTCTTAAACTTTCAAAAATTTTGAATTTTTAAAAATAAAAAGTTAAGTTTTTAAATTTTAAATATTTTGATTTAAATGAATTATTTTAAATTTTTTTTACAGTGAGATATAAAGGTAAATAATCAAATTTTAAATTTAATTTCTTTAAAAAATTAATTAACGTTAGGTTAAATTTTAATAATTTATTTTTTTAAATTTTTTTATCCAATCATACCTCTTCATGGCGGGAGAAGTTAAGACCAGCATTTAGACCAAAAGTGTAGTTCAGGGCAAATTTGAGGATGAAACTGTAATTTAAGCTTTTCCGTTTTCACCACGTCAGTCTGTTGTACAGTTACCACCTTTCATTTTGTATATATGTTAGACTCGCACGCAAATCGGCATAGAACTCGCCGTTTTAAGCGCAAATTCTCAAATTCTTCCGCCACGTGTTTAAAATTAAAGCGAGTTTCCTTTACGATCCATGTTCTGCGAGTGGCTTTCTCGCTTCCTTAATGGCGCTACTAACTTAAAATGTTGGTGGCATTTTTGCTATTTTGGCTAAACATTAGGGTCATTCACTAATGCCAAAATGGAAATGTGAAATAAAACCTTTTTCTTTTTCCCTTCCAATTTACCGTTTTAATCAAAATCTAGCCGGTTAACTACCACACATCTCTCATATCCATTCCAAATCCAAACCGTCCACTTTTCAATTTACCCAATCTTGGCCGTTCGTTAACCTCTTTATTTATTAATTAATCAGGCAGCTTTAAATAATCCGAACATGATCCCCACTACACTTTCCAAATCCGAGGGTCAATATGTTGCCACGTAGCTAAATCGAAAAGCCTAGTTTACATTTTCCTATTTTCCATTTTTTGACTTAATTTCTTTTATTTTCTGTTATTTTCGATCTAAACCGAAAGAAACCCTAGGCCTCTTCCCGTCTCTCACGGTAAAAAAAAAAAAAGAAAAAAGAAAAAAAAAGAATATCAGAAAACAAAATTATCGAGAAATTAATTTCAAAAATCGACAAATCTTTTAGGGTTTCAATTCGAAATCCCTAGATTCAAACCCTAGCCTACGCTCGTTCTCTTGATATTCATGATTCAGCAGAGAAATTGATGTTCTTTGATACACCGATCCAGGTAAGTGCCGAATTTTATTGCGATTTTCCTTGCTAATTATTTAATTTGTTGAACAAATGATCTGAATATATGAATATTGGGATTGATCGGTCACTATGGGAAATCTGAGGGGTTTTTGTTTTATTTGTTGTGATTTTTTGGGTGCATTTTTGGTTTCACAGATCTGAAGCATGTGTGATGGGAATGTGAAAAGTGGGGGGTTGGGGTTTCCCTGTTCGGTTTAAGTGATTGTTGATGGAAAATAGAATAGGAAACTCTCATGGAGCGGAAATTCCTAAGAAATCAAGATCTTTGGATCTTAAGAGTTTGTATAAATCTGGTGATTCAAAGAAGTCTTCTAAAAATAAGAGCTTGAAGAGGAAAGCAAGTTCAGAAGAAGGTGATGGTGAGAAGAGGAATAGTAATAATAATAACAAGAGAAAGAAGAGTAGGAAAGCATTGCCTCTCAGTAGTTTTAGAACCGTCCATGATAGCAATAGTAGCAAGAGCTTAACTGAAGTGTATAATGGGGTGTTCAGTTCGGTGGTGCATGGTCCAGAAAGTTTGAAGTTGGGTTTGGTTAAGAAATCAAAGAATGGTTGCACTGCTAATGGCATTTCACTTAGTTTGGGTGACAGTGGTACTAGGATCCCCAGGCGTAAACGAGGGTTTGTGGGACGAAACAAGTTTGAGGGTGATCAAGTGTTGAAATTGGCAGGATTATCTAGTAGTAAAATTGTTGGTGTTGATGAAGGAGTGAAGTTAGCCATTGGAAATTCTGGCTCTCAAAATGAGTATTCGAAGGTTAAGCAGGAGAAGCTTTCTGATGATTTTAAGGAAAATAGAAACAGTGAGTCAAGCTCAGTTCAACATTTGAAGGAAGAAGATAGTGTTGCTCGTCACTCAGCTGTAAATGATGGCAACTCTTTGTTAAAAAAATCACTGAGGAAGCCTAGGAAGAAGAAGGATTCAGTAAGGGGTGGTAAAAGTGTTGCTAAGAAGACTCAGAGTATAGTAGATTCATCTGTTAAGACATGTGATGATTTTCAAGAAGATGATGAAAAAAATCTTGAAGAGAATGCAGCAAGGATGTTATCATCACGGTTTGACCCAAGCTACACTGGCTTTTCTTCAAACTGCAAAGTCTCTGTATCACCATCTGAGAATGGATTGTCTTTTCTCTTATCTTCTAGTCAGAATGCTAGTTCTGGGTCTAAGACTTTGTCTAGTTCTGAATCTGCATCTGTTGATGCTTCTGGCAGAGTATTGAGACCAAGGAAAGGTCACAAAGAGAAGAGTAGCTCAAGTAAAAGGCGCTGTTTTTATGAAATATTCTCTGGTGACTTGGATGCGCACTGGGTGTTGAATAGAAAAATAAAGGTGTTTTGGCCTTTGGATAAGAGTTGGTATTATGGCCTTGTCAATGACTATGACAAAGAGAGAAAGCTTCACCATGTAAAATATGATGACCGCGATGAGGAATGGATAAGTTTACAGAATGAGAGATTTAAACTCCTGCTTTTTCCCAGTGAGGTTCCCAGCAAGTCATCGCGGAAAAGATCTCGGCGAGATAGGGATTCTGTAAATAGAATCAGGAACATAAAGCTCAGCAAAGAGAAGGTGAAGAGAAATGCCATGATAGAAGATGACAGTGGTAACGTGAGCTATATGGATTCAGAACCCATCATCTCCTGGTTGGCTCGCTCTAGTCATCGTGTCAAATCCCGCCCTTTGCATGCTGTGGAGAGACAGAAAGCATCTGCCTTTTCTCTTAATTCTCCGGGGCAATCATTGTCGTGCGATGAAGCTGTGGATGAAAGGGGTTGTTTATATGGGGGTTCGTTGAAAGGGAACAAAGTTAAATTTTTTGGTGCCTCTACATTGTCTGACAGATCAGTTGATGGCAGAAGGGTTGAGGATTCTTCCTTGGGTAGCACTAGTTGCCCCAAAGACAGCAAACATCCTATCGTTTATTTTAGAAGGCGGAATCGCAGGACAGAGAAAGTATTTTTTAAGGCTTCTGAAAACAATTGTGCCGCCAGTAGTGTGTCTGAATCTATCCTGTACTTTTGCTCTGTTGATGAATTTCAGGATTTGGGAGAACTTGATGTTTGTCTGGGAAGGTTGGATCCTGAAGGAGATCTGTTGTTTAATGATGATGCAGGGCAGGTACAATTAAATATTCCGTTGTTACATTCAAAACAATTCAGGTTTGGGTTGAGCTTCCCTCTGCTCTCTGTTTCAAATAAATTATTTGAAACAAAGAGCTTTTGGCTGATTCATACTTTGTTGCTGCTTCAGTGTGGTATGGTGATGACTGTCTGGCCAATGGTTCATCTGGAGATCCTTTTTGTTGATAATGAAGTTGGACTAAGGTTTCTCCTGTTTGAAGGTTCCTTGAAACAGGCTGTAGCTTTTGTTTTCCAGGTCCTGACGGTATTTTATCGACCTATTGAGCAGGGGAATTTTGTTGACCTGAAGTTGCCTGTAACTTCAATCAGGTTTAAATTATCTTGCTTTCAAGATTTTAGGCAGCAGATTGTCTTTGCTTCTTACAACTTCCATGAAATGAAGCATTCAAAATGGATGTTGTTGGATTCTAAGCTGAAAAGACATTGTCTGCTTCATAGGCAATTACCTCTGTCTGAGTGTACTTATGATAACATTAAGGCACTTCAGAATGGAGCTAATCAGCTACTTAATTCTCCTGCTTGCAGAGACTCCTCATCACTTGAGGTATGCCACTTCTCCATGTTAATTTGCTGTCGAAACCTCAAAGGTGATTTCTGCCATGTGTTTTACTTGTGATTATAGTTTTTTCATGGAAATACATCTTTTATCTTTTGTCATTTTCCCCTAAAAAACACACTTGCACCCACAAAAAAGAAAAAAAAAAGAAAAGAAAAGAAAAGAAAAGAAATCTATGCCCAAAAGACCATATATAGTTTTAGTTTTCCTTTGCTGTTTCTTAGTTGTGTGGTCATTTAACAATCAGCCATGGGTTCTGGATTTATTTATTCTTTTTTTAAATTGCTGTATGGTCAGATATCTCTGTGTTTCTTTTGTTTGATGGATGTTCTAAAATGTAATGAATTTTGCTTGCTATTGACCAGTGTTTAAGGAGAAGGTACAGGCAGGCTATCAGCCCTATGAGCATCTCCAGAGAATCTAGTTTTCTGAAAGTTGGCCGATTTTCTTCTAATTCTGAGAAGCGGCACCGAAATCTTCCTCTGTTTGCCCTCTCTTTTGGTGCTGCACCTACTTTCTTTTTTAGTTTGCATCTTAAGCTTCTTACGGAACAAAGTATTGCTTGCATCGGCTTTCAGGATCATGATTCTATCGAGCAACCAGGAAGCTCTGGCAATTTGTTGGCGGATGACAGTTGTAGCAGAGAGGATTGTGTGAAAAAAAGTTTTGACGGTAGCTTAGAAAAAAATCTGAAGGCTTCATCAAAGATTGCTGCTTCTGATGCTGAGTTAACAATTCTTGATCTCTCTGTTTGTGGTGATGGATGCTATAAAAAGTCCTCACAGAAGTACGGAAATTGTGATCTAGTCGTTGATGGAACTTCTGCCTGCTCTCATGAATCTGAAGAAGTTGGAGCCATGGCCATTGGTCGATTACAAAAGCGACAATGTGATCATTTGGAGTCTGAGCAACTTGTTTCGTCACCAAAGTCTCCTATTGTTGGTGATAAGAAGATTACAGGGTCTAGTTCTGTTTTGAATGCTATTAGCGTTGAGATTCCTCCCTTCGATCAATATGAAAAGAACGTTGACATTGAATTACCCAGTCCTCAAAAGTCTACTGATTTGACTTGGAAAATGAATGGTGGTATTATCCCAAGTCCTAATCCTACTGCTCCTAGAAGTACGTGGCATCGAACTAGAAGTAGTTCATCGGTTAGTTATCATGCCCATGGATGGTCAGATGTAAAGGCTGATTTCTTCCACAAAAATTTTGGAAATGGTCCTAAGAAGCCACAAACTCAGGTGTCATACTCAATGCCCTTTGGAGGTTTAGATTGCAGCTCAAAGAATAAAGGCCATAACCCGAGAGGTCTTCCTAACAAGCGAATTAGGAGGCCTAATGAGAAGAGATCATCTAATGTTTCTAGAGGTTCACAAAGAAATTTGGAGTTATTATCTTGTGATGCAAATGTACTAATTACACTTGGTGACAGAGGATGGCGAGAATGTGGAGCACAGGTTGCACTAGAGCTTTTTGATCATAATGAATGGAAGCTGGCTGTGAAAGTTTCAGGGTCTACAAGGTATTCTTACAAGGCACATCAGTTCCTGCAGCCTGGGTCTACCAATCGTTATACGCATGCTATGATGTGGAAAGGAGGAAAGGATTGGATCTTGGAGTTCACTGACAGGAGCCAGTGGGCACTTTTCAAGGAGATGCATGAAGAGTGCTACAACCGAAATGTTCGCGCTGCTTCTGTTAAGAACATTCCTATTCCTGGGGTTTGCTTCATAGAGGAATATGATGAAAATGCAACAGATGTGACCTTCATTCGCAGTTCTTCCAAGTATTTACGGCAGGTTGAAACTGATGTTGAGATGGCTTTGGATCCATCCCGTGTTTTATATGACATGGACAGTGATGATGAGCAGTGGATTTCAAGAATTCGCAAATCTTCAGAAAGTGATGTTAGCAGCCCCTCATTGGAATTGTCTGATGAAATGTTTGAAAAGATTATGGACATGTTTGAGAAGGCAGCATATACTCGACAGTGTGATCAGTTTAATTCTGATGAAATTCAAGAGCTCATGGCTGGAGTTGGGTCCATGAAAGCAATCAGAGCCATCTATGAGCATTGGCAGCAGAAGAGGCAGAGAGTTGGAATGCCTTTGATTCGGCATCTTCAGGTATCTTTCAAAATGTCTTGTCTGTGGATTTGTAGTTTTATGTTAATAGTATTAGTTTCGTTTGGAATACAAGCTGACTGAAATTGTCAATATCTTTTGGTGCAAGGGCACTTGATTTACTGAGTACTTGTTTCTGCAAGTGTATTCTGGAGTCTTAAAACTGTTCATTTATTAATTTATTTATGTGTAATTCTTCACAAACAACTGTACTTGCCATCTTCTTAACATGGGAGCTACTTGTAGATGAGAAATTAGTCATGTGAAGGGAAAGAAAGAATTCTTTCTTCTTAAAAACCTGAAAAAGAAAATTGAAAATCTGAGTTAAATATTTTTCAGTTATTTTAAGTAGGTTTTCTTATATGTGTTCAAATTAATAACAAAGAATTATGTAATACTTGTTGAAAGAACATAACAAAGAATCATCTTGAAATTTCTGGATTCATCATTTTGTATTACATAAAACATAAAGGTGTACTGAGTCTTAACTAATATTTACATAATATTTGCATATATCCTCAAAATTGAAGTGACAAATCAATTCACTTTCCCGAATTGATCTTACAAGACATAGCATGTTGATTAGGACTTAGGAGTCTGTAAATCGATGTAATCTTCCTATTGTGATATGGATCGTAGTCAGATAATTTGCAGCATTATCGCTTTTCTGATTGGGTGGCGTAATCAATCTTATGTGTGAGTCTCAACTACACTTTGTGTGAAGCTTAGTATCTTTTCCTTTCTTCTTGATTGTGTGTTACAAGCAACCTTAGTTGTTACTCCTTTGGATTCCAAAGTCTGAAGCTTAGGGATCTTTACTGTTCTCTTTCTTTATTTAGTTATTCTTGTTTTCCTCAAGAACCAGATCAGGGAATTTCCAGAGACCCCAGCCCCTTGCGGCCATACGTCATAAGCTGCATTGATCTTTTTATTGTTCTATACATATATATCAAAACTTGCTTCTCTTGGCCCCTTCTCAACACAGTCACACATTTGGATGTGCATGCCTTTTCACTTTGGAACTGCATTTTTTTATTTTTGGTGGGTTATTGCTATTATGTTCCTGGGTAAAGATTATTGCTTTTTGAAGTTTTGACATTTCTGTATCAATTATATTTTGTGTAATTATATGTTATTGGCCAATCCTAATCATTCTAAATTGGAACATAGAATTCATTATCTCTGAGCTTGTCACCAAGAGTAAGTTGTCTTCAGGTGGTGTTTGTTTGTTTGGGTGGTTTCTTTTTTTATTTTTTTTTAAAGCCAAATTATTATCGGGCATATGTTGGGTTGTCTGATTTGTATACACTCCATATCTTGAAGCTCTGATTTCACTTGACAGTTTTACCATGTTTACTGTGTGGTTGGTTTGTTGTTAATGTGTTTGTTTTATCTTAAACATTTATCCTGTCTAACTTATGGTGTATGTCTGGTATTGTCATTCAGCCACCGTTGTGGGAAAGGTATCAACAGCAAGTGAGACAGTGGGAGCTAGCCATGTCTAAAGTTAACCCTATTCTCTCCAATGGATGCTCAGACAAGGTTCCAGCCATTGAAAAGCCACCCGTGTTTGCTTTCTGTTTGAAACCCCGGAGTTTGGAAGTTCCAAATAAAGGGTCAAAACAAAGATCCCAGCGGAAAATTTCAGTGTCTGGGCAAAGCAACCCTGCATTTGGAGATAATGAGGGTTGTCATTCCTTTGGTAATGTTCTTTATGTTTCACTTTTTTCTGGCTTTTCTATTATGTTTTCTTTTGCGAATCTGATTTCATTTCTTGTCATTTCAGGAAGAAGATCAAATGGGTTCCTGTTTGGGGATGACAAGATTCTATATCATGTGCATAACAATGAATCTCTAGAAGATTCCCCACTGTCTCAGGCATCTCCAAGGGTATTTTCACCACGAGATGCTGGTAGCATGGGACTTTTCTCCCTGGGCAGTGATGGGTTTGATAAGAATCATTGCCAGAAATTTCAAAGAAAGAAGTCAAAGAAGTTTGGCACTTTTCTGTCATCAAATGGCACACAAATGATGGCCTCATACAATCAGAGACTAATAGGCAAGAGAAATGGAATTCATCGGTGGAACATGGGTTTTTCTGAGTGGCCAAGCCAGTGGTATTACTTCTCAGATGGCTTCCGTAGGCATGGCCCTGAACCGTTGGATAATTCTGATATCGATGAATTCCAGTTGCATGATGCAACTAGTGCAGCCCAGCAAGCGCTTGAAATGGCCAAGTTCAAAAGAGAAAAAGCTCAGAGATTGCTTTTCAGAGCAGATCTAGCAATTCACAAGGCTGTGGTTGCTCTCATGACTGCAGAGGCAATCAAAGAATCTTCTGTGGACGTAAATGGTGATGGGTAGAATGATCTGGTGAAATATGGATTGTTGGCAGAATGAAATTAGCCAGCATAATACAATTCTGGTATTGAAGAGTATCTAAAAAGTTGTCACTGTTTTTTCTGGAATAGATCTGGTTTTTCCTTTCTGAATGATGGTCCAGAGTTGTTGATGACTGATCCAGTGTAAAGTTCTAACAGGAGAGCTGTGAGAGGTAAGATTAGTTTTTTGCATCTGCTACACGTCAGACTCTGTGCAACTTCACAGCTTTTTCGGCGAGTAGGTTTCTCTTTAATCCCACTGGCAGGTTACCTAGTTCAATGCAACTGTTGTTTTGATCCTGCCGGAAGGGGGTGCATGGAATTTTGGCTGCCGATCCTATGTACAGATTTTTTTTTTCTCTCCTTACCTCTTATTTTGTTCCTTTTTTCCCCTTAGCCTTGATATCAGAGTAGCAGGTGGCCCTAATAATACAGCGCCCCTTTGGAATCAAATTACAATTGCCCATCTGATTGAAATGTTTGGAGCAGTTTGTAGATATGTATCAAACACTACAGACACGTACATCTGAAATGAGAAAAAAAATGCTGTAAGTAATTATCTTATAAGTTTTCACAGAGATTCATTAGAGGGCAAGAATCTTTTGTTGCTCCCTCGTTGTTTCATGTGCTTTGATTTTGAATTGTAGGTAGTTTCCTTGTTTTTCTTTGTTGCTTTAAGAAATAACAGCAACCTGTGGTTAACTGGGTAGTCGACTTATGTGTGTCGTTTGTTCCGGAAAATATTTCCATGGATACCATCAGTTTTGCAGTGAGATGGCAATATTTGCCTTTCTGGTGACGGGATGAGCGTGGTAGTTGTTGATGGTCGTAGTAATACAGAAGTGCAATGTAAGGAAGGCAATTCCAATCACTTTTGAGCCAATCAACAATTTTCCTTGCGTTATGTTTGGTAGGAAAACAGAGGGGATGATATAATGATGAGAAAAGAGAAATATATGATAAAAATAGAGAAAAAGATTAAAGGTAAATTTATAAATAAATATATAATTCAAATAGAATGAATTTTTATTTTTTATTTTTAATTTGAGAGCGCTGGATTTGAAAAGAAAAAAGTGTAAATTTATTTCTTTTCCTTTTTTGTTTCGAAAATTTTGGAAAAGGTATGGTGTAACAGAAAATACTTAATTTTTTATCATCGCATGATGTAACTAATCAGTAGAAGAAATACATTTTCCCTCTTTAGAACTTTTCTTTTTCGATTTCATTACTTATCATTTTACATAATTCTACTTTATACAATTTCTAATTTACTCTCCATTATTCCTCCTATTCTCATCTTTGATTGTAATCACCATAAAAATGTAAAGACACGTCTTTTTATTTAGGTTCGCTGAAAAACTAGAAATGGGATTGTCTTAATTTCCTCTTTGTTCAAGGCTACCATGTATATCAAAGCAAAGCAAAGAAGCAAAAAACCTAGAAACATGCTAAGAGAGCAAAATTAAGATTTAGATGAGTTTAATACTTGGGTGAGTTTTATGATAAACAGATGTTAAGTATTTATAGAGACATGTAGAGTTTAAGATAAATATATGTACATTTAATAGAAAAACTATGTAACTTTTTTTTCGAGATTAATATTGAAAATTCGAATATTGTGAAATAGAATTCAATTACGTAGATGTATAAAGTTAATAACTATACATACATCCTATATGAATATAAATATGCTCTTCCATTTCAAAAACTAATCTATAGAATTTGAATATCCACAATAGGCATTCAAATATCTATATGGACAAACCTATGTTAAGATTATCGAAAATAAAATTGAGTATTTAATTACTTTGAAATAAAATATCTATATACAAACTTGTAAAAAGATATACGATGATTTTCTTATATATTAAAACAAGAAGTCAAGTTTTTAAGATTATCTGAATAACAATCATGTAGTCTATACCATTTTTACAATTTCATCAAATAACTCAACTAATTTCATTAGTTCTCGGTTATACTTCTTTATTAATAGATGCAGATAATTCATTTTTCTTAGTTTCCCCATAAAAATTCAATCGGTATAACTTTGACCAACACTATTAAAATAAAGGTGAATTCTAACATCTTGAATCTTCTGCAAATTCATATTCCCACACTTATTACAAGGTAGTTTGCAGATTCCAAGCCATTTTCATTTTTTGAAACAGATTGTAAGAACATTTCCATACTTTCCTCAGTTGATTATCTAACAGCTTATAACCAAGATTTATCCATATTTATCTATTCACTAAGAAAAAAAATATATTTTTACAATTAAACAATTTAAACACAACCAGATTTTAGGAAAACTAAAGTAAATAATGAAAGTAATAAATATACAAAACAAACACTAACTAGATGATGGCATGATAGAGTTACAAGAGCGAGACAAGGGGCTAATCCACAATTAACTATAATCTTTTGATTAGTAGCAAAAGAGGGATGACAACAAGCTCTAAGAGTGAAATTGCAGTTATGTATATGTTTTTGAAAGCGTGAGGAAAAACGAGAGGAAAAACGAGAGGAAAAAAAAAAACTATGACACATTTTAAGAAAACTGTAACTTTTGTGTCTAAAAGCTAGTATATAGACTACGATTCAACATTAACCCTAGTCTTTAATGTAAAGAAATGTCTATTTAAATAAAACTAGATCACAGTTAAAGATGAAAATGTAATCAATACACAGTTGATCTACTTTTGTGTGAGAAAAAATGAAGAAAAATAAATATAAACTAAGACTACGTTTTTGAGAAAACTGTAGTCTTTTTATCTAAAACAAATATAATATAAACTACGATTTGACATTAACTATAGTCTTTAGTATAAAAAATGTCTATTTTTTAAAAGTAGATTACGGTTAAAAACATAAATATAGTTTATATATAATTGATCTAGTTTCAAAAAGTACGTTGAAAAAAATGACGTTAAATTTTTTAGATTGTGCATAATGCTAAGTTCTATATTATGTGCACAAATGGCCAATTCTTCAAAAGCTTTGGGCTTAATGCCTTCAAGAATGTAGCGAAGAGTCCAATTCATGCCTTGGATACACATATCAAGTGCAAAGGCTTCAAACAATCTTCCTTTGCAATTAAGACTTAAATTTCTCCATCTATGAATGTAATGAATCACAGGTTCATGTTTCATTTGTCTTGAGATTGCGAGTTTGATTATACAGACTATGCGCTTAGTACTATTGAAACGATTTAGAAATTCAAGCTTAAGTTGTTTCCAATTGTAGATTGATACAGGTTCAAGATTTGTGTATTAATCAAAGTATTTCCTTTTAGATAGCCAACAAATTGTTTGACCATAAGATCTCTATCAGTGCCAGCATTGTTGAAAGTTTCCATAAAGTGTGCAACATGTTGTCTTGTATATCTTTTTCTATAGTTCTCAAGTATCCTTATGCAATTCATACTTTGGAGTAAGGTTTGACATAATTATAAGAAGGAGCAATACTTTCAACTTGATATTTGATAGCTTTTTCGATGAGCTCTTTGAGTTGGCTAGAAGAAACTTTTTGAAGAACTTCAATGAAAGCCTTTGTAGAATTTTCTCCAACTTCTTGAAGAATTTGAAGCTTGTTTTGGTTAATAACAACTTGGTTGTTTTCACTTGGACTTTCAATTCTTTTCATCAAGAAAGCAATTTTTCCCTCCATTTCTTTAATACTTATTGTAAGGGATTCCACAGGTTTTGCAACAAGTGCAACTTGTTCTTCTAGAGAAGTTATTCTAGCTGTCATGGCAACTATTACTTCCTTTAAATTTTGAGTTGGAGAAGACTTGATATTTAGTATGTTAGAATAATCCATTTGACAAGCCATTGAAATTTGGAAACTTGGAATTTAAGGAAAAGAGATAAAAGTCAGAAAATGTCCCACCGAGTGTTCCAGAAATTTGTACAGATAAATTTCAAGTCAAAAATTAAACTTGAAAAATTTATAAAAAAAATATCAATTTTAGTTATTGAATGTGAGGTTACAATCTTTGAATATTCTTAACATAAAAGAAAATCCTCTTATTCTTTTCTTCTAGAAAATTTGCTTCAAAGGTACGATACGCTTGACCTTGAACGAGTAGAATTAACCTTGCTTCATGTGATAAAACAAGATAAAATAGCAATTTCTTGAAATTTCTTCAAACTTTGTTTGTGTTCTTCCAAATCTTTAGAGTTCAATCTTTGAGACATTGGAGATGCTACGAGTTCTTCAAAATCTTCTTCTCTGTAGTATTGATCAAAAGTAATTTGGATGAGCACTATATCTATAATATTTGCCTACTAGGTAAGAGAGTTCTAAAAGAACTTAACTTCTTTGATTTGTTCCCATTACTAGAAAAAAAGCTCGTAGACTACATTTAAAAAATGTAGTCTAAAAGAAAGGACTACGTTTTTTAAATATAACCTATTCTAGTGTAGTTTTTTCTCTGGTAATATAGACTACGATTTTGATAAAACACATTTTAAGGAGAAACTGTAATCAAAGTTATAGAAAATAAACTATGTTATTTCTAAACATAATCTAATTTTTAAATAAAATATGTGATTAAATTTTTTATAAATTTTGATTTATTTGAAATTAAAATCAATGGATAAAATTGTGTTGTTTTATTTCATAAAAAATATTACAAAATAATTACTACAAAATATTATTACACCATATTTTCATGTATATGAACTGTCTTCAAGAACTTAACACAAAATATATATGATAAAGATTTTGTTCCCATAATGAGCATAATGCTAAGGGTCAATCCTTTACTATTTCCTTCATCTGTGAACAATCTACCTTGCATCACCTTCATCTGTCATTTTACTCAAAGGAGTATGTTGTCAAATTAATGGACCAAGTTTTTAGTGGTGATGGTTGCATATGTTAGGCAAGTCATTCATCATATGATATTATCTATGTGCATCTAATTCACTTTCTTAATGCAACATTATTGTTTAATGATTTTTTGTTGGGTCGATTTGGAAAAATTATGAATTATTGAGTTAAAATAATACAAGTTAGGATGTTATTAGATCTTGACCTTCAAAATTTGTGGAGTTCTTGTGCAGAAGAAATTTTGAATTATTTTAAGAATGTATTGAAGTTCAACATAATTTGATTATGATGAAATTCAATGATTTCTTAAAGGCAGTCAAAATTTATATTGCACAAAAACTCCCATAAAATACTGAAGGTTAGGATCAATTAATTTCCTAACTTGCGTCACTTTAACTCATGATTCCTAAATCTTACAAATTGATCAGAAAAAAAATCTTTAAACAATACTTCATTATGTAAGGGAATTAGATGCACATAAATAATGCCATATGATGAATAACTTGCCTACTATAATGCATCTATCACTACTGAGAAATTGGTAAATTAATTTGACAACCTACCCTTCAAGTAAATGGTAAAGCACATTACGTTCAAGTTTTTCCAACTATCTTTGCCATAATCAAGATTAGGTCTTCATATAAAAACCTAATAAATTCAAAGAATAACATTAATTAAAGGATTAATATCCTATATACTGTCAGTGAATTTTTTTAACTCCACAAGCGAGGTTAAGACGATAACACATATCTTATTTTATTTATTTTTTATTTTTTTAATATATGTAAAGGACATGTGCCATCATTCCAACCCCACTTGTGAAGTCAAAAACTCCATTGACTTTGTATAAGATAATTATCATTAATTAAAAGCATATTATAGTAAAAATTTTTTTGTTAAAATGGCCACTTACATAAAAAATCTAAATTAAAGAAAATAATGAAAAAAAAAACCTAACCTTATAAAACTTGAGATGAAATATTTGCTGTCAATAGTATTCCCTAAAATTTTTCTACAATAGTTTAAATATTATTTTATGATCAAAAAGCTCATGTGCTCCAATAAAGGAATAAGAAAACCTCAAACTAGAAGACATAAAATTAAAAATGACCTTCAAATCTACCAAAAAAAAAAAGTCAAACTAAACAAAGTTGAAAGAATATGTAACGACCCAAATTTATTGATATTTTGGTAGGAAACAAGTCGATATTAGATCAGAACAGTGTTCAGTCTGATTAATTTTTTTTTCTCAGTAACAAATTTAAATAAAATATGTTCACATTCCCCAGACACATCTTGTATTGTATTACTGTACTTACAGAATTTTAGATACAAAATAATTTCCTACAGCTGGGTATACCTTTGATGTAGAAATACGCTCCGCAAAATCATAACTGTGCGAAAAGTCTTACTAACGGAAGCGATCCCAGCTACAAAGGGGCTCTGTGGAGGAAAGTAAGGGGGTGAGCTCAACATGCTCAGTAAGAAAAACCCCATAGCAGGTAAATAAATACACTACCTATGAAAAATATATATATTTTTATATTTACCAAATCCAGAATATTTTCACAAAGTATACAGATGATTTGGTAATTTCTCAGATACCAGATTCAGAATTCGAAAAACAGATTTAGTATAGGCAAAAACACAATTACCAAGAACAGATTTTCAGAAACAGAACATGTATCGAAAATAAATTTAGCTACTGTTGTAAATCCAAAAGTTCAAAGTTTTTCAGTAGCAAAACAAATAGATTTGCAGATATCTCAGTTCAAACAGACAATTTAGAAAAATATTTCAAATAGACGAGACAAGGCATACCCTGCTATATCAGATATCAGAAATGACTATTGGCCAATGTCGGTGACTCTGGGCAATTCACGGGCCAGCTGTGCCGGGATGTTAATCGCTGTGGGAGTGGTCAGTTATTCAAACGGCTCCCAGATCAGAATGTCCAAAGATCAGAAACAGAATCAAAAGCACGGTACATCATACTTGTGGACCACAGATACAGAATCAGATACAGAAATAGACAGAAATGTAGCATGATCTCACAAATGCCTTTGTCTCAAAATTAGTGCGAGACGGACTGTACGATACACAGTCAATACGCGCTCAAGCACATTTCATCAGAATAACTTTATAACAGATAGTTTTTCCTTAAATCACATATAAATTCATTTGTTTTATGAAATCGTTCAAAGCAGGCTGACTAGCTTTTTTTCGAAAAAATCTCAGAAAACAATCTATGAAAATTCGAAATTTAAAACAGAATTCAAGCCATATCATAATTTATGCAAACCATTTAAATTCAATTTATAAAATTTGATTGTTCAACTAAGCTAAAATCTCTAATTTTCAGAGTCATAAAATTCGACCTAGTATTTTCGGTACTGCGAAATTCAACCTAAATTTTATATCTACAAATATACGAAAATTACACATATTTATCTCTAGCAGCGATGAGAATTTTCCTTACCTGAGTGTCTGTCTGCAGTCCTCAATTGCCTCAACGTAGCGAGTTGGTGGGTCCGATCCACTCGGGTTATTTCTGTCGGAGTCATTTTCCTCGAGTTTCCAAATTTCTCCGTGCCTTCTCTCCTGTCTCCATATATATATATACTCTCTCTTTTTTTTTTAATTTTCTCACCACTCCCTTGTTCTCCTTCTTCTTCTTCTTCTACGTTGGCACTGTTCATTTCATTTTTTCTTCTCTGTTTCCAGATTTTTGGCTTCGTTTCACCGCATCACCGGCTGCCATCTCCTCTTTCATTGTTCTTGGTTTCAGTCCGGCTTTGGTGACCCCCCCTCTGTTCACTCCGTTACCAGCTCCCACGTATGGCCTCCGCCATTCTTCACCTCTGCCTCTTTCGGTCCCTTGCTCTATTTTGTTCTCTGCTTTCGCCACCAACCGAACCAGTCGTTAGTTTCCTCTTTAGCTCTGTTCTGACTTCCTTCTTTTCCTTCACTGGACAGGAGCTACTGCTCCCCCTTTCCTTCTCCTACTTCGATTTACTCTCCCTCTTCCTCGTACTATCTTTCTCTTGGCTTCACGCTACTGTCTCCTTCTCTATTCTGCCTTCCTATTCCTTTTTCCTTCTTTCCTCAACCATCAACCACCTCAAAGGCACCCAAAACAACTCTCACAACCACCGTCTATCCTGCTTCTGTTTTCTTCATTTCCCGATTCGGTTTCTCCTTGCTCCAACCCCGTTTAAGTTTCCTAACACTCCAAGGTACTAGCTACTGCCATTCCCTCTGCTTCAACTTCTAGGTTTTCTAGCTTTATTTTCTTCTCCTTCCCTGCTTCAAGATTTCTTCCTCAGTTTCATTTCTATTTCCATTTCAGTTTTCTTTCTTTCTCTCCTCGACCTCGAAAGCTTCCTGGATTGACAATGGTGGCTGGACAAAGTCTTGTTCCTTCTTTCCAACTGGCCACCACCATAGCTCACTCTTTCGTCTACCCAATCTCTGCCTCTCGCTTTCTCTCTCGCTTATCCAGTTGCATAAGAAAGGAGGGTCTCGCCCCGGATACTGCTCTATCCAAAATGGTTGAGCTCCTCTGTTTTTAGCTCACCAAAATCCAAACATCCTTTCCCTTCAGTTTTTAGAGTAAGCCTTAGCCTTCCTCTTCCTCTTTTTCGGTTCTATATTTGTCACTTACAATTCCTTGTGTTTGTTCATTCCAACTCCAACAACCTGTTTCTACAATCAGTGCACCTCATTTATCCAGCCAGCAACCTCATGTTCTTGCTGCTGCAGTTTTCAGCAGCAGTCACGTGAATTTGCTAGGCCGTCCCACGTCTCTTTTATTCTCCATTCCCTTCATTTCCAGGCCATCACCCCCGGTCAACTACCAACTTCTCCCATTATTGTTTTCACCAAACCATTTCAGGTCTTTCAGCAGGCAGCACACCTACTCTCTTCCTTATTCTTTTCACTATTGCTGCTTCAGTAGTTCTTACATATATATATATATATATATATATATATATATATATATTATCTACCATACGTTTTCCTGCTGTCGCACCTGTCGTTGGTCAATTTTAGCTCCCCATTATCCACCAGATTTTCAGGCCACTCCCCTCTTTCTCTTTCGGTTTGTTTCCGACTTTCACGTTTTCTTCTCTAGCTAACCGGTCAGGTTATAGCCATCACAATTCTGCTTCCTCTATTTTCGGTCCACTTCAGTTGAAATCAATTCATGCCCCTCTTTCTTCTTTTCTTTCTTCCACTGAGATTCGTTGCCATTATTTTTCTCCTTCATTCTTCCTGCTGCAATTTACTGCAGCAGGCGTGAGCCTCACGAGTTTGGCTTCATTGGAAGCCAAACCACGTACTTTGCAATCTCCTTTCCTCTTCATCGTGTAAGAGATATATATATATTGTGAAACCCAGATTTTCCCACTATGTTCATTAATTGGAATCATAAGATGGATGATTTAGGATATATGAATGTGAATGATGTAGTGGAGGTATGAAAATATGAAATTTAAATGAGAAAAGATAGTGAGTCCGAGAAGGAAAATCGGTCTAATTGGTCTCGAACGTGTAGAAAGGTAAAATGGTCAAAAAATCCTAATTTCGGTGTAAATTCGATAAGAAAATTTCATTAAAAATATGGATTTAGGAAATCTTGATCGATAAAGAAGAAATTATGAAATTTTGAGTCCAATTGGTCAAGATACGAAGATATTACGAATTTTCGTAATTTTCGCTCGGAACATTATCCCGAAAATATGCGAAAAATACACCGAAAAAGTTAAAATAAATTAAATTTATTAAATTAATTAATAAATAAAATAAAATATAATTTTTGAGATATTTTGTGTAATTTATTATATTTTATTTGATTAAAATAAAATATAATAAAATATAATAAAATATATTAAAAAAAAAAATGAAACTCTGTCGCGCGAAACAGAGTCGCGCGACAGAGAGGGAATGGGGGATCGGGAAAATCCGATCCTCCCAAATTCTTACTCCCCCGACAAGGACGCCATCGAAGGAGTGACCCGACAAGACCACCCGAGCTCGTCGGCACCAACAGCTGAGGAGAAATGGTGACCGACGAGAGAAAGAGAGAGAAAGAGAGAAACAGAGAGAGAAGGAGCGAGAAAGAGAGAGAAAGAGAGAGAACGGAGGTGGACGGAGGCCAGAGGAAGGGAGAGGGCCTCACCACCGACCAGGAAAAGGGTCGATCTACCACTGTCGGCGACGAAAACAGTCGAAAACGGTGGAAATGAAAGACACCACCGACGTCGAGGGAGAAGAAGCCGGACCAACCATTTTTCGACCAGCCATGGCGAAACCGAGGCCAGATCCAAGCTTCGCGAGGTCCCACGGAGCCACTGACGACGGAAGCAGGCGAAGAATCGATCGACGAAGCACCGAACCGACCGAATTGGACTGAATCGGATCGGTCTGAATCGGGCTGAACCGGTTCAGCTAAGAAAGAGGGGAAAAAAGGAGAAAAAGGAAAGAAAAAAAGAAAAGGGAAAAATTTTCGGTGATACACTGGACTTCGGGCAAGTCGGTAAGAGGTCAAAAGTGATCGATTTAATTTTTGAAAAATTTATTTAAATTATATTTGATCAAAAATTCACCCGGAATTAAATATATAATTATGCAGTTCGACGATAAATCTCGTACGTGAGCCTAATCGAACTTCGATTTGTGCACCATCACATAATCTTGGGTAAGTAAAACTCATTTACGACAGTTTACATAATTATCGTGTATTAAAAATTTATTTTATGAGTTACGGATTAAATTCTGCATTTACTGGATTAAAATGAGATTTTTAATTAAATTGTCGTAAATGATATACGGGCTATTCAAAGAGTCTAGAAAAAGGTCCAATAAGTACTGATGGGCCCAGTGAGCCCAATAGGGCTTGATGAAAGAATTAATAAGTGGAAACAGGCTTAAAACGGATTAAGGCCCATTAAGGTGCAATCAGGCCCAATAAGAGAGAAATTGGCCCAATTAGCTAAATCGACAGTAGTAAATATGAGAAAATGTTTATTGAGTTAAATACGTTTAAAAAGAGGTTTATACCGATCAAACCGAGCAAAAAGAGTAAAATCGATTCAAAGTCAACTTTTGGTCTAAGCTTTGATATAATCACATATTTGGATATGTTGAAATGAATTTAAGTCATATGTGATAAGTTGAACTTGTTTTGCAGCAGCTCGGTCTATCGACACATTTTACGAGGTAAACCCGAGCATCAAGGAAAGTGCTCTACATCAGTCGCTAAGAGGTAAGGGATATAATTTAGAGTAGCGTTAGTACTCCTTCACCCTTACCAACTGTTTATGTATGAGAATTGAATGAGATTTTACGAAATAGATTTCCAACTATATTCAAATCGAAACCAAAACCATTTTCCGAGTTTTCAGCATTTTATATATATGAGATACATTTTTACAGCTTACATGTTTATAAGAGTGATTTTTCACTTCTAAAACGAAAAGATAGTGTTTTCATGTGAGATTACGGGTTAAAGTCCCGATATGTTTTATGAAACCATGTTTTCATGATACGAGTTAAAGTCCCGAAACAGCTTTTAAGCTATATTTTCACTGTACGAGTATGAGTCCCAAGAAATAACTATTATACCTGTGCTTTCCATATTTACACGGGCTAGAGTCCCGCAATGATTTATGAAAACTATGTTTTCTATGAGAAACGGGCTAGAGTCCCGTAATAATTTATGAAAACTATGTTTTCTATGAAAAATGGGTTAGAGTCCCGTAACGATTTTGAGAATCGGGATAGAGTCCCGTAATGATTTTTAATACACGGGTATGAGGTCCGAAATGATTTTGATAAAATGGGTAAGAGGCCCAAAATGAATTTTTGTGGGGTAAAAAGGCATGATATGACGATAGTCAGAGGATCTGGGGTCGATCTCGTATAGAAACGATCGAGGATCTACCTAGCCGACGGCCAGAGAACGAGCAGGCTCTGACTTGATATGAGAACGTGCGCATAGTCCACACTTGGTGATGCACGTGAGTTCATGCGTATAGTCCCCATTTAGTGGTGCACGAGAGATAGGGCAGTGTACGACCCTGATCCAGTCCTACGGCTCCCATGTACAATGGCCATATGTACCTATGAAGAACGTCCTATGGGACCAGATGTATGATATCCTTCGGGACTAGTAAATGAGACGATTGCCTGACCCTACACGATGAATTGACGGAATGATATATATATATATATATATGTTTTCGCACATTTCAAGCTACATGTTTTATGATTTTATTGAGCACAGATTTTCTATGATGAGATTTTAAAGGTAGCCATGAGTATGTTTTACGAAATGTGCATATGACAATACAATTTCATTTTCAAAGTGATAAACATGTTATGATATGCATGATTAAGTTTTGAGATGCTTTTTACTTGTTTACACGAAGTGATATGCATACTATATATGAGTTTTACCAAAAAGATGCATGATGTGTAAACTTATGATTTAAGCATGTTTTTACTGCTTTTATGAAATGTAAGCATCTCTACTCCACTGCATAAGTATGCTTATTTGTAAAACCATGAGTTTTACCATGTTTTTGAGTATTTAAAGCTATTTTAAATGTATCTCTTACTGAGTCTGAAAAACAGACCCCCCTCCTCTCCATCTCCCAGATTATTTATAGCGAGTCTACTGCACATACGAGACTGTGGTCGTTGACAAGGTAGTCCGACCTTTCATCGGATACTTTCGTAGCCTTGAGGTACAGTCTTACTCGTATTTCAGACATGTAATACAGAATAGACACTATTGTATATAATAGTCGGGATGTAATAGTTGTAAATGATTATATATATATATATACACACAGAGTTTTAATTACGCAGAAGGTTTGTGATGAAATGTGTTGAGTTAATGTATTTTGAAATGACAAAACAAGTTAATTCAATAATGTTAAGATGATATACAAACATGTTTAGAAGTGATTAGTACCAGAACTTAGAGTTCTGCTGATGAGAGATCGATCTGGGGTATGAGAGATCGATCTCCTGGGTTTTTAATTGATGAGAGATCGATCTCAGGAAGTAAGAGATCGATCTGCCTAGCCTTAAAACGTTGTAAAGGCATTCAGGAAGAATGAGATCGATCTGCAAGGGTTAAGAGATCGATCTGGCTAATGCTAGAGTTGAGAGATCGATCTGGTAAGGAAGAGATCGATCTCCTCAAAGTCAGAGAGCTAAAGAGATCGATCTGTGTTGTTGAGAGATCGATCTTGCTTCAAACAGAGAGTTAAGGAGATCGATCTGCCTATTCGACAGATCGATCTGCCTCATTACTTTTAAACTAACAGATCGATCTGCTAACCTATGAGATCGATCTCCTTGTGTATTTGTGCTTCAATCTTGCAGGATTTATAACTAAGAGATCGATCTGGGCAAGAAGGCAGATCGATCTGGCACTCTACTGGAGGCACCAAACGGCTAGTTTTTGCAAAAACACAACGGGAAGAATAGCATTTAATGCTCCAACTACCCATCCTTCAGTATTTAACCAAGCATTGAAGACAAAGAGAAATGGGACACTATTGCTGCATATTCCAAACATTCTCAAGCTTTAATTCTTTCATTCTTTGTGTCCCTATTGCTTATTGATTGAGAATCATTGTAAAAGCTTAAGTGCAAAATAGCTACACTTGTCCTACCACTTTAAAGCATTAAATTGTATTCAGTCTTATCTTAAAAGAGAAGAGGATTGTTCCTCAGTGAGAGTATATTGTAAGAGGCCGAATACTTTTTCTGTATTGCCAAAGGTAGTGAGGTTATTCCTTAACCTGTAAAAGGAAATTTGTAAGCTCTATTGAAAGAGAGAAAGAAAACACTTGACAAGAAGGTCAAGAAGAGAGGACGTAGGCAAGAGTTGGCCGAACCTCTATAAGTGACTGTGTTTGTTTCTCTTCCCTTCTCTCTGCATTAAATTGTTATATTACACTGTTTTATTCATTATCATTTGTGTTTGAATTGTAATTAATTTAAAATCTACCATAATAGTTAGAAAACCGATTCACCCCCCTCTCGGTAGAGCCAACAATTGGTATCAGAGCTAGGACTCTTTAATCACGTAGGAACAACTTCCTAAGAGTTAGAAAACGATCAAATGGCTCTTAACAATGTAGCAACTAGTTTGATAGGAGAGGGGCACTCCACGGTTAGACCTCCCATGTTCAATGGTGAACATTATTCATATTGGAGGACTAGGATGATGCTATTCATTCAAGCAAATGACTATGAAGTATGGAGAATTATAGTTAAGGGACCTCAAATCCCTACAAAGAAAATAGAGGGAAGAGATATCCCCAAAGAAGAAGATGAATGGGATTCTAATGACATTAAATGTGCACAACTAAATGCTAAAGCTATGCACACATTATTTTGTGCTTTAGGTCCTAATGAATATAATAGAGTATCCGGGTGTGATAATGCCAAGCAAATATGGGATAAATTGGCAATAACTCATGAGGGTACAACCCAAGTGAAGGAGACAAAAGTAGGTATGCTCACACATGATTATGAGCTTTTTAGAATGAAGGAAGGAGAATCGATTAGTGATATGTTCACTAGATTTACAGATGTAATTAATGGACTAAAGTCCTTAGGAAAAATATATTCTAACATTGAAATGGTAAAGAAAATTTTAAATAGCTTACCTAAATCATGGGAAGCTAAAGTGACAGCAATAGAGGAATCTAAGGATCCACACACATTGTCCTTAGATGAACTAATAGGTTCCTTGCTAACTTATGAGATGAAGCTTAAAAGAAATGAAGAGCCACCCAAGAAAGTGGGAGTTGCTCTAAAATCCACTGCTGAAAAGGAGATTAAAAATGAGAGTGGCAGTGAGGAGGATATTGAGATGGCAATGTTTGCCAAAAGATTTAATAAATTCATGAGGATGAGAGCTGGTAATAGCAATAGGAGAAACAATAGGAGAGAACAAGAGGAAGTAGGTAGAAAAGACTCTATTGTGTGTTATGAATGTAAAAAACCTGGACACATAAAATTTAACTGCCCTCTTCTCAAAAGATCTAATGATAGGTTTCATAAAAAGAAGGCAATGGTAGCAACATGGAGTGACAATGACTGCTCCGATGATGAATCAAATGAGGACATTGCCAACCTATGCTTCATGGCTATTGATGATGATGAAAAGGTAACTTCTAATATCAATGAATACTCTTTTGATGAACTGCAAGATGCATTTGATGATTTAGCATTAGAGTATGAATCTATGAGCATGAAGTATAAAAAGTTAATATCTAAATTAAAAAGGGAAAATGAGATAATGTTAAAAGATAAATTGGAATGTGAGAAGAAACTAGAGATTGCAAATCTAGAAATGTGTGACCTTAAGGAGAAAAATAGCAATTTACATAACTCCTTTAATAGATTTCACATGGGGCAACAAAAGCTAGATAGCATGTTAGAAACCCAAAGGGCATTTTTTGACAAAAATGGCTTAGGGTATAATGCACAAAGTAGGGAGACCCATCTTAAGAGTTTTATTGCTAGGAAGAGCATGAATAAACCTGCAATTACTTGTTCATATTGTAATAAGAAGGGACATAAGTCACATTATTGCAATATAAAGATGAGGAATCTTAAAGGAAAAATTGTAAAAAGGATATGGATTCCAAAAGAGGTAATTCATTCCAAGGACTGCAATGCATTAGCAAAATGGATCCCAATGGGATCAAGAATTTCATTTACTAACCTCCAAGGACCCAAGAGAATTTGGGTACCTAAGACTTGAGTGTGTTTATTCTTTTTGTTGTAGGTGATTGAGCATAGCCACAAAGCTAAAACAAAAGAAGCTTGGTACTTAGATAGTGGATGCTCAAGGCACATGACGGGTGATAAAAGCCATTTCAATTCCTTCAAATCGAAAATTGGTGGAGAAGTCACTTTTGGGGACAACTCCAAAGGCCAAGTGGAAGGAAGTGGCTCAATAGGTAATGATCACTTCTCTTTAGAAAAAGTATTACTTGTTAGGGGTCTAAAGCATAACTTACTAAGCATTAGTCAACTTTGTGACAAAGGTTACAAAGTAATTTTTGATTGCATGAAATGTAATGTTATAGATCCTAAGTCAAATAAAATTCTTCTTCTAGGTCATAGGCAAGGTAACATATATATAGTCTACCTTAATGAACTCAAAAATGAAAACATATGCTTAATGGTAGATAACAAAAAGGAATCTTAGTTATGGCATAGAAGACTAGGTCATGCTAGCATGCATGTGCTATCCAAATTAGCTAGAAAGGATCTAGTTATAGGCTTACCCAAAATACCCTTTGATCATGAAGAAATATGTGAAGCTTGTGTCAAAGGGAAACACAAGAGGACAACTTTTAAGCCTAAGAATAGTGTATCCACCACTAGGCCTCTTCAATTACTGCACTTAGACTTGTTTGGACCAACTAGAACCACTAGCCTAGGTGGGAAACACTATGGTTTTGTAATAGTTGATGATTACACTAGATACACTTGGGTGTTCTTTTTGAGAGTAAAAAATGAAGCCTTAGAGAAATTCATAACTTACTCAAAGGTGACTCAAAATGAAAAAGGATATACAATAACAAGCATTAGAAGTGATCATGGCAAAGAATTTGAAAATATAGGATTTGATGAGTATTGCAATGATCAAGGAATTAGCCATAATTTTTCAGCCCCTAGGACACCACAACAAAATGGTGTAGTTGAGAGAAGAAATAGAACTTTGGAAGAGATGGCTAGGACCATGTTATGTGAAAATAACTTGCCAAAGTACTTTTGGGCTGAAGCTATAAACACATCATGTTATATAATTAATAGAGCTATGATAAGACCCATGCTAAAGAAAACTCCTTATGAGCTCTACAAAGGCAAGAAGCCTAACATTAGTTACTTCCATCCTTTTGGCTGCAAATGCTTTGTTCTAAATAATGGAAAAGATAACTTAGGAAAATTTGATGCCAAGAGTGATGAGGGAATATTTCTAGGATATTCATTGAATTCAAAGGCCTTTAGAATATATAACAAAAGAACATTAGTGGTTGAAGAGTCTATTCATGTTATATTTAATGAATCAAATAATATATCTAAAGATTCAACCAATGATGAAAATGTTGGAATATTTGATGAAGGCTTAGAAGATGACTTTCTAGAAAAGCTTGACTTAAATAAAGAAGATGAAGAAGAAATAGAGGTTTTAGAAAGAGAGCCTAGAGCACCAAGAGAGTTAGGATATGAAAAAGATTGTGAAATAGTAGGAAATCCAACTCTTGGAGTTAGAACTAGATCATCCTTAAGGAATATGTGCCAATATATAGCCTTTGTATCTCAAATTGAACCTAGGAATGTCAATGAAGCCTTAGAAGACAATAATTGGTTCCTAGCAATGCAAGAAGAATTAAATCAATTTGAGAGAAGCAAAGTATGGAAACTAGTTCCTAGGCCTAATGATCACTCAATAATTGGAACTAAATGGATATTCAAGAACAAGATGGATGAAAATAGTGTGATCGTAAGGAATAAGGCTAGGCTAGTTGCTCAAGGCTATAGACAAGAGGAAGGCATAGACTATGATGAAACATATGCACCAGTAGCTAGATTAGAGGCAATAAGAATGTTACTTGCCTTTGCATGTTATAAAGATTTCAAGTTATATCAAATGGATGTAAAGAGTGCATTCTTGAATGGTTTCATTAATGAAGAAGTCTATGTAGAGCAACCTCCCGGATTTGAAAATCATGAATTTCCTGAACATGTTTTCAAATTATCTAAGGCACTTTATGGGTTAAAACAAGCTCCTAGAGCTTGGTATGAAAGGTTGTCAAAGTTCTTAATAGAAAAAGGGTTCTCAAGAGGAAAGGTAGACACCACATTATTCATAAAAAATAAAAATAAGGACTTACTAGTTGTACAAGTATATGTAGATGATATTATTTTTGGTTCAACTAATGAGTCTTTATGCCAAGAATTTGCTAAGATCATGCAAGGAGAATTTGAGATGAGCATGATGGGAGAACTCACATTCTTCTTGGGACTTCAAGTGAAGCAAACAAAGGATGGAACATTCATCAATCAAGCAAAGTACACCAAGGACTTGCTCAAGAGATTTGGGATGGACAATTGCAAACCTCAAACCACTCCGATGGGCACCAACATCAAGCTTGACAAAGATGAAAGTGGTAAGTGTGTAGACACTAAACTCTATAGGTCTATGATTGGTTCTTTGCTCTATTTAACTGCTAGTAGACCAGATATATTGTTTAGTGTGTGCCTTTGTGCTAGATTTCAATCATCTCCTAGGGAATCACATCTATTGGCAACTAAGAGAATCTTTAGATACCTCAAAGACACTCCCTCACTAGGACTTTGGTACCCCACGGACTCTACTTTTGCCCTTCATGCATTTTCAGATGCTGATTTTGGAGGCTGCAAAATAGATAGGAAAAGTACTTCAGGTACTTGCCAATTCTTAGGAAATAGGTTAATTTCTTGGTTCTCCAAGAAGCAAAACAGTGTAGCTCAGTCCACAACTGAAGCTGAATATATAGCAGCTGGTAGTTGTAGTGCTCAAGTGTTGTGGATTAAACAACAAATGAGAGATTATGGTATTGACATGAACAAGTGTCTATTAAATGTGATAATACCAGTGCCATTAATCTGTCTAAGAATCCTATACAACACTCCAGAACCAAGCACATAGAAATTAGACATCACTTTCTTAGAGACCATGTACAAAAAGGGGATATAATTTTAGAGTACATTGACACTCTACATCAAATAGCTGATATATTCACCAAACCCCTTGATAGAGATAGGTTTTGTATCCTTAGAGGTGAATTAGGACTCATGGATAAGCCTTAGGATTTTTTGTGTTTCAAAAATCTTGGTTTCAAATTGATTTTAAATGAGTTCTTGCAAAGATTTTCTGGCAATGAGGATGAGAGATCGATCTCCTTGCAATATAGATCGATCTCCATACCTCCAACAAGCCTAAATCATCAAGGTTAAGCTAAGCAGATCGATCTTCTAACCATAAGATCGATCTCCTTACGTCTCTGTTTAAAGGCAGATCGATCTGTCCACACGACAGATCGATCTCCTCAAGCTTCCGCATTCTACAGATCGATCTTTGCATTTGGAAGATCGATCTGCCTAAGCCTCTGTTAAACGACAGATCGATCTGTGTGTAACAGATCGATCTCCTTAAGCCTCTGTTTGTGACCAGATCGATCTGGCCTTACGACAGATCGATCTTCCTTGGCTTTCTGTAAATGACAGATCGATCTGTCGCCTCGACAGATCGATCTCCTGTGCCCTGGACTATAAATACCCGCGTAAAATTCCCAAATTTCAGAAACCCAATTTTCAAATTCCCAAATCTCCCTCGCATCTTTTCCTCCGATTCCTCCTCAGATCGATCTCTGTACGGTCCTCCTTGCGTCTCGGTGTCAAAATCTGGTATTGTAACCAACATCTCTTACTGATTTTTTCAAAATCTATCTTCAATTTGTGTTCATTTTGATTCTAGGTCAAACCTAGGTACTGTTTCATTGCTTTTCTCGTTGTTGAATCCATTTAGTGCCTCTTTAGAATCTAGAATCATGCCTAGGAAGTCAGTAGCAAACAAACCTCCTAGAACCACAGGAGAGGCAGGTTCCTCATCACAACCCATTCCTCCACCTCCTATCGCTTCCTTCAATCGGTGTTTTAAAACACCAGCAAAAAGAAAGCGGTATGAGGAATATTTTTCAACCATGCCAATCAAGCATTGGCGCACTATCGATTTTTCATTCCTCAATCACATAGACTTTCCCTACATGTCAAAGTTTGAGGAATTTGGTTGGACAAACTTCTTGAGAATCAACACTCATGTCCCTCCAAATCTCGTTCGCGCATTCTTTTCCAATGCCGAACTCGTTTATGACCCCGATGACACCTGCAAAATCCTAGCCTTCAAAACCTTCGTCATGGGTCAATCCATTATAATTGACTCTGAAGTTCTAGCCAGAGTGTTTGATATACGCGATGGAGGCTTAACAAATGAGGATGAGGAAGTCCCCTTTGCGTTTGAACTCCCCGGAGACAAGGCGAGTAACCTTCCAATGCACCTTCGGTTACTCCACCTCATAATCTCGTGGAACCTCCGCCCTTTCGGTACTCGTCACTCTACCGTTAGGCGTCTAGATCGTTTTTGGCTCCATCACATTCACACCACAAGCCAAAAACCTAACCTTCCTCACTTTATATACGAAGATTGGCTGAAGATTGTGCGTGGCCAAGCTACCACAATAGTTTTTCCACAACCAGTGCTTATCTTCTCCACCGCCTTGGTATCAACTGCAGCGGCGAAACTGGCGAACTCCCATCTCCCAAAAGCGTGCTTAACATTGGGACCCTACATCATATGGGGTACTACAAAGATTTTCGGGGAGAGTGGACGAAAAAGCAAGAACAGCAACCTGCTGAGGTTGAGGAGGACCCCACTGATGAACCAGCACACCAACCTGCTGCACCAGCTGCGGAACCATCGGCTCCGCCCACTGCACCAACATCGTCTCCTGCTGAATTGGAGATGCTCATAACGATGGTGACGGACCTCAGTCAGCAGATTAATGACGGCTTTGCCACTCAGCGGCGTATGATCGAGCACTTAACCCAACGAGTGGATAGGATTCAAGAGACTCAAGAGGCGATGTTCGATGAGCTCCAAGTAACACGCACGCATGTTGAGAATCTTATGGATCGTGATCCTCCCTCACAATAGGCATTAGGTGCTTAGATTTAGTGTAGTTACAACATTGTTAAGCTACTTGATGTTATCTGTGAAAAATTTGCTTGAATGAAATGTGATATTTGGTGAGTTAATGAAAATGTTGATTTTGAAATGCCATGAATCTTCTCTTTAGTATGTGATTGATATGACAAAAAGGGGGAGAAGAAACATGTGTTGTGGTTGTGTTAAAGGTTTAAAAGAATGATTTAATTGAATGATTTAATTGAGGGGGAGTTATGATTTAATTGAGGGGGAGTTAAGATTTAACTGAGGGGGAGTTAAGTTATTAACAAAGTCAAAAGCTCACAAAAAGGGGAGTTTTGCAAAATCACTAAACATGTTTAAATTGATGAGTTTTGTCATGTCAAAAAGGGGGAGATTGTTGAGTTAATGTATTTTGAAATGACAAAACAAGTTAATTCAATAATGTTAAGATGATATACAAACATGTTTAGAAGTGATTAGTACCAGAACTTAGAGTTCTGCTGATGAGAGATCGATCTGGGGTATGAGAGATCGATCTCCTGGGTTTTTAATTGATGAGAGATCGATCTCAGGAAGTAAGAGATCGATCTGCCTAGCCTTAAAACGTTGTAAAGGCATTCAGGAAGAATGAGATCGATCTGCAAGGGTTAAGAGATCGATCTGGCTAATGCTAGAGTTGAGAGATCGATCTGGTAAGGAAGAGATCGATCTCCTCAAAGTCAGAGAGCTAAAGAGATCGATCTGTGTTGTTGAGAGATCGATCTTGCTTCAAACAGAGAGTTAAGGAGATCGATCTGCCTATTCGACAGATCGATCTGCCTCATTACTTTTAAACTAACAGATCGATCTGCTAACCTATGAGATCGATCTCCTTGTGTATTTGTGCTTCAATCTTGCAGGATTTATAACTAAGAGATCGATCTGGGCAAGAAGGCAGATCGATCTGGCACTCTACTGGAGGCACCCAAGGGCTAGTTTTTGCAAAAACACAACGGGAAGAATAGCATTTAATGCTCCAACTACCCATCCTTAAGTATTTAACCAAACATTGAAGACAAAGAGAAATGGGACACTATTGCTGCATATTCCAAACATTCTCAAGCTTTAATTCTTTCATTCTTTGTGTCCCTATTGCTTATTGATTGAGAATCATTGTAAAAGCTTAAGTGCAAAATAGCTACACTTGTCCTACCACTTTAAAGCATTAAATTGTATTCAGTCTTATCTTAAAAGAGAAGAGGATTGTTCCTCAGTGAGAGTATATTGTAAGAGGCTGAATACTTTTTCTGTATTGCCAAAGGTAGTGAGGTTATTCCTTAACCTGTAAAAGGAAATTTGTAAGCTCTATTGAAAGAGAGAAAGAAAACACTTGACAAGAAGGTCAAGAAGAGAGGACGTAGGCAAGAGTTGGCCGAACCTGTATAAGTGACTGTGTTTGTTTCTCTTCCCTTCTCTCTGCATTAAATTGTTATATTACACTGTTTTATTCATTATCATTTGTGTTTGAATTGTGATTAATTTAAAATCTACCATAATAGTTAGAAAACCGATTCACCCCCCTCTCGGTAGAGCCAACAAAATGAGATCCTGGAAATGAAAAAGATTTTAAATCTAGACATGGACAAGAAAACAACATAGTTAATGGATAAAAAGTTTAAATTAGCCCCATTTTTTCGCACTTCCGGGGCGTGACAGTTTACATGGTATCAGAGCAAATGTTGTGTAGTACTGTCGTGTCTAGTAATAAGAGTGTATTACATTCCAATGTGTCTATGCATGTCTGGTAATAAAGTAAGCTTACCTATCAAAGTATTACTTAATTTATGGATTATGTACAAATAGTAGATCGCTAATCATGAGTGGTAGACAGAGCCGTTCACAGAGACGAGCTCAACTCGCTCCACCATCTTCCCCTCAACCCGAGAGCCCTACTGATAGAATGAAGAGACTGTACATGGTATGAGGGAAAGACTTACAACCTTTACCACTATGTTTACCCAGCAGTTTGGGGTACGTACACCTGATACGGAGACAACTACTTTTACGCCTAATCTTCTTCCCCCACTAGTTCCTCTAGTAGCCCCAGCCCTCAGCCAGCAGTTCCCCAGCATAGGGATGATAGAGAGACTTAGAGGGTGCAAGATTTCTTGAGCATGCATCCTCCGGAGTTCACAAGGCTTAAGGACCCGGTAAAGGCTGAGGAGTGAATCGTTGATATTGAGGCGATATTTCAGTTTTTGGGGTGTACTGATAGGGAGAGAGTGACTATGGCGGGTTAAATGATGAATGGACAAGTTACGTTTTAGTGTTGATGCACACATATGATATTAGCTGAGGATCCCTCAGAGATCACATGGAATGTTTTCTTAGTCGCATTTCGAGAGCAGTATGTACTGCTTGCAGCTTGAAAGAAGATGTGGCAGAGTTTTTGATTTGTAACAGGGAAGTTTTACAGTAGACAAGTATGAGAACGGATTTACAACCCTAATGAGATACGATCTAGAGACAGTTAAAGATCCCAAGCGTCGGACATAGAGATTTTTGGCAGGATTGAGATATGGGATCGGAGATAAGCTGTTGGGTCAGAATATCGTAGATTTCAAAGATGCTCTGAGGCGAGCCCAGGAGATAGAGAGGGGCTTAGACATTACTCAAGCAAAGCATGGTTTCAGGAGTTTGGGCATTGATAAAGGGGAAGAGAGCAGTTACTTCTCGACATGATTTGAGAGGGGGTCAGCCCAAGAGATAGAGGGTGGAAGGACCTTAGATAGGGGCTGGTAAGCTCAAGACTACAGTTGGTGCCGCAGGTATGATTAAAGGCCTTGAGATAAGAGTCCCACGATGCAAGACATGTGGCAATATTCACACTGGACCTTGCCACGCAGGTACATTTACTTGCTATAGATATAGTGAAGTAGGACACTTGATGAGAGAGTGTCTACTTATGAGATCTCAAGAACCTCGTGAGGCACCTAGACAGATAGAGAGACCGACTCAAACTCCACAAAGGAGAGCCACAGCCGCAGACAAGGGTAAGAAGGCTGTCTCCCAGGGTCGAGTGTATGCCTATAACCAGGAAACAACAGATACATCCTCCGATGCTATCCGAGGTACTCTCCTTGTTTGTAATCATGAAGCACATGTACTGTTTGACCCAGGTTCCACACACTCGTTTGTGTCACCATAATTTGCATGTAAGTTTCATAGGAAACCTGGAGTTACTAGATTACATGTTGCACATAAGTACACCTATGTACGAGATACAGAAAACAGATATGATATGTAAAGCTTGTGATATGATGGTAGGAGATAAGAAGTTGTTAGCAGATCTAGTATGGTTGAATATGCAAGACTTTGATGTAATATTAGGCATGGATTGGTTAGCTACCAATCGTGTAAGTCTAGACTGCTACACTAAGACCATAACTTTCTCCTTACCAGAAAAGTTCAGTGTTTGTTTGATTAGAAAGTAATAAAAGTGCATAGTGTTAAAGTTATGAAATGATATGATGTTTATGTATGAGATTGACGTATGTTGTTTGATTGTATGAAGGATACATTACCTTTTCTGATGAGAGTCAGAACCACGAAGTATATAGGATGTTTCGGTGGTATGTGAGTTTCTCAAAGTATTCCCAAAAGACTTAGCAGGGTTACCACCCGAGAGAGAAGTTGAGTTTGTCATTGAGCTAATATTAGATACTCAACCCATCTCCAAGCCACCTTATCAAATAGAATTGGTAGAGTTGGAAGAATTAAAGAAGCAATTGCAAGATTACTCGATAAGGGGTTTATAAGGCCTAGTGTGTCACCATGCGGTGTACCAGTACTATTTGCCAGAAAGAAGGATGGTACTTTCTGTCTATGTATAGACTACAGGCTTTTGAATAAAGCAACAATTGAGAATAAGTATCCCTGTCAAGGATAGATGACTTATTTGATCAGCTGAGAGGGGCTTCAGTGTTTTCAAGGATAGACTTGAGATCGGGTTAACATCAGCTAAGGATTAAGGAGGCTGATGTACCGAAGACAACATTCCGAACTTGATATGGGCACTATGAGTTCCTAGTTATGCCATTTTGGATTGACTAATGCCCCAACTGCATTCACGAGTCTTATGAACGATGTCTTCCGAGAATACTTGGATAGATTTATGATAGTATTTATCGATGACATCCTGATTTATTCTAGATCTCGGGAAGAGCACGAACAACATTTAAGGACTGTGCTCCGGACTCTTCGTGAGAAGAAACTATAAGGTAAATTTAGTAATTGTGCCTTCTGGCTAGATCAGATTGCATTCCTCGGACATGTGGTATCTAAGGATGGGGTGTCAGTAGATCTGTCCAAGGTAGATGCAGTATTGAGATGGGAAAGATTGAGGATAGTCACGGAGGTCAGAAGCTTCTTGGGATTGGCATGGTATTACCGACAGATTGTCGAAAAGTTTTCACAGATAATAGTTCCATTAATCAGACTGACTCGTAAAGAGGTTCAGTTTATATGGTCTGAGTAGTGTGAGCAGAGCTTTCAAGAGCTCAAACGTCGGTTGACTACGACACCAGTCTTGACCATTCCGAGTGGTCTGGGGGATTTGTGGTATAAAATGATGCTTCCCACCAGGGTCTCGACTTTGTGCTTATGCAGCATGGTAGAATGGTAGCTTATGGATCCTGTCAGCTAAAGGATCACGAACGTAATCATTCCACTCACGACTTGGAGTTAGCTGCAGTAGTGTTTGCACTCAAGATATAGCGGCATTAATTGTATGGAGAAAGATTTCAGATCTTCGTTGACCACAAGAGTCTTAAGAACTTGTTTAATCAGAAGGAGCTGAATATGAGACAGCGGAGATGGTTAGAGCTCCTGAAAGACTATAACTATGAGATTTTATACCATCCTGGTAAGGCGAACGTAGTAGTCGACGCCCTGAGGAAAAATGGTATGATGTCCTACATGATGATTAAAGAGTGGGACTTATTGGAACAATTCACCAAACTCAGGATCAATATGGATAAGATTGAGCATGGATATATGGCTAGCCTATGGATTGAACCAAGTATACTAGATCAGATTAGAGCTGGATAGCGAAACGATCAGAGGTTACTGGATATGGTTAGCCAGGCAGAGGAGAGATCGCAGTTTGAGTATACGATCAGTGATGATGGATTACTAAGGTCCCAAGGTCGTATCTGTGTGCCACATGATGACACCTTGAGACAGAGCATTCTGAAGGAGTCCCATTATCCTATATGCACCTTGCTCCCGATTTAATGGAACAGGCAACTAAGGGTGTTCAGCTCATATGTGACAGATTGAGGACCGCATAGAAAAGTTATGCCGATGTGCGCAGACGTCCTCTTGAGTTTCAGGTTGGGGACTCCGTATTTGTTAAGGTGTCACCGATGAAGGGTATAGTACGCTTTGAAAAAAAAAAGAGAAAGTGCTACGATTTAAGACTATTCCACTAGTAAAAGTTCTCTGACAACACCACAAGACAGAAGAAGCCACTTGGGAACTAGAGAGCCAAATGAGGGAGAAGTACCCTCACCGGGTTGATGGACCAGCTTGAATTCAGAGGACTGAATTCTTAAAAGGTGGGGAGAAATGTGAAACCCAAATTTTTCCCACTATGTTCATTAATTGAAATCATAAGACGGATGATTTAGGACATATGAATGTGAATGATGTAGTGGAGGTATGAAAATACGAAATTTAAATGAGAAAAGATAGTGAGTCCGAGAAGGAAAATCGGTTTAAATTGGTCTCGAACGTGTAGAAGGGTGAAATGGTCAAAAGATCCTAATTTCGGTGTAAATTCGATAAGGAAATTTCATTAAAAATATGGATTTAGAAAATCTTGATCGATAAAGAAGAAATTGTGGAATTTTGAGTCCAATTGGTTAAGATACGAAGATATTACGAATTTTCGTAATTTTCGCTCGGGACATTATCCCGAAAATATACGAAAAATACACCGAAAAAGTTAAAATAAATTAAATTAATTAAATTAATTAATAAATAAAATAAAATATAATTTTTGAGATATTTTGTGTAATTTATTATATTTTATTTGATAAAAATAAAATATAATAAAATATATTAAAAAAAAAGAATGAAACTCTGTCGCGTGAAACAGAGTTGCACGACAGAGAGGGAATGGGGGATCGAGAAAACCCGATCCTCCCAAATTCTTACTCCTCCGACGAGGACGCCACCGGAGGAGTGACCCGACAAGACAACCCGAGCTTGCTGGCACCGATAGCTGAGGAGAAACGGTGATCGACGAGAGAAAGAGAGAGAAAGAGAGAAATCGAGAGAGAATGAGCGAGAAAGAGAGAGAACAGAGGCGGACGGAGGCCGGAGGAAGGGAGAGGGCCTTGCCACCGTCCAGGAGGAGAGCCGATCTGCCACCGTCGAAGACGAAAACGGCCTAAAACGGTGGAAAGGAAAGACACCACCGGCGTCGAGGGAGAAGAGGCCGGACCGACCACTTTTCGACCAACCATGGCGAAACAGAGGCCAGATCCGAGCTTCGCGAGGTCCCGCGGAGCTGCTGGCGATCGAAGCCGGCAAAGAACCAGCCGACGAAGCACCGAACCGGTCAAACCGAACTAAATCGGACTGAACTGGACCTGTCTGAACCGGGCTGAATCGGACCGAACCGGTTCAGCCAAGAAAGAGGGGAAAAAAGGAGAAAAAGGAAAGAAAAAAAGAAAAAGGAAAAAGGGAAAAAATTTCGGGGATACACCGGACTTTAGGTAAGTCGGTAAGAGGTCAAAAGTGACCGATTCAATTTCTGAAAAATTTATTTAAATTATATTTGATCAAAAATTCACCCGAAATTAAACATATAATTATGCAGTTCGATGATAAAATTGCGTACGTGAGCCCGATCAAACTTTGATTTACGCACCATCACATAATCTCGGGTAAGTAAAGCTCATTTACGACAGTTTATGTAATTATCGTGTATTAAAGATTTATTTTACGAGTTACGGATTAAATTTCGCATTTAGTGGATTAAAGTGGGATTTTTAATTAAATTGTCGTAAATGATATACGGGCTATTTAAAGAGTCTAAAAAAGGCCCAATAAGCACTGATGGGCCCAGTGAGCCCAATAGGCCTTGATGAAAGAATTAATAAGTGGAAACATGCTTAAAACGAATTAAGGCCCATTAAGGTGCAATCGGGCCCAATAAGAGAGAAATTGGTCCAATTAGCTAAATCGACAGTAGTAAATATGAGAAAATATTTATTGAGTTAAATATGTTTAAAACGAGGTTTATACCGATAAAACCGAGCAAAAAGAGTAAAATCGATTAAAAGTCAACTTTTGGTCAAAGCTTCGATATAATCACATATTTGGATATGTTGAAATGAATTTAAGCCATATGTGATAAGTTGAACTTGTTTTGCAGCAGCTCGGTCTATCGAAACATTTTTCGAAGTAAACTCGAGCATCGAGAAAAGTGCTCTACATCAGTCGCTAAGAGGTAAGGGATATAATTTAGAGTAGCGTTAGTACTCCTTCATCCTTACCAACTGTTTATGTATGAGAATTGAATGAGATTTTACGAAATGGATTTCCAACTATATTCAAACAGAAGCCAAAACCGTTTCCCGAGTTTTCAGCATGTTTTATATATATGAGATACATTTTTACAGCATACATGTTTATAAGAGTGATTTTTCACTTCTGAAACGAAAGCATAGTGTTTTCATGTGAGATTACGGGTTAAAGTCCTGATATGTTTTATGAAACCATGTTTTCATGATACGGGTTAAAGTCCCGAAACAACTTTTAAGCTATGTTTTCACAGTACGGGTATGAGTCCCAAGAAATAACTATTATACCTGTGCTTTCCATATTTACACGGGCTAGAGTCCCGCAATGATTTATGAAAACTATGTTTTCTATGAGAAACGGGCTAGAGTCCCGTAATGATTTATGAAAACTATGTTTTCTATGAAAAAACAGGTTAGAGCCCCGTAATGATTTTGAGAATCGGGTTAGAGTCCCGTAATGATTTTTAATACACGGGTATGAGGCCCGAAATGATTTTATTAAAATGGGTAAGAGGCCCAAAATGAATTTTTGTGGGGTAAAAAGGCATGATATGACGATAGTTAGAGGATTTGGGGTCGATCTCGTATAGAGACGATCGAGAATCTACCTAGCCGACGGCCAGAGAATGGGCAAACTCTGACTTGATATGAGAACGTGCGCATAGTCCACACTTGGTGATGCACTGAGTTCGTGCGTATAGTCCCCATTTAGTGGTGCACGAGAGATAGGGCAGCGTACGACCCTGATCCAGTCCTACGGCTCCCCTATACAATGGCCATATGTACCTATGAAGAACGTCCTACGGGACCAGATGTATGATGTCCTTCGGGACTAGTATATGAGACGATTGCTTGACCCTACACGATGAATTGACGGAATGATATATATATGTTTTCGCACATTTCATGCTACATGTTTTATGATTTTATTTAGCACAGATTTTCTATGATGAGATTTTAAAGGTAGCCATGAGTATGTTTTACGAAATGTGCATATGACAATACAATTTCATTTTCAAAGTGATAAGCATGTTATGATATGCATGATTAAGTTTTGAGATGCTTTTTACTTGTTTACACGAAGTGATATGCATACTATATATGAGTTTTACCAAGAAGATGCATGATGTGTAAACTTATTATTTAAGCATGGTTTTACTGCTTTTATGAAATGTAAGCATCTCTACTCCACTTCATAAGTATGCTTATTTGTAAAACCATGAGTTTTACCATGTTTTGAGTATTTAAAGCTATTTTAAATGTATCTCTTACTGAGTCTGAAAAACTCACCCCCTCCTCTCCATCTCCCAAATTATTTACAGCGAGTCTACTGCACATACGAGACTGTGGTCGTTGACAAGGTAGTCCGACCTTTCATCGGATACTTTCGTAGCCCTGAGGTACAGTCTTAGTCGTATTTCAGACATGTAATACAGAATAGACACTATTGTATATAATAGTCGAGATGTAATAGTTGTAAATGATTATATATATATATAAATATACAGAGTTTTAATTACGCAGAAGGTATGTGATGAAATGAGATCCTAGAAATGAAAAAGATTTTAAATCTAGACATGAACAGGAAAACAACATAATTAATGGGTAAAAAGTTTAAATTAGCCTTATTTTTCCGCACTTCCGGGGCGTGACATATATATATATATATATTATCATGTTTCCACCATGCCTTGTCGACTACCCAACTATCGAGTAACATCATCTTCACCACCAAATATACTTCCAATTGGCATGGCAACTTCGGTGGTTGACATTAAAGAATGGAACCATTATTTGATATTAATGTTATTAATTAACTAACAATGATAATACTTTACATTTTATTAAATTACACTATACTTGGTAACATGATACATATATTTTTTTTTGTACTCATTTATGTTAAAAGATTGGATATTTTATTTTATTTAACTCAGTTAAGTTTATCTTGTAAAAATACCGATTCAATTAATTAGACTCTAGTGAGCATATATTTATTCCCAAATTTGTTCACTTAAAACCGAGTACAAGGAAATTTTCACGGAGTTTACAGAATAAAACCCTAAAACTAAAAACAAGCATAAATTAGACCTTAGAAATAAAAAAAGAGGGATTTTGGAAAGCGAACATCTTTGTGTAGAAACTAGATCAAAGAAAGGAAAAATGTTCTTCAAATCTATAGAAACAAGTGAAAAAAATATTAACAATTGTGAAAATTCCAGGATTTATTATTATTATTATTATTATTATTATTATTATTATTATTATTATTATTATTATTATTATTATTAGGAAACAAATAATTGGATTCATTCCAACCTAGATAATTCTCGTTATTATAAAGATTTGGGTAAAATATTACCCTTATCACTATGAGTTAGGTAGTTTCCTTTTGGTGGATGCATAGTTATTTTCTGTCCATTATATACTGTTGTGTAAATTTTCTGAATATATAAGAGGAATAAAAGAATTCCTATTTTTAAAATTCTATTTAGTATTAGAGCTCTCTTTGAAATGGTAGAATTTCTAAAAAATTTATTATGGTTGTAAGAAAAGGCAACTCAACGTCTCAACTTGTTCCAAATCTTAGTGTCAATGGAGGGATATCCAATAAAAACCATTTTCTCTATCACTGGCCATAAACTAAACGAACATAATTATTTGCAGTGGTTCTAGTCTATAATGATGCTTATTTGTGGTAGAGGAAAGGATGATTATCTCACTAGAGTTGCAAAGAGGCCAATGGAAGAAGACTCGAAGTTCAGAATTTGGAAGTCAAAGAACAACATGGTAATGTCTTGGTTAATTAATTCAATGACCAATGAGATTGGGAAAAATTTTCTATTATATGAAAAAGCTAAGGATATCAGGGAAATAACAAAAGAAGTCTACACTCATGTTGAGAATACTTCTGAATTATATGAAATCGAAGGTATTCTCCATGATTAGATCCAAGAAAATCTGACCATGTCGCAGTATTTCAATCCCTCAATCGACTGTGCCGACATTATACAAATTTGAGGAGTATAAATGGGATTGTCTAGGAGGTGGGAGTAAGTGTAAAAAGGTTGTTGAAAAGAAGAGATTGTACAAGCTCTTAATTACGTTAAATAAAACCTTAAAAGATGTTCATGGAGGAGTTCTCTTTACTAAGCCTCTTCCAAGTCTCCGTGAGGCATTTGTAAAGGTGCGAAGAGAAGAAAGTTGTAAGAAGGTGATGATAGGCTCATAGAATTCAAACAGCAGTTCTGAAAATTTCACTTTGTCGATCAAAGGTCAGCCGCAAAATAACAATAAAAAGGTCGTCCTTGGTGTGATCACTACCAGAAACTAGGCCGCACACAGGAAACATGTTGAGATATCCATGGTAAGCCTGTTAATTCAAAGCTCATTCGTGAAATGGAGGGTCATGGGAAGGTCACTACCTCAAAAGAGGCTGTACCATCGTCTGAGGGAACTAGCTTTCTACCCTTTAGCATGGAACAACTCGAACTCCTTCAAAAGATGTTTAGGTAGCCGCAATCCTTAAATATAGCCCTTGTTGTTGCTACCAGTTCAGTGGCACATAAAGGTAATCACATGAATGCGCTCTCAGTTAAGAAGAATCAAACTAACTAATGGATTATAGACTCAGGAGCCTCAGACCACATGATAAGAGATTTAAAGATTTTCACCAACTTCAAATTGTATAATGGGAAGTGGACTGTAAGAGTTGCAGACGAGTCCAAATCCCAAGTGGTAGGAATTGGTTCAGTGATGGTGTCAGAAAACCTTACACTTAATTCATTTTTTTAGTCTCAAAATTAGATTATAACTTATTATCTGTTAGTGAATTGTCAAAGGAATATAACTGTGTAGCTAATTTTTCAACAATGTGTGTCAACTTCAGGACTTAGATTTAGGGAAGACGTTAGCAATGCTAAGGAATGCTCGAGTTTGTACCTTCTCAAAAGTGGCAGCACTTCACAAGAACAAGTTCACAAGGTAGGCACCTCAAAGGTTGATAGTTACCCTCAGAAATGTTCATTTAATATTTTGTTTTCCAATAATTGCCAAGTTATGCCCTGGCACTATAGATTAAGATATCCCAAATTTATGCACCTTGAAAAATTGTTTCCAATACTATATAGAAATAAAAGTCCAAATCAATTCAATGTAAATTGTGTCAATTCTCCAAATATTCTCGAAACTCATTTTAAAATCAATCTTACATACCGTTTTGCCCATTTTTTTATGATTCATAGCAATGTTTGGGGTCCATCTCGGACAAAACATGTCACAGGTTCAAGATGATTTGTCTTTTTTATAGATAACCACACTAAACTCATGTAAGACCCATATTTTTGGATGTAAACTTTATGAAATCATGAGTATGATGATGTATTTACAATGTAATGTATAAATGATGTAAGTCCATGGATTCGATGTACATACTTGTAACATGAGTTTGTAATGTACACACAAGTTTCATTTTATATGAATATGGAGAAATGGATTTTTCTAAGTGATGAATGTGATTGGAACTCAAAATGAGTAGTGTGGTAAAATGGAATGAAGTTGTACTTCCATTTAGTTTGGTATGAGATACCTTTGGTTGTACAATAAATGCACGCAAGTTCTAATGTGTATAAGGTAAGAATGGATGCCATTTTCAAGTTTTAAAGGTGGATGGATGAGAAAATGACTATGGCAGCAAAATGTATGAAGTTGAGTGTGAGTTGCTGCAGAAAAATTACAAAAAATCTGGAAAATATGAAGGCTAGATCGATCTCATAGGATGAGAGATCGATCTGGAAGAGTAAAAAATGCTCTTATTTGAGTAATGGAACAAGATAGATCGATCTCCAATGGAGCCAGATCGATCTGCTAAACATTCTGTAAAGCAAGGATCGATTCTTAAGGCAAACAGATTGATTTCCTTAGCTCTCAGGTTGGAGCAAATTGATCTCCCCTAGATGCAGATCGATCTCCTTAAGCTACTACCTGAGACAGATCGATCTCAAGCTTTCGACAGATCGATCTCATGCATTTAAATTGGCGTGAAAATGAGGGATTTAAGAGGACCAGATCGATCTCATGCCTCGAAAGATCGATCTCGTCAAGTAATTTCTATAAATAAGAGCAATGAAATTTGCATTTTTCTGAGACAGAACCTTTCCTTTCAATTTTCCACCAAAAACCTAGATTTTATCTCTCTAAAATCAGCCATTTCCAGTAAGAATTGAAGGGAAGCTATTAGATACAAAGTTGTTTATCTTAAAGAAGAGAACAACATAGTTGGGAATCAAAACCTCATTGTTGGTATTGAAAGAGCAAGGAACATTTCCCTTTGGAGCAAGAAGAGAAACTAGATTTGGTAAGTTTCTAATACTCCAGCCCAAGTACATTGTCATTTAATTGATTTTGGAGTTGATTGGTATGTATATGGATGGTTGAAACTACCTAGGATGAAATGGAACTAATGTGACCTAGAAAATGGAATGAGTCTAGTGTGAGAAGGTGTGATTTGGGTATGTTGATGATTTATGGATTATGTTAAGTTGTTATTGGAGTAATGTGGATAATTTGAGATAATTAAATGGAGTTGCATTGTGAGTTCGGGAAAAATTATGGAAAATGAGTATATAAATGCTTGATAAATGCCATAGTGAGGAAACCTATGGAATATGTACACTACGAGCTTCACATCAATTTTGATATCGATTCAGAATGAGTTAATAGGCCTAAAAGGATCCATAGACTCGCGTCATGGGTAGTGTAATGAAACGAGGCCTTATAAGCATTAATAGAGACTATAGGTTGAATCGACTATAGTAAACGCAAGAGTTGAATTATAATGGGCTAAAATGTTGTGAAATACGTTTATGTGCACTTTCGGAGAGTTCGTTAGAGATGAATCGAACCCCACAAGTAAGCAGTTTTAAGGAAGTGGAATCACGCGTCGCGATTCCAGGTAAGGGAATTCTGTAAGTATATAGAGGTAGCTGCTCATATTTTGTGGGTATATAGGGTGTTGTAAAATGCATGCGTATTTCGAAATGTGTTTGACGATGTGTGGAACAACTATGAGTATTTGTATGAGATTTGGTGGTTTGAAATGGTGTTATAAAAAAAGGGGATAGTAAGGCTAATAATTGCATAAATCATGTGTTTTTGAATGTTTCACAAAACACAATGCTTGTTTTGGGAAATAAAAAGATAGGCTAGCCAGTGTTTTATTGATGTTGTGGAATGGCACATGTGAGGTGCTAATTATGTTTTGAGATTTGTTTTGAATGTATATGAGCCGCATGTCTTGTCTAGGTGATTCAAATTGCACTGGAGCCTCGCTCGTGCTGGATTTTGATGTTTTCATTTGTATGAAAAGTGTTGGAGCTTCGCTCGCACCTTGGTTTGAAACTATGTTGATGTTTTATAAACCGTACTAGAGCTTCTGCTCGTACGTGGATTTCGAGTGGTTTCTTATGCATATAACCGTACTGGAGCTATGCTCGTACGTGGTTTCATCATGTTTTTATGCATAAATGCCGTACCAGAGCACTGCTCGTATGAGGTGATTTAACGATAATACATGAATCGTGCTAGAGCTTAGCTCACACAGGTTTTCACACTGTGGTATGAATGATGCCGTGGTGAGGGTAATACGGATTGGCGTTCAGGGAACCCAATAGGCCTAACAAACCTCTTGAGTGGGGTGAGGGTGAGGGGCTAGGACCTGACACTAATCCATTCAAGGAACCCAACAGGCCTAACAGACCTCTTGAGTGGGGTGAGGGTAAGGGGCTAGGACCTGAATCAGGGAACCTAAAAGAGGCGAGTAAGGCCATGAGGGACTAGGACCTAGTATTAAGAGTACTCCCACGTGCACTTGAAACTATAGAGGTTACACTTGGTATGGGGTAGATAAGACCTACGGCAGGCACCCCCAATCATGATATGGGTCTGCGGAGTACGCTGTACCAAATATATCACATGGAATACGATTTACCGCGTGGCGGTTACGTGATGAGTAAGTCTGGTGGAGAATTAACCCACCTTCGTTCCAGCATAATATCCCGCACACCAGAATCCGTGTGGTCTGTGATGATTTATGATGTAGTTGGCCAACATAGTCTTTGTGATATAGTGACCTGTCTCGCTTAATTTACATAGTACCACATGTTTTTATATATAAGTGTGATTGTGACTGTCTAGGGTAGACCCGAGGGAGGGGTCAAGCCTTGTGAGATTTTTTTATTGAGAAATGATAATGATGTTTGTGATTGTGAAATGATTTTGATGGGATTTTGATGTATTGAGAATGAGATAAATCAAAAAGGATGTTTCAAATTGAATTTCCCTTTTATTATGAGATTTGACAATGATGAGCATGAGATGATTTGTACATGATGATCTTACCATGTTTTATATGCCAACTACCATGATTTAAATAGATGATATATGTATATGCAAATGACATAGTTTTGTTTTCCTCATGCTCCGATTATAAATGATTTATGCATAACATTATCAGCATGTAGATATAGTAGTTATCTACCATGCTTGCATTATTGCCTTACTGAGCATGTGGTTGCTCATCCCTCTCTACTTTCCCCCTCTACAAAGCATACATAGCAGCCTAGTGAGGACTGAGGTGTTTTATTTTGGACATCCGCTGCCATCCATCGCTAAGAGGTATACACATGAAGATTCTTTTTGTATCTAAACAATTGTAAAAACACAGTAGTCAATTTGTATTGTAATGTGGGGGATGTAAAGTTAGAAAACGTGTCATGTATAACTTAACTTGAAATGAACAACACATCTTTTGATTATTTGAGAATGAATATTGTGGGTGTTTATTATTGACTCACAGCCCAACTGTGTAGCAGTGAGTTGTTCACGACCGGGTAAGGTAACAGTGAAACGTGAAAAAATTTATTGAAATTTTCGGTTAAAGGGAATGGATAAGGGTCGTGACAACTCACTTAGGTCTTCCCTATCAAAGAAAAGTTTGAAGTTGGTCAAATATTCAAAAATTCTATCTAATGATTCAAACTCAATTTCAAAACAAAATTCAAACTTTGAGAATAAATAATGGAAACGAGTATTTCAACTCAATCCTTAATGACTATCTCTCAACTCATGACATTATACATCAAAGCTCTCATATTGACAGACCCTAACAAAAGAAGGATGCGAAAAGAAAGAATCGACACCTCTTTGAGGTTGCTCGATCACTCATGTTTTCATCACATGTTCCTAAACAATTTTGGGGGGATGTAATTCTTACCTATCTCATAAATTGTATGCCATTTAAGTTATAAAATTCCAAACACCATGTCAGATGCTTCAAAAATCCTTTCCTCACTCTCGAGTCCTTTCAACAATTCTAGTCAAATTTTTTGGATATTCAGTGTTTGTCCATATTCATCCACATAACCGGGGAAAATATGATCCAATGGCAGAAAAATGTATATTTTTAGGTTATGCTCCACATAAAAAGGGTACAAGTGCTTTTCTTCAATCACCCAAAAAATACTATTATTCCATTATTCCATGAATGTTAATTTTTTGAAAATCAACTTTACTTTCCCAAATTCAATATTTATGGGGAGAGGGATTACATACAAGAATATTATCTTTGGGATATCGAAACTTCCATAACCAATGATCTCATTACCTCACCATCAATTCTTATTCTCACTATTTCAACATCCATTGAACTTGAGCCTGAATCAAGCCAGCCAAAGTCATACTTAGAGCCTAAACAGAGTCCTTCTCTAGCCTAATATATTCTGAGTGTGTCCCACCAACTTTCAATGAACTTCATGTCTACTCAAGAAGAGAACGCACTCAAGAGGGGGTATAACATCCAACACACAAACTTGACCGAGAGCCTAATTCGGATTCAAATCTTGAAGGTAACATCGATTTTGATACTTCTTATAGTATATTACCTACTGATGATTTATTGTCAATTGCTTTAAGGAAGGGTGTTCGGTCATGTACGTAACATCCTATCCGGAGGTATTTACAAAAGACTTTCACCCAGATTTTAAGCACTTGTTTCTAATCTAAATGAGATCCAGGTTCCCAGTACAATTACAAAAAGCTCTCAAAGATCCCAAATGGAAAGAGGTTCTTATGCATGAAGTCAAAGATTTTGAGAAAAACAACACATGAGAACTCAAAAATCTCTCAATCGAGAGGAATGTAATTGGTTCAAATGCATGTTCACATTGAAATACAAGGAAGATAAGAGTATTAATAGATTCAAAACCAGACTAGTTGCAAAGAGGTTCACTCAATTTTATGGTATAGACTACCAAGAGATATTTGCCCCTGTTACAAAACTCAACACCACCTGGAATCTTCTATCTCTGATAGTAAACTTAGATTGGCCTCTCTACAAGCTAAATATTAAGATTGTATTCCTCAATGGGGACCTTGAGGAAAAAGTGTACATGATGATCCCACCAGTCTTAGAAACTGAACCTACGAATAATAAGGTATGCAAGTTAAAACAATTCCTTTATGTTCTTAAATAATCCTTGAGGGCTTAGTTTGAAAGATTCACAAAAGTGGTGAAGAGGTATGACTATTAACAATGTCAAGTTTATCACACCTTATTTGTGAAACAATCCCCCGAAGGAAAACTTGCTATTCTAATTTTTTATGTAGAAAATATTTAGTAACTGGAGATTGGATGGAAAAGGTGAATAGACTCAAGATATTGTTGGCTAAGGAATGCGAAATTAAAGACTTGAGAAATCTCAAATACTTCCTAGGGATGGAAGTGGCTTGGTTAAGTTAAGGGATCTCAGTTTCCCAAAGTAAGTATGTAAGGAATCCATCATGAAGGGTTGTAAACCAATAGACAATTCAATGGATTCTACTTCCAAACTTGGAAAAAGAGAACATTTGGCATTGGTTGATAAAGAGAGATTGAAGATTGGAGGAAAGACTCATTTACCCAGCCCATACAAGACCAGACATTAGATTCGCCGTAAGTATGGTTAATCAATATATGAATGACCCTAAAGAAGATCACATGGAGGTCGTGTTTAGGATCTTGAGATATTTGAAGCTAACTCCAAGAAAAAACCTATTCTTTAAAAAGGGATTAGGACGAAATATAGAAGTATTTAGTGATGAAGATTGGGCTGGGTCTATAAATGATCAAAGATCCACTTCAGGGTATTGAACTTATGTCTGGGGAAATCTGGTTACTTTAAGGAGCAAAAAGTAGTCTGTAGTCTCAAGGAGCAGTGCAAAGGCTGAGTTTAGAGCTTTAGTTCATGGAATTTATGAAGGAATCTGGATTAGAAGAATACACAAGGAACTTTACTTTAAATTGGAAGAACTTATGAGAATGTTCTATGACAATCAGTCTGCTAGCTACATTTGTACCATGATCGAACCAAGCTTGTAGTAGACTGTCATTTTATAAAATAAAAGATTAAGGAAGGAATAATTCAACTTTTCTACACTCCTACTAGTCTTTTGGTTGTAGACATCTTAACAAAGGCTCTACCAAGAAAAAAAACATCGATGATTTATGTTCTAAGCTTGGCATAAACAACATCTTCAACTCAGCTTAAGGGGAAGTGTGAAAATTCGAGCATTTATTATTATTTATTTGTTATTTTGTAATTAAGAAACAAATAATTGGATTTATTCCAATCAAGATAATTCTCGTTATTATAGAGATTTGGGTAGAATGTTACCCTTATCACTATTAGTTTGGTAGTTTCCTTTTTTGTGGATTCTTATTTATTTTCTATCCACTACATACTACTGTGTATAGGTTCTAAACATATAAGAGGAATACAAGTATTCATATTTTCAAAATTCTACAAGAATCAAAATAATATAAAAAATAATAGAAAATAAACTATAGACATTGGAAAAGGGACCTCCTTGCATACAAATGGAAATGGTTAATAATATCTATTATAGCTATTTTATGGTGATTCATTGATTGCGAGAGTCGATTTAGAAATAAAAATTGTTTTATATGGATTTTTCGTTCAAAATGAGATTACTTGAAATGGTATGTAGAGTAAACAACGCTTAGGTTAGGTTATCAATTGATGAAAATGATTTTATGTCCAAAGTGAGATTAAGCTGAAATTGATTTTTTGTAAGGTAAGCTAGACAAATCAAAAGAAAATGGTAGTCCTTAAAATGAGTGAATGATTTGAAGAGTGATAGGTGACCCTAAGTTCACTTATAAACTATAAATAAAAAATAAAAAGACTACGATTATCATTTAAAACCGTAATATTTAATAATAATTTAATTTGAAAATACGTAAAGCTATTACACTTAATATAAAGACTATGGTCTATTTAGAATTTAGACTGCGCCTGGTATAAAGCTCGTAGTCTTTGATTATTTTAGTGAATCTAGAAAGATGAAACACCTTACACAAAGACCCCTTTTTAAACCATAAACCAGAATTAAATTTATTCAGAGTATAATCATAAATGACTAAAATTATTTCTAATATACATGAATTTTGAAAGAAAAAACATCGAGTTACAAAAAACTACGTTTAAACACAATAACCGTAATTTATTAATAAATAAAAAATCATAGTTAAATTTATTCAAAAAGAAAAATGTCATTTTATAAATGACTTAGCAGTAGTCTTTCTTAAAAGTGAAATCATTTTCTAATGTACATGAATTTCGAAAAGACAAAATATTGAACATGTGATCACAAAAGACTAAGTCTTAAACAAAAAATCGTAGTATATTTTTATACTTTAAAATGTACTTGAATATTGGAAGATAGAACATTGAGAATTGAGCCAAAAGAAGCCCACATTTGAAACTAAAAATCGTAATCTATTTGTAGTTGAATCTTGAAAGATGAAACATTTAACCTTGCATGACACTTTAAATCTAAAAAGTTATTTGCGCATTTTCATTAACCATATAAACATAGACTACGATTTAACATTAATCATAGTATTTAGAAAAAAGAAATGTTTATTTAAATAAAAGTAGATAATAGTTGAAGAAAAAAAACGCTGTCTATATATAACTGATCTGGTTTCAAACAACACGGTGAAGAAACAATGGAAAATAAATCTAAACTAAGAGTACGTGTATATTTATACCGTCGTTAGATCTATAATGTCTGAAAACTGAAAATGTGGTTAAAATAAAAAATCATAGTTTTTTGTTTTTGTTTTTTTTTTTTTTATGTAATGGAAGTCTTTGCTCTTTTTCTAATAGTGTCTCTAAAATAATTTTATTTTAATTAGGAGATAAATTTGCCAAAATTTAAATTTATCTCTTAACTATTTTTATTCAATTAAGAGACAAATTACTTGAATTTTGATTGGTCAAGCTAACTGTATTAATCTTGACTTTGTATTTAGAAACTCATAAAAATTTATTTAGTCACTAAATATAATTAAAAGAATTTTTTTTTTTAAAAAAATAAGGGTCACCTTCTAATTGACCAAAAATTTTCTCCTCCTACGTATATATACCCATATCTTAAATTCCTAATTCAAACACTCAACCATGCGGGACTGGAGTCCACTATTTTGTCCCAATAAGAGCATCGTAAGAGAGTAAAAATAGAGTAGAATTACTTGGATGAATAAGTCTTTAGTGATTCATGACTGGAAAAGTCTTGAATATATGGTTTGAAATTGAACTTTCAGTTGTAACCCAATGAGATTAGACTCAGATAAGGAAATGCTTTACAAGTCGGAATAAACCATGTAATATGGTATTCTTTAACAAGGAGTCAAGGACCCATCTTCAAGGTTGCTTAATTTGCTGCAATGTTTTAACCATGTAACTAACTATGAAACACGCAGGATCGGGGATTTTCACTCCAACATATGAAGCACATAGTACATGGATTTTAACCATATATCAATCCTGTTAAACAAAATCTGAGCATTCCTGTAATCATTAAGAGACATGGCCCCAAACATGTGTAGGTGCATGAATACTCGTGCGTGTACACACATGCTGATTACTTATTACTAGGCAAATATGCACGTACATCCATGCAAGCTTGCAGTTGCAGACAGTATTCACTAATCAATTTGTTACCATCTTACTATAATCCTTAACCTTTTCTTCATCTAGTAAGTATCATTTAGCCTGTAACAGGCTCAAAGTTTCCTAAGTCGCAATTAGGGCAAGCAGCAAGCTCTATCTTGCCGGTGGTAGTTGAGAGTACTTGTCAGTCATTTTTTTTTTTTGGCCAAGCACTGTCAGTCAAGTTCAGGTGATGTCTTTATTGAGTTTTATTGCACTTGTATTTATTGCCTTATCTGATGCTTCGTTGGTAGGAACACCAACCATGGACAATTCAACGGTTGCGTGCTAGGTTTAACTTATCTCCTTGGCCAAACTACCATCGGGCATATAAGAAAAAGTGAAAAACAGACTGGCGTTCCTTCTTTCCTCCCTTCAAAGTTGTGTTTGTACATTAAAGTCGTGATATACGATAACTCTTGAAGTAGTCTTCAAATAATCAACAGTACAAAGGTTTCGAGTTATCAGGCGCAAGTTGATTCGGCTGACAAGTTCCTTTATCTCGGTATAAACGGCAATAGCCTGAGGTTAGAGCAGCTTATCTGATCTTGAATTTATCACACCAAAAGAATGAGGCTGCAAGTTAAATGACCCATGTTTCCTGAAATTGTCGTTTTGTAGGATATTGTCAAGTAATTATTATGATAATTATTCTCATTCCTTTAACTCTTTGCTGTATAGAGAGGTTGGTGTTTGATTTACAGATTTTAAAATCCTTTTATGGAATTATTTTTCCCCAAATTACTTTATTTGATGAGTTTTTAAGAATCTGAGATTCTTGCATTTGGTTGCATTTGAAGAATCTAAGATTTTTGTGTTTGATTTATGTAAGATTATTTAATGACATATCTTGCTATAATTCTCTTTATATTATTAATTGATGTAAAGTGAATAATACTTTATCAAAGTTATATTTAAATTAATTACTTATTTATTCAAGATGTTAATTAATTAATTTAATTATTTAACATATTTATTTATTTATTAGCTTCATTTATTTATATGGCTTTTAATATGTAAATTTTATCGATTTAACAAAATAATTACTATATGAAATTGATTTAAAAAATTCCTAGGTGATATAAAAGACAAAGGGTATAGTGTTGCGACTCCTAAAGGTCTTTATTGCAAGTGAGCAAGTCGTACAAGTAATATAAAAACTGAAATCCCTAAATATCGCCTGCGCAGAGATTAGTTAATTTAGTTGATTACCAGATAATTACACATTAAGTATATTTCAACAAATTATGGAAAATGGTAATTTATTAAGGCTAATAGCATAAAATAAAATAGACAAATAATAAAATGAAATAATAAGAAAAATTAAAATAAAAAAACTTGAAAAAGCCCAATTAGCAAATATAAAGCAACTATAAAAAGAAAATATGAAAATCAAAATCAATAAAGTAAATGGGTTAAAAATGCAGATAATAGAGAATATAGACTTAAAAAGCAAATAATGAAAATAAAACTAAAAATCCTAATATGAAAATAAAATAAGCATGAAACTAACTTAGTTAAATGAAATAAAAATGGAAAATATCGAAATCTAATGCTATTAAATTCTAAAACCCTAAAAGTAATCCTAACCCTAAAATGCCTTAAAATGAAAATCCTAAAACTAATCTCTTAACCTAAAAGTTCACTAAATCAATGCATGACATGATTAACTACTAATGATTAATCTAAAAGATGCATGAGAATTGAAATGTTTTTGGAATTTTAGAAATTGAAATGAAAATTAACCTAAAAATGCATGGCAATGTAACCTAACCCTAAATTAACCCTAAATGCATAACATAACCCTAAGCTAATGCCAACTTAACACTAAAACAATAATTAAAATACTCCTAAAACAACAAATGAAAATTCTTATTGTAAGACTCGTAAATTTCTATGTAATGTATATGATTAATTGATATACAGACAAGTTACATTACATATGAATTATAAGAAATAAACGTTTTTAAGTTCTAGTGTGAATGGATTGAAAAATGAGTGTTGAAGTCGTTGAATATGAGTTTAACTAGGAAAATTGCAGTAAAAATGATGCAGGATGAAGGCCAGATCAATCCCATGCGAGGAAAGATCGATCTCATGGCTTGGAGAACACAATACCAAGCATTCTGCAAGAGGGAGATCGATCTCCATTGGTCCTTGGATAGACCAGATCAATCTCCTCTTAAGGCCAATCGATCTCCTAAGCCTTCTGCCTATAACAGATCGATATCACGTAATAAACAGATCGATCCCCTACTTGCAAATGGTCGAAAGTCTGAAGGATTCAAGAGGGCCAGATCGATCTCCACCCAATGCAAATCGATCTCCTAAGGCGTTTCCTTTAAAAACTGGGCAGTTGGATCTGCATTTCACGGGAGCAAACACATTTCCTCCATTTTTAACCTTAACCTAGCTTTCTCACTCTAAAACCATCACATTTCCATAAAGATTTGAGAAAAAAACTATTAGAGCAAAGTTGTTCATTATAAAGAGAAGAACAACATAGCTTGGAATCAACACTTCATTGGATGGATTGAAGGAGCAAATGAGTGTTCTTAGTTGGAGCAAGAAGAAAGTTAAGCTAGGTGAATTTCTAATACACCAACCCAAAGTATATTTATCTAGTTGATGTTGTGAGTTGATTGGTGTGTGTATTGATGATTGAAACTACCTAGAATGTAATGGAATAAGTATGACCTAGAATGAGTCTAGTATGAGAAAATGTGATATGGTTGAGTTGATGATGAGTGGCTTGAACTAAAGTGTTAGTGAGGTGATATGTATGAGTTTAAGATGATAGAATAAAGCTACACTATGAGATTAGTCAAGTTAAGAAAATAAGTATATGAGGTGTTTGATAAATTGCCATAGTGAAGTAAATGGTGGACTAAAGGCACTATGAGCTTAATATCGATTTAGTGTGAATTAATAGGCTTAAAAGAGTTCAATAGACTCTCGAGAAATTAATAAAACGATCAAAACAAACTTAAGAGGGAGTGAGGCCTTATAAGTGTTAATGAAAACTATAGGTCGAATCGACTATTGTAAACGCAAGAATTATGTTATATTAGACTGAATTGATGTGATATATGATTTCGTGCAGTCTCGGAGTTTCGTTGGAGGCGAATCGAAAACGAACAGCTCTGAGGAAGTGGAATCACTCGACGCGATTCTAGGTAAGGGAATTTTCTGAGTATATAGAGATAGCTGCACATATTTTGAGGGTGTTTGTAGGGCTTTTGAAATGCTAGATTATCTAGAAAAGAAATGATGATTGCATGACAAACTTTAGATATAAATGATTTTGGCTTGGAAGCGAATCTTACAAAAAGGGGATAGTAAGGCTAATAATTGCATAAATCACATGTTTTGATATTTTTACTAAACACATTGCTTGGGTTTAAGCAAAATTAATGAATAGACTGGCTAGTAATTTCATGATTTGTGAAATAGCACAAGTAAGGTGCTAACTTTGGTTTTGAGAGTGTTTTGTTGAAATAGAGCCGTCTATCGTATTTATATGAGTTAAATCGTGCTAGAGCCTTGGTCGCACTGGATTTTTGACGTTTTCAATATGTATGAAACATGCTGGAGCCTAGCTCGCACCATATTTTGAGTCAATGATGTTTTATAAGCCATACTAGAGCTGATAGCTCGTACGTGGGTTTTCCTTGACTTACTTATGCATATAATCGTACTGGAGCTATGCTCGTACGTGATTTCTTCATTATTTGTTATCCATAAAGCCGTACTAGAGCGTTGCTCGTACGAGGGTATTTGCTGATGATGCATGAGATCGTGGTAGAGCTTTGCTCGCATTGAGTTTTCACACTGTGATATGTAATGAGTCGTGTCGGATGCCTCGTGTAGACTTTGTATCACACAGATGAGATGCTCGCACGAGTAGTGCTGGATGCCTCGTGTAGACTGCTAGTCACATGGATGAGATGCTCGCACGTGCACTTGAGACTGAGTAGGTTATGCATGACATAGGGTAGATAAGACCTATGACGACACCCCCAACCATAATATGAGTCCGCGAAGTACGTTGTACCGTGTAGATCACATGGAGTACGCTGTACCGTGTGGTTGTGATGTTGATTTAAAAGTCTGGAGTAGGACTAACCCACCTTCTTTTCAGCATGATGCCCCGCACATCGGGATCCCTGTGGTCTAGGATGATTATGACATAGTTGGCCAACAGAGTCCTTGGTTTACCGATACCGTCTGTCTCACATGATATCACATGGTTTTAGATACCGATGATGATTTATGTTGTCCAGGGTAGATCCGAGGGAGAGGTCGAACCTTATTGTCACACCCTTCTTCCGTGACTTACCAAAAACCACAATAAATTTTTTGCTTTTTCCTTACCTTTCTCTCCTCAACAGTTGGGCTGTGATTAGGCATTAGTCTTCTCATCCACACATACCTTACCATTCTTTTTCGTATCACACATACATGTCATTATAAATATTTATTGACTGTACGTACACTTTTCTTATAAGTAAATTCATATACTTTAATATAATTACATCCCCAATATTTAAAAACGTGTACATCATTGTGTTTATACATTGTTCAGATACAAAAGAGTATGCATCATGTATACCTTTCGCTAGATGGGGAATGGCAGCGGTCAAAAGGAATACTATACCTCAGCCGACTCAATCTACTACTAGTGATCTGTAGAAAGGGGGGAAAATGAAAGGGGTGAACTATCTGGCTCAGTAAAGAAATCAGGCAAGCAAGTAGACATTCATACTATCTACTGAAAATAGTGCTTTGCCTTTTCTTCTCTCAATTCAAAAGCATGTTTTAAAAAATATATAGTAATAGTAAAAATTTAAAATCCCATGTACTAAATTCATGTTGAGTTATCAAATATAGGTATTCATGAAAACAGTGCATATTTATCATTTCAGAATGCCTTTATATAAAATATGTCATTTACATTCAAAACACAATAAATATGACAATTCACAACACAACAAATCAATCGGGTTTCGACATATCCCTCAGGTCTACCCGTATCATAAATACATGAGATATATCATGCGAGACTCAGTGGCTAAATGCAATATCTCCTGGACTATGGTCATATCCTAACGTGTGAAATCTCAGGCAACACAGTACTCGGTGTGCGAGTTATCACTGCTGTAACGGGAGTGGGGTCAGTCTATCACAACTGCCAGCTATAAACAACTCTCCTCCACAACTCTACAACAACGCACAGTACTGTGTATGTAAGACCCGAAAATTCGGTGTCATTTTTAAGAAATTGTTATTTGTAAACTTGGATTCTATGTAATCTTTATCAATAAAGAAGAAATAATTAAATTTCAGGTCCAATCGATCAAGATATGAAATTATGGTGAAAATCCAAAAAATTTTCACCAAGGGAATTTATCTCGGAAAAAAAATAAATAAATATATTTATATTTCGGGAAAATAAGAATGAATTATGATGTACATATATTTGTGAAAATAAATTAAATAAAATATATGTACATGTGTGTAGGAAAATTAATGTATAAAATACATTATGATAATATAATATTATTATAATAATATAAGATATTTTAGTATATTATTATTATAATAATATTATATTATATGATTATTATATTATATTATATTATATTATATTATATTAAAATATAATATAATATATATATATACAAAAAAAAAACGGAAAACTGAAAAAAAAAAGAAGAGAAACGCGAGGAACAGAGGAGGGAAACCCGATCCTCCCCTCGTTTCTCACCAGCGACGACACAGAGGCCGACGGCGTGAGGGGTGCTGGGCGAAGCGAAGACCGGCACCAGGGGAACGCTCGCCAGCCACCACGCGCCCCATATCGTCGGCGATGGAGAGATTGGAGGAGGAGAAGGCCGCGGGGAGAAAAGGAAGATTCGACGTCGCCGGGGTCGATTTGGCCCGAGCCAAGCCAGCCGAAGCCTCCCCAGGCCAAGACGCGTCTAATGGCGGTGGAATCGCGCCGGCGACGGTAAAATTTTCACTGAACTGGTTCAGGAGGAGAGAGAAAGAAGAGAGAGAAAAAAAATTTCGGTGATGCCCCGGGTTTACGGATAAGCTAGTAAGCAGTTGAAATTGATCGATTTAACTTTCGAAAAATTTATTTGAGATTATATTTGACCGAAATTGATCCGGTTAAATATATAAATGTGTAGCCCGACAATAGGTGACAAATGTGAATTCGATCGAGCCTCGAATTTTGAGCCATCACGGAATCTCAAGTAAGTGATTTTCCCTTTCTATAACTTGTATAGTTATACGAGTTAGAGATTAATTTTATAAGTTGCGGATTAACTCCGTATAAAGTGATTTATGTTAGAAAATGCTTAAGATGGCATGATGGTAGTGTAAATGGGCCCCACAGATGGCCTAATAATTGTTAGTAAGCCTGATAAGCCCAATGGGCCGTGACAGAATAAATAATAAAGTCGAAATGGGCTTAAAATAGAGTTGTGCCCAATAAGAGGCAACGAGGCCCAATAAGAGCAATTGAGCTCATTTGATGAAATAAACAGCATAGAAAAGGATAAATGAGTTATCCGACTTAATTAATGTGATTGATAACTATCTGCAGCTCCAAGAGATATATTCGGAGCCGGATAGACTGAATTATGGGAAGTGGAAAAAGGTGAAAAAAGTGCATTCGACTAGATTCCAGGTAAGGGATTTATGTTAGCTATTAGAGATAGCTGTACGTAATTTTATAAATCCCAATATGTGATTAGTTACTATTGAAGATGTGGTTACCGTAAAATCTCGAAAATTACCTAGTATTTGCAAAAGCAAAAGACTATATTACCCTACTACAGGGAAAGTTGCACCGAAAAGAGTTGGTAAAGCATGATTTTATAAATTTCATGTTTTTAGTATTTTAAGCATGAAAGTCTGTTCCCAGTGATATATGAATAGGTTGGTTAATGTTTTTATAGCCTGCAAAGAAAACACGTTTTACGAAGTTAAGTGTGCTTAGATGGGAGTAATCTTATGATGGGTGACCTTACGGGAAGCCACCTCCCATCGCTTTATGTAGCATCGTTTTATGTGTAAAACTCTGATTTCGGAGTTGTTTTCTACGGAATTGAGCCACATATCAGATGTATGTGGAAACAAATAGTGCTGAAGCTTAGCTTGTACGAGAATTGATATGATTTGTCTATGCATTAGTGTTGGAGCTTCGCTCGCACTAGATTTTTATGAAATATACATGACATGGTGCTGGAGTTTTGCTTGCACTATATTTTCATGACTTATACATGACTTTGTGCTAGAGCTAGTGTGATGACGGTGTATTCCACAGATATGCTCGCACTCAGTTTTTTTTTTTAGACAGGCTAAGGATGATGATTTCAGGTTAGGGTGATAAGTCCCTGATTTGGGCACCCCGCAGCCTTCAGTGTATGATTATTTCAGGTTAGGGTGATAAGTCCCTGGTTAGGGCACCCCGCAGCCTTCAGTGTATGATGTTGTGGTTACGGAGTACGTTGTACCGTGTAGACAATGCGGAGTACGCTGTACCGTACCACTAGTCTTCGGACTTCAGATTTGCATGAGCCGAAAGGCTTTCGGACCACCCCTGCACACCTAGCTAGTGATTGCTTGGGGGTTATTGACTATGATAATATGTCATCAGATGTTATAAAATGTATATCCCTGCCTAGTCTCATCCGTTATTGAAAGCATTTATTGAAAGTGGTTTGCTGAAGTAATTTTCTATGTGCATTTTAAACCGTCCGAAAAGTGATTTGATATGAATATGATTGTGGGGGCCACCTCTTGAATCTTGCGAAAACAAAGTGCCACACAGTCGTCAAGTTTTATGAAAGTGTTTCACTCCGAATGAGTTTTCTATATCCGGATGTGTAGCGAAAATTCGCTATCTGCTTTACTATAACCGTGTGAATGTACTGATCGAAATCAATTAGTGAAATTCTATTTTCGAACAGCTGTGAAATATGTAAAGTCTGATTTGAAAATGTGAAATTCTGAAACGGTTTTTTTATACCGCGTGAGTTTTTCATATATATATGTATATATATGTCTGTAGCGAAAAGATCGCTATCTGTATCAGTTTTGAGTAAAGGTTATTGTGTTTTGAAAGATGCATATGTTTCATGCATAAGGTGATATTTTAAGTATGTAGATAGTATGGTTGTCTACCTGCTTGCATATTTTCCTTACTGAGCGCGTTAGCTCATCCGCCTTTCTCTCCTCTCTCCACAAATTAATTTCAGTAGAATATTCGCTGCCATTCTCCTGCATTTGTTGACACAGCTCTCAGTCGGTGTAAGGTATACACTCCAGTGACTTTTGTATCTGAACATGTATATGCACAGTAATACAATTGATAAACATGGGGGATGTATTATCGTAAATACAATTATGTATATATAGTAATAGTAAAAAAAAGAAAAGAAAATTTATCAGCCTATTTTATTATGGCATTAAGTAAATGTTAAAAAGGAAGAATCGAGTGGCTGACATTGACTCACAGCCCAACCAATCAGTGTGTGTGTCGTGAACTGTGATAAATAATGATGTAAATGTAAGTAGAAAGGGTCACGACAGAAGATGGTATCAGAGCAAGGTTGGTCTGATGTGAGTCAGAGTTAGTAATTAAGAAAGTATACATCCCCTTGTTACTGTGCATTGTTTAGATACAATTGTGTATACCGGGCTGTGATTGTCAGACCCGAATATTTGTAGCTTATTTCCTTATAATTCCTATGTGTATGAACACTATGTTATTATAGTTGAATCATAAGAAGAGTATTTATTAGACATAAAGTGTTATTGAAATGATTTAACACGCAAAAGCTACATAAAATGCCTAATGTGAACTATAAGTGTCACAGGCTAAACCGAGTTATTCTAAATCATTCTGACTGAAAATAAGAACTTAAGATAAGAGAACGTAGAGAGCTCATGAAGGAAAGTCAGCTTGATTTAGTCCCGAACATACAAAACGAGTGTAAAAGCTAAAAAGGGTAAAATGAACCTTTTTGGCGAGAAAAGGAGTTTCGAGTGAAATTATCCACCGGGAGCGGTTGGAATATAAAGACGAGAGTGTAAGACATAAGATATGACGCTCTCGAAATTTTGAGAAAAAGTCAACATAGTCAATGGTTAAGGAAAAAGTCAACTATAGTTAAGAAAGTGGACTTTTACCATAGTTGACTAATCATGGTTAAAAATTAACCTAAGTGTGGAGAAAAATTTGGGGAGAAATATTCTTGGCCAGAATACAAGATAATCATTCCCGAAAGTAAGGAAAATTTATTCGGAAGGATTCCAGAATAAATTTAATGGTTAAAAACGTAATGGGCCTAAGGTGAAAATTTTAAAGCCCATTAAGGTATACTAAACGTATATTGAAATTTTTAGGTCCTTTAGACCGAATTGTTGGACCAAGGGATCGGCCAAATTTTGAAATAATTAAAGGCCCGAGACATAGTAAAAATTTCAGCCCGAAAGCCCATTAGGAAAGCCCAAACCGAGAAGCCCAATTGGAAAAGCCCATGAGATAAATATCTAACCATAATTAAAGTTAACTATGACTCATAAGGTGACTCATAAGGTGACTCATGGTTCAGATTTGGAAAGTCAAGTATAATGGCTAGAAAGTAAGGCTTAATGGCTAAGTAAGTGGCTTATAAATGCAGCCACACCATTGTCATCTTCATCACACCAATTCCGGCTAGAGAAGAAACCATTGAAACATAAACATCCAAGCTTTCTCTCACTAGAAATCACTAGGAATTAGGCATATTTGGAACTTGCATTCTTCATGGAAGTTGTTCCAAATTGAAAGGAGATTGACATATGTTGGAATTGGCTATCAAGGAGCCATAGAGTGCAAACCGAGAGCCTCCAAAGTTTCGGCCAAAGGGTGAACACAACAATTGGTATATTTTCTAAATTCCAATTTCATATATGTTAATGTATGAATGATTTCAAGTATGTTGATATATGTTTTAAGCATTGAAACATATTAAATCACCATGGAATGGGTTAGGCCGAGAGTGATCAATGGGATATAAAATTATGTCAATATGATTTTAAGACATAAATGGATTAGTGTACATGTATTAATGTTAATGGTGTAATTAGAATTAATCAAATTGATTAATTAATACATGTAAATTGTTGGCAATCAAGGTGTTTGATAAAATGCCTAAATGAACTATGTGATGATTGGTAATGTTGCCTACCAAGTGTTTGTGAAAATGCCTAAGTGAAAATGGGTAGAAAATAGGCATGGATGGCATGCCATGGTGAAACCGAGACATGGCTAACTCTCGGCCATGGCATGTGGCCGAGAGGCCTAATGGGCCAAACCCAATATTTTTAGGCCCAATAGGGTGTAATGGGTCTAAGAGAAGTGCAATAAGGGCCCCACAAGTCCAATAGGCCCAACGAAAATGAATAGTAAAATGAAAATGGACTTAAGGCCTAGTTAGGCCCATTAAGGATTATTAAGGCCCATTAAGGGATAATAGACTGTATTAATGTGTAATACAGTAGGAAAAGTATAATTAACCTGAGGAATGGTTATTTACAGCTCCGGAGTTTACATTGAGAGCTGATCGGACTGCGGGATTTAGCAGCACCGAGGAAGTGAGGTCACTTGACGTGATCCGAGGTAAGGGACTTTTGCGAGTAGTTAGAGATAACTGCACGTATTTTCGTCTGCTTTTACATTCACTTAAAAACTCTGAGGGTCAGAGAAAGTGAATAATAATTATTGCGACCCGATAGTGGCAAATTACGATTTTACCCCTAGTTAGTCAAAAAGTCAACTTTTGTGAGAAGTTGCAAGAAGCATGGAAAATACTATTGTGAGTGTTTAATTGCTATTAGCATGAAAATAAATAGATGGGCTAATGATTTTAAGGTTGATATGACTTAAGCACACTTTTAGTGCTGATTTTACTATTTTGTAAACAATCCATTTTTAAATAGCCATCTATCATATTATGTGAGAATGAATCGTGCTAGAGCATAGCTCGCACTGGGATTCATATGTTTTTCACATAATATTAGTGCTGGATTTTGATACGCACTAGATTTTCATGACATGCATGATAGAGTACTGGAGTTTTACTCGTACTCAGCTTTAAATGATATATGCATGACAGAGTGCTGGAGCGATTGGCTCGTACTCGATTCTTCATGGTTTATACATGACATAGTACTGGGAGCTATTGCTCGTACTTGATTTTGATATTGTGCATAGCTTAGTACTGGGAGCTATTGCTCGTACTTGATTTAAATACATGAACTATGCATTGACTTAGTTGCTAGAGATTGCTCGCACTAGAGTTGAATTTGTGACCTGAAACAGTGTTTGAGCGGAGTGACGACTGTGAGTCGCACTCAAGACGCACACTGTGTGTGATATGTAATACATGTTAAAACCCATGCCTGTATCTTTGTGTGACTGTGTGTCATAGCTAGAGAGGATATCCGTATGAGGTTGATATAGACATGGTATAAATATTTCCATAGTTTCGAGGGCTAAGTCCTATGGGAGGCACCCTGGCTGTGAGGGTCCACGGGTGTACTTTGTACCGCGTTTGGGACACGAGGTGTACGCTGTACCGTGTGTTACGTAGCTGATAGCTGTTGTGGACTGACCATCCTCCCGTTACAGCAGTGATGCCCCGCACACCGAGTACTGTGTTGCTTGGGATCATATTTCGGATATGATCATAATCCAGGATACTATTTGCATAAACCACAGAGTCTCACATGATATATCACATTGATTGACTGATTTAAACTGCGGACAGACCTGAAGGATGGGTCGAACTCCGATTTTGTGTTGTGAATCATTTGATGCCATATTTATTGTGATTTAAATATACATGGCATGATTTACATAAAGGCATGATTTATTTACGATGCATTGTTTTGCACTACATGCCTACATTTGAGAAAGAAAGCATGATTTTCTGTACATGGGATTTATTCTGTACAAGTATATATATTATATTTCAAGACATGCTTTTTAAAGTGAGTAAAGGAAATAATGTTTTCAAGGCATAGCATTATTTGAGTAGATAGTGTTGATATCTACTTGCTTGCCTGATTTCCTTACTGAGTGCGTTATGCTCACCCCCTTTCTTTACATCTCTCTACAGAGCGTCAGTAGAGCGAGAGCTATCGAGGGATAGTGTCCCAGAGTCCACTATCGATCGCCAGGTATACTTATTATGTACAGTTGTGTATCTAAACATAGAAACAGCACAGTGATGTATACGTTATATATTATGGGGAATGTAATCGTATTAGATTTTATATAATCTTACATGTATAATGAAAGCAGTTACAGTCAGTAATAATATATTGACATGTATGTATGAAATGGATGATGTGGTAAGTAAGGACTCTGACATCGAATCACAGCCCAACCATTGAAGAGAGGAAAGATAAGTTAAAAATACGAAAAATTTATAGTGATTTTTGGATAAAGTCATGGATTGAAAAGTGGGTCCTGACAGTGATTGTACAAAAAAAAAATTGATTTTGTAAGCAGTATGTAATCAGACATCGTGGTAGAGGAGAGGGTTCACGGTCTCGAGGTCACTGAGATTGGCTCGAGGGATGTAGTGGACCTTTGTTTGATTATGTTTCTTAAAACATATCAGAGAGTCCTGATGCCCGCACAGTGAAATTTGAGCGGAGCCTGGACATTGTGATGACATTGTTGGGGCAGATCATGGCTAGATTTGACAATGCCTAGGGTAAGCAGGACAGGCTACACTGATTATGTTGGCAGCTGCACCTTAGACCCCTGCGCCTGCACAGCCTGCACCCGTATCATAGATTGCTAAAACCCCCACAGACTCTTGTTTAGACTGTGCCTCCTACAGTGGCCCACGTCAGGGTAATGATGATTTAGGGCACAATTGTGAGTTATATCGACTGAGGCAGTTTCAGAAGCTTCAGCTACAGTCATTTAGTGGCATTAAAAACCCGGTAGTGGCAGAGTGTACGCACTAAACTAGGGTATTGCAGATGTTTCACCTGAGGTGGTGAAAGGTTTTATTTTATACGTGGTTGACATGGATACAGCATGCTCAGAATTGACTGATATCCTTGTGGTTAAGGAATTTTTTGATGTCTTTTTGGATGACTTACCAGGATTGTCACCAAAAAGAAAAATGAAATTTTGTATTGATTTGGTGCCTGGTACTAAGCTGATATCTAAACCACCGTACCAAATGGCTCTAGTTTAGTTTGAGGAGCTAAAGAAATAATTACGAGAACTTTTGGATAAGGGATTCATTAGACCAAGCGTCTCATTTTGGGGAGCTCTGGTCTTATTTGTAAAAAAAAAAAAAAAAAAAGAGATGGAAGCCTCCGAATATGTATTGATTTTTGATTGTTGAATAAGGCTACCATTAAGAACAAGTACCCCTTCTCCGTATTGATGATATATTGATATATGTGAAGTCCAGAGAGGAATATGAGCAGCACTTTAGAATTGTTTTATAAACCCTCTGAGAGAAAAAGTTATATGCCAAGCTCAGTAAGTGTGACTTATGGTTGGAACAGATATCATTTCTGAGTCATGTGGTATCAAAGGACGAGGTGTCTGTGGATCCGTCCAAGATAGAAACCGTGGTTCAGTGAGAACAGCCCAGAACAGTCACAGAGATCATGAGTTTTCTAGGTTTGGCTGGGTATTACAAACGGTTTGTCAAGGGTTTTTGAAGTTAGCTGCTCTGTTGACTCGTCTCACTCGCAAAAATGTGCTATTTGAGTGAGATGATGCATATGAGAAAAGTTTTCGAGAATTGAAACACCGCCTGACCACCGCACCGATTCTCATCATACTGAATAGCTCAAGAGGTTTCTCAGTGTACACTGATGCCTTGAAACAGGGATTGAGCTTTGTATTGATGCGACATGGAAAAGTAGTTGCTTATGGATCCAGATAGTTTAAGGACCAGCAGAAGAACTGCCTGACCCATGATTTGGAGTTGGTTGCCATTGTGTTTGTATTAGGAATATGGCGCCATTATTTGTACGATGAGAAATTTCAGGTATTTATCGATCGCAAAAGCCTCAAATATCTGTTTTCACAAAAAGAGTTGAATATGAGGCAACGTAGATGGTTAGAGCTTCCGAAAGATTATAATTGCGAGATACTGTGCCACTCGGGTAAGACTAATGTGGTTGCTGATGCATTGAGCAGAAAGAGCCTGGGAATAGTATCGTATATAATGATCAGGGAACATGAGCTGTTAAAGCAGTTCACCCACCTCAGTTTGGATGTGATCCCTTCTGATACTGACGCCATTTTGTGATAGCTAGTCTGAGGTTAGAACCGAATTTGATAGACCGAATCAGACAAGCTCAGTGTATTGATCACTTCTGTATTGATATGGCCAGTCAGGTACAGATGGGTATTAGTGCTGATTTTCAGTTAAGCACTGATAGATTACTGAGGTTCAGAAGCAGAGTGTGCGTTCCCAATAATCTAGAGTGAGAAAACTGATTTTGTCAGAAGCTCATCCATTGCGGTATACATTGCATCCGGGGGGGGTAATAAGATGTACCAGAATCTTCGAAAAGTATATTGGTGGCCAGGGATAAAGAAAGATAACAGAGTATTTGACTAAGTGTCTGGTGTGTCAACATGTTAAGGTAGAGCTTCAGGAACTTGCAGAATTATTGCAACCTCTACCTATACCGATGTGAAAATGAGAGCATATCACCATGGATTTCATCATAGGTTTACCAAGGACCAAGAGGAACTATGATGCCATTTGGGTGATTGTGGATCGATTGATGAAGTCAGCCCACTTCCTAGCCATGAAATCCACGAATACTTTGAGTGCTTTTGGCAAATCTGTATGTACGAGAGATTGTGAGGCTACATGGCATTCCAGTGAGCATTGTCTCTGATAGGGATTCCCGCTTCATTTTCCACTTCAGGGAATATTTTCAAGAAGCTATGGGGACCCGATTGAGTTTTGTACAGCTTTTTATTCCCAGATAGATGGTCAGTCAGAGAGAACCATCCAAACTCTGAAGGATATGTTAAGAGCTTGTATGATGGACTTTAGAGGCTCCTGGGATGACCATTTGCCATTAGCCGAATTCGCCTACAACAGTAGTTATCACTCGAGTATTGGGATAACACCGTATGAGGAGTTATATGGTCATAGGTGTCAATCTCCGATTGGATGGGAAGAAGTGGGTGACCGAAAGATATTTGTTTCCGATTTAGTGAAGCAAGCCTCAAAGGATGTCCAGTTGATATGTGATAGACTGAGGGCAACTCCAAGTAGGCAGAAAAGCTACGTCGAGATGAGGCGAATGCCTTTGGAATTCACCGTGGGTGAATTAGTATTCTTGAAAGTTTCTCCCTCGAAAGGGATAATGAGATACTGGAGCGAGTGGGAGATAAGGCCTGTAAGCTAGCCTTGACGCCTGAGCTAGCAGGCATTCATAACGTCTTCCACACATTGATGCTTCGGAAGTATCATCTAGATCAGGCACATGTGGTTCAGTATGAGCCGTTGGAGCTCACAGAGGAAATGTTATATGTAGAGAAGTCAATTCGGATACTGGATAGGAAAGAGAAAGTGTTACGGGCTAAGACGATCTCTTTTGTTAAGATTCTCGGGCAGTACCACACTATGGAGGAAGATATGTGGGAATTAGAGAGCCTAATGCGAGGAAAAATATCTGTACATATTCGAGAATTGACTTGGTTCTAATTTGGAGGACCAAATTTCTTAAGGTGGAGAGGAATGTAAGACCCGAAAATTCGGTGTCATTTTTAAGAAATTGTTATTTGTAAACTTGGATTCTATGTAATCTTGATCAATAAAGAAGAAATAATTAAATTTCAGGTCCAATCGATCAAGATATGAAATTATGGTGAAAATTCGAAAATTTTTCACCAAGGGAATTTATCTCGGAAAAAAAAATAAATATATTTATATTTCGGAAAAATAAGAATGAATTATGATGTACATATATTTGTGAAAATAAATTAAATAAAATATATGTACATGTGTCTAGGAAAATTAATGTATAAAATACATTATGATAATATAATATTATTATAATAATATAAGAAATTTTAGTATATTATTATTATAATAATATTATATTATATGATTTTTATATTATATTATATTATATTATATTAAAATATAATATAATATGTATACACAAAAAAAAACGAAAAACTGAAAAAAAAAAGAAGAGAAACGCGAGGAACAGGGGAGGGAAACCCGATCCTCCCCTCGTTTCTCACCGGCGGTGACACAGAGGCCGACGGCGTGAGGGGTGCTGGGCGAAGCGACGACCGGCACCAGGGGAACGCTCGCCAGCCATCACGCGCCCCATATCGCTGGCGATGGAGAGATCGGAGGAGGAGAAGGCCGCGGGGAGAAAAGGAAGATTCGGCGTCGCCGGGCCGATTTGGCCCGAGCCAAGCCAGCCGAAGCCTCCCCAGGCTAAGACGCGTCCAACAGCGGTGGAATCGCGCCGGGAACCGGCCGGCAGCGCTGGCGACGGTAAAATTTTCACTGAACCGATTCAAGAGGAGAGAGAAAGAAGAGAGAAAAAAAATTTTGGTGATGCCCCGAGTTTACGGATAAGCTGGTAAGCGGTTGAAATTAACCAATTTAACTTTCGAAAAATTTATTTGAGATTATATTTGACCGAAATTGATCCGGTTAAATATATAAATGTGTAGCCCGATAATAGGCAACAAATGTGAATTTGATCGAGCCTCGAATTTTGAGCCATCACGGAATCTCAAGTAAGTGATTTTCCCTTTCTATAACTTGTATAGTTATACGAGTTAGAGATTAATTTTATAAGTTGCGGATTAACTCCGTATAAAGTGATTTATATTAGAAAAGGCTTAAGATGGCATGATGGTAGTGTAAATGGGCCCCACGGATGGCCCAATAATTGTTAGTAAGCCTGATAAGCCCAATGGGCCGTGACAGAATAAATAATAAAGTCAAAACGGGCTTAAAATAGAGTTGTGCCCAATAAGAGGCAACGAGGCCCAATAAGAGTAATTGAGCTCATTTGATGAAATAAATAGCATAGAAAATGATAAATGAGTTATCCGACTTAATTAATGTGATTGATAACTATCTGCAGCTCCAAGAGATATATTCGGAGCCGGATAGACTGAATTATGGGAAGTGGAAAAAGGTGAAAAAAGTGCATTCGACTGGATTCCAGGTAAGGGATTTATGTTAGCTATTAGAGATAGCTGTACGTAATTTTATAAATCCCAATATGTGATTAGATACTATTGAAGATGTGGTTACCGTAAAATCTCAGAAATTACCTAGTATTTGCAAAAGCAAAAGACTATATTACCCTACTACAGGGAAAGTTGCACCAAAAAGAGTCGGTAAAGCATGATTTTATAAATTTCATGTTTTTAGTGTTTTAAGCATGAAAGTCTGTTTCCAGTGATATATGGATAGGTTGGTTAATGTTTTTATAGTCTGCAAAGAAAAAAACGTTTTACGAAGTTAAGTGTGCTGAGATGGGAGTAATCTTATGATGGGTGACCTTACGGGAAGCCACCTCCCATCGCTTTATGTAGCATCGTTTTATGTGTAAAACTCTGATTTCGGAGTTGTTTTCTACGGAATTGAGCCACATATCAGATGTATGTGGAAACAAATCGTGCTGAAGCTTAGCTTGTACGAGAATTGATATGATTTGTCTATGCATTAGTGTTGGAGCTTCGCTCGCACTAGATTTTTATGAAATATACATGACATGGTGCTGGAGTTTTACTTGCACTATATTTTCATGACTTATACATGACTTTGTGCTAGAGCTAGTGTGATGACGGTTTATTCCACAGATATGCTCGCACTCAGTTTTTTTTTTTAGACAGGTTAAGGATGATGATTTCAGGTTAGGGTGATAAGTCCCTGATTTGGGCACCCCGCAGCCTTCAGTGTATGATTATTTCAGGTTAGGGTGATAAGTCCCTGATTTGGGCACCCCGCAACCTTCAGTGTATGATTATTTCAGGTTAGGGTGATAAGTCCCTGGTTAGGGCACCCCGCAGCCTTCAGTGTATGATGTTGTGGTTACGGAGTACGTTGTACCGTGTAGACAACGCGGAGTACGCTGTACCGTACCACTAGTCTTCGGACTTCAGATTTGCATGAGCCGAAAGGCTTCCGGACCACCCCTGCACACCTAGCTAGTGATTGCTTGGGGGTCATTGACTATGATAATATGTCATCAGATGTTATAAAATGTATATCCCTGCCTAGTCTCATCCGTTATTGAAAGCATTTATTGAAAGTGGTTTGCTGAAGTAATTTTCTATGTGCATTTTAAACCGTCCGAAAAGTGATTTGATATGAATATGATTGTGGGGGCCACCTCTTGAATCCTGCGGAAACAAAATGCCACACAGTCGTCAAGTTTTATGAAAGTGTTTCACTCCGAATGAGTTTTCTATATTCGGATGTGTAGCAAAAATTCGCTATCTGCTTTACTATAACCGTGTGAATGTACTGATCGGAATCAATTAGTGAAATTCTATTTCCGAACAGCTGTGAAATGTGTAAAGTCTGATTTGAAAATGTGAAATTCTGAAACGGTTTTTTTTATACCGCGTAAGTTTTCCATATATATGTATATATATGTCTGTAGCGAAAAGATCGCTATCTGTATCAGTTTTGAGTAAAAGTTATTGTGTTTTGAAAGATGCATATGTTTCATGCATAAGGTGATATTTTAAGCATGTAGATAGTATGGTTGTCTACCTGCTTGCATATTTTCCTTACTGAGCGCGTTAGCTCACCCGCCTTTCTCTCCTCTCTCCACAGATTAATTTCAGTAGAATATTCGTTGCCATTCTCCTGCATTTGTTGACACAGCTCTCAATCGGTATAAGGTATACACTCCAGTGACTTTTGTATCTGAACATGTAAATGCACAGTAATACAATTGATAAACATGGGGGATGTATTATCGTAAATACAGTTATGTATATATAGTAATAGTAAAAAAAAAAAATTTTATCAGCCTATTTTATTATGGCATTAAGTAAATGTTAAAAAGGAAGAATCGAGTGGCTGACATTGACTCACAGCCCAACCAATCAGTGTGTGTGTCGTGAACTGTGATAAATAATGATGTAAATGTAAGTAGAAAGGGTCACGACAGTGTACTCCATGCCACACGCACGGTACAACGTACACCCGTGGACCCTGCCTCATGGTCGGGGTGCCTACCATAGGTCTTAGCCCTCATACCACGGAATAATCAATGCCACGTCTCTAAATCCACGTGCGAACATCTCTAGTGTGACACTTAGTCTACACGATGAAATCGTCACGATTTTTCTAACATGTCTATATATCACGTAAAAGCTACAGTGCGCGTCTTGAGTGTGACTCACAGTCAATGCTCCGCCTCTAAACACTGTATATGCATGTCAAAACATCAAACACTAGTGCAAGTAAACCTCCAACACTAGGTCATGCATAGTTCTCATTTAAATCAAGTACGAGCAAATCGCTTAAGTACTATATCATGTATGAATCATGAAGAATCGAGTACGAGCAACGCTCTAGCACTCTGTCATGCATCTCATGTAAAACTCGAGCACGAGCTAATCGCTCCAGTACTCTATCATGCACAAATCACATAAAACTGAGTACGAGCAATGCTCTAGTACTTTATCATGCATGTCAAATAAATGTAGTGTGAGTCTCACTCTAGTACTAATGTATGTGAAAAACATCTGAAATCAAGTGCGAGCTGTGCTCCAGCATGATTGTTTTCACATAATTTGGTAGATGGTTCTTTAAAAATAGGGATGCTTCAAAACATGAAAGTCAGCACTATAAAGTGTGCTTAGTCTACATCAACCTTAAAACATTAGCTTATCTACATACTCTTCTTCTACACAACAGTAAAAACACTCAAAAACATTGTTTCCATGCTTTTTACAACTTTTTTCAAAAGTTGACTCTTTGCCTAACTAGGGGCAAAATAGTAATTTACCCATAGCGGGTCCCTATAAATATTATTGATTTTCTCTGAACCTTAGATAATTTCAGTGAATGTAAAAGCAGACGAAAATATGCACAGATATCTCTAACTACTTGCAAAAGTCCCTTACCTCGAATTACGTCGCGTGACCTCACTTCCTCTGTGCTGCTCAAATCTCGCAGTCCGGTCAACTCTCAATATGACTCTGGAGTTGCATTTAACCATTCACTGGGTTAATTATACTTTTCCTACTGTATTACCCATTTAATACAGTCTATTTCACTTAAATGAGCATGTTTACTCTTATTGGGCCTTAAACACTTTAATTGGGCCTAACTATGTCTTAAGCCCGTTTTCCACTTATTAATTCCCTTCATCAGGGTCTATTGGCTCATTGGGCCTATCAATACCCATTGGGCTTTGTTCCAAACTCTTTGGATAGCCCGTATATAATTTACAACAGTTAATTCAAAAATTTGAATATAATCTATTTTATGCAGAAATTAATCTGAATCCGTAAACTAAATTCAAATTGCATAATAATCATATTATTGTTGTAAATGAGATTTACTTACCCGAAATTATGCGATGGTGCGGAAATCAGAGTTCGATCGGCTCACGTTCGGAAGTTATCGTTGAACTGCATAATTTTTATATTAAATTCTGGGTTAATTTTCGATCAAATACAATTTAAATTAACTTTTTCGAAAATCAATTCGGTCAATCTGACCGCATATCGGCTTACTCGTAATCTAAGGTATTCACAGAGATTTTCCTCTCCTTTTTTCCCTTTTTCTTTTTTTTTTCTTTCTTTTTCTTTTCTTTTTTTTTCCTTTTTTCCTTTTTCTTTTCTTTTTCTTCCCCTTCCGGCTACGGTGCCGTTTCGGGGCACTCACTATTGCCGATGTTCCCGGTCGTTTCGTCAGCCACTACCGATATCAACAGAACCAGCTCTTCCTCCCGATCACACCTAGCTGCATGGATCGTCGGAATCGAGCCCGATTTCCTCTCGATTTTCTCTCCCTCGGTTCGCCGGAATCCAGCGTCAATACGACGCGTCGTCGGTGCCGATGGGTTCGTGAGATCATCCTCTTCCTTCTCTGGCCCTCGTCTGGCCTCGTCGGTCGCCGGTGGTCGTCGGCTGTTTGAGTCTTCCTCAGGTTTTTCGGTTTTCATTTTCGATTTCTCTCTCTTCGAACCAAATTTCAGTTTCTAATTTTTTTTAAATTTATTATATTTTATTTTAATCAAATAAAATATAATAAAAATCTCAAAATATCTCCAAAAATTCATATTTTATTCATTTAATCAATAAATGAATTTATTTGTCTTATTTCGTCTTTTCGGTATATTTTTTCAATATTTTCGGGATAGTTTTTCGATGTGAAAATTTCGATTAATTCCAATAAATTCATATCCTGATCAATTGGACTCGAATTTCAATATTTTCCTCGTTATTGATCAAGATTTCTCAAATCCATATTTTTAATGAAATTTTCTTATCAAATTTATACTGAATTTTGATCTTTTGACCGTTTTACCCCTGTACTTGTTCGGAACCAATTTAACCCAACTTTCCTTCATAAACCCACTATCTTTTCTTATTTTAACTTCTTATTTTCAGTCAGAATGATTCAAATCCATTCGGTTTAGCCTGTGACTCTTATAACCCTTATTTGGCTGTTATGTAGCTTACATGCATTTTTTATTCTATAATGGTCAATTGCGTGATAGTAAATACTCTTCTTATGATTCAACTATGAAAATAAAGTGTTCATATACATAGGAATAATAAGGAACAAGCTACATACATAATCGAAAACACGGGTCTCACAATCCTCCCCAACTAAAAGAGTTTGGTCCTCCAAATTTGAACCAAATCAATCATCCAACAACTGGGAGTGCTTCTCTCGCATCAAGATCTCTAACTCCCAAGTAGTCTCCTCGGAAGTGTGATGCTGCCATAGAACCTTCACTAACCCGATAGTCTTCGACCTCAAAACCTTCTCCTTCCTATCTAGTATCCGAATTAGCCTCTCAACATATGACATGTCCTCACTGAGCTCCAGAGGCTCATAGCTAATCACATGTGCTGGATCCGGGTGATACTTCCGAAGCATCGAAATGTGGAAGACGTTATGCACGTCTGACAAGTCTGGTGGTAATGCCAACCTATAGGCCTTATCTCCCACTCGATCAAGTATCTCAAAGGGTCCAATGTAGTGAGGACTCAGCTTACCCCTCTTCCCAAACCTCACTATACCCTTGGAAGGAGAAACCTTCAGAAACACTGACTCACCGACTGCGAACTCAAGTGGCCTACGTCTCATGTCAGCATAACTCTTCTGTCGACTCTGAGTTGTCCTCAATCTCTCAACTATCAACTGGACATCCTTAAAAGCCTGTGTAACCAAATCAGGAGCAAAAAGCTTTCGATCACCCACTTCTTCACATCCGATAGGGGAACAACATCTACGGCCATACAAGGCCTCATATGGTGCCATCCCGATACTCGAATGATTACTGTTGTTGTAGATGAACTCGGCTAGTGGCAAGTGATCATCCCAGAGCCTCTAAAATCCAGAACACATGCTCTCAACATATCCTCCAGAGTCTGTATAATCCTCTCTGACTGACCATCTGTCTGAGGATGGAAAGTTATGCTCAAACTCAACTGGGTTCCCATGGCTTCCTGAAAATGTTCCTAATAATGGGAAGTGAAGCGGGAATCCCTCTGCAAGACAATGCTCACTGGAATACCATGTAACCTTACTACCTCGTGTACATACAACCCTGCTAATGTACTTAAAGTATCGGTAGCTCTCATAGCTAGAAAGTGGGCTGACTTCGTCAGTCTATCAACGATCACCCATATAGCATCATGATTCCTTCGGGTCCTCGATAAACCCATCACGAAATCCATGGTGATGTACTCTCATTTCCATGTCGGTATAGGTAGAGGCTGCAATAACCCTGTAGGTCTCTGATGTTCTACCTTCACCTGCTGACATACAAGATATCTCGCCACAAAATTCTCCACATCTCTCTTCAAACCTGACCACCAGTACACCTTCCGGAGATTCTGATACATCTTGCCACTCCCCGGATGCAACGTGTATGTCAATGAATGAGAATCCGACAATATCAATCTCTTGAGCTCTAGGTCCTCGGGAACACACAATCTACCTCTGAACCTCAGTAGTCCATCAGAACTCAACTCAAAATCAGTTATTGTGCCCCTCTGCATCTGACCCATCACATCGATGTAATATGGATCAGTCTGCTAAGCCTGTCTGATCCTGTCCAACAAATCCGACTCTAAGTGTAGACTCCCAATCATACAATCCGCATCCATGTCCGAAGGCACAACTCCCAAACTGAGGCTAGCAAACTGCTCTAGCAACTCGTGCTCCCTGACCATCATATACGATACCATCCCCAAGCTTTTCCTACTCAAAGCATCTGCTACAACATTAGCCTTACCCAGATGATAAAGTATCTCACAATCATAGTCCTTCAGAAGCTCTAGCCATCTTCTCTGTCTCATGTTCGGCTCCTTCTGTGAGAACAGGTACTTGAGGCTCTTGTGGTCGATAAATATCTGAAACTTCTCACCATATAGGTAGTGGCGTCATACCTTCAACGTAAACACTACTGCTGCCAACTCCAAATCGTGGGTCGGATAGTTCTTCTCATGGTCCTTCAACTGTCTGGATCCATAAGCAACTACCGTCCCATCTTGCATCAACACACAGCCCAGTCCCTGATGCAAAGCATCGGTATATATTGAAAATCCTCCTGAGCTGGTAGGAATAGTGAATCAGAGCAGTGGTCAATCGACTCTTCAGCTCCTGAAAACTCCTCTCACAATTCTCATTCCACACGAATGCAATACTCTTCCGAGTGAGACGTGTCAACGGAGCAGCCAACTTTGAAAATCCCTCAACGAATTTTTGATAGTACCCTGCTAAATTCAGAAAACTCCTGATCTCAGTAACTGTTCTTGGCTATTCCCACTGAACTACAGCCTCGATCTTGGATGGATCTACTGATACACCATCCCTCAACACTACGTGTCACCAAAATGAGATCTCCGTCAACCAAAAATCACACTTATTGAGTTTAGCATACAGCTGCTACTCTCGTAGAGTCTGCAATACAATCCTGAGGTGCTACTCATGCTCCTCCTCGGATCTCGAATATACCAATATGTCATCGATGAAGACGATAACAAACTGATCCAAATATAGCTTGAACACATCGTTCATCAGAGCCATGAAAGCTGTGGGAGCATTCGTCGGTCCGAATGACATAACTAAGAACTCATAATGGCCATATCGGGTCTTAAATGCCGTCTTGGGTACATCTCCACTCTAGACTCTCAACTGATGATACCCAGACCTCAGATCAATCTTAGAAAACACTTGCGCTCCCCGAAGCTGATCCAGTAAGTTATCAATGAGTGGAAGGGGATACCTATTCTTGATGGTAACCTTATTCAACAATCTGTAGTCTATACACAATCGGAGGCTTCCATCCTTCTTCCTCACGAACAAAATCGGTGCTCCCTATGGTGAAACACTCGGTCTGATGAACCTCCTATCCAACAGCTCCTGCAACTGTCTCTTGAGCTCCTCCAGCTTAACTAAGGCTATACGATACGGTGGTCTCAAAATAGGCTCAGTACCAGACACCAAATCTATACAGAACTCCATCTTTTTGTTTGGTGGTAACCCTGGCAACTCATCCAGAAAAACATCTGGGTACTCACTGGCCAAAGGAATATCTACCAACTCCGAATGTACCTTATCCGTATCCACCACGTACACAATGAAACCTCTAATCACATCCGATGAAGCATCAGCTGTGACCTGGTCCAAGGCATGTACTCGCCCTGGACCCATCACCTGCTTCCCCTTCTCCTCTGTCGTCGCTCTCCCCCTCTGAGCAGACGTACCAACTGGAGCTCTATCAAGCTCCCTACCCTTCTGTGGGGCAGTCTCAAATGTCTCTGGGCAAGCTCTAGGAATATGCCCCTGTTTTCCACATCGAAAACACACAATAGAGCTCAACGGACAAGGTCTACCGACATGATGTCTACCACATCTATTGCACTGATCTGTAGTAGGCCTTTGTCCTCCAATCACAATGCCCTTCGCCAAAGCTATAGTCGGGTATGTAGGAGGTCTAACTTGTCACACCTCACTTTCGGGTGCCCTTTTTATCCATACTTAGGCTACTACAGTTGGGCCGTGAGACGATGCAATAACTAGAATTCATACATTTACAACGAAAAATTTAAAAACTTTTGTTCACACTCCCAGGTGTGTGTAGATATACAAAATCAATTGTATAAATACATTTTACTTACATATCATCCCCATAAAGCTGTTTACAATTCCAAGGTATAACTGTGCGATACGACAAGATAGATACAAAATAAGCCTGTGTATACAATTCTTATACCTTTACGACTGGCGGGAGCTGTCCAACTCAAAAGGGAATCTAGAGACCACCGCTCTCCTGCTTCTTAGTACCTGGAGGGGGAAAATAGTGGGATGAGCAAACCACAGCTCAGTAAGGAAATGAATGCTAGCAGGTAGATATCGTACTACCTACATAGTCCATGCATGTATAAGCCAAAACTATGTTTTCATTATAATTGGAAATGTTATACGAAAATGTTTTTAAACATACATTTCTCAATTGCATTTTCATGTAAATCATAGATGTCATGCTTCCATTTTAAAACATGATTCATAAAACAATGCCCTCACGGCACAAGTGTTTAAATCAAAGATTTATCAAAACACAAAATCTCTTTACTTTCTCAATCATATCTTTTTCCTCAAATCTCTTTCTTTTTTGAGTTGTATCTGTTTCCCAAATCTTTGAGATAGGAATGGAATTTTAGGCAATCAAATATCCACGACATATGGCCATAGTCAGTGATCCCAGGCTTCACTGATCAGGTGTGCACCGGGCATCACTTCGCCTGAAGGGGGATGGGTCAGTCCTACCATCCGGCTCATCTCAATTAACCTCATCTCCTCATATACTCACGGTATAAGGTACGCCATGTGTCATCTACGCGATACTCGTACTCACGTGCATCCAGCACAGTACATAGTATATCAACGGATAACTACACAGTACTACGTACGACCGTGGACCCAAGTCCGTACTCCAACTCCGATAGACTTTTCATCCTGAATCATGTCTCATATACCAGGCGAGCAATCAACGTGACACACAGTCATCGCAAGGCTCCAGTGCGGTACGATTTATCGTCAAGGCCCAGCTCGTCCTTAGGCCATCGGCTGGCATCCCCTTGGGTCCCAGACCCCCAAGTTTACCTCAACTTAGTAAAAACATGTGCGAGCTAACACTCCAACACATTATCATTATAAAATCACGTGCGAGTTACGCTGCAGCACGGTTTATCAAATCATGCAGACGTATGCGAGTCAAACTCCAACATAGTCTAATTCATTAAAACAGGTGTGAGCGAAAGCTCCAACACCATTTCACATCTCAAATCCTATAGGTGGCAACATTCTCTTTTAAAACTCAAAACATGTTTATTTATGAAGCATGCCTTTCTATGCCAGAACATGTAAAACTAGCCAACCTATCATTATCATTTCTCAATCACAACTCAATACAAATTTGAGAAAACATTGAAATCATACATATCATGTTATTTCCTTACCCTATCCCATTTCTCAATACATATATATCATAATACAGTTAATGGTTCCATATCATTTCATAGAATCGTAGTATCGTACTAATTCTAGTATTCTATCTATGAAATTGTCGTAAAATACGCACGAACATCTCTATAACTAACACACAATCCCTTACCTCGATTTACTTGAGCGCGACTCTCCTCCTTTATGCTTCTCGCGTTCTTATCTCAACTTGCTTCGGTGTATCATCGGGAACTACAATTCATCCATCAAGCACTTGAGTTAACGTTCCTAACTCTTGTTCAACTAAGCATTTATCCAATGCCTTAAATATACATTTTACCCCTTGTGGTAAATCTCACAATTTATCCCAATATCAGCACATCCAAATCATACCCACAACACAATCATCATCTTAAGATAACTTATTCATCATTAATCTCCATACATTCCACTTTCTCACACTAGACTATTTCTAGGTTATAGTGGATTCTTTACTTTCTAGGTAGTTTTTATCATTTCTATGCATACTAATCATTTCCCACATCAATATCCAAACAAATATACTTGGGTATTTGCATTAGAAACTCACCTAGCTTGATTTACTCCTTGCTCCAATAGAAATGCACCTTGTTGTTTAAATCCAACAAATGGGGAAAATGCCTCCCAACTATGTTGTTATTCTTTTTGATGTGAACAACTTTGTGTCTAATAGTTTTCCCTCAAATCTTACTGAAAATGGCTGGATTTAGGAGTGAGAAAGTTAGGTTTTTGAGTTGAAATGAAAAGGGTGAAGTGTTTTTTCGAAATTTACAGATTCACTGCTCCTATTTATAGAATTGGCTTGATGAGATCGATCTGCTCTAGGAGGAGATCGATCTGGCCCCTTTAAATCCCTCATTTTCACGACATTTTAAGCATGAGATCGATCTGTCGAAGCTTGAGATCGATCTGCTCTAAACAGAGAGCTAAGAAGATCGATCTGTGTGCTTGAGGATCGATCTTTTTATTATAGAATTCTTAGGAGATCGATCTGGCTCCATTGGAGATCGATCTGCCCTATTCCTTTGCTCAAATACAAGCATTTTGGCTCATCCAGATCGATCTCTCATCCTATGAGATCGATCTGGCCTGCATAATTTCTAGATTTTGCTGCAGTTTCCTGCAGAAACTTATACCAAAACATCCTTAATTTGTTGCCATGGTCATTTTCTCATCCCATCATCTTTGAGACTTGAAAATGGCATCCATTAATACTTCATACACATTAAAACTTGTGTAGAATCTTTGTATGGCCAATGGTCCATGATATAAACCAAATGGAAGTGCACAACTTATGCAAATTTTTCTTCCATTTTACCACACTACTCATATTCTATCCCATTCACATTTTTCACATGTTTAAGTCCATTTCTTCATACTCATTCATAATGTAACTTGTACGTACAATCACGACTCTTATTACAAGTGCGTACATAATCTTATGGACTTACATTACATATACTTCACATTATGAATGTATCATCATACAATCATACATATACGGGATCTCACATTCTCCCCCACTTAGAAAATTTGGTCCTCCAAATTAGAACCAATTCAATCTGTGAATAACTCGGGATACTTCTCTCGCATCAAACTTCCCAATTCCCATGTGGCCTCTTCCACGGTGTGATGTTGCCACAAACCTTAACCAATGAAATCGTCTTGTTCCGTAACACCTTCTCTTTTCTGTCCAATATTCGGATCGGTTTCTCAACATACGACATATCCTCCTTGAGCTCCAACAGCTCATAGCTAATTACATGTGTCGGATCCGGGTAGTACTTCCGAAGCATAAAAACATGGAAGACATTGTGGACTTCTGCTAGCTCAGGTGGTAAGGCTAGCCTATATGCTCCATCTCCCACTCTATCCAAGATCTCGAAGGGACCAATGTAACAAGGACTTAGTTTTCCTTTCTTCCCGAACCTCGTTATTCCCTTAGAAGGAGATACTTTCAAAAATACGGACTCACCCACATTAAACTCAAGTGGTCTCCGTCTCCTGTCAGCGTAACTCTTTTATCGACTTTGAGCTGTTCGCAGCCTCTCGCATATTATTTGAACATCCTCTGAGGCTTGTTTAACCAAATCGGGAGCGAGCAACTGTCTGTCACCAACTTCTTCCCAACCAACGGGCGATCGGCATCTACGACCGTACAGTGCCTCATAAGGGGCCATACCAATACTTGAGTGATAACTGTTATTGTAGGCGAACTCAATCAATGGCAAGTGATCATCCCATGAGCCTCTAAAATCCAGAACACACGCTCTCAACATGTCCTCCAGGGTCTGTATAGTCCTCTCTGACTGACCATCTATCTGAGGATGAAAAGCGGTGCTAAAACTCAACTGGTTCCCCATCGCTTCCTGAAAATGTTCCTAAAGGTGGAAAGTGAAGCAGGCATCCCGATCAGAAACAACATTCACTGGGACTCCATGCAACCTCACTATTTCCCGCACATACAGGTTCGTCAGTGCACTCAATATATCTGTAGATCTCATGGCTAAAAAGTGTGCCGATTTCGTTAACCGATCTACTACCACCCATATAGCATCATGGTTCTTACGGGTTTTCGGTAACCCCATCACAAAATTCATGGTGACGTGCTCCCATTTCCATGTTGGTAGCGATAGAGGTTGCAACAATCCTCCTAGTTTATGATGCTCAACCTTTACCTGCTGACAAATGAGACATCTAGCGACATACCCAGCTATGTCCCTCTTCATTCCAGACCAACAATATACCTTTCGGAGATTTTGATACATCTTACTACTCCCCAAGTGTATTGTATATCTCGATGAGTGAGCCTCTGACAAGATCAACTTTCTCAGCTCTGAATCCTTTGGAACACATATTCTATCTCCAAACCTTATTACTCCATCTGAACTCAATACAAAATCTGTACCCTTCCCCTTCTGAATTCGGCTAATCATGTCAATACACCATTAATCAATTTGCTAATCTTGTCGGATCCTCTCAATCAACTTCGGTTCTAATCTCAAGCTAGCAATAATCCCATAGCTTCAAATCTCAGGTAGGGTCATATCCAGACTAAGGTTTGTGAATTGTTTCAACAACTCGTGCTCTTTAACCACCATATGTGATACCAACCCGAGACTCTTTCTACTCAATGCATCGGTAACCACATTTGCTTTCCCCGAGTGGTATAAGATCTCACAATCATAGTCCTTGAGGAGTTCTAACCACCTTCTCTGTCTCATATTTAACTCCTTCTGTGAGAATAGATACTTCAGACTCTTGTGATCCGTAAAGATCTGAAATCTCTCACCATACAAGTAGTGGCGCCATATCTTCAATGCAAATACTACGGCTGCCAACTCCAAATCGTGAGTGGGGTAGTTCTTTTCATGATCTTTCAGCTGTCTAGATCCATAAGCTACTACCCTTCTATCTTGCATCAAAACACAACCTAGTCCTTGATGTGAAGCATCTGTACACATCGAGTAATTCCCTGAGCTGTTAGGGATAATAAGAACTGGCGCGATGGTTAATCTGTGCTTAAGTTCCTGAAAACTCCTCTCACAAGCTTCATCCCATGTAAACTCCACACTCTTCCTCGTAAGATGTGTCAATGGAGCAGCCAATCTAGAGAAACCCTCTACAAATCTCCTGTAGTAACCAGCCAAACCCAAAAAGCTTTTGATCTCTGTAACTGTCCTGGGTTGTTCCCACTGAACAACAACCTCGATCTTGGATGGATCTACTGACACCCCATCCTTCGATACAATATGGCCCAAAAAGGAAATCTGCTCTAGCCAAAAGTCACATTTACTCAGTTTGGCATACATCCTTCTCTCTCAGAGGGTCTGCAAAACAATCCTCAAATGCCGGTCATACTCTTCTCTGGACCTTGAGTACACCAATATATCATCAATGAAAACAATCACGAACTGGTCCAGGTATGGCTTGAATACTTCATTCATTAGAGCCATAAAAGCTGCTGGTGTATTAGTCAACCCGAAAGGCATCACCAAGAATTCGTAATGGCCATAGCGGGTGCGGAATGCTGTCTTGGGCACATCCTCCTTCCGAATCTTCAATTGATGATACCCAGACCTCAGATCTATCTTGGAAAAGATTTGTGCTCCTCGAAGCTGATCCAATAAATCGTCAATGCGTGGAAAAGGGTACTTATTCTTGATGGTAGCCTTATTCAACATCCGGTAGTTAATACACAACCTGAGGCTCCCATCTCTCTTCTTCACAAACAATATCGGAGCTCCCCATGGTGAGACGCTTGGTCTTATAAACCCCTTATCTAGCATATCTTGCAACTATTTCCTTAATTCCTCTAGCTCAACTGGAGCCATTCTATATGGTGACTTCGATATTGGCTCGGTTCCAGGCATCAAATCGAATTCCATTTCTCTATTCGGTGGCAATCCTGGTAGGTCATCTAGGAATTCTCTAACCACTGGAATGTCATCCATATCTGGGTGTGCTTTGTTCAAATCCACCACGTAAACAATAAAACCTTCAAAACAACATCCAAGTCATTTATTCCAGTGTACTCTACTTGTCACAAAATTCAAGATTTCATTTCTTCTCTTAAAATCTTACAACACATTCTTCAGGTAGAGAAAACGTAATAGACTTAGTGTGGCAGTCTAAGACAGCATGATTGGTAGCTAACCAATCCATTCCCAAGATTACATCAATGTCATATATATTCAACAAAATCAGATTGGTTGTCATGCACTTATCCCCTACCCTCACTTTACAATCTTTATACACTTACTCAGCTAATTGGCTAACTCTCATAGGGGTACTTATTAATAAAGTCCTACTCAAGTATGTGGGTTCTACAAAACCTTTTAACTTTGATGCACATGCAGGTGATATAAAGGAATGCGTAGCTTCAGAATCAAACAAAGCTATAACCTCCAAATTAAAAATCAAGATTGTACCTTTTATCACTTCAGAAGAGGTATCAGCTGATGTCTGGTTATCGCATACACCCTGCCTTGACCCACAACTTGTTTCCCCTTTTCTTCAGCCGAGGCTTTCTTTCTTGCAGGAGGTGTAACTGTAGGAACTCTCTCTGGCTCCTTACCCCTTTGTGGGACTACCTCAACTATCTCCCGGCACTCTCTGGCTTAATGCCCAAATTTACCACATCTGAAGCATCGGGTACCCTGAAGATGACATGGCCTACCACCATGGTATCGACCACATAGTCTACATTAATCAGCACTCGGTCGAGGTCCACCAATCACTATACCCCTGACTGGTGTCTGAGTCTGAGGTACGAAAGGTCTAGCAGCCTTCTTCTATGACTCATCGGTCTCTCTCTGACGCTTACTAGTGCCTCTCTGTCCAGACTTAGCACTCTTGCCAACTCCCAGCTTCCTTGGACCCTTATCCTTACCCCAACTAAACTAAAAAATGTGTAGGTCATAATCTTGCTCACACAGTTGGGCCCGTCGCACAGCCTCTCTATAGGTAGCAACATCAAATGGGGCCAACTTCGCTTGGATTGAAGGCCTGAGCCCATCTACAAATTTACGGACTCTAATAGCCTCACTCCTGATCGAGTCCGGATCATATCTGCCAAGTGAAGTGAATCGTGACTCGTACTTATCCACAGTTCGGTTCCCTTGAGTCAATTTCAAAAACTCCATCTGTAACTTACGTCGAGCGGTATCTGGGATGTATTGCTCTCTGAAAACATCCAAGAACATATCCCAAGTGATAGCCATACCCCGAACTCTCAACATAGGCCTGGTGGACTTCCACCAGTGCTCTGCTTTGCCTCTCAATACAAAGGCCGCAAGCGCTACTCTCTCCGTAGACAAACACCTACAGAAGTCAAACAGCTTCTCCATTTGACTGATCCAGTCCTCAACCACTGTCGGATCCTTTACCCCGCTAAACGAAGGAGGCTTAAAGTCCATAAAATGCCTCAACCTTTCCATATCACAGTCATATCCATACCCCAAATCATCATCATATTGCTGTGGGGCTACTAGAGGAGGTACTGGTCGAATATGGGGATCTCGTGGCCAAACCGGTTCAGGTTGTGCAGGTGCAACATTCTCAAGTTCAGGTGCAGCTGAGGGATTCGATGCAGCCTATCTCGTTGTACCAGGTGTACCCTCAAACCTAGCCATAATCTGACCCCTCATGGTCATCATCGTGCGCATGTCTTCCTCTAATCAGGCTATCCGAGGATCGAAAACCTCTATCTGTTCCTGGGGCTCATGACTAGAGGACGATCTACTGTGCCTCTCAGTCTTGTCATTCTGCCCTTGAGCTCTCGAGCTCTCTCCCCTCTTGCGATATCTCTTAGGCACATCTCGCAAGCCTCATAACTTTCCTGCATTTATAACAAACGTTTAATTCACTACCAGTTCTTTATACACTTTTGTATCTAAATATCGCACAGTAACTTGGGGATGTATGTTTCTTAGTCCTAAACATCGACTCACATCAGACCAACCTGGCTCTAATACCAAATCTGTCAGACCCCACTTCCGGGTGCCCTTTTTATCCATACTTACGCTACTACGGTTGGGCTGTGAGACAATGCAATAACTAGAATTCATACATTTACAGCGAAAAATTTAAAAACTTTTGTTCATACTCCCAGGTGTGTGTAGATATACAAAATCAATTGTATAAATACATTTTACTTACATATCATCCCCATAAAGCTGTTTACAATTCCAAGGTATAACTGTGCGATACGACAAGATAGATACAAAATACGCTTGTGTATACAATTCTTATACCTTTACGACTGGCTGGAGCTGTCCAACTCAAAAGGTAATCTAGAAACCACCGCTCACCACCGCTCTCTTACTTCTCAGTACCAGGAGGACGAAAATAGTGGGATAAGCAAACCACAGCTCAGTAAGGAAATGAATGCTAGCAGGTAGATATTGTGCTACCTACATAGCCCATGCATGTATAAGCCAAAACTATGTTTTCATTATAATTGGAAATGTTATACGAAAATGCTTTTAAACATACATTTCTCAATTGCATTTTCATGTAAATCATAGATGTCATGCTTTCATTTTAAAACATGATTCATAAAACAATGCCCTCACGGCACAAGTGTTTAAATCAGAGATTTATCAAAACACAAAATCTCTTTACTTTCTCAATCATATCTTTTTCCTCAAATCTCTTTCTTTTCTGAGTTGTATCTGTTTCCCAAATCTCTGAGATAGGAATGGAATTTTAGGCAATCAAATATCCACGACATATGGCCATAGTCAGTGATCTCAAGCCTCACTGATCAGGTGTGCACCGAGCATCACTTCGCCTGAAGGGGGATGGGTCAGTCCTACCCTCCGGCTCATCTCAATCAACCTCATCTCCTCATATACTCACACTATAAGGTACGCCATGTGTCATCTACGTGATACTCATACTCACGTGCACCCAGCACGGTACATAGTATACCAACAGACAACTACACAGTACTACGTACGACCGTGGACTCCAACTTCGATGGACTTTTCATCCTGAATCATGTCTCATATACCAAGGGAGCAATCAGTGTGACACACAGTCATCGTAAGACTCCAGTGCGGTACGATTTATCGTCAAGGCCCAGCCCGTCCTTAGGCCGTCGGTTGGCATCCCCTTGGGTCCCAGACCCCCAGGTTTACCTCAACTCAGTAAAAACATGTGCGAGCTAACACTCCAACACATTATCATTATAAAACCACGTGCGAGTTATGCTGCAGCACGATTTATCAAATCATGCAGACGTATGCGAGTCAAACTCCAACATAATCCAATTCATTAAAACAGGTGTGAGCTAAAGCTCCAACACCATTTCACATCTCAAATCCGATAGGTGGCAACATTCTCTTTTAAAACTCAAAACATGTTTATTTATGAAGCATGCCTTTCTATGCCAGAACATGTAAAACTAGCCAACCTATCATTATCATTTCTCAATCACAACTCAATACAAATTTGAGAAAACATTGAAATCATGCATATCATGTTATTTCCTTACCCTATCCCATTTCTCAATACATATATATCATAATACAATTAATGGTTCCATATCATTTCATAGAATCGTAGTATCGTACTAATTCTAGTATTCTATCTACAAAATTACCGTAAAATATGCACGAACATCTTTATAACTAACACACAATCCCTTACCTCGATTTACTTGAGCGCGACTCTCCTCCTTTATGCTTCTCGCGTTCTTATCTCGGCTTACTCCGGTGTATCATCGGGAACTACAATTCATCCATCAAGCACTTGAGTTAACGTTCCTAACTCTTGTTCAACTAAGCATTTATCCAATGCCTTAAATATACATTTTACCCCTTGTGGTAAATCTCACAATTTATCCCAATATCAGCACATCCAAATCATACCCACAACACAATCATCCTCTTAAAATAACTCATTCATCATTAATCTCCATACATTCCACTTTCTCACACTAGACTATTTCTAGGTTATAGTGGATTCTTTACTTTCTAGGTAGTTTCTATCATTTCTATGCATACTAATCATTTCCCACATCAATATCCAAACAAATATACTTGGGTATTTGCATTAGAAACTCACCTAGCTTGATTTCCTCCTTACTCCAATAGAAATGCACCTTGTTGTTTAAATCCAACAAATGGGGAAAATGCCTCCCAACTATGTTGTTCTTCTCTTTGATGTGAACAACTTTGTCTCTAATAGCTTTCCCTCAAATCTTACTGAAAATGGCTGGATTTAGGAGTGAGAAAGTTAGGTTTTTGAGTTGAAATGAAAAGGGTGAAGTGTTTTTTCGAAATCTGCAGATTCACTGCTCCTATTTATAGAATTGGCTTGATGAGATCGATCTGCTCTAGGAGGAGATCGATCTGGGCCTTTTAAATCCCTATTTTTCACGACATTTTAAGCATGAGATCAATCTGTCGAAGCTTGAGATCGATCTGTGTGCTTGAGGATCGATCTTTTTATTACAAAATGCTTAGGAGATCGATCTGGCTCCATTGGAGATCGATCTGCCCTATTCCTTTGCTCAAGTACAAGCATTTTGGATCATCCAGATCGATCTCTCATCCTATGAGATCGATCTGGCCTGCATAATTTCCATATTTTGCTGCAGTTTCCTGCAGAAACTTATACCAAAACATCCTTAATTTGCTGCCATGGTCATTTTCTCATCTCATCATCTTTGACACTTGAAAATAGCATCCATTAATACTTCATACACATTAAAACTTGTGTAGAATCTTTGTATGGCCAATGGTCCATGATATAAACCAAATGGAAGTGCACAACTTATGCAAATCTTCCTTCCATTTTACCACACTACTCATATTCTATCCCATTCACATTTTTCACATGTTGAAGTCCATTTCTTCATACTCATTCATAATGTAACTTGTACGTACAATCACGACTCTTATTACAAGTGCGTACATAATCTTATGGACTTACATTACAAATACTTCACATTACGAATGTATCATCATACAATCATACATATACAGGGTCTCACATAACTGGTCTCTCTCGCACCTCCTCTATCCATGGTCCCTTACCGAAGAGTCTCCTCCCTCATCGATAACTGAAACCCATATCTCTAATCGGTCTCTTCCTGTCTCTATCTCGGCTCCGACCAATCTTTCCAAACTTAGAGGATTCCTCTCATAGTCCTGCTCACAAAGTTAAGCTCTGCGTACTGCCTCATCATACGTACCAATATCCAGTGGTACCAATCTAGACCGTAACACCGATCCCAATCCATCGACAAATCTGTAGACCTTCTTGGTCTCGCTGTACATGGTATCGAGATCATACCTATCCAGGGCCAAAAATCTAGTCTCGTACTCATCCATTGAGAGACTCTCTTGGCTCAATCCTAAAAACTCGGCCTGCAGTCTACGCTGCGCCGTATCTGGAACAAATTGCCTCCTGAAGGCATCCAGAAACATCTCCTAACTAATCTCTGTGTGTCGGGCTCTCAATATCGGTCTTGTGGACTTTCACCAATGCTCTGTCGTTCCCTTCAATAGGAACGCAACAAATACGACTCTCTCTGAAGTCGTACAATCAAAGAAGTCGCACAACTTCTCCATCTCTCCAATCCACTCTTCAGCACTAGCTAGGTCCTTCACTCCTCGAAAAAATGGAGGTCCAAGCTTCTGGAATTGTCGCAGTCTGTCAAGATCACACTAATATCCCAATCCTCTACTACTTTTACTCGACCAACTCTAACTCTTAATTAAATACTTATCGATACTGATTCACGTCTGGCCAACCCTCCGCTCTGATACCACTTTTACTGTCACGACCCAATACTACCAAAATCAGTACAAATTTTTCGCTTTTGAAAATTCTTTCTTACCTCCTCGTGACATATCCCTTTAAATAGGTCGGGCTGTGAATCAACATCAATATACCCTTTGTAACCATTAAAATATCACACGTACATATATATATATATACACTGACATCAATCATATTTTTATAGAGTGGTCGGTATGTTTATACATCACATGATTCTATATTTACATCCCCAAATATTCTTTCATATACAATATTGTGCTGTAAGCATACTAATACAAAATTCTGTACATGGTGTATACCTGACAGTCGATGGGAAACACGGATAATCGATAATCAGCTATGCCGTCTACTCTCTACACCCGCTATCTCTATGGTGGAAACACTGAAAGTGGGTGAAAAATGAAAGGGTGAGCTTCACATGCTCAGTAAGGCAATAATACAAACGGGTAGATAGCTATACTATCTACATGCTGATAAGAAATCAGGATATATGTGAGCATGAGGTAAAAACAATGATATGCCATATATATAATATCATCTGTTCTAAAACAGGAAATCGGCATATAAAACATGGAATGATTCTCATGTGAAAACATCTCATGCTCAAATGGATCAACATGTTTTAAAACACCCCATCTGGGTTAAATATGATATACTCAAGGAATTAAATCCATTTCAATAAAATAATTTATCTTAAAATTTTCGTTATAAAATCACCCTTCTCACAGGGTTACAAGTCATGAAAGTTTCATAAAATCCCTCCATGGGAACAATCAAAACTCAATTGAAATCATAAGAAAATCGGGGCCTAACCCCTCCCTCAGGTCTACCCTGGTCTATTAAGACCAAAAGTTATATCATGTGAGACATGTAAGCGACTATATCGGTAATATCCAGGACTATGGTCATAACCTCGTGATCCCTGGCACACGGATCCTAGTGTGCAGGGTGTCATACCTGAAACGGGAGGTAGGTCGGTCCTACCCGCCAGAACAGCATAATATCAGGATTGCGATGGCAAGACTTGCTGTCTCGTGGCTAATGCCACTCCACTCCAACAATCCCCACGGTACAGCGTACTCCGCGTGACATACACGGTACAACGTACTCCGTGAACCCAAGCTCAATCAGGGGTGCCTGTAATAAGTCTTATCCACCCATGTCAAGTATGTCTCAATATGCACGTGTGAACATATCATCTCACTATGACACACAGTTTATAGGAGACTCCAACATGGCTATATGCATGTCATATAAATCCATGTGCGAGCGAAGCTCTAGCACGGCTCCATGCATATTCATGATATCTGAAAACCTCGTGCGAGCGAAACTCTAGCACGATTTCATAGAAATTAATGAAATCTGCGTACGAGCAGCGCTCCAATACGACTTAAACTGATTATAAATTCAATTCAAATCCATGTATGAGCATTACTCTAGTACGGATATGTATAAAAACTCAATGAAAACCTCGTACGAGAAAAACTCCAGTACGGTAGTCATATGAAATAAATCTATAAAATAGTGCGAGCAAGGCTCCAGCACTCTGTGTATGAGTTTTAATATAAAATCTGGTGTGAGCAGTGCTCAAGCACGGTTTCAACTCATATAACACTAATAGGTGGCTCAATTTTATCAAAACATGTTAAATAAATATCAATTGGCACCTAACCTGTGCCTTTTCACTTAAAACATGAAAATAATAGCCAACCTATCCATAAATTGCTTGAATTAAAGCAATATCATCATGAAAATATTATAATCATGAATTTCATGCAATTTCATAGCCTTACTACCCTTTTTGAAATTTTCCTAATTTGGGGCAAAATAGTCATTTGTCACTATTTCCATATTTTTCCACAAAAATTATTATTCTGTTTTCAGGTAATCTAATGAATTTAACGTAATGTAAATCCCCGCGAAACTACGAACAGCTACCTCTAAGTGCTCATAAAATTTCCTTACCTGGAATCACGCGCGAGTTTATCTCGACTCGACTGTACCAGGTCTCTCAGTCCAATTCGCTCGTCTACGGAGCTGCATATAACCACATATGGGTTCAGTTCAAATATACTGATTAGTATTTCACTCTTACTGATCGAATCTAAAGCTCTGGGCCCATTTTACTCTATTGGGCCCGATTGCACTTTAATGGGTCTCGACCCCTTTTTCAGCCGTTTTCACTTTTTAAATCCCTTCTTCGGGTTTACTGGGCTCATTTGGTTTATCAATAATCATCGATCTTCGTTCCAAACTCATTGGATAGCCCGGATACTATTTACGATAATTACTTTGAAATTTCGAATAAAATTCCTTTTATGCAAAATTAATCCGTAAATTCCATAAAATAATCTTAACTCTACATTTAAGGACTCATATTATCATAATTAAAATGTACTTACCCAATATGATGCGAGGTACAAAAATCGGAGCTAAATCGGCTCTCGTTCGGGCTCTGTAGTAACACTACACAATTATATAAATCCGGGTCATGTTCCACTAAAATAATATTAAATTGAATTCCCGAAATTTATCCGCAGGTTAATCCCGACCCTCGATCACTTACCCGAATTTCGAGTCATCCTCGGTACACTTTCTTCCTTTTTTTCCCTTTTTTTTCCTTTTCTTTTTTCTTTTTTCTTTTTCTTTTTCTTTTTCTTTTTTTTTCTTCCTTCTCGGCTACGGTGCCGTTTTAGGCTATTCACCATCACCGGTAGTCCCGGCCGTCTCGTCGGGTGCCACTAGGCTCAAAAGAACCGCCTCGGCCAGGTGATCGTTCAGCTGGGTTGAATCGGCGCTGGGACACCGCCGTTTGCCGGGACTGACGCGTTTCTTCCTCGAATCTTCCGTCCGTCGATTCGCAGGAAATAGAGGCCGTCGACCGGACTTCGCTCTACCTTTTTCGACAGTTGGCTTGGCTCGTCGGACGCCGGTGACTCGTCGGGGGGTTCGGGTTCTTCACGGGTTCAGCTGGGTTTCGTTTTCGAGTTCCGTTTTCTCTCTCCCCGATTTCTTTCAGATTTTCATTTTTTTATAATTAATTAATTTATTATTATTTTAATACATTAAAATATATTAAAAATACTCAAATATCTCTAAAAATATCTTTAAAATTATTATTTAATTCATTTAATCAATAAATGAATTTATCGGTCTATTTTCGTATTTTCGGTATATTTTTCGATTATTTTTGGGATAATTTTTTGAATTAAAAATCCTGATTAATTCTGAATTAATTCCGATTAATTCTCATAAATTTATATCTAGATCAATTGGACTCAATTAAATATTTTACTCGGTATTGATCCAGATTTCGCAAATTCCATAGTTTAATGAAAATTACTTATCGAATTTATACCGAATTTTGATCTTTTGACAATTTTATCCTTGCACGTGTTGGAGACCAAATTGAATCGACTTTCTTTCATAAATCCACAATCTTTTCCCTATTTTCAATTCCTTATTTTCAGTCAACTCGATTAAATTACTTAAACGAACTTGTTGCTTCCTTGTTTTCCCGATTTATCCTTATTCGATTTTACGTACGTTATTTCGTTTCATCCACATTTATCAAATCTGAATTAACCATCTTATGAATCCATTAACATATAATAATGTCATACAATATGGAAATCATAAGGACTATCATACAAGGATGCGAATCTCACATATGTATTATCAAACAAGTCATGTATGTGTATGTTTTTAATTAATTGAAAGATGTATGAAAATAGTGATTATTACTGACTCACAGCTCAACTATTATTGGTGAAGGTTGTACACGACCAGGTAAGTTAACGAATTAAGCGAAAAATTTATGGTAATTTTTAGATGAAATGGATGAAAATGGGTCGTGACACTTATAAACTAATGCAAGTAATCCTAAATTAATGTATGGCATAGCTAAGAAAATGAAGTAAACCCTAATCTATCCTAACCTAAATTAATGTAACCAAATGAGTTAAAATAATGAGTATACAAAGATAGGACAAAATACAAATTAAATGCGAAATCTGACCTAAAATGTCATGTAAATTAACCTAAATGCATCTAAACTATTAACCATTCAGTACAAAACCCTAAAATGACTTAACAACTAATTAATTGGACTTATAACACACTAAAACAGTAGCAAAACTATACTTGGACAGTGAACATAGTGAAGGACGCCTATTAGGAAGAAAATGATGCAAAACGTGCTAAAAAAATGCTTAGAAAAATTACCTAGCTATTCCTAAAATTTAATTATTAAATGCATGACCTAACTAACACCTAAATGCACCTAAATGACCTGGAAACTAATGCAAAACAATAGCAAATACAAAATCTGGACAGCATGTGAAAATAGTGAAGAGAATGAATTTTAATGCAAGAAAATGCCATAAAATGCAACCTAAATTAATTTTAAAAATTACCTAATTCTAATATGAATCTAATATTATGCAAATCTACCTAAATGAACCTAAAAACTATATGAAACAACGGCTAGAAATGCACTAAAACAGAATGCAAAGTTGATCAGGAAAATATACAACAATGCATGGAAATGAAACCAAAGAGCCATGGAATCTAAGTTAATGTAATCCTAAAATTACCTAATTAAAATATGATCCTAAGGTGATAAAATACTACCTAAACGGACATGAAACAACCGCAAAATGACAGCTATATGGATCCCTACATTGATGCCACTTGCAAGAAAAGTGGGAGAGATAATTGCAAAATGAAAACTAAGTGAAACTAAGCATATCTAAGCTATGAAAACCATTTAAAAATTTAGAAACTTGAATATAATCAATCAAAACATGAAAATAAAACACAAAATCAATTAAAATGCATCCCAAACAGCCAAGGTAAATTAAAATAGTAAATGAAAACAACCCAGAAAAATAATATGGATCAAGCTTAAACAAAAAACTATAGAGGTAATTTTTACAATAAATTAAAGAACATAGTTGAAATGTTAGATTAAAGTAAGGATTGTAATTGAAATGTAAAGAAAGCAGGTAAATTGGCAAGAGAAATTTGAAAGGTACTTGGAAAATAAATTGATGGCTATCCTAAACTATGAAAAACATTAAAGAAATCTTGAAAATAATCCTAAAATCCTAATGGTAACTGACCCTTTGCAATTCCCTCACCATTTTGCTTAAATAGCAAGGTACATTAAGGATAAAAGGGTATATAGTCTAAGTGGATGAGTTGGTAAGTAATGTTACTTGTCTTAACATAATTAGCTCTTTAAGGGAGATATTTCTACATCATCAAAGCTTCATAACCATATTTTATTTTCTTATCCAAGTGTAACGACCCAAATTTCCTACTATTTTTTTAGTTGGGCTATGAGCCGATGATTATTTCCCATAGTAATTATCATTCTTATGTATTTTATGGTAACAAAATGAATATAAAATCTGAGTAATTTTTTTTTTTGTAATTAAACAGAATAAATGTTTGTTACACATGATTAAGTTCACATATTTCCCCCAGGCTCAAATACAATACTGCATTACTGTACTTACAAAATTAGACACCAATTACATGTCTAAACAGGGTATACCTTTGTGCATAGAAGGGTGTCCCTCTGACGTATGGCCGCAGATTAAAATCTACTCATCAACCTCTGTTATTGAGGGAACTCTGTAGATGTAAAATAAGGGATGAGCTCAACATGCTCAGTAAGAAAAATCAAGCGGCAGGTAGATAAATACACTATCTATAAAATACAGGCTTGGAGTAATACTATACATTTCAATGTAGTATAGTGAAAATTACAATTTTCTCACAATATCGGTATAACAAAATTACCATTTTCCCATAGTAACGGTATCATAGAAAACATTACTGCAAAATATCATTTAAAATAGATGCAGTAAAATAAAACTCATTTCATATCAGAAATTCACTTCATCAAAACTCAGTTCAGATAAATCAAATAAGTGAGGCATGACGGAATATTCATCATCAATAATCAATCAATCAATACGACAATTGGCCAATGTCAGTGACTCCGGGCAATCACGAGCCAGGTGTGCCAAGATGTCAAGTGCCGTGGGAGTGGTCAGCTACCTAATCGGCTTACTCATTTATCTATTTCTCAATAATATTGTACATCGTACTCACGTGCACACAGCACGGTACATCATGCTCTATGGACCGAGCATCATTCTCAATTCACATTTCCATATAATTTCATTTCCAGTCACACGGTACATCGTACTCACGTGCACACAGCACGGTACATCGTACTCCATGGACCTCGACATCATTCACATTTTCATATAATTTTCATCGCCTTCTTTGCCTCTAATCACGTGCGAGCAGATACGTGCAAGATCACATAGCAATACACGTCTGACAAGCACGGTTTATCAAAACACTTTAAATCACGTGCGAGCATGTCAGTGTAAGATCACACAACAATACATGACGACTGGCACGGTTTTACTTCATGACTTAGATCAAAATCCAGTGCGAGTCAGTTCGTGCGACACAGTCTGCACGCGCTCAAGCACGTCTCGTCAGTACGAGTCAGGCCGTGCGACACACAGTCAGCACGCGCTCAAGCACATCTCGTCAGTGTGAGTCGGTCCGTGCAATACAATCAGTACGCGCTCAAGCACATCTTGTCAGTGTGAGTCAGGTCGTGCGACACACAGTCAGCACGCGCTCAAGCACATCTCGTCGGTGCGAGTCAGTCTGTGCAATACAATCAGCAGGCGCTCAAGCACGTCTCGTCAGTGCGAGTCAGGTCGTGCGACACACAGTCAACACGCACTCAAGTACATCTCGTCAGTACGAGTCGGTCCGTACGATATATTCAGCAAGCACTCCAGCACATCTCATTTAAAAGTTTTCTTAAAATACATATAAAATTCCATTTGTTTCACGAAACAGTTCAAAATAGGTTGTCTAATACAGTTTTAACTTTAAAACACTTAAATCTCATTTTCAGTGTTTCAAATAGATTAAAAGGGTTGGTCTTGCCTTTTTCAGCTAAAAATCCATAAAACATAGTCTCAATGCAAAATCCAACATTTTGGGTTTTTTCGCGATAATTTTAAAAGTACTCAACATTTATTTAAATACACTAAATAGGGCTATTTCGTAAATCGGGCAAATTTCAAGGTTCCTTAAAACTTATTTCTAAATTACGGGCAGTAAAATTTGCCTAGGGATTTTCTACGTTCAGCGTATCAAAATTTTGTCTTAAAGTTCGCAGTCTCCAAATGCACAATAAATATACGCAGTATAATTTTGACAATTTACAGGTAATTTTTCTACAGGATAAATAAATATATATAATTTCCTAAATTTCTATCTACAAAAATCATCAGAAAATACGTGCATTCATCTCTATAGCACACAATAATTTTTCTTACCTCGATGTCTGCACGTAATCATCGATTGCCTCAACATTAAGAGTCGGTGAGTCCGGACCAAATCGGGTATTTTCCACCGGAGCTCTTTTCGCGGGTTTCCAAATTTTTCCTCCTCACCTTTTTCACTATTTCCAAATACATACATACATATACATATCCTCTTCTTCTTCTTTTTTTTTTTTTCTTTTTTTAAATTTGGCGCCAAGGCGCCAAATTCTTTGATTCCTTTTCCTGGATCTTCTTCCTCTCCCGAACCTCCCCTTCTCTTCCTTCCTCTTCTCTCGGCAGCTCCTCCCTCACCATCTCTCGGGCACCATCACCTTCATCACCATCATCATCTTCACCATCACCATCTTCCCGAGCCTCTCTCCAGCTTCTCTCCCTTCTCTGCTCACTTCTGTTTTCCCTCGTTTCTCTGTTTCCTCTCGGCCCATCCTTCCCTCTCTCGGTTTCTCTTTCCCTCCTCACTCCCCTCGGCCACCCTCGGTTATCACCTTCATCTCCACCATTCTTTTCACCATTCTGTCTCCAACTGCCATCATCATCATCATCATCACCCATCCTGTTTCCAGCACCATCTTTATCGTCATCGTCATCTCTGGTTTTCTCAGCTGCTGGTTCCTTCACCTAGTTTCCAGCGTCGGGTATGATCAAGGTGGTGGTCTCCCTGCTCCTTCCCTTTCAGCCCTCACCTTCCTCACATCATCATCGTCTTCTTCACCATTTCCGATAGCCTATGTTTCCTCTGTTTTAGCTTCCCTCTACTGTTCAGTCACCCCTCTCTTCCTTCTCTCTCGTTTCCTGGTTCGACTCGTGGTTTTCCTACCTCCCCTAGATATCCTCTCGTTTTCCTCCTCTTCCAGATAGCCAACCCGTATATAAAGATATAAATTTCAGGGTAGGATTAATTCTGCCTTGCCGTTTTCCTTGTCTTCTTCCACGTACAGGCAGGCAGGCAGCGTGAGGTGGTGGTGTGGGGCTGGGTCTGCAGGGCGCGGGACTGGTGGCAGAGGCCTCGCATGGTGCAGGGCCTGGTGTGTGCAGGTGTGCAGCTGTGCAGGGTGCCCTGGCATGCAGGCTGGATGGTGTAGACTGGGTGCAGGCAGGGCGCAACAGGGTGCAGGGTTTGGCGCGACTTGGTGTGCGGACGGTGCAGGCTCGGTGCAGGTGCAGCTGGCATTGCAGGCTGAGGCTGGCAGGCGCGGAGGGGCAGTGCAGAGGCAGGGCAGGGCGCGCTTCTGGTGCAGGGAAGAAGGAAGCCTTTCTTCAAAACGCACCGTTCTGGCTTTTTTTTTATATTTAAATTTAAATTTAAATTTTTATATTAATATATATTTATATAATCAATACAAATATATATATTACAAAATTAAAGTATAATTCAAAATATTTATATTTTTATATTTATATATATATACATTTTATAAAATCAAAATAATAAATCTATTTATATATATATAGACATTTATATAATCAAAATAAATGTATATTTATAAAATCAAAATATAATCAAAATAAATTTACTTTTATATAATCAAAATAAATGTATATTTATATAATCAAAATAATTCATTTTTATATACCTTTATACATTAAAATAAATGTATAATTATATAATCAAAGTATTTCTACATTTATATATATACGTTTATATATACACATCAAATAAATGTATTTTAATATAATCAAAATATTTTTATATTTATATATATATATACATTTATATACTCAAAATAAATATTATATATACATTTATATATTCATTTATATAATCAAAATAAATGTATATTTATATATACATATTATTTATACTATCATTACTATCATTATTATTATTAATTTATTTTCATAAATCGAATTTTTAACTTAAATTTTTGGCTCAACCTAATCTCTCCTTCTGACATAATTAATTTAACTATCCTAAGACAAACTGTGAATTAAATTTAAATCGGATAACGCCCGAGCTGAATTCGGAAAAATTCGAGGTTTTACACCAAGTGTCATTCAAGGTGATCAAGTCATGTGAACTCTATATGATTCCTTGTCATCATTTTCCAAGAGTGAGTGAAATGAGAACATATGACAAGTTGGTTGGCAAAATGGATGAGTTGTGCTACAAGACAAACTATTTTGTCATTTATCGGCATGAAATTTGTCTTCTAATACATTCTGTCTCATTTTACACTATGTAAGCTTAAATTCAATCAAACCATTCTGATTTATTCTAAAAAATTGTTATCTGCAGATAAATAATCAAATTGGAGAGATAATTAACATATTTACAAGAGAATTAAGCAATATTCAAGAAAAATAAATATATAAATAATTCTATAAAATAAAGTTATCATATAGCAATGCTTGAATGAGTGGAGACTATAGATTGTGCCAAATTTCAATCTCCTATGACAAGACAAGAACCTTTGAGAATATTAGCCAACAAACCAAGAACATGCAAGAATCATAATGTTCTTGCTCGTAAAATAATTTATTTATGTATTTGACGATTTATTACATAAATAGGCTTAAAAAAGTTACATGGTGAAACCAAAAAAAAAAAATTATCATTTATGTTAGATCAAATAATCATATATGTAATTTGAAGAATAAACCAAATAAATAATAGCAATTATATTGGAAACAATTTAATCTTTCATAATAAAAGTTGTTCAAATGTACAAGCTAATTGTTTCGTGTAATAAACAAATCACTTACCAATATTCAAAAAATAAATTTGTGAAAACTCCAATAAAAAAGCCCAAAATTAGGCTTTTATTATAAGAGAATGAAGCACATAATTGTAGTTGTATTAATGATGTCAGTTGAAATTTTATGAGAAATTTCTTTTTGTGTGGTTCAATCTAATTTAAGGCCCTATACTCTATAAATGCAGTTTTTACATCTTTTCGATTCTTATGAATCTTGTGGTAGACACCATGATCAATCAACTTATAATTTAGTTTCCTCCCGAGTATCATAAATACCTGGCTTACATCTGTTGAAAAAAAAAAACATAATATCGACTTACCATTTTCATAAAACTTGAAAAAAAAACAAATAACTACCTCAATTTTCAACTTTTCATAATATTGATTATGTTTTGATTATAATATATTTAAGTTTAACCCAAACTAAACCAAACAAAAGGTAAATTGTGAACACCCAAACCCATGATGATCAACTAAACTTTTATTTAAACCTTACTTACCATCTATTTTTTTCTACATCAATTTTTTTCCTTTTAAATGAAACTTTATCACTAAACCTTTAATGCATTCAATCCTATTTAAATAATCTTTCGATCATCGAAATCTTTAGGGTATATTTCTTCAATTGATTTTGCATGAATTCCACATTAAAGCAAATTACTAAGTACTACCAAATATCTTCTTGTGGCTAGTTTAGACAATAAAATTAAAAAAGATAAAATGACTATTAAAAATATATATTTTTTAATAAAAAAATAAAAAATAGAAAGATAATTTTACCCTTTCACTTTTTTGTTTTTTTGTATGCAGCTGGATACCAGTTGCAACGCTACTAGTGCCAACTGGTGTGCCAAACTGCCTCTTGGAAGACATCAATTAATGGATTTATTCTTTGTGCCACTAATAATTGTTATTTTCTTTAAAATAAAAATTGGTCATGAGTATGATAATTAGTGCACTTGATTTTTGGATTTTCCTAAACATCACGTCATAATATGATTAACTTAAATTGGTGATATATATATATATATATATATATATATATATATATATATATATATATATATATATGTGTGTGTGTGTGTGTTATAATGATTCCTTACACAGGAGCACAACTTCACAAATTTATGCATCTACTCTAATGAAAAGTAAGCTTTGCCTCAATGAAATCGAGATAATCACTTAATAAAAAGAACCGATACCAGGAAAAGGAATCAAACTAGACAAATCTGTATGTACAAATATGATGAAGAATGATGGCAAGAAATTATGAAATTATTCTCTTTGCTAGATGTCGGTAGACTTTCTCAAGGGTCGGGTTACTCATCCAAACCGAAAGGTCTGCCTGATATTTGGTCGGATTTGAAAAAAATATCGAATCCAATTAATGGGCTTTGACAAAATTTGTATGCTTATTCAAAAATCAGGTCGAGCCCTGGCTTAACCCTTTAAATCCCAAGCTCGACCTGACTCGAATATATTAAATTAATTTTTTTTAAAAATATTTTATGTGTATAATGTAACAATATATATAAAATACTATTGATTAATAAACATGATTATATATATTTAATATGAAAATTGACATGCAAATTTTGAATAATTCAAAAGGACTAAAATAATGAAAAACAAATAAAAAAATTAAAATACTAAAAACAAATAAATAAATGTTGGGGCTGGGTTAGGCTCGAGCTTTGGATTATAAAATAAAAACGGGTCTGAACTAAAAGTCAAGCCCGAATTTGTATAAACACCGTAAATTTTTTATATTTAATTAAATAATAAAATTGAATGAGAATATGTTACAAGAAAATATGTGTATATATGTATATATTTTTGTTAAATTGAAAAGGCAAAAAAAAAAAATAAATATAAATGAATGATAAAAATAATTACAATAAATATATATACATGTATTTGTAAAAATTGAAAATGTAATTAAAAAAAAGAGACAAACAACATATATATGCATAATAATAAATAAAACAAAGTATAAGACAAAAAAAATAAAACAAATAAATAATATAAGTAAATGTTATATAATATTAATATATATGTGTTAGGTGGTGTACGGAATTGGCTTCAAAAAGAAGCCAATTCCCGCACCAATTTCAGTTCAAAAAAAAAAAAAGAATAGAAACAGAGGGGTCCTCTGTTGTTGAAGTCGGGAGAAAAGAAAGGAAGGAGAGGTCGGCGGGAGAAGAAAGGGAGAAAGGAAAGGAAGAAGAGGTCGGCGGGAGAAGAAAAAGGAAGAAAATAAAAGGGAAAGAGAGGAGTGGCTGGCAGGGAGAGAAAGAAAGCTGAAGCAGACTGAGAGTGAGGGAGAGCAGAACCGAGGGGTTGAAGGAAGAAGCAGACCGAGAGGGGCTGAAGGAAGAAGCAGACTTAGAGGGGTTGAAGGAAGAAGCAGAACCGAGAGCTTAAGCTGAAACAGAACCGAGAGGCTGGAATTGAAGCAAACCGAGAGCAGTATCGAAGCAGGAAAAAAAAAAGGTGTAACGACCCTTAACCCTTGAAAAATTGGGGATTTTTTTTTTTGAACTTAATTTACCCACTTATTTTCTTATTCACTTAGATTGTATTCTTGTTCAGTGTCAAATCACTTTTCCTAATTCTTTATCCGTAATTATATTTAATTTTCATATTTTGACATATATGGCCGATAGAAATTTCGGCAGCATAACGGCTTATATTTGAGCTTACCCACCTGCAATTCAATTGTTGACAATCCTAGATATCCACAACTACCAAGCATGCTTTCCAACAATCCTAGATATCCACAACTACCAAGCATACTTTCCAAATCCACATTTACAATTCGATACATCCCTTTCGATTCAATACCAATCACCTTAAAACATAATCCAAAAAATAATATTCTTTACAGTGTTTTCCTTACAAATTACATCCCAACAAAATATTCCCAATATATGTCTGTGCATGCAAATATGTTTGGTACAGGAATGTAATTGTATACCTTTCTACGTGTACAAAAAGTAGCCTAGGGTAGCTCGCTCCCACCAGCCTACGTCGTGTACGCGGCAGGTAGCGTCTGTAGATCACTGCAAATAATCTGAAAGGTAGAGGGGTGAGCTTTCGGGAAAAAGCCCAGTAAGAAACGCATTTAAAATGATCATGGTGGCTAAATCACATTGAATGCACGATAAAACTAAGAGATAACGTTTCTTTACAAATATCACATAGCTTCCAAAAAGCGTATATACAAAACATAATCAATAGAAATATAATTTCGAAGTAACAAATCTATTCAGTTACATCACAATCTTTCGAAACATACAGAACTCCAGAATATTTCAAAACCGATAGAACTTCAAAAGCATAACTGATGCATAAACATATATCGAAGGATTAAAATCTTATAACATAGTTCATATCGGATGGAGACTTGGCTAACTTATAAAATTGTCATGCGATGATAACATAGTCATCCTCCGTAGAGGGAAATCAGAAACATGGCCATAGTAAGGCTGTAGACATGATCAAGGTCATACAGCAAATCAAACATACCCGAAGGCAGAATTCATATACACCAGAAAGGCGCGCATGACAAAAATGCATTGACCGTGTGGCACTTTGCATCTATAGGACCCAAGAGGTAGCCCCCACAGTCACATAGACTGTGTGGCACTTTGCTCCCATAGAACCCAAGAGGTGGCCCCCACGATCGCATACCATTGTGAACCACGTGGCACTTTGCTCCCGTCAGACTCAAGAGGTGGCCCCCACGTTCACATGTCATTGTGAAAATTGCGTGGCACTTTGCTCCCGTCGGACTCAAGAGGTGGCCCCTACAATTCCACTATACATTGCGTTTTCATCTCAAAACAGAGTTTTCAAAGTCTTTCTTGGGTTTTATAACCCGTAAACTCATACCGAGTAATAAAATCGAATTTCTTGTGATCTGAAAACTCTTTCATAAAACAGAAATACTGTGTGGCACTTTGTTCCCGTAGGACTCAAGAGGTAGCCCCACATACATTTCCTTTTCGTCTCAAAACAGAGTTTTCAAAATTTTCCTTAGGTTTTATAGGTATAAACTCACACCCAGTAATAAAATCAAGTTCCTTGTAATCTAACAACTCTTTCATAAAACGAAAAGATTGTGTGGCACTTTGTTCCCGCAGGACTCAAGAGGTGGCCCCCACAATCACCTTTCGAAAACAAATTTCTTTTCTTAAACATATGTTCACATACCAAATTTCATTTCTTTCAAAAACGTAAAATCAATTCATACGTAAGTCGAAACCATAACATGTATTCAGAAATCATGCTCGAAACTATGCATTCAATTTCATATGGCATTTCTTTATTTCGAAAACATGACCAAATAAATCTTGGGCTTAATAGATGTTGGGTTTTGTTTTACAATCAAGGGTTGCACGAGAAGGCTCGAAAACACATAGATAAATTGGTGTCTAAGGGTAGAGATACCATTACCATCTTAAATTACACCTCTTACCTCGATCTATCGAAAATCTCGAATTCAAGTGGTGACGCCTCCTAGTACCTCCTTTAATTCCTTCTACGATCACCTACACCGAAATTGTATACTTAGCACCCTATTCATGCGAATTGTCCAAATTGCGTTAAAATCGTAACCTATTCGTTACTACTTCGTGTGTACGTATTATTGTACATACCTAGGCCAACACGCACGTTTATATATTTTCATTACTATATATATATTTTGTACATACAAATATTAACATACACATTTATTATATACATCTACATGTATATACACATAAATATATATATATATATATATATATATATATATATATATATATATATATATATATACTCCTATATATATTATTATTTGTTTTCATTTTTCCTTATCACATGTATATATATTCTTTGTATGTACATATACTAACACACACATTTATCTTATACACCTATTTGTATATACACCTAAGTATATACACACATTCATTTTATCATTTAATTTCCTTATTCATCATCACAAAAATATATATATATATTGTCTATTTCTCATCTCTCCCATTTTTTGTCTAATTTAATCTATACTAGCATGCTTATGTATACAACACACATATATACATGTACATTAAATATACATATACACACATATACATTTTACCTTTTTCTTTCCCAAATTTCCAGCTTCCCCTTTTTCTTTTCTTTCTTTTTTTTTTTTTCAGCAAATGTCGACACCTTCTCCCCTCTCTTTCTCGTTTTCTATTCTAGCTTCTTCAATAAAATGCAACCAACCCTCTTTCTTTCCTTCTCATCCCTGTTTAGACCACTCGATAACACCCTAGAGGACCCTGTTTTCAACTACCATTAATGAGCCAAGCTCCAACCCAGCCTTGAACCAGCATTATTCGGTGCCTAAAACTCCAGCAGATCACCCTTTCTCCTTCAACCAGGTCACCCTGCTCCAGCCTAGTTGTCTCTCCTGTCGCGCACCCTGCTTCAGGTTTTCCTCCTCACGCAGGTCGCCACTGCGTCAACTCTTTTGTCACTCTTCCTCTCGTTTCAGCCACTCCAATTTCCTTACTCCCTCGGTTATGTCTCGTCTTCAGCAGAAAACTACCCTGTTTTCTTTCTCTACTACACTCCCTTCGGTCTTCTTCTATTTCCAGCTTAGTTTTCTACTTTCGTTTCTTCTCCCTTGCCTCGGTCTGCTCTTACCCTTCTCTCGGTCTGCTTCAAATTCTTCTCCCCTGCAGCCTCTCGGTTTCTTCTCCCTGATCGGCTAGCCTCATTTCTTCTTTCTCTTCTCTTCTTTCTCCTTTCTTTCCTTCCTTTCCTTTCTCCCTCTCCTGACCGATCAGTCTTTCTCCTCTCCTCTTCTTTTCTTCTTCATTCCCGCCCAGCAGATTGCTCTCTGCTTTTTGAAACCCAAAATGCGGAATTGGCTTTCAAAGAAAGCCAATTTCGTACAACATTAGTTTATTTTATAATAATATTATATTATATATATTATTGTTAGCACTGAAATCTATATATGTTTAGGACCCTTTTTACTTAGTTATTTGATTTGTTCTTTGCAATATTAGGTATGTTTTATGTGTTTTATGCACTTGTGCAGGAAAAAGAACAATTTGGAGAAGTTAAAGCTTTTGGAGCTGGTTCTGATGATTTCGTGAAAAAGTGAAATTGCAGGATGCTGATCATAACTTATGCTACAACAATAGAAGAAACTGGACAGTGCAAAGCAGATCTGAGGAATTAATACCATTGTTGCAGCATAGCAGTTTGATTAGGGCAACACTGTTTTTCCACGTGGCCTTCCACGTTTTAGTGATTGGAAACCTTATAAATAATCTTTTTATCAGAATTTCGAAAGAGGCTGCGGCAGAAGGCTTCAAGATTGATTTAGCTCTATAGAAACTCCATCTTTTACATTTTTTCTACCAATGTTTATTCTTAGGATGATAAATTGGAATTATTGGATGTTTATTATGATTTCTGGGAACTAAACTCCTTTTTCCTAGAATCGATGTAGCCAACTTTGGGCAGATTGCAATTACTTTTTGATGATTGTTTGGATGATTTCAATTATGCTTATTTAATCTACTTGCTCTTTATGCTCTAATTGATTGGCCACCAATTGGATAAATTAGTATAGGAATCTGGCACTCGGGAGAGGGGATTATTTATATGCACAGGGGTAGATTAACATAGGACTTTGTTGAATCGGGAGGTTGACAAATCGTATGAGTCATAGAGAAAAAGAATTACTATCGCTTAATGAACTCTATTATTTAATTCTAAATCGGGAGGTTAGGTTTAGATAATTTGGGTATGATTGTTTAAAACTCGGGAGAGATAAACAGGAATTAGTTTCGGCTATAAACAAGTTGAAATCAAAAGAACAATTGATCAAAGGAATTGTATGAACCCTAGTTAGGTGAAATCGATTTCTAGGAATATTTTGCCATTGATATTTTCATTCTTAATTATTGTGATTCATTTTAATTAAACTGTTCCATAGTTAATTATTAAAGTAATATATAGGATTTTAACCAACATTTATTAATTTTCTAAATAAAGTTCAAGGTTGTTGATTACAGTGATTAGCGGTAGACACAGTTCCCTGTAGGACGATACTCATATTTACTCTATACTCGAAAACTGACTTGTGCACTTGCAGTAGTGTTCCATTAAAGAACAACAAGTTTTCTGGCGTCGTTGTCGGGGAATCTGTTGTTTAGTTTTTCGTTGACACTGTTTCCCAATAGCCTTTACTTTAATTTAGATTTCTATTTTTATTTTTGTTTTAATTTATTATCTACGAATATTTATTTTATTTTATTTTATTTTTTTAGGTGAATGGTAAAAACTCGCAGAAGTAGAAATACAGATGTAAAAGAAGAGTCAGATCAAGAACCAGAGAGAACCATCAGACAAAATCAGCAGAACAGATTTGAAGAGAAAGACCGAAATTTAATTATGGCAGATGAAAATCAGCAGCAGCGAGCCATACGCGATTACTTTACCCCAGTTGTGAACCAGAATTTTGCTGCTATAAGGGAGATTCATGTGAACTGTAACAATTTTGAACTGAAGCCGGCATTGATCAATATGGTTATGTAAAATCAATTTGGAGGTTCAGCCTTGGAAGATCCTAATACACATTTGACAAGTTTTCTGCAGATTTGCAGCACCATTAAGATTAATGGAGCCCCTGATGATGCTATTCGGCTAAGGTTATTTCCTTTTTCTCTTTAGGATAAAGCATTGAATTGGTATCAAAACCTATCAGCAGGAAGCATTCCGACATGGGCAGTGATGGCACAAAAATTTTTTACAAAGTATTTCCCACCAGGAAAGACAATGCAGATGAGATTAGAAATTGCCCAATTCACATAGCTAGACTAAGAGCCATTACATGAGGCATGGGAGAGATTTAAAGAGTTATTGCGTAGATGCCCTCAGCATGGATATGATGAAGGAAACCAGATACATGTTTTCTACAGAGACTCCGCAAACAAGAGCTACTGTGGATGCTTCAATAGGAGGTTCACTATGGTCTAAGACACCTGATCAAGCTATGCAGTTAATTGAGGAGATGGCTATAAACAACAGCCAATGGCCAGGTGAAAGAGCTACTGTCAGAAGAGTAGCAGGTATGCATGAGTTAGATACACAGACAGCCATCCTAGCAAGACTTGAGCAGATTTCAACACAAATTTCTTCAATGAGTATACAAGGGCCGCAAGTTATGATTCATCATGACAACAAAAATCTTAACTTGATAGGGACAGATTTGGAGCAGGTGAATTATGTTAATAATCGTAACTTTGATTTTCAGGGAAATCGGGGTCCTAACTATTACCAACCAAGATTCAGAAACCATGAGAATCTATCTTATGGTAATTCTAAGAATGTTCTAAACCCACCAGCAGCAAGTAACAGCAATACAGGATTCAATAACCAAGGGAATTCCCAAGGTTATGGTGGAGTTAGAAGGAACGAATTTGAGGAGTTCATGGTTGAAACTAGAACAAGATTTAGCAAAACTGATGCGCGGTTAGACAACATGGAAGCTAAAATGTCAGAGATGAATACCAGTCTTGGTGCGCAGATGAAGTCTGTTGAGACTACTTTGGGACAGTTAGCTGCAGCTGTCAGTTCTTTGGATGAAAGAGGTAAGTTTCCTAGTGATACAGTGTTAAATCCAAAAAAACACTGAAATGCTATATCTTTAAGAAGTGGGAACACCTATGAGCCACCAAAGGTAGCAGAGAAAGAAGAAACTGCGCCAATCACAGAGCTGTAGAAGAAGCAAGTCGAACCTGTTATGACAAAGGATGCAGAATCAGAAACAGTTAAACAGGGAGTTAATTCTAAACCTTTTAGTAAACTTTTTCCTGATAATCCTTCTTTGTTAAAACCATCTATTCCTTATCCTCAAGCTTTGTATAAAAGGAAGATTGAATCTGAGTTTAAGAAATTTCTAAATATATTTAAGAAATTACATATTAACATTTCGTTTGTTGATGCTCTGCAGCAGATGCCACATTATGCAAAGTTCATGAAAGAAGTGCTGTCAAAGAAATGGAGACTTGAGGATTATGAAACTGTCAACTTGAAAGAGGAATGCAGTGCGATTTTGCAGCAGAAGTTACCGCAAAAATTGAAAGACCCTGAAAGCTTTACTATTCCATGCGAGATTGGAGGATCGAAAGTGGGTAAGGTATTGTGTGATTTAGGTGCTAGCATAAATTTAATGCCTTTATCTACTTTCAGGAGCCTAGGTCTTGGAGAAGTAAAGCCGACCACTATAACACTGTAACTAGCGGATAGATCAATTACTTATCCCAGAGGTAGAATAGAAGATGTTCTTGTTAAAGTTGATAAGCTAATTTTTCCTATCGATTTTGTAGTCTTAGATTATGAAGAGGACAGAGAAATTTCACTTATACTTGGGAGACCATTCCTTGCCACTGGGAGAGCACTAATCGATGTTCAGAGAGGGCAATTAACCTTGAGGATGAATGATGAATCAATTATGTTCAACATCTATAAAGCGATGAAATTTGCTGATGAGCCAGAGACCTGTAAGTTGATTGAAGTAGTGCAGAATTGTGTAAGAGAAGTTGAAACAATGGAAGGACCAACCGATCCCATGGCTCAATGCCTAGTAAATTCAGTTTCTAATTTAGATGATGAATTATTAACTGGTGAAATTAAAAGTTGTGTTGTTACTTTGGAAGCCAATCCATTAGAAAGTACGACTACAACAACTAAGGAGAAGATTGACAAGTCGCAGGTAAGTGAAAAAAAAAAGGCAAAACTGAATTGAAAGAATTACCAAGCCATTTGAGGTATGCTTTCTTAGGTGATGATAGTACTTTTCCTATAATTATTTCATCATTTTTATCTGCTGCAGAGGAAGACAAATTGCTTAGAATTTTAAGAGAGCATAAATCAGCAATTGGATGGTCCATTGCCGACATCAAAGGAATTAGTCCCTCTGTTGTGATGCACAAAATTCGGTTAGAGGAAAATCATAAACCTTCTATTGAACCACAAAGAAGACTAAATCCAGCAATGAAAGAAGTTGTTACTGAGATTTTAAAATTATTAAATGCTAGTATTATATATGCGATATCTGACAGTTCTTGGGTGAGTCCTGTGCAGGTTGTGCCTAAAAAGGGTGGAATGACAGTAGTTCATGACACCAACGATGAAATCATATCCACCAGAACGGTAACAGGTTGGAGAGTCTGCATCGATTATAGGAAGCTGAACAAAGCTACTAGGAAAGACCACTTCCCGTTTATGTTCATTGACCAAATGTTAGATAGACTAGCCGGACACAGTTATTATTGCTTTTTAGATTGCTACTCGGGCTATAACCAGATTGCGATAGCCCCAGAAGATCAAGAGAAAACAACATTCACTTGCCCATATGGAACTTTCGCATATAGAAGGATGCCTTTCGGTTTATGTAATGCCTCAGCAACCTTTCAGAGATGCATGATGTCAATCTTTCATGACATGGTTGAAGAGATAATGGAAGTCTTCATGGATGACTTCTCGGTATTTGGTAAGACTTTTGACCAATGTTTATCTAATTTGGCACTTGTTTTGCAGAGATGTGAAGAGAGGAATCTCATCTTAAATTGGGAGAAGTGTCATTTCATAGTGCAAGAAAGAATCGTCATTGGACATAAAATTTTAGCTCATGGCATTGAGGTGGATAGAGCTAAAGTCGTCGTTATTGAAAAGCTTCCCCCTCCAAAATCAGTTAAAGCAGTGAGGAGCTTTTTGGGACATGCAGGCTTCTATCTAGATTTATCAGGGACTTTTCAAAAATCTCAAAACCTTTATGTAACTTATTGGAAAAAGAAGCTGATTTTATCTTTGATGATTTTTGCTTGCAGGCGTTCGAAAAGATCAAGAAGGAGCTTATTTCTGCAACTATTATGATCACACCAGATTAGACAGAACCGTTTGAACTGATGTGCGACGCAAGTGATTTTGCAATTAGAGCTATCCTTGGACAGAAGAGAGACAAGATTTTTTGGCCTATCTATTACTTAAGCAGGACCTTAGATGATGCTCAAAAAAATTACACAACAAAGGAGAAGGAGATGCTTGCAGTTGTACATGCATTTGACAAGTTCAGACCATATTTAATTGGGAGCAAGGTCATTGTCTATACAGACCATGCAACTATTCGACATTTATTTACGAAAAAAGACGCCAAACCCAGACTCATTAGATGGATCTTGCTTTTGCAAGAATTTGATTTTTAGATCAGGGACAAAAGGGATCTGATAATGTTATAGCTGATCATTTATCTAGGTTGGAGCAATCTAAAATTCAGAAAGAACAGCCTATTCAAGAGGAATTTCCAAATGAGACAATAATGAAGATTGATGCAAATCTGCCTTGGTTCGCAGATATAGTGAATTACTTAGCAGGAGGATTAATGCCAAGTGGATTGACTTATCAACAGAGGAAGAAATTCTTCCATGATGTTAACTCGTATTTTTAGGATGACCCTCTGCTATTTAAGAAGTGTCCAGACTAGATAATAAGACGACGTGTGCCGAAATATGAAGTTTAGGAAATTCTGCGCCACTGCCATGCTGCAGCATATGGAGGCCATTTTGGTGCAGAACGTACAGCAGCAAAGGTGCTGCAATCAGGTTTTTATTGGCCTAGTGTGTTTAAAGATAGTTACGTGTTTGTAAAAACATGTGACAGATGTCAAAGGGTTGGAAATATTTCAAAAAGGCATGAATTACCTTTGACAAATATTCTAGAAGTGGAAATCTTTGATGTATGGGGTATCGATTTTATGGGACCGTTTCCTCCATCTTTTGGGAAGCTGTACATTCTCCTTGCTGTTGATTATGTCTCTAAGTGGGTGGAGGCAATAGCAACACTAACAAATGATGCAAAAGTGGTGATTCGGTTTCTGCACAAGAATATATTGACAAGATTCGATACTCCAAGAGCCATCTTGAGTGATGAATGCACTCATTTTTGTAACAAAGTCTTTAATAGTTTAATGTCAAAATATGGAATTCGACATAAAGTAGATCTCGGTTATCATCCGCAGACAAATAGCCAAGCTGAAATTTCAAACCGAGAAGTGAAGTTGATATTGGAGAAGACTGTCCATCTGAATAGAAAAGATTGGGCTAACAAGTTAGATGACGCACTTTGGGCATACAGGATAGCCTATAAGACTCCAATTGGAATGTCTCCCTATAGGTTGGTATTTGGTAAGGCATGTCATCTACCTGTAGAGCATGAGCATCGAGCTTACTGGGCCATTAAGAAGCTCAATTTTGACTATAACAAGGCTGGAGCAAATTGGTTACTCCAATTGAATGAGCTTGATGGGCTGAGAAATGAGTCCTATAACAATGCAAGGATTTACAAGGATAGGACCAAAAGATGGCATGACAAGATGATAATGAGAAGAGAATTCAGTCCTGGACAGCAAGTTCTATTGTATAATTCAAGGCTTAAATTATTTCCTGGCAAATTGAAGTCAAGGTGGTCAGGACCGTTTGAGATAAACCAAGTTTTCCCATATGGAGCAATTGAGTTGAAGAAATCAGATGGGAGTTTGTTTAAGGTCAATGGGCAGCGTATAAAGCATTATTATGGAAAGGGAGTGCATAAATTAGAAAGCATTCCCCTTGGTGAACCGAATTAAGGAGACTGAAAGCAGTCTGGCTGAAGACTTGAAATTTAGCACTTTTGGGAGGCAACCCAACTTATCTTTTTAGGATTCTTAGTTTTTCATCTCGTTTTATTTTCTTTGATTTTAGTAGTTTGTTTTTATTTTTATTTTATTTGATTAGTTTGTGTTTTATTTTTCAGGCATATACATAAGAAGAGCACGGTTTGGAAGTTTAGTCGTCGTGATCCTTCAAGAAAGAATGCATGGGTTCGTGACTAATGAAAGGACAAGAAAAATTTTGCAAGGGCTTAGTAGCTTCAGTGTAGACAAACATAATAGAAAAGAAACGAAAATGGTTTTCAAGAACAAAAGTGAAGAAGTACGTGCATAGTAACTAAGCTGTAAGACTAAATTCTTCAATTGAAGAAGAGAGGGCAGAATAATGTCAATAACAGTAAGAAGAAGAAAGAAAGTCAGAAAGAGTATGAGATGAAATTTTGTCAAAATAGGAAACAAATGTCTATAATAGTGAGGTGAATGGAATACACATGTCAATGTTTTATTGGAAGATGAATTCCCTTATCCTGTCCACCCCACTTACCATTCGGTTAAGTCAAAGAACCCTACCAAACTAATTTGAAAGAGGCGGTCGAACCTTTTACATACTCAGATTCTCACTTTTTCTAGTCCTGCATTTTCCTTTGTTCTCTTGAAAGTACCCTGACAAGCCCTTATTTTTCTCTCTTCCGATCTTGTTGTTTTCTGCTGATTTGGTAGTTTCGCCATCAAATTTTTATGGGTTCTCTATCTTGGTGGTCCCGAAACCCTTGGGGGAAGAAGAAAGTGTTTTCTTGTCGGATTGTTTCTGTGATAAAGACATAAAGTGGTCCAACTCCATCTTACGTGATTTCAGTTTCGGGTATTTTCCTTGTTTCTTCAATCGTTTTCGATCTTCTCGCGGCCATCCTTTTGGTTTCTACAACTTGAATTTTTGAAGCTCTTCTCGGTTTGATAAATTGTTGTTGGAGAAATTCTGGTTGTGACGTGATTGTTGGGTTTAGTTTGTGTGCTTGTCCGACTGGGGTCAGCTGAACACTATTCTTGTCAATTTGTGCTTCCATTGGTAATGGCACCCAAAGCCCGAGCCAAACGAAACCTAGAGAGTTCGAGTGAAGCAACTGATAGCTCAGCCCCATCTCCATAGAGGGAAGAGCCAATCATCACCAGTTATGATCCCTCTAGATTTGTAACCAGCCAAGCCGCAGAAAATTTCAAGAAAATCATGGGTAAAAACATGATTATCGAAAGGAGTTTTCGACCTGATATTGGTGGCTGGGATATGTATTCTAAGTTTTTGAGGGATTTTGGGTTGTTGAAATTAGCAGGGCAACCTGACGATGCCATCCTTGATGTAGTCCGCGAATTCTATGCCAATGCAATGGAGAGCACCCATTCGACTTTTGAAGTCAGGGGTATTCTTGTTCCTTACAACATCAACGCCATTAATCTATATCTGGACCTTCCGCAAGGGGTGCAGGATGAATATACCAGTTATGTAGCAACTCTCCACACTGATTCTGATGAGCTGGTCCGGGTCATTAACGAACTAACAGTTTCACACACCCATTAGCAGAAGAGGCCAGAGGCTGAATCTATGGCATTCCCTTCCAATCGACTCCAATATGGTCTCCACGAATTGTATGATTTTATTTGTTCTCGAATCATGCCTACAACTCATAAAAGTAGCATCGATATGGATAGAGCTGCTCTCCTTTACTGTATTCTAACTAGCAAGATTGTTGATTTTGGAGCCATTATCTTTCGGTCCATGCAAGAGTTCATACGCCGGGAAAATAGAAGGGGTTTACCTCACCCTTCATTGGTTTGTGGACTCTATAAGAAATATGGAGTATATTGGACTGAGCTGGAGCCAAGACTCGCACGAAAATCTACAATCACTTTCAAAAATTCTCGGGTACCTCTGACTCAGAGAGAAACTGCTCCTCCTGCTGCACCACCACAACCACCTTCTGTCGGTACTTCTGCTGGTCCATCCGCTGCACCTTCCACCACTTTCGGCTCCATTGACACTGTGCTTAATGAGATTAAGGAGTTGCGGATGGAGATGCGCAACAATGACCGAGACTATCGGACTTTCTGCGTTATGTTGCCTACTACAATAATTCATTAGTAGACTACCTAAATATGAGGGGTCATGAGGGAGAGGTGGTATTTCCCTTACCACCACAATGGTGTATGCCACAGCAGGGAGAGGCAGCTGATGATGATGACATGGAAGAAGATGCCCCAGAGGAAGCTGATGCTGAAGATGGCTCAAAGGAGGATTCGGACAGTTAGACTACCCCAAGGAAGTCCTCTTTACTACTTTTTCCAATTCATTGAGGACAATGAAAATCTTAAGTTTAGGAAAGTTATTGGCTGTGCTCTGTGTCATGCTTTGCTATGTTTGCCATGCCTACTGTTATGTTTGCCATGCTTTGTTATGTTTTATGTGCCTGTTTCCATATTTTTAGCAATTTTTATTTATTTCATATTTATATGTTTGTGTGCAATTATACTCAGTTTTACAGATTAGTTTTCTAGATTGTGGCCGAAGATCGATTTTGCAAGGAACTGATCAAATTTTGTTTAAATGGATGATTTTTATTGTTTGAGCATTGGTATGTGGATAGAAAGCTTCACTTGAATCTTTTCACTCAAACTATGCACCAATCATATTCAGTTTATGTACTTACTGTGTTGATATGTGAAACCAAAAAGACTCTAGAACTTGATTAGTTATTACTTGAGGCGAAATTGATAGACCATGCATGATTAAGAAAATGATCTAGGCCATTTTTGTTTTGAGATTGAGCCTGTCAAGCCTACCCAATTATATTAATCCTTTGGAAAACCCTTTGAGCCTAATTTTTCCATTTTGTTGATTATATAACCATATTACAAGCCATTGCCTGATTGTTTGATTATCCTATTCTTTTGGTCCCCTACTTAAAGTACTATCAATCAAAATTTTTGGATTGGAGGATGAGCTCAAAAGAAAACAGAGGTGGTTTGTAAATTGTTGGTTTGAGAACTTGAATGTTACAAACAAGGGTTTGATCTCGGGTTTTGATGAAAATTTAGTGTCATATGTAGTTACAAGTAGTGAAAAATAAATCTTAAATTCTGGAGTATGGAGTATGACACTGTGAAAAAAAAAATCATCAAACTTGAGAATGAGTAAAGTTAGGTAGTGATTCATGAGCTCAAAAAACAAATTAAATCCAAAGGTGATTACAGTGCTTTAGGTGGATTAAACTTCATATTATACCCTTTATCCCACCTAAACCCGAGCCTTACGTTACAACCTTTGAAAAGTCCTTTTGATTCTTAGTTATGCATGAGTCTTTATTAGTGGAGAGTAGTAGTTAGTTCAAGCATATGAAGTCTTGTGTTTAATTCTCATTTAGGTTTCACATTAACACTTGAGTGCATGAATTTGAGTAAATGATTGTACACAAACACATAAGTGGAAAGTGAAGAGTTAAGGGGGATTGGTTTGCTTTGATTGACTTGAACAATATAAATCTGAAATTTGTCTTAAGTTAAGAACCTTGTAAATTCTTGAGGAAAATCCCAATTTAATATGACAAGTATTTGAGCTGAGTATGGTTGAGAGTCTTTAATTGTTCTGTGTCTAGTATGTCTTTGCTTGAGGACAAGCAAATTTCTAAGTTTGGGGGTATTTGTTAGCACTGAAATCTATATATGTTTAGGATCCTTTTTACTTAGTTATTTGATTTGTTCTTTGCAATATTATGTATGTTTTATATGTTTTATGCACTTGTGCAGGAAAAAGAACAATTTGGAGAAGTTAAAGCTTTTGGAGCTGGTTTTGATGATTCTATGAAAAAGTGAAATTGCAGGATGTTGATCGTGACTTATGTTGCAACAATAGAAGAAACTGGACAGTGCAGAGCAGATCTGAGGAATTAATACCATTGTCATAGCATAGCAATCTGATTAGGGAAACATTGTTTTTCCACGTGGCCTTCTGCGTTTTGGTGCTTGGAAACCTTATAAATAATCTTTTTATTAGAATTTCGAAAGAGGCTGCGGTAGAAGGCTTCAAGATTGATTTAGCTCCATAGAAACTCCATCTTTTACATTTTTTTTCTACCCATGTTTATTCTTGGGATGATAAATTGGAATTATTAGCTGTTTATTATGATTTCTAGGAACTAAACTCCTTTTTCCTAGAATCGATGTAGCCAACTTTGGGCAGATTGCAATTACTTTGTGATGATTGTTTGGATGATTTCAATTATGTTTATTTAATCTACTTGCTCTTAATGCTCTAATTGATTGGCCACCAATTGGATGAATTAATATAGGAATCCGGCACTCGGGAGAGGGGATTATTTATATGCACAGGGGTAGATTAATATAGGACTTTGTTGAATCGGGAAGTTGACAAATCGTATAAGTCATAGAGAAACAGAATTACTATCGCTTAATGAACTCTATTATTTAATTCTGAATCGGGAGGTTAGGATTAGATAATTTGGGTATGACTGTTTAAAACTCGGGAGAGATAAACAGGAATTAGTTTCGGCTATAAACAAGTTGAAATCAAAAGAACAATTGATCAAAGGAATTGTATGAACCCTAGTTAGGTGAAATCGGTTTCTAGGAATATTTTGCCATTGATATTTTCATTCTTAATTATTGTGATTCATTTTAATTAAACTGTTCCATAGTTAATTATTAAAGTAATATATAGGATTTTAACCAACATTTATTAATTTTTTAAATAAAGTTCAAGGTTGTTGATTACAGTGATTAGCGGTAGACACAGTTCCCTGTGGGACGATACTCATATTTACTCTATACTCGAAAACTGACCTGTGCACTTGCAGTAGTGTTCCATTAAAGAACAACAATTATATTAATCTATATATATATATATGTTTATTGGTTTATTGTTTGTTGTTTTTTTATTTATTAATTCTTATATAATATATATTATACATTACAATATATATATATATATATCATTATTTATCCATTTTAAATTTTTCCTAATATATATATATATATACATATACATATACATATACATATACATATATAATTTCTGCACATAAAATTATTCAATGAAACAATATTCATGTCTTCATGAAATTTTCATTATTTCGAAAACGAAATATTCTTGGGATCTCATCACTCCTTATAAATCCCCGATATAAGTTTTTACATCAAAATTATTTCCAATTCCTCAATACTTGCATTTGCTTCATCACTTCATGTATTTACGGGTTCCCTGTCATTCACGGGCCTCTCGGCTCCTATACTCCTCGAGCCCTACAACGAATATTCACATTTCCATTAAAATATATTATTTTTATTTTTATATAGTCTAATTAAATGTAGGGAAATTTGTGGTGTTTACATGCTCAGCTAGCAGGCACGTCCAGCCTGCTGTACTGCTGCAACTGTTTCGGTTTGCAACAAGCTTGCAGGACCTGACCTTTGCTCTTATTGTCCAGCATCAACATCCACCATGCTAGCAGAATGGAGCACAATCAATCCTTTTCCTGCTATGCTCAGCAAAGCAGACCATCACACATTGCTACAATGTAAGTTTTCATCAATAAATGAAGAAGAAAAATTAAAATGACTGAAACTAAAAACTAAACCAAAGAAAGAAGATGAACAGTAAATAAATCACAAAACAGAGGAGAACAGAGGAGAAATTATGGTTCTCGGTTGGCTACTACACATGACGCCTGGGTTCCATCCCGATGCTCGTTGCTGCCTCAATCCCCAGTCCATCTCTCCAACAACACCTCTTAACATCAGCACACACTCTCTGGTCAGCAGAAATCGTGGCTTTCCAATAGCTTGAGCACTCCACGCTTCAGGTCCTTTACCGTGATTTAGGGACTCATCTAGCAAAAATACATACTAAAGAAATATTTGGACATAATAGCATAGTTATAAATCATTAGAAAACAAACTAAAATGGAAGGATGAACCCACAGGAAACCAATTAGAACCTTAAATAATAGTAAAAACGATTAACCAACATACTGATGGATGCAACGGAGCAATGAGAGGAAGTTTAGCCACTGTCACTAGCTTACAAAGCCTCTCACAATACTCGGCTGCATCACAAAATCGAGATCCTTCTTGAATAATAACAAAACAAAAATAACTACAAACAAGAAGCAAATCGAGAACTTAACATTTGAAAGCTATAAACTTTTTATTGAAACTAAAAAAATAAAAAATAAAAACATAAAGGAATGAACTTTAACAAAACCGAGAAGATCAATGAACAATGGAAAATGGTTGTTGAAACGAAACTTGCAAAGCTTTTAATAAGTATTGAAATTGTTGTGAATAGTAGCAAAAGAAAATGGTGGCAAACAGAAAAGCATAAGAAAAATTAAAACTAAAACTACTCCTAAATTACTCTACATTACTCCTACCCTAAACTACCTCTACTTACCCTACTCCTACTTCCTACTTCCTTTTTTTCAATTGCCATCATGTTCTATTTATACACACACTTAGGGGTACAATGGTGATTTTTCCATCCTAGATGAGTTGGCATTGTTTGGCCACTTGTCTTCCTTTGATTTACTGCAGAGTAGATATTTTCACGTCATCAGTCTTTTTGTCCAATTGGTTGTGCGATGTGGCCCAGCGTGTGTCTTCCAGAAGGTTGGCACGGTGTCCGTCGATCTTATCATTTCGGAGCAAATAAAATGCGAATACCCGGCATCACGCGTGTCCCGATGACTGGTGACTCGGTCTACAAATTGGAAGTGGTCCAGTCTCCTTTAGCCCATTTTCAGCCCAATTTTAACTGAAACGACTGAGTTTCATGCGGATTTAATTTATCTGCACATTAAAGAATTTTAATTAAATAAAGGGGATTATTAATAAAATAATATGGAGATTAAATAAATAACTAGAAAATTAAGCACAAATAATTCTATTAAAAATAGAATTATCACACCCCCAAACTTGAGTTTTTGTTTGTCCTCAAGCAAAACAAAACAATTGTAGGAATGACAAGTACTAAACACAATAATTTTTTCAATATTATCCTCAAAGAAAAAGTACAGACTATGATCTCAAAGACTCACAATTACAAGTCCAACACTCAGAATCATTCAATCATAAGTCCTAACCCAAATTGGACTCCTCGTGTGTGTGTGAAAATGTCAAAGTCACTTCACAGTACATTATCCGGATCAGATTATGCAAACACAGTAAATGCAAAGTCAATGACCTGTGATCATTCTCATAAGTTTGCTTTTCACTTCTCTCTCCACTAATATAGTCACACTTAATCAAAGATCAATAGGACTTCATTAAGCTTGTAATGTAAGGCTGGGGCTAAGGTATGATAAAGTCGATTTAGGTTTAATTACCCCTTAACATGCATTACTTTCTATGATCTTAATATAAGAGCTCAAATTTATTTCCCCCAAACTTATTTATTTCACTAGACATTTTATTCTATTTTTGTATTTTTCTTCTTTCTTCTTTTCTTTTTCTTTTTCTTTTTTTTTTTGAATTTTCACTATCACCAGATACCCATATGTACAAAGCTCACAATATATCTAAATGACTTTTCATGCTTTCAGGGTAAGGGATAGGAAAAAAGTATTTAAGCTAAGGAAATTTATGTAGGTGTATTTATAGAGAAAAACTTATTTGGCCTAGATGGGTGACTAGGGATAAAATATGTACAAGGATGGCTAGAAAGGCTCAAACGATCCAAAGATGGCCTAAATCATCTCCCTAATTAAGTGTGATCTAATATTTCATCTCGAGATTAGATCAAATAAATTCTAGAATATGATGCACACAATCAACTGAACAAATGCAATCATATGTCCACATAAGATTTCTTAAAATAAATATACAAATTCATGACATGACATGTGCGTAAGATGAGGAAATCACAATCAGAATCAAGACAAATTCAAGAATTCAACTTCATTCTTTTCCTATAATCATGCTTCTTAGTCAATCAAAATCAGACTTAATCATGGGGTCATATCATCGGAATATGAGAAAACTACATGCTAAGCACTCAATCATCCCAAAATCAAACAATTTAAGCTCATATTTTCGAAAAAAATTTCAAATTTTTTTCAATTTTACCCAAATTTTTGAAAAATGCTCAAGTGATATCCCCTCCCCCAAACTTAAAGTGCACAATGTCCTCAGTGTGCAGATAATATAAAAATTGAAGTTCAGGAACAGAGTAATCCCCTTTCTGATGATGATGACGAGCAACCGAAGCTTGATTGAAAACATAAAACTAGAAAGGAAATCTGCAAAATAAACAAAGAAAGAAACAGCAGAAAAGAAAAGAACTTTACAAAAAGTAAAAATAGAAAACACAGCCACTTCAAATGCAGCTAAAGAACACAACACTCAGCAGCAGGGCGAAGAGTACGAGGATCAGCCAGAGTGGTGACAAAATGTTAATAGTTAAATCCTCCTGAGCCCTATCTACTTCCCTCCTTCTTTCAAATTTCTTATGTTTAAGCCTTATATCCTCCTCAATCTCCATCTTAAAACACTCTTGAGAGTCATCAGGGAGCTTCAAAGGTTTGAAAACATTAAACTTTACTTCCTGATCTTGGACTCTCATCGTTAACTCCCCCTTTTGCACATCAATTAAAGTTCTACCAGTTGCTAGGAAAGGTCTGCCTAGTATAATAGGGACTTCCATGTCTTCTTCCATGTCCAGTACAATAAAATCTGCAGGGAAAATAAATTTGTCCACCTTTACTAACACATCCTCAATGACCCCCTTTGGATATTTAATGGATCGATCAGCTAGCTGAAGGGTCACTGTGGTAGGCTTGACATCCCCTATTCCTAACTTTTGGTAGATAGACAAAGGCATTAGATTGATACTAGCTCCTAAATCACACAGGGCTCTACCAAATAATAGATTTTTAATAGCGCAGGGTATGGTAAAACTCCCGGGATCCTTGAGCTTGGGGGGTAATTTTCTCTGGATAATTGCACTACATTCCCCAGTTAAGGCCACCGTCTCATAATCTTCCAATCTTCTCTTCCTCAAGAGGATATCCTTCAGGAACTTCACATAACTTGGCATTTGCTCTAAGGCATCTGCGAAAGGAATGTTGATGTGAAGTTTCTTAAAAACCTTAAGAAATTTAGCGAATTGTTGATCAAGCTTTTGGTTTTGAAACCTCTGAGGAAAAGGTACTGGTGGTCTAACTAGAGGCAATGTAGTGGGAACCTATGTAGAATTAGAGGACGAGGAAGGCAGTGAAGAAGAAAAAGGTATAGATGAAGAAGTGCCTAGCTTGGATTCTTTTGCAGCTTGATCCTGATGTTCTTGTTCTTTCTGAGCTGCCTCTTTAGACCCTAAGGGCTCTACCACTGTGGGCTTAACAGGATTGGACTTAACTTGTGGATCTTCTAGCTCTCTGCCATTCCTAAGGGTGATAGATCTAACATGTTCCTTACCCTCCCTTTGCTTAACAGGATTAACTTCAGTGTTACTAGGAAGGGTCCCTTGTGGACGTTGGCTAAGAGCATTTGCTATTTGTCCAACCTGAACTTCTAAGTTCTTTATTGAGGCAGCTTGATTTTGCAGGATTGCTCTGAACATCTCCTCAAGCGAGGGCTTCTTCTCAGCTGCTGGTGCTGGTGCAAGTTTATGCTGTGGCTGGATAGGTGGTGGTGGTGGGGATGAATGATGCTGAAATTGTTGAAATGGGAATGGGTGATGAGAGTGATGAGGTGGATGATATGGAAGTTGCAGCTGTGGTGGTACATGAATCGGTGGAGCTTAAAAACTAGGGGGTCCTACAGGTCTAGAATTAGAAGATTGCCCTAGGTTTTGGCTCCAGGAAAAGTTAGGATGGTTCCTCCACCCTGGATTGTAGGTGTTTGAAAAGGGGTTGTTCTGTTGCGTTTGAGAATGGGCAATATACTGAATCGATTCTAAATTGAGCGGACACCTATCTACAGAGTGGGTACCACTACACAGCTCACAGGGAAGAAAAGGACTTTGGACAGAATAAACAAGATTAGGACTGGAGGAAGGATTATGCTGGGTACTAAGCGACTCTACCTTCTTCGTACGATTAGCGATTTGAGAGGTCAAGGTAGACAGCGTGCCAGCTCATAAATTGTAAGACCCGAATTTATTTAAAAACACGAAATGAATGAATATTCGTGAAGGGAAGTCGGGTTAAATTAATCCCAAACACGTGCAAGGGCAAAACGATCAAAAGATCGAAAGCCGGTATAATTCGATAAGAAAATTTAATTAAAAATAATGGATTTGAGAATCTTGATCAATAACGAAGAAATAATTAAATTTCGAGTCCAATTGATCAAGATCTGGAATTTTTAGAACTACCGAAAAGTCACCCGGGACAATATCTGAAAATACAGAGAAATTATACCGAAAAAAGGATTAAAATATAATAAATAAATTAAATAAAATTAAATAAATCTATTTGGAATAAAATATTAATTTTGTAGATATTTTAGAATATTTTTGAATAAAATAATGAATATAATAATAATAAACTAATTTATAAATAATAATAAATAAAAATAAAATAATTAAAAAAAACAGAAATTGAAATCGGGGAAGAACCCGAAATGGAAACCGACGGAAGCAGCAGCAAGCCGAGAGCCCAGCCCGTCAGCCTCACCACCGGACGTCACCGGGAAGCCGACCAGGCGAGGCTGCTGAGCTCACCGGCACCGATAGCTAACGGAAAACGGCGGTCGGCGATGAGGAAATGAGAAAAACGGAGAAACCGAGGGAGAAAAGGAGATCGGTGACGAACGGCGCCGATCTAGCCCCACCCGACCACCATCGAACATCCCCGAGGCCAAGACGAGCAGATTGGTGGTGGTGGCAGTCGTCGAAACCGGCGGACGACGCCGAAATCAGCGGAAAGAGGGAGAACCACCGACAGCGAAGGGAGAACACACCGGACCGACCACTTTCCGACGGCCTTGGACGAAAACGAGGCCAGATCCGAGAATCGGACAACCCCGCGGAGCCACTGGCGGTGGAAGCCGGTGGAGAACTGATCGGCAAGGCGATGAACCGGCCGAACCGGAGTGAACCGGACCGGTCTGAACAGGGTTTGAACCGGACCGGTCTGAACCGAGTTTGAACCGGACTGAACCGGTTCAGCCAAGAAAGAAAAAAAAGGAGAAAAAGAGAAAAAGGAAAAAGGGAAAGAATTTTTGGGGATACACCAGACTTCGGGTAAGTCGATACGAGGTCAAAAGTGACTGATTTTATTTTCGAAATATTTATTTAAATTATATTTAATCAAAAAGTAACCCGAAATTAAATATTAATTGTGCAGTTTTACGACAAAGCCCGAACGAGAGCCGATTGAGCTCCGATTTTCGTACCCCGCATCATATTGGGTAAGTATATTTTAATTACGATAATATGATTCCTTTAATACAGAGTTTCGATTATTTTACGAAATTTATGGATTAATTCTGTATAAAAAGAAATATTTATCGAAATTGCAACGTAATTACAGTAAATAGTATACGGGCTATCCAATGAGTTTGGAACGAAGCCCGATGATTATTGGTAAGCTGAATGAGCCCAGTAAACCCGAAGGAGCGATTTAATAAGTAAAAATGGGCTGAAAATGGGTCGAGGCCCATTAAAGTGCAATTGGACTCAATAAAGTAAAACGGGCCCAGTATGTTAAATTCGATCAGTAAGTGTAATATACTGATAAAAATAAGTGAATTAACCCAAAATATGTAATTATATGCAGTTTCGTAGATTTGGTTGACGTGCAGTTGAACTGGGAGATCGGATATTATCGAGACGAGATAAGTTTGCACGTAAATCGAGGTAAGGAAATTTTGTAGGTGCATAGAGATTTCTATACGTATTTATTGAGGGGATTTATGGGGTTTAGAATTCTTTAAAGTATCTAGAAACGAAATAATAATTTTTGCAAAAAATCGGGGCTTAGGTGAATAAAGAAAAAGACAATTTTGCCCATGAGAGTAAAATTTACAAAAAGGGTAGTAAGGCAGATAAATTGCATGATTTCATGTTTTTAATGCTTTATATGAATGTATTGCTTTAATTTAAGCAAATATGCACATAGGTTGGCTGTTGATTTTAAGAATTATACGAAATGGAATCGGTTTGTACCGGTTACGATTTTAAAGATGTTTTATCAAGATTGAGCCACCTATCATATTTACATGAATAAAAAGAGTGCTAGAGTCTTTCTCACACTCAAGTTTACTGATTTATTACTCATGAAAAGCCGTACTGGAGCATTACTCGTACGAGAAATTTGTGTGTGTACAAAATCGTGCTGGAGCTTCGCTCGCACGAGATTTTAGATATCATGATATGCATAGCGTGGTGCTGGAGCTTCGCTCGCACTAGACGTGAGTTGACATGCATATAGTCTTGCGGAAGCCTCCTGTAGACTGTGTGTCACAGAGAGTTGAGATGCTCGCACGTATACTTTGAGACATGGGTTGGTTATCGACATAGTATTGGGGTGGATAAGACCTACGGCAGGCACCCCCAGACTATGATATGGGTCTATGGAGTACGATGTACCGTGTATGTCACACGGAGTACGCTGTACCATGCAGTCATGATGACTCAATGATGTTACTTGATATTCTGGCGGGTAGGACTTGACCCCACCTCCCGTTGCAGTTGTGATACCCCGCACACCGGGATCCGTGTAGCCTGGGATCACAGGGACAAAGTATAGCCATAGTCCTCAATTTTCATACAGTAACCTACATGCCTCACATGATATCATACGGTCTGAATAGACCAGGACGAACCCAAGGGAGGGGTAATGTCCTTATTTATGTTTTTAAATGAGATGCGATTTAAATGAATCAAGGTATTCCCGAGAGATGGGTTTGACCTTGATGAGGTTGTTTTATGATGAAACAAATGAGTTTTAAAGTGATGAGTTTGTAATGAAACAAATAAGTTTTAATATGACGAGCATGAGATGTCATACATGATGATTTTCCATGTTTGATTTATATATCGATTTCATGATTTCTCTTATATGATATATACATACATGTGGCATCGTTTTAGTCTTACCTCATGCTCCAAATATAAACAATTTTATATCATGACATTATCAGCATGTAGATAGTATAGTTATCTACCTGCTTACATTATTGCCTTACTGAGCTGTTTATGCTCACCCTTTCATTTTCCACCCCACAGGGTATATTCAGTAGAAGAGAACGATAGTAGTTACATCCGCTGCTTCTTATCAAGATCAGGTATACACATTTGTATAATTTTTGTATCTGAACATATAGAGGCACAGTACTGTACATGGATGTAATATTGGGGATGTATTTATTTAAAATAAATTGATATGTAAATGAAATATGAAAATGGAATGGTAAATAGGTGAGAGGTGACTAACACCGAATCATAGCCCAATTGTTTAGTAGTGTAACTGTTCACGACGGGTAAGGAAATTAAAAAGCGAAAAACTTACTTTGATTTTTAGGTAATTTGGGTCGTGACATAAATACCCGTCGACTTCTTTGGCAATTGCCTCTCCGAGGACCATAGATAGTTGTTAGCAGCCATCTTTTTACACAATAGCGCTCCACCCGCAGCAGCGTCAACAATGGTCTTATTTTGGCTTGTAAGTCCGTTGTAGAAGGTCTGGACTTGCAGCCATAAAGGTAGGCCATGGTGAGGGCACTTCCTAAGAAGCTCCTTATATTGTTCCCATGCTTCGTAAAGAGATTCGGAGTCGAACTGGGCAAAGGAAGATATATCACTACGGAGTCTGGCCATTTTAGAGGGAGGGAAAAACTTAGCTAGAAATTGGTGGGCTAACTCGTCCCATGTAGAAATGGATCCAGGAGGCAAAGAGGTTAACCAGTGTCGCGCCCTATCCCTAAGTGAGAAGGGGAATAATATAAGCCTAAGCACATCATCAGATAATCCATTGTGCTTGAACGTGTTGCACAAGTCCAGGAATTGCCCGAGGTGAGCATGTGGGTCATTGTGCGAAAGCCCACTGAACTGTAAAGAGGTCTGGATCATCTGGAGGATGGAAAGCTTAATTTCAAAATTGTTAGCAGGGACAGTTGGTGGCCTAATGCCGGTATAATAACCTCCAATAGTCGGCATTGCATAATCTCCAAAGGTCCTAATTTCCCTATTTCCTGCCATGGTTTTTGCAGCGGAGCTATAAATTTCCTAGAATCCTTTCTAATTTTTCTAAGTGTTCGTTCAATTTCAGGATCTAAAGGAAAGCAATAATAAATTCCGGCTCTACGCATGCAAACATCAAAAAGTTCTTAGAAATTTTTTTTAAGTTTTTAAATTTTTAATTTTTTTTTTAGATAGAGAAAATTAACTAAACTAAACTAAGGATCTAAATATTTACAACCTAAATATTTACAAGCTAGAATTACACCTAAGCATAATTTCACAAATATTAATTCATGGCTAATTAAAACTTCCCCGGCAACGGCGCCAAAAACTTGATACGATCTAAACGTATTATCCGCAAGTGCACGGGTCGTACAAGAAATAATGGAATTGAGTCCCGAATTATCGTCCCACAGAGAAGTTGATTAGCCTAATTAACTACCGGTTAATCTTACCCTAAGTATATCCCAGCAAATTATGAAGTTGCAATGGGTGATCTACTAAGGCTAATTAAAATTACTGAAAAAAATAAAACAATAAAATAATAAAAACTAAATAAAACCGAGCTAATATTTACTTACCGAGCTCCACGTAATTAAAAGCAAATACCTACGAAAATAATTAAAACAATTAAAATTAATTAACGCAATTAAAATAAAAAGCAAATATGAAAGTAAAGAAATAAAATTAAACTAAAATTTAAACAAACATAAAATAAAAATGCAGGTAATTAAACTAATAAAAATTGCAAATTAAACTAACCTAAAATCTAATAAAAATGAAGACTAAATTAAAATGCATTAAACACATTTAATCTAAATTAATTCTAAATGTAACTCATAAAATACTAAACTAAAATTAAATCCTAAAACATATAATTTAAAATTAATTATTAACTAAAAATTAACACTACAAATTAAATTAACATGCAAAGATATTAAAACCAACTTACCAATTAATAAAAACTAACACTAATTAAAGATTAAAACAACTAAAATATGAAATAACATTTGCAAAGGAATTGATTAGCCAAACATGGCCTTAGAACAACTCAACAACCAAGTGGTCCCGACACATTGGCACTGTACACTGCTTATTTGTTTCATTTTCATTTTGCACCAGGAGATGTCCAGGTGCTACTCTGTTGCACACGTCCTCTGTACTCTGCTCTTGGTTCTGTCCATGTGATGCAGGTGTTGTTTGTTGCTTCTGCTCCAGCCCATTGTCCTCGACCTACTTTAGCTGTTGTTCGTCCTGCCTACTGCGCTGCTTCTGTCCGACTGCTGCTCCAGGCGTTGCTCTCGGATTGTCCTCTGCTCTAGGTGTTCACGGTTTGTCCAGGCCTGCTTGACTGCCAATGGTGCTGTGCTCGACCTACCCAGCTAGCAGGCACGTCCAACCTGTTGTACTACTGCAACTGTTTTGGTTTGCAACAAGCTTGCAGTACCTGACCTTTGCTCTTGTTGTCCAGCATCAACATCCACCATGCCAGCAGAATGGAGCACAATCAATCCTTTTCCTGCTATGCTCAGCAAAGCAGACCAGCACACATTGCTACAATGTAAGTTTTCATCAATAAATGAAGAACAAAACTTAAATGACTGAAACTAAAAACTAAACCAAAGAAAGAAGATGGACAGTAAATAAATCACAAAACAGAGGAGAACAGAGGAGAAATTATGGTTCTCGGTTGGCTACTACTGTAACGACTGTGTGGCACTTTGCTCCAGCAGGATTCAAGAGGTGGCCCCCACAGTCTCACTCATACGTATTGTCCGCTTTGGAAGCCCCACAGGCCCCTCACGGTTTTATCGAGGTAAATACCTCAATTCGCGTCCTCAGAGGTTCGAACCCAAGACCTTAAAGTCTTTGTTCTTACACAAACGATACCAATTGGTATCGTTTGTGTAAGAACAAAGACTTTAAGGTCTTGGGTTCGAACCTCTGAGGACGCGAATTGAGGTATTTACCTCGATAAAACCGTGAGGGGCCTGTGGGGCTTCCAAAGCGGACAATACGTATGAGTGAGACTGTGGGGGCCACCTCTTGAATCCTGCTGGAGCAAAGTGCCACACAGTCGTTACAAAAAAATGCATGCTTTTTTTGTGGCGTTTTAGCTCAACCGGTAGTGACCCACTCAATCGTATTGTCCGCTTTGGGCCCCGCCTTTACAGCCCCGCCCTCACAGTTTTATCGAGTCCTCAGAGGTTCGAACCCAAGACCTTAAAGTCTTTGTTCTGACAAAGATGATACCAATTGTTCCATTTATTATATATATATATGTATATATATATATTTTTTGTTTAATTTAAATACAAAAAATTTGCGGTGTTTACAACTACACATGACGCCTAGGTTCTATCCTGATGCTCGTTGCTGCCTCAATCCCCGGTCCAGCTCTCCAAAAACACCTCTTAACAGTAGCACACTCTCTGGTCAGCAGAAATCGTGGCTTTCCAATAGCTTGAGCACTCCACGCTTCAGGTCCTTTACCGTGACTTAGGGACTCATCCAACAAAAATACATACTAAAGAAATATTTGGACATAATAGCATAGTTATAAATCATTAGAAAACAAACTAAAATGGAAGGATGAACCCACGGGAAACCAATTAGAACCTTAAATAACAGTAAAAACAATTAACCAACATATTGATGGATGCAACGGAGCAATGAGAGGAAGTTTAGCCACTGTCACTAGCTTACATAGCCTCTCACAATACTCAGTTGCTCACAAAACCGAGATCCTGCTTGAATAATAACAAAACAAAAATAACTACAAGCAAGAAGCAAACCGAGAACTTAACATTTGAAAGCTATAAACTTTTTATTGAAACTAAAAAAATAAAAATAAAAACATAAAGGAATGAACTTTAACCAAACCAAGAAGATTAATGAACAATGGAAAATGGTTGCTGAAACGAAACTTGCAAAGCTTTTAATAAGTATTGAAATTGTTGTGAATAATAGCAAAAGAAAATGGTGGCAAATGGAAAAGCATAAGAAAAATTAAAACTAAAACTACTCCTAAATTACTGTATCAATGAACAATGGAAGACATTATTTATGGATTTCCAATTCTGATTTTGTTAAACTGAAAATGTACTGTATATTTTATGATAACTTATTTGTAGCATAAGTATATAGGTTGTAAGACCCGAATTTAATTAAAATACGAAAATTAAATAAGAAAAGATGGGGGATGTATGAAGGAAGGTCAGGTAAAAATTGATTTTCGAAACAAGAGCAGGGGTAAAATGGTAAAAATACTAAAACCCGGTATTAAGGCGATAAGAAAATTTTAATTAAAAATAAGGATGTAAGATATCTTGATCGATAATAAGGAAATTATACAATTTGGGTCAATTGATCAAGATTCAGAAATTTTAAAAATACCAAAAAATTTACCGGAACGATACCTCGAAAAGCACGAAGGAATAATATCGAAAATTTGGAGAAAAATATATTTAATAAATTAAATTTAAATTAAATAAATTAAATTAAAATAAAAATAATATAAGTGTAGATAATTTGGATTTTTTTGGAGTATTTTAATGAATAGTAAAATAATTAAAATAAATAATAATAATAATAATAATAAAAATAATAAAACAAAAAAAAAAGAAAAGGAATCTGAAACAAAAAAAAAAAGAGAAGAGAGAGAGAAACGGGATGGGGAGAGAGAAGCAGAGAGGAAACAGAAAACGGAAGCAGGGCCGAGCCCCTGCCGGCGGAACGACGGCCGACGGAGGCCGGCGAAGGCAAGCCAGACGAGGCCCGACCCATCACCGGCCCCATGGAGGCCCGAACGGCGGCCACCGGTGAGAGAAACGGAGAAAACCGAAACCGAGAGGGGGAGAGAGAATCACCGGCGATCGGCGCGATTCAGGCCCGATCGACCCCAGCCGAAGCTTCCCCAGGCGACGGTGAGTAGATTGGTGGTGGTGGCAGCCACCGAAACCGGCGGACGGCGCCGGAAACGGCGGAAGAAGAAAATGGGTCCGACGACCGAAAGGAGAACGGCCGGACCGGTGACTTTCCGGCGGTCTTGGGCGAAACCGAGGGCAGATCTGAGATGCGGACGACCCAGCGGAGCGATTGGCGGTGGAAGCCGGCAGAGAACCGGCCGGCAAGGCGGTGAACAGGCGGTGAACCGGTCGAACAGGAGTGAACCGACGGTCTGAACCGGTCCGAACCGGACTGAACCAGTTCAGCCAAAAAGAGGAGGAAAAAAGGAAGAAAAAGGGAAAAAGAAAAAGAGAAAAAAATTGGGAAAAATTCTTGTGATGCAATCGAGTTTCGGGTAAGTCAGTAATGGTCGAAATTGACCCGATTTAAATTTCGGAGTATTTAATTTAATTAATTTTGGGTTGAAAACTTACCCAGAAAATTGTAAAATTATGTAGCTCGACAATTGGCATTCACCGAGGGCTCGAGACAGCCTCGATTTACGTACTAGCATGGAATCTCGGGTAAGTGATCCCTATTTACGACAATTACCTCGTTATGCGTGATATTGATTTAATTTTCGCATATATTGGATAAAATTATGAAAATTTAGATAAATTGTCGTAAATAATGAATTTAGCTATTCGAGAGCTAGAACGAGGCCCAATAAATTATTGGTGGGCCCAATGATCCCAATAGGCCTCGATAATGTGAGAATTAAGTGGGAAACGGGCTTAAGGCCGATTAAGGCCCATTAAGGTGCAATCGGGCCCAATAGGGGTAAATGGGCCCAATGATTTAAATTAAACCAAGAAAATAGGAAATACAATTAAATTATATGTTATCTGACCCGAGGAATATTGATACGCAGTTCCGGGCATTTGATTGGGAGCTTATCGGACTGCGCGACGTGACAACAGTGGAAAAGAAAAGGTCAGACTCGACAGGAAAATAAGGTAAGGGAATTCTACGGACTGCTAGAGGTAAACTTTACGCAATTTCAAGTTCATATGCAGTCTTTAAAAATTATCTGAAGGGTCTAGAGGTCAAATAATAATTTTAGTGCCCCGAATGGGCAAATTACTAAAATACCCTTGTTAAGGGTAAAATTTACAAATTTAGGAAAAGTTGGGAGGAGCAAGAACAAGAGGTTCTTGCTCATTCTGGAGGTGTTTTGATGCATGCATTAGTAGGCTGGCTAACCTTGAAAGAAAATGCACAGCATTGCATACTTTCAACGTGAAATTGTTTTGAAAACTGTTTTGAGGAAACAGAGCCGCCTACGCGTTTTATTGACATGTGACGTGCTAGAGCTCAGCTCGCACGATATTTTCGATTTGTGTGATGCACGTATTAGTGCTGGAGCGAGAGCTCGCACTAGAGTTTTACATGCATAGGTGCTGGAGTCCAACTCGCACCAGATTTGTATACATATATATATGATTTTCGTGACAGGGTGCTAGAGTCTAACTCGCACCATATTTTTATGTGATTTTTGAGACAGGGTGTTGGAGCTTCGCTCGCACCAGCTTTTCATATGGTTTGCATACAGAGTGCTAGAGCTTAGCTCGCACTAGTTTTATTTGATTTACTGACAGTGTTAGAGCACCGCTCGCACTACTTTTCAGAGATCATACGATAAGCCGTGCTTGGAGCATCGGGTAGACTATGTGTCACTGATTAAATAGGCCCGCACATGCGTTTTGAGACATGGCATGTTAAAAATAACCTGATGAGCCCGAACGAGGGATAAAGGTTAGAGAAATAACCTGATGAGCCCGAACGAGGGATAAGGGTTGGAGATCCACCTGATGAGCCCGAACGAGGGATAAGGGTTGGAGGACCAGCTGATGAGCCCGAACTAGGGATAAGGCTGGGGGTCCACGGAGTACGATGTACCGTGCAAGTAGCATGGAGTACGATGTACCGTGTGGTATCTGTGTGATACGTTGGTATCTTTGTGATACGTTAGCATCTTCGGATGCATGGGATCGGATAAGACTGACGGGATGGATTGACCCACCCCCCGGGTGGTTCCCGATCATGGGAGAACCCGCACACTAGGATCCGTGTAGCTGAGGAACTCCCGAGGACACATATGGCCATAGTCCTGGTTATTTACCGATATACAGACTTTGCCTAGTCTCGCATGTTGATCTTGACGATGATTTAAACTGGGTTTTTAATTAAATGTGCATGATGGTTATTTCCATGCTTTTTAAACCCATGTGTGATGTAAATCGATTTTCATGATTTTGTGAGAGTCAGGATCACCCGAAGGAGGGGTCGAATCCTTACTTTACTGTGAAATTTTTTTATGAGAAATATATGATTTTGAATATAATTGCATGTTGAATGTTCCGTGCAAATGTGTTTTACATAACATCATAACTCATATCATCTGTTTTAAAATGTATGGAGAAAGGGTGGTTTATGCATGGCACTACGTTCATGTAGGTAGTATGGTTACCTACTTGTTCGTAGGATTGCCTTACTGAGCTTGATGTGCTCACCCCTTTCATTTTCTCCCACAGATAATCTCCAGTTGAAGTTGAGGCGACTCAGTACTGCATTCCGGATGTCCGCTGCTGCCCATCATTTAAGGTATATACACTTGTACATATTGTATCTACATAAGCATAGCACAGTAACATGTTTGTAAGTAATTTTATGGGATGTATAAATAATGTAAACAATTATAAATGACTGGAGAAGAGTTAGGTTATATGGTAAATGTATGGTGGGACTGACATTGACGCACAGCCCAATTATTAGTGGAGTGTGGTCACGATTCGAAGACAGGTAAGAATTTAATAAAGAAAATAATAAAACGCGAAAAATTAACTCTGATTTTTTGGGTAGTTCGGGTCGTGACATATAAAGGTGGTATCAGAGCAACAATTGGTCTGATGTGTGTCAGTGTCAGTAATTAAGAATTACATCCCCGTGTTACTGTGCTTAGTTAGATACAATAGTGTATATCGAGATGGGTTTTGACTAAGAAATGATTGAGAATGCAGGAATGCCTAATATGAGTCGCGTTAGATGAGAAAGTGCACGAGGCAGAGGTCGTAGAGGTAGACCTGAGTCTGCTAAGTCGTGCTGAGTTTGACTATGAGAATCAGTATGAAATTGAAATGGAGGCTAATGTTAAGCATGCCCCACAGAGTCCGACAGAGTGATCGGATAGTATTGAGACACGCTTCGCGAGATCGGAGCGGAGTGTGGAGATTATTTTGAGGAGCTAATTGCTCAGATTATGAATGAGATTCGAGGGCGCAGCGGAGCTTTGATTTAAACCCGCTCGACCCATCTTAAGTGTTAAACATCCAGAGCTAAGATGAGAAATGTTTATGGATGTATTCCGGTGACAGGATATCCCGGACATGATTTAAAGGAAAAATTTCTTACACTGCCCAGGAATACTAAATTGATTATGAGTATGAAACTCAGTTATATTCTTTGGCAGATATTACCTCGACACTATGAACAAGTGACAGTCGAGATGTCTAAAAGTTCATGAAATGGCTCAACTTTTCAATTTGAGTCTGATTGGCCCGTGAGATATTACCTATACCGAGGCAGTGCGCAGATTTACAGTTGGGTAAATAAGAACATGAATTGCACGCCTCTGAGATTGGGAAAGGTAGTGAGGGCTGAAATAGAGACAGAAAAGAGAATCGAGAAATGACAAAGATGATAAAATGGGAAAATGATAATTGGTAAAAGATTTGATTTGACGAGTTATGGAGTAAGATAATTGGTAAGGCCACAGTGAATCCAATTTTGGCAATTTTGAGGGGCATTATGATTGGAGGACCCCGACTTGCTACGAAGCAGTGTAGCAGTGTAAGCACTGTAAGCAGTGTGAGATGTGTGGTGGATACCACGGAAGGAGGGTCTATACCTACACTGTATTGATGAAAATTGCCGTTAAGTGTGGTAAGATGGACCATTGATTTTGATTACACAGAGTTGGGCGAGATTGCCCTACAGAAAAGTAAAGAGACGGAGAAAAACTTTGTTGGTATAGCTGCAACGAAAAGGGAGGCCATAGCCGAAAAGAAAAAGGAAAGTAGGCTATTAGACGAAGGCGAGTGGATGTCTTGGACCAGGACACTATTGATGTTTCATGGATGTGGTGTAAGATACCACACTTGTTATGAATAACGAAGTACATATGTTCATTGATCCTGGTGCCACACATTTATTCATACCGCCTTCATTCGCAGATAAGTGAGTAAAAGAGCATGAATGCCTACACCATTGGGCACATACTGATAAATGAGTACCCCAATAGAGGAGGATTAATTAACGGAATATGGCTATAGAGATTTTAAGTTGAAAAAAAAAGGGATGCAACAGTTGAAATTAAAGGAGTAAAGGATTGTACTCATGGAATGAATAATGACAAGAGTTTCGTCATGATTGATATACGAAAGAGATAATCTTTGAGATAAGATAGATCCTAAATACAAGATGTATTGGAGTAAGAGGCGTATGCTAGGTAATAACATCCTTAAGATATGAAGTCATTAGGATTAAAGCAAGTGGTAGCGAATATAAATTGTAACCACATGGACTGAGATATAACGTAGTTGTGGTTAAGTCTGAAGGTTAATAAAGGTATTTCAAAATACCTCCCCGCCTGAAGACTTGACAGCGGCTAGATATATATATAACCTATAACGGGAAATCGATCATCGTAATAAATATCTTTAGCATTAGGATACCCTTACTAAGACGATAAGAATATTAAAATTCGACGAATCATAAAGGTTAACATAGTAAAAAATTTAATAAGAGTCGTTAAGATAAGAAAAGGAAATGACGCAGGTTAGTACCTGAAAACGTAAGCGATTTTGAAGTATCTTATACGCTTATGCGTAAATAAGTCAAGGATTGAACCGATTTGTAATCATCATTATCGATGATATGTTGGGTGTATTTAAAGTCCAGGCAAACTGTAAGCAATAATTGGAAATGGCTTTTACAAATGGGTTGTTGCGAGTTCTCAATAGGGTATACTTGGTTGGCAAGTTTAACTAAGAAAACGTGATCTTGGAATGAGATGATAAATAAGATGATAGATGTGACATGAATTTCGGTGTAGTGAAGTATGAACTGACCACCGTGATTAATTTCACCATACCCAACAGCTCAAGAGGTTCTCAGTGAGTATGGGTACCTCAAAATTATGAAGGAGCTGTGTATTGATGTATAATGGGAAGATAGTCAATTATGGAGTCAGACAACTCATTGATCATGAAATAAACTATCTGACTCATGATTTTAAGTTGGCAATGGTAGTGTTTGTACCGAGGATATGGTACTATTATGTACATGGTGAGGAATTGTGGATATGCACTGATCATAAAGCCCCACGTATCTGTTTTCACAGAAAGAGGCGAATATGAGAATACATAGTGGGATAGAGCTTCTGAGAGGTTTTGATTTGTGAAAATTATACCACCCAGGAAAAGCTAATGTAATGGCTTATACCTCGAGCAGAAAGAGCCTCGGGATGGTACTACATATGATGGTCAGGCAGCGTGAGCTGCTAGAGCAGTTGTGAACCTCAGTATTGATGCGATCCCTTCTGATGATGACAGTGATTGTGTGACAGCTAGCCTGAGATTTGAACCGGATGAGAGTGCCCAGATTTGACAGGCTTAGCGTGATGATCGGCAGGATGTCGATAGTTTGGGTCAAATTCAGAAGGGTACAGTGACAGAGTTCACAGAGTATGATAATGATTTACAGAGAGGTTCAGAGACAGTATAAGTGCTCCCCAGGACCACAGTTGATGAGATTGTAATTTTGTCAGAAGCTCACTCTTCAGGATATATGGTGCATATGGAAAGTAACGAATATATATATATATGAAAATCTCTGAAAAGGGTATGGGTGGTCAGATGTGAAAGGAGATATGGTAGAGATTGTGGAAAAGTGCCTAGTATGGCAGTAGAATAAGGTAGAGTATTAAAAGTCTGCAGAGTTATTGCAGCACCTACCTATATCGACACGGCACGGAAAATGAGAGCAAGTCCCCATGAATGTCGTGATGGGTTATAGAGGACCCAGGTGCATTACGAGGCTATTTGGATGATAGTCAATAGAGTGACTAAGTCTACCCACCTTCTGGTTATGAAATCTCCAAATACTCAGGGTGTGTATGAGGATTTATGTATAAGGAAGATTGTGGAACATTATGTAGCGTTCCAGTAAGCATGGTATTATATAGGGATTCCCGCTTCACTTCCCACCTCGGAGGATATTTTTAGGAAGCTATGGGAACCCGACTGAGTATTAGCACAGCTTTCCGTCCTCAGACAGATGGTCAGTCAGAGAGGACTGTACAAGTTCTGGAGGATACAATGAAAACGTGCCCTTGATTTTTTAAGCTCCTGGAATGATCAGTTGTCACAAATTGAAGTCGCCAATAGCGACAGTTGGCAGTTGAGTATCGGGATAACAAGATATGAGACAATGTATGACTGTAGGGGTTGTTCCCCAAATTGGATAAGAAAAGTGGGTGACAGAACAGAATTAATTTCGACTTTGGATAATAAGTCTCTGAGGATGTTTAGTTAAGGATGAGAGATTAAGAACACCTCAGAGCAGATAGACAAGTATTAGAATTCACCCTTGGTGAATTAGTATGGTTGAAATATTTCTTGTCCTAAGAGAATAAGGACATAGCGAGCTTTTGGAAGAAGGTAAATTGAGTTGCGCTGGATGGAATCTTTTGAGAGATTGGACAAGTGGGAGATAAGACCTGTAGGTTGGTGTTATCACCTGAATTAACAGGCACCCACAATGTGTCTCAGCTTTTGATGCTTCGGCAATACTATCCAGATCCAGCATAGGTGATTGAATATGAATTTCAAAAGTTCAGTTTAATGAAAATATAAGTATATTGAAGAAGATGATTCGGGCATTAAACAGGAAAGAGAAAGTATGGAGGTTTAAGACGATCTCCCTAATTAAAGTCTTTTGGTAGTAATACACTCCGGAGAAAAGATCACATGAGAATTAAAGGAGTATGATACGATCGATGTACCCGGAGTTGTATATGGACTCATATGACTTAGTTCTAATTTGGAGGACCAAATTCCTTAAGTGGGGGAGAGTTGTAAGACCCGAATTTAATTAAAAAACGAAAATTAAATAAGAAAAGATGGGGGATGTATGAAGGAAGGTCAGGTAAAAATTGATTTCCGAAACAAGAGCAGGGGTAAAATGGTAAAAATACTAAAACCCGGTATTAAGGCGATAAGAAAATTTTAATTAAAAATAAGGATGTAAGATATCTTGATCGATAATAAGGAAATTATACAATTTGGGTCAATTGATCAAGATTCAGAAATTTTAAAAATATCGAAAAATTTACCGGAACGATACCTCGAAAAGCACGAAGGAATAATATCGAAAATTTGGAGAAAAATATATTTAATAAATTAAATTTAAATTAAATTAAAATAAAAATAATATAAGTGTAGATAATTTGGATTTTTTTGGAGTATTTTAATGAATAGTAAAATAATTAAAATAAATAATAATAATAATAATAAAAATAATAAAACAAAAAAAAAGAAAAGGAATCTGAAACAAAAAAAAAAAGAGAAGAGAGAGAGAAACGGGTCGGGGAGAGAGAAGCAGAGAGGAAACAGAAAACGGAAGCAGGGCCGAGCCCCTGCCGGCGGAACGACGGCCGACGGAGGCCTGCGAAGGCAAGCCAGACGAGGCCCGACCCATCACCGGCCCCATGGAGACCCGAACGGCGGCCACCGGTGAGAGAAACGGAGAAAACTGAAACCGAGAGGGGGAGAGAGAATTATCGGCGACCGGCGCGATTCAGGCCCGATCGACCCCAGCCGAAGCTTCCCCAGGCGACGGTGAGTAGATTGGTGGTGGTGGCAGCCACCGAAACCGGCAGACGGCGCCGGAAACGGCGGAAGAAGAAAATGGGTCCGACGACCGAAAGGAGAACGGCCGGACCGGTGACTTTCCGGCGGTCTTGGGCGAAACCGAGGGCAGATCTGAGATGCGGACGACCCAGTGGAGCGATTGGCGGTGGAAGCCGGCAGAGAACCGGCCGGCAAGGCGGTGAACCGGTGGTGAACCGGTCGAACCGGAGTGAACCGGCGGTCTGAACCGGTCCGAACCGGACTGAACCGGTTCAGCCAAAAAGAGGAGGAAAAAAGGAAGAAAAAGGGAAAAAGAAAAAGAGAAAAAAATTGGAAAAAATTCCTGTGATGCAATCGAGCTTCGGGTAAGTCAGTAGTGGTCGAAATTGACCCGATTTAAATTTCGGAGTATTTAATTTAATTAATTTTGAGTTGAAAACTTACCCAGAAAATTGTGAAATTATGTAGCTCGACATTGGCATCCACCGAGGGCTCGAGACAGCCTCGATTTACGTACTAGCATGGAATCTCGGGTAAGTGATCCCTATTTACGACAATTACCTCGTTATGCGTGATATTGATTTAATTTTCGCATATATTGGATAAAATTATGAAAATTTAGATAAATTGTCGTAAATAATGAATTTAGCTATTCGAGAGCTAGAACGAGGCCCAATAAATTATTGGTGGGCCCAATGATCCCAATAGGCCTCGATAATGTGAGAATTAAGTGGGAAACGGGCTTAAGGCCGATTAAGGCCCATTAAGGTGCAATCGGGCCCAATAGGGGTAAATGGGCCCAATGATTTAAATTAAACCCAGAAAATAGGAAATACAATTAAATTATATGTTATCTGACCCGAGGAATATTGATACGCAGTTCCGGGCATTTGATTGGGAGCTTATCGGACTGCGCGACGTGACAACAGTGGAAAAGAAAAGGTCAGACTCGACAGGAAAATAAGGTAAGGGAATTCTACGGACTGCTAGAGGTAAACTTTACGCAATTTCAAGTTCATATGCAGTCTTTAAAAATTATCTGAAGGGTCTAGAGGTCAAATAATAATTTTAGTGCCCCGAATGGGCAAATTACTAAAATACCCTTGTTAAAGGTAAAATTTACAAATTTAGGAAAAGTTGGGAGGAGCAAGAACAAGAGGTTCTTGCTCATTCTGGAGGTGTTTTGATGCATGCATTAGTAGGCTGGCTAACCTTGAAAGAAAATGCACAGCATTGCATACTTTCAACGTGAAATTGTTTTGAAAACTATTTTGAGGAAACAGAGCCGCCTACGCGTTTTATTGACATGTGACGTGTTAGAGCTCAGCTCGCACGATATTTTTGATTTGTGTGATGCACGCATTAGTGCTGGAGCGAGAGCTCGCACTAGAGTTTTACATGCATAGGTGTCATGCCCCGTTTTCGGGAACCCTTCTATCCATACATTCTCAACTACGGTTGGGCTGTGAGAAGATGCAATTACTAAAAATTTATTTATTTACAGCGGAATATTTAAAACTTTAATTCACACTCCCAGGTGTGTGTGTAAATACACAAAATTAATTGTATAAATACCAAGTGTTTACATATCATCCCCATAATACTGATTACAATTCCAAGATATAACTGTGCGATACAATATATTAGATACAAAATACTTGTGTACACAAATCTTATACCTTTGCGGATTGTGGGAGCTGTTCAACACAAAAGACTTAGAGACCACCGCTCTCTTACTTCTCAGTACCTGGAGGGGGAAAAATAGTGGGATGAGCAAACCACGGCTCAGTAAGGAAATGTATGCTAGCAGGTAGATATCGTACTACCTACATAGCCCATGCATGCATAAACCAAAACCATGTTTTCGTTACAAATGGAAATATCATACGAACAATGCATTTAAATACATATTTCTCAAGAGCATTTTCGTGTAAATCAAATGTCAAACTTCCATTTAAAACATGCTCATAAATAGTGCCCTCATGGCACGAATGTGAAATCGGAGATTTATTAAAACATGAAATCTCTTTCACTTCTCAAATCATTCTTTCTCGCAAGTCTCTTTCTTTTCTGAGATTGTCTCTGTTTCTCGATTCTCTGAGACAGGCATGGAATTTTAGGCAATCAAATATCCACGACTTATGGCCACAGTCAGTGATCCCAGGCCTCATTGATCGGGTGTGCACAGGGTATCACTTCGCCTGAAGGGGGATGGGTCAGTCCTACCTCCGGCTCATCTCAATCCACCTCATCTCCTCGTATACTCACGGTGAAGATACGTCGTGTGTCATCTACGCGATACTCGTACTCACGTGCACCCAGCACGGTACATAGTATACCAACGGGTGACTACACTATTCTACGTACAACCGTGGACTCAAGTCCATACTCCAACTCCGATGGACTTTTTATCCTTAAACCATATCTCATATACCAGGCGAGCAAGCAGCGCGACACACAGTCAACGTAAAGCTCCAGCGCGGTACGATCTATCGTTAAGGCCCAGCCCGTTCAATTGGCCGTCGGCTGGTATCCCCTTGGGTCCCAGACCCCCAGGTTTACCTTAACTCAACAAAACAGGTACGAGCATAGTTCTCGCACTTTCTCAAAACCTCCGTGCGAGTTAAAACTCCCGCACGGTACATCAAGGCTTTAAACCGGGTGTGAGCTAACGCTTCAACACCAAATCTCATCTCAAAACTGATAGATGGCTATTTTCTCTTTTTAAAACTCAAAACACGTTTATTCACATAGCATGCCTTTTCATGCCAAAACATGTAAAATTAGCCAACCTATCATCAACATTTCTCAATCATCCATAACAATGTAAAATTGAGAATTTCATTGAAAACATGCATATCATGCTATTTCCTTACCCTATCCCATTTCTCAATACATATATATACATCATAGTACTTTTCATACTTCCACATCATTTCATAAACTTATAATATCGTACTAGTCCTAGCAATATATCTACGAAATTGCTGTAATTACGTACGAACATCTCTATAGCTAACACACAGTCCCTTACCTCGTTTTACTTGTGTGCAACTATCCGCCTTTATGCTTCTTGCGTTCTCATCTTGACTTGCTCCGGCGTATCATCCGAAACTGAAATTCATCCATCAACATTTGAGTTAATGTTTCTAACTCTTATTCAACTAAGCATTTATCCAATGCCTTAATTACCCATTTTTACCCTTTGTGGTAAATCTCCCAATTTATCCTAATATCAACATTTCCAAACCATTTCCACAACATACTCATCCACTCAAGATATCCCATTCATCAAAAATACTCCCACATTCCACTTTCTCACACTTGACTCTTTCTAAGCTATATGCATTTCATACCATCCTAGGTAGTTCTATCCACAATATGCACACCCAAATATCTTTATAATCATTAACTAAACCAATGTACTTGGATTTGTGCATTAGAACTTACCTCATTGGATTTCCTCTTGCTCCAATTAGGATTGCCCTCTATTTCTTCAATCCTTCAAATGGGAAAATGCCTCTAGACTATGTTGTTCTTCTCTTTGATGTGAACAACTTTGTCTCTAATAGCCTCTCCTTAAATCTCACTGAAAATGGCTGGATTTAGGAGTGAGAAACTAGATTTCTTTGAGTTGAAGTGAAATGGAAATGTTTGTCCCGAATTTCTGATGATCCAACTGCTCCCATTTATAGGTTTGACTTGATGAGATCGATCTCCCTTGGGTGGAGATCGATCTGTTCCTCAAAAATCCCTCTCTTCTGAGACGTTTTAAAGGTAGGAGATCGATCTGTCGAGACTGGAGATCGATCTGCTGTCAAACAGAAGCTTAAGGAGATCGATCTGGTCTTATGGGAGATCGATCTGCTTCCAACCCGAGAGCTAAGGAGATCGATCTGCTTCCTTTGGAGATCGATCTGTCCCCTTCCATTTCTCACCTAAGGGCATTCTGGCTCTCCCAGATCGATCTCTCATCCTATGAGATCGATCTGGCCTTCACAAATTCCAGATTTCCTGCAGTTTTTCTGCAACAACTCTTACCAAACACCCTTAATTTACTACCATGATCATTTCCTCATTCATTCATCTTTGAGACTTGAAAATGGGATTTATCCTCACTACATACACATTAAAACTTGTGTAGGATCTTTGTATGACCAAATATATACGATATTACTCGAATGGAATTATACACTTATGTAAATCTTTCCTTCCATTTTACTATACTACTCATATCTCATTTTGATCACATTCTTCTCGTTTCAAGTTTATTTCCTCCTACTCACTCATAATGCAACTTGTACGTATAATCACAATTCTTACTACAAGTGCGTACATAATCTTGTAAACTTACATTGCATACACTTCACATTACAATACATCATCTTACTTATGATTTTATTTACATTCCCATGTTCCTATATACATAGCTATACATGTACGGGGTCTCACATTCTCCCCCACTTAAGGAATTTGGTCCTCCAAATTAGAACCAATTCAATCTGTGAATAATTCGCGATACTTTTCCCGCATCAAACTTTCCAGTTCCCATGTGGCCTCTTCCACAGTGTGATGTTGCCACAAAACCTTAACCAATGAAATCGTCTTGTTCCGCAACACCTTCTCTTTCCTGTCCAATACCCTGATCGGTCTCTCGACATACGACATATCTTTCTTGAGCTCCAACGGCTCATAGCTAATTACATGTGTCGGATCCGGGTAGTACTTCCGAAGCATAGAAACGTGGAAGACATTGTGGACTTCTGCTAGCTCAGGTGGTAAGGCTAGCCTATATGCTCCTTCTCCCACTCTATCCAGAATTTCGAAGGGACCAATGTAACGAGGACTTAATTTTCCTTTCTTTCCAAACCTCATTATTCCCTTAGAAAGAGATACTTTCAAAAATACAGATTCGCCAACATCAAACTCAAGTGGTCTCCGTCTCCTGTCAGCATAGCTCTTTTGTCGACTTTGAGCTGTTCGCAGCCTCTCGCATATTATCTGAACATCCTCGGAGGCTTGCTTAACCAAATCGGGGGCGAGCAATTGTCTGTCACCAACTTCTTCCCAACCAATGGGCGATCGGCATCTACGACCGTATAGTGCCTCATAAGGGGCCATACCAATACTTGAGTGATGACTGTTATTGTAGGCGAACTCAATCAATGGCAAGTGATCGTCCCATGAGCCTCTAAAATCCAGCACACACGCTCTCAACATATCCTCCAGGGTCTGTATAGTCCTCTCTGACTGACCATCTGTCTGAGGATGAAAAGCGGTGCTAAAACTCAACTGGGTCCCCATCGCTTCCTGGAAATGTCCCCAAAAGTGGGAAGTGAAGCGGGCATCCCTATCCGAAACAACACTCACTGGGACTCCATGCAATCTCACTATTTCTCGCACATACAGATTCGCCAGTGCACTCAATGTATCTGTAGATCTCATGGCTAAGAAATGTGCCGATTTCGTTAACCGATCTACTATCACCCATATCGCATCATGGTTCTTACGGGTTCTCGGTAACCCCATCACAAAATCCATGGTGACATGCTCCCACTTCCATGTTGGTATCGATAGAGGTTGTAATAATCCTCCTGGTTTCTGATGTTCGACTTTTACTTGCTGACAAATGAGACATCTAGCGACATACTCCGCTATGTCTCTCTTCATTCCAGACCACCAATATACTTTTCGGAGGTTTTGATACATCTTACCATTCCCCGGGTGTATCGTGTATCTCGACGAGTGTGCCTCTGATAAGATCAGCTTTCTCAGCTCTAAATCCTTAGGAACACATATTCTATCTCCAAACCTTAGTATTCCATCTGGACTCAATATAAAATCTGCACCCTTCCCTTTTCGGATTTGGCTAATCATGACAATACACCATTGATCGATTTGCTGAGCTTGTCGGATTCTCTCAATCAACTCCGGTTCTAATCTCAAGCTAGCAATGATCCCATAGCTGCCAATCTCAGGTAGGGTCATATCCAGACTAAGGTTCGTGAATTGTTCCAACAACTCGTGCTCTCTAACCATCATATGTGATACCAACCCGATACTCTTCCGACTCAATGCATCGGCAACCACGTTTGCCTTCCCCGGGTGGTACAAGATCTCACAATCATAGTCTTTGAGGAGTTCCAACCACCTCCTCTGTCTCATGTTTAACTCCTTTTGTGAGAATAGATATTTCAGACTCTTATGATCCGTAAAGATCTGAAATCTCTCACCATATAAGTAGTGGCGCCATATCTTCAACGCAAACACTACGGCCGCTAACTCCAAATCGTGAGTGGGGTAGTTTTTCTCATGATCTTTCAGCTGTCTAGATCCATAAGCTACTACCCTTCCATCTTGCATCAAAACACAGCCTAGTCCTTGATGCGAAGCATCAGTATACACCGAGTAATTCCCTGAACTGTTAGGGATGACAAGAACTGGCGCGGTAGTTAATCTGCGCTTAAGTTCCTGGAAACTTCTCTCACAAGCTTCGTCCCATGAAAACTCCACACTCTTCCTCGTAAGACGTGTCAATGGAGCAGCTAATCTAGAGAAACCTTCTACAAATCTTCTGTAGTAACCAGCCAAACCTAGAAAACTTCTGATCTCTGTGACTGTCCTGGGTTGTTCCCATTGAACGACTGCCTCAATCTTGGATGGATCTACTGACACCCCATCCTTCGATATAACATGGCCTAGAAAAGAAATCTGTTCTAGCCAAAAGTCACATTTGTTAAGCTTGGCATATAACCTTTTCTCTCGGAGGGTTTGCAAAATAATCCTTAAGTGCTGCTCATGCTCTTCTCTGGACCTTGAATACACCAATATGTCATCAATGAAAATAATTACGAATTGGTCCAGGTATGGCTTGAATACTTCATTCATTAGAGCCATAAAAGCTGCCGGCGCATTGGTCAACCCAAAAGGCATCACTAAGAATTCGTAATGGCCATAACGGGTACGAAATGCTGTCTTGGGCACATCTTCCTTCCGAATCTTCAATTGATGATACCCAGACCTCAGATCTATCTTGGAGAAGATCTGTGCTCCCCGAAGTTGATCCAGTAAATCATCAATGCGTGGCAAGGGGTACTTGTTCTTGATGGTAGCCTTGTTTAACATCCGATAGTCAATGCACAACCTGAGGCTCCCATCTCTCTTTTTCACAAATAATACCGGGGCTCCCCATGGCGAGACGCTCGGTCTTATGAACCCCTTCTCTAACAACTCTTGCAGCTGTTTCCTTAATTCCTCTAACTCAACTGGGGCCATCCTATATGGTGACTTAGATATTGGTTCGGTTCCAGGCGTCAAGTCTATACCGAATTCCGTTTCTCTATCAGGTGGCAATCCTGGTAGATCGTCTGGAAAGACATCAGGGAATTCTCTGACCACTGAGATGTCCTCCATATCCGGATGTACTTTGTTCAAATCCACCACATAAGCAACAAAACCTTCAAAACAACACTCAAGCCATTTATACCAAAGTACTTTACCTCATACAAATTTAAGATTTCATTTCTTCTCTTAAAATTTTACAACACATTCTTCAGGTAGAGAAAACTTAATAGACTTAGAACGACAGTCTATGACAGCATGATTGGCGGCTAACCAATCCATTCCCAAAATTACATCAATGTCATACATATTCAACAAAATCAAGTTGGCTGTCATGCACTTATCTCCCACCCTCACTTTACAATCTTCATACACTTGTTCAACTAATTGGCTAACTCTCATGGGAGTACTTATCAGTAAGGTCCTATTCAAGTATGTGGGCTCTACAAAACCTTTTAACTTAGATGCACATGCAAGTGATATGAAGGAATGCGTAGCTCCAGAATCAAACAAAGCTATAACCTCTAGATTGAAAATCAAGATTGTACCTTTTATCACTTCAGAAGAGGTATCAGCCGATGCCTGGTCTATCGCATACACCCTGCCTTGACCCACAACTTGTTTTCCTTTTTCTTCAGCCGATGCTTTCTTCCTTGCAGGAGGTGCAACTGTAGGAACCCTCTCTGGCTCTTTACCCCTTTGTGGAACTGCCTCAACTATCTCCGGGCACTCTCTGGCATAATGTCCAAATTTACCACATCTGAAGCATCGGGTACCCTGAAGATGACATGGCCTACTACCATGGTATCGACTGCATAGCCTACACTGATCTGTAGTCGGTCGGGGTCCACCAATCACTATTCCCCTGGCTGGTGTCTGAGTCGGAGGCATAAAAGGTCTAACAACCTTCTTCTGGAACTCATCTATTTCTCTCCGACGTTTACTCATGAATTTTCTACCAAATTTGGCACTCTTGCCATCTCCCAGCTTCCTCGGACCCTTGTCCTTACCCCAACTAAATTCAGAAATCTGCAAGTCATGATCTTGCTCGCATAACTGGGCCCGTCGCACAGCCTCTCTATATGTAGCGACATCAAATGGGGCCAACTTCGCTCGGATCGAAGGCCTCAGTCCATCTACAAATCTACGGACTCTGACAGCTTCACTCCTGATCGAGTCCGGATCATATCGACCCAGTGAAGTGAATCGTGACTCGTACTCATCAACTGTTCGATTCCCTTGAGTCAGATTCAGAAATTCCATCTGTAGTCTCCGTCGAGCAGTATCTGGGATGTATTGCTCTCTGAAAACGTCCAAGAACATATCCCACGTGATAACCATTCCTTGAGCTCTTAACATCGGCCTGACGGACTTCCACCAGTGCTCTGCTTCGCCTCTCAATACAAAGGCTGCAAGTGCTACTCTCTCCGTAGCTGAACATCTACAGAAGTCGAATAACTTCTCCATTTGACTGATCCAGTCTTCAGCCACCGTCGGATCCTTTACCCCGCTAAACGAAGGAGGCTTAAAGTCCATAAAGTGCCTCAATCTCTCCATATCACAGTCGTATCCATACCCCAAATCATCATCATGCTGATGTGGGGCTACTGGAGGAGGTACCGGTCGAATATGAGGTTCCCGTGGCCTAGCCGGTTCAGCTTGCGCAGGTGCAACATTCTCAGGTTCAGGTGCAGCTGCTGGGGGATTCGGTGCAGCCTGTCCCGCTGTACCAGGTGTACCCTCAAACCTAGCCATGATCTGACCCATCATGGTCATCATCGTGCGCATGTCTTCCTCCAATCGAGTTATTCGAGGATCAGAAGCCTCTATCTGTTCCTGGGGCTCATGACTAGAGGATGATCTACTGTTCCTCTCAGTCCTGTCATTTTGCCCTCGAGCCCTCGAGCTCTCTCCCCTCTTGCGGTGTCTCTCAGGCATAACTCACTAGCCTAATAACTTTCCTGCGTTATAACAAACATTTAATTTACTACCAGCTCCGTATACACATTTGTATCTAAATATCGCACAGTAACTTGGGGATGTATGTTTTCTTAGTCCTAAGCATCAACTCACATCAGACCAACCAAGCTCTGATACCAAGCCTGCCATGCCCCATTTTCGGAAACCCTTCTATCCATACATTCTCAACTACGGTTGGGCTGTGAGAAGATGCAATTACTAAAAATTTATTTATTTACAGCGGAATATTTAAAACTTTAATTCACACTCCCAGGTGTGTGTGTAAATACACAAAATTAATTGTATAAATACCAAGTGTTTACATATCATCCCCATAATACTGATTACAATTCCAAGATATAACTGTGCGATACAATATATTAGATACAAAATACTTGTGTACACAAATCTTATACCTTTGCGGATTGTGGGAGCTGTTCAACACAAAAGACTTAGAGACCACCGCTCTCTTACTTCTCAGTACCTAGAGGGGGAAAAATAGTGGGATGAGCAAACCACGGCTCAGTAAGGAAATGTATGCTAGCAGGTAGATATCGTACTACCTACATAGCCCATGCATGCATAAACCAAAACCATGTTTTCGTTACAAATGGAAATATCATACGAACAATGCATTTAAATACATATTTCTCAAGAGCATTTTCGTGTAAATCAAATGTCAAACTTCCATTTAAAACATGCTCATAAATAGTGCCCTCATGGCACGAATGTGAAATCGGAGATTTATTAAAACATGAAATCTCTTTCACTTCTCAAATCATTCTTTCTCGCAAGTCTCTTTCTTTTCTGAGATTGTCTCTGTTTCTCGATTCTCTGAGACAGGCATGGAATTTTAGGCAATCAAATATCCACGACTTATGGCCACAGTCAGTGATCCCAGGCCTCACTGATCGGGTGTGCACAGGGTATCACTTCGCCTGAAGGGGGATGGGTCAGTCCTACCTCCGGCTCATCTCAATCCACCTCATCTCCTCGTATACTCACGGTGAAGATACGTCGTGTGTCATCTACGCGATACTCGTACTCACGTGCACCCAGCACGGTACATAGTATACCAACGGGTGACTACACTATTCTACGTACAACCGTGGACCCAAGTCCATACTCCAACTCCGATGGACTTTTTATCCTTAAACCATGTCTCATATACCAGGCGAGCAAGCAGCGCGACACACAGTCAACGCAAAGCTCCAGCGCGGTACGATCTATCGTTAAGGCCCAGCCCGTTAAATTGGCCGTCGGCTGGTATCCCCTTGGGTCCCAGACCCCCAGGTTTACCTTAACTCAACAAAACAGGTACGAGCATAGTTCTCGCACTTTCTCAAAACCTCCGTGCGAGTTAAAACTCCCGCACGGTACATCAAGGCTTTAAACCGGGTGTGAGCTAACGCTTCAACACCAAATCTCATCTCAAAACTGATAGATGGCTATTTTCTCTTTTTAAAACTCAAAACACGTTTATTCACATAGCATGCCTTTTCATGCCAAAACATGTAAAATTAGCCAACCTATCATCAACATTTCTCAATCATCCATAACAATGTAAAATTGAGAATTTCATTGAAAAATGCATATCATGCTATTTCCTTACCCTATCCCATTTCTCAATACATATATATACATCATAGTACTTTTCATACTTCCACATCATTTCATAAACTTATAATATCGTACTAGTCCTAGCAATATATCTACGAAATTGCTGTAATTACGTACGAACATCTCTATAGCTAACACACAGTCCCTTACCTCGTTTTACTTGTGTGCAACTATCCGCCTTTATGCTTCTTGCGTTCTCATCTTGACTTGCTCCGGCGTATCATCCGAAACTGAAATTCATCCATCAACATTTGAGTTAATGTTTCTAACTCTTATTCAACTAAGCATTTATCCAATGCCTTAATTACCCATTTTTACCCTTTGTGGTAAATCTCCCAATTTATCCTAATATCAACATTTCCAAACCATTTCCACAACATACTCATCCACTCAAGATATCACATTCATCAAAAATACTCCCACATTCCACTTTCTCACACTTGACTCTTTCTAAGCTATATGCATTTCATACCATCCTAGGTAGTTCTATCCACAATATGCACACCCAAATATCTTTATAATCATTAACTAAACCAATGTACTTGGATTTGTGCATTAGAACTTACCTCATTGGATTTCCTCTTGCTCCAATTAGGATTGCCCTCTATTTCTTCAATCCTTCAAATGGGAAAATGCCTCTAGACTATGTTGTTCTTCTCTTTGATGTGAACAACTTTGTCTCTAATAGCCTCTCCTTAAATCTCACTGAAAATGGCTGGATTTAGGAGTGAGAAACTAGATTTCTTTGAGTTGAAGTGAAATGGAAATGTTTGTCCCGAATTTCTGATGATCCAACTGCTCCCATTTATAGGTTTGACTTGATGAGATCGATCTCCCTTGGGTGGAGATCGATCTGTTCCTCAAAAATCCCTCTCTTCTGAGACGTTTTAAAGGTAGGAGATCGATCTGTCGAGACTGGAGATCGATCTGCTGTCAAACAGAAGCTTAAGGAGATCGATCTGGTCTTATGGGAGATCGATCTGCTTCCAACCCGAGAGCTAAGGAGATCGATCTGCTTCCTTTGGAGATCGATCTGTCCCCTTCCATTTCTCACCTAAGGGCATTCTGGCTCTCCCAGATCGATCTCTCATCCTATGAGATCGATCTGGCCTTCACAAATTCCAGATTTCCTGCAGTTTTTCTGCAACAACTCTTACCAAACACCCTTAATTTACTACCATGATCATTTCCTCATTCATTCATCTTTGAGACTTGAAAATGGGATTTATCCTCACTACATACACATTAAAACTTGTGTAGGATCTTTGTATGACCAAATATATACGATATTACTCGAATGGAATTATACACTTATGTAAATCTTTCCTTCCATTTTACTATACTACTCATATCTCATTTTGATCACATTCTTCTCGTTTCAAGTTTATTTCCTCCTACTCACTCATAATGCAACTTGTACGTATAATCACAATTCTTACTACAAGTGCGTACATAATCTTGTAAACTTACATTGCATACACTTCACATTACAATACATCATCTTACTTATGATTTTATTTACATTCCCATGTTCCTATATACATAGCTATACATGTACGGGGTCTCACAATAGGTGCTGGAGTCCAACTCGCACCAGATTTGTATACATATATATATGATTTTCGTGACAGGGTGCTAGAGTCTAACTCGCACCATATTTTTATGTGATTTTTGAGATAGGGTGTTGGAGCTTCGCTCGCACCAGCTTTTCATATGGTTTGCATACAGAGTGCTAGAGCTTAGCTCGCACTAGTTTTATTTGATTTACTGACAGTGTTAGAGCACCGCTCGCACTACTTTTCAGAGATCATACGATAAGCCGTGCTTGGAGCATCGGGTAGACTGTGTGTCACCGATTAAATAGGCCCGCACGTGCGTTTTGAGACATGGCATGTTAAAAATAACCTGATGAGCCCGAACGAGGGATAAGGGTTAGAGAAATAACCTGATGAGCCCGAACGAGGGATAAGGGTTAGAGAAATAACCTGATGAGCCCGAACGAGGGATAAGGGTTAGAAAAACAACCTGATGAGCCCGAACGAGGGATAAGGGTTGGAGATCCACCTGATGAGCCCGAACGAGGGATAAGGGTTGGAGGACCAGCTGATGAGCCCGAACGAGGGATAAGGCTGGGGGTCCACGGAGTACGATGTACCGTGCAAGAAGCATGGAGTACGATGTACCGTGTGGTATCTGTGTGATACGTTGGTATCTTTGTGATACGTTAGCATCTTCGGATGCATGGGATCGGATAAGACTGACGGGATGGATTGACCCACCCCCCGGGCGGTTCCCGATCATGGGAGAACCCGTACACTAGGATCCGTGTAGCTGAGGAACTCCCGAGGACACATATGGCCATAGTCCTGGTTATTTGCCGATATACAGACTTTGCCTAGTCTCGCATGTTGATCTTGACGATGATTTAAACTGGGTTTTTAATTAAATGTGCATGATGGTTATTTCCATGCTTTTTAAACCCATGTGTGATGTAAATCGATTTTCATGATTTTGTGAGAGTCAGGATCACCCGAAGAAGGGGTCGAATCCTTACTTTACTGTGAAATGTTTTTATGAGAAATATATGATTTTGAATATAATTGCATGTTGAATGTTCCGTGCAAATGTGTTTTACATAACATCATAACTCATATCATCTGTTTTAAAATGTGTGGAGAAAGGGTGGTTTATGCATGGCACTACGTTCATGTAGGTAGTATGGTTACCTACTTGTTCGTAGGATTGCCTTACTGAGCTTGATGTGCTCACCCCTTTCATTTTCTCCCACAGATAATCTCCAGTTGAAGTTGAGGCGACTCAGTACTGCATTCCGGATGTCCGCTGCTGCCCATCATTTAAGGTATATACACTTGTACATATTGTATCTACATAAGCATAGCACAGTAACATGTTTGTAAGTAATTTTAGGGGATGTATAAATAATGTAAACAATTATAAATGACTGGAGAAGAGTTAGGTTATATGGTAAATGTATGGTGGGACTGACATTGACGCACAGCCCAATTATTAGTGGAGTGTAGTCACGATTCGAAGACAGGTAAGAATTTAATAAAGAAAATAATAAAACGCGAAAAATTAACTCTGATTTTTTGGGTAGTTCGGGTCGTGACATAGGTAGTGTATTTATCTACCTGCCACTAGAGCTGGCAAAAGTTGGCTCAAGCCCGCTCGAGATCGAACCTGAGATCGGACCGAATTGACCAAAAAGTCAAAGGCTCGAGCCCGAGAAATGCCCGACTCAAAAAAGCCTGAATCCAAAAAAACCCGAGCCAGAAAAAACTCGAACCCGAAAAAACCTGAACCAGACATAACCCGAGCTCGATACGACCCGAACCCGAAATCGACCAGATCTGAAACCCGAGAAAACCCAAATTTATAACCCGAAAAATCTGAATTATAATTATATAATTATTATATTAAAAAATAAATAAATAAATAAATAATACACTTTTTCTAATTAAAATTTATAAAATTTTAAAACAATCAGTATTTATTTATTACATAATTATATCAATAATTTATTATCAACAAAATAAATATTAAATATTTACATTCAATTATTAAATAAAATTATTTTAAAACACAATATAATATTCAATATCAAATAATTTTCAATATTATGCTTATTATATTTGTAATAATAAATAATAAATATATTATTAAATATAACATTTGATTTTATTATAAGAACAATTATTATACTATTTTATTATATTTATTTCATATTAAAATTTTAATTTTAATACAATAATAAATCAAATATATATATATAAATCATTATATAATTGTAACATTTATTTAAATTTGATATTTCGTATAAAACATTGAATACATTATTAACAAAATTAGAATTTAAATTCTGACTCCTATAACTCGTAAATAGAAAAATAGTAATTTGTTTTTTAAATGGTGATTATGCTAAAAATAAGAATTGAAAGTTGAAAGAGGGGATCATACCCTTTTAAAGGTTGTATTAACTTTTTCACTGCAAAAAAAAGATTCAGACTCAACTATGACATGTTTGCATCCAGATTCTCATGCCATTAACAAGTCAATGATTGTTATGTTCTAAATTAGTCTAATATAGTAAAAAACAAACTAGCAAAGAAAACATCAAACACTTTAAAGTTATGACATGTAACATTACAGAACAACAAAATAGAAAACATACAGTCATTCTCATACACAGCCACCTAGCCATGGAGAAACCAATCCCTAGTCATACATTGCATGAAGAACAAAACAGGAAAATACGATCATTCCATTCAACGCTAGCGGCTTGATGAATAACATGCTCGGAAAGATTGTAAATGCAGGAAGCAACCAAACTCTCCAAGAGCGACATTGTCTTCAAATAAGATTTAATGAGGCAATGATCAATCATAATTACTCTTAATAAAAAAATTTAATTTTTTAACAATATAAATAGTAAGAAATAAAATATCAACATATCTTGCAATTAGAACTCTTCATCCTCCTCCATAAACCAACTAGTTCAATTTAATCCAACTTTCCTTTCAAATCCCATTGTTTCATCTTCTTCATCTAATAAAATATATAAAAATAATCATATAAGAATTTAAATAATAAAAAATTAATAAAATAATAATGACACTAAAATCTTACCATCTTGATCTATATCATATCCATACAGCCAATTACGAGTGGTAATCAAAATTTTTGCATTATGTGTTGTGAGACAATTTCTCCATTTGTTGATAACTCTACCACCCATACTAAATGCTGATTCAGATGCAACTGTGGTAATTGGAATACTCAATATATCCTTAGCCATATGTGAAAGTACAGGGTATCGAAATTGATTTTTCTTTCAATAATCAAGAACATCAATTTGAATCTCATAATTTTCTCTTGGATCATTCAAATATACATCTAACTCTGATCTATATAAAAGAGATCCAGAATTGAAGCTTCTAAATCCCTACAATAACAAAATAAGTTCATATATGAAATTATAATAACAAATGTAAATTAAAACTCAAAAAAGAATTACTTAATATAAAAAATAATAATTTAATAAGTTACTAAAGCAATTTATATTAAACTTTTGAATAAAAAATTTATATAAATATTTTATCAAAATAACAATAAATATTTATATGTTTCAAATTTTATTTCTAGTTAGGAAATTTAAGTTTTTGCTATGTCTTGTCTCTTGTATAAATTTTATTACTAAATTATATAATTTTTCTCCCTCTTTAATTCATATTTCATCATTTTAATTATATTTTGTCTTATAATCACTATGATTAAATTATATCAGCTTTTTGGTTTACCTATTTTATTTAAATTCCTATATTATATTTAATATTTTCTCAAACATAAACTAATTGCATCTATCAATTGAGAATTTAGCTACAATTATAGAACTTTAATTAGGTATAATTTAAAACGAATTGATAACAATTAATTAGGTATAATTTTGTTAAACATATATGATTATTTATTTATTTGCCTACCTTATCGGTTCATATCTATACCAGTCCACTAGAATAATATCAGTAGATATTTTTTCTTGTGTATTATGCAACGTGGCGATCAAGACAAACATGCATCATTACTTGATTATGCAAAATGATTATTTTAAGTTAATTTTTTTATTTAAATTATGTAACTAATTTATTAAAAATTAATAATTTGTTATACTTATATATGATAACTAATTAGTAAATATTTATTTTAATAATAATTTTGATAATAAATAAATAATTTTTTAACCAGGTTATTATATAATATGATAATTCTGTTTGAAAATTATTAAATTAATTATATATATATACATTAACGTGCAATATTCATTTTATTTCATTTTATACAATAATTTAATAATTTATCACGAAATCATATCCTTTCTTTTCTTATTCTTTGAAAGCCTATCAATAATTTTAATAATTCTATAGATAGATTATATTTGTAGTCTAGTCAAATTTTTTATGCTCTTCAATTTTTCTTGGTCAAGGCCAAGGAAATAAGCAAAACATTCATTTAGAAAAGAAGTGAAGAAGATAACATCTAGAAGTTGGAGGAAATCTGTAAAACTAAAAACAAACTAACAGAGGAAATAAAAAAAATATTATGAAATTTTTATTAATATAATTTTAGTTACTTCTATTTAAATTTTAAAAATTTATTATTTTAATTATAATTATCTACTTTAATTTCATAATTATTTATATTATGCGTTTTTTTAAGTTCACAAAGTTTTTTTGTATAAATATTTTTTTTAGTGTATTATATCAACTACAAAATGTTGAGTTAATATATTTTGAAATGACAAAACAAATAAATTCAATAACATAAAGATGATACAAAAACATGTTTAGAGGTTATCAGTACCAGAAATTTAGTTCCTGAAGATGAGAGATCGATCTGGTGGTATGAGGATCGATCTCTTGGGTTTTCTTGGATGAGAGATCGATCTCATGAAGACATGAGATCGATCTGCTAAGGTTTGAACCTGTACAAAGGTATTGAGGAAGATTGAGATCGATCTATAAGGGTTATAAGATCGATCTGTCTAATACAGGATGTTGATGAGATCGATCTGATATAGGAAGAGATCGATCTCCTCAAAGTCAAAGAGCTAAGAAGATCGATCTGGGTTAATAAGAGATCGATCTTCTCACTACGAGAATACCTGGCAGATCGATCTATAGATCGATCATGCCTCAAACAGAGAGATTGGAAGATCGATCTGCCTATTCGACAGATCGATCTGCTCTAATATTTTTAAATTATGAGATCGATCTGCTCATATATGAGATCGATCTCCTTGCTTCTTTTTGCCTTGAACTTGCAGAAATTATAACTAAGAGATCGATTTGGTCAAGATGGCAGATCGATCTGGCATTCTATTGGAGGTTCCCAACGGCTCTTTCTGCAAAATCTCAATGGGAAAAACAACATTAAATGCTCCAACTACCAATCCTTCAGTATATAATCAAGCATTGAAGACACTAAGAGTAGAGAGACCATTGCTGCACATTCTGTATATTCTCAAGAGTTTAATTCTTTCATTCCATTTGTCTTCAATCCTCATTTATTGAGTTTGTTGTATAAGCTTGTGTGCAAAAGCTGTATTTGTCCTACCCACATTAAAAGCTTGATATTGTATTCACCCTATCTTTGAGAGAGAAGAGGATTGTTCCTCAGTGAGATAAACTTTGTAAAAGGGTGAATACATCTTTGTTTAAGAAGGGTAGAGAGGTTATTCCTTAACCTGAAAAAGAGAGTGTGTAACTTTCGTTGAAAGTGAGAAAGAAAGCTCTTGACAAGAAGGTCAAGGAGAGAGGACGTAGGCAAGAGATTGGCCGAACCTCTATAAACTACTGTGTTTTATATTCTCTTCCTTATCTCGCTTTAATTTGTTTCATTACATTATATCGCTTATCCATTATTTGTTAATTAAGCTCAAATCAGTTTAAATTTGTCATTAACATTAGAAAACCGATTCACCCCCCTTTCGTAGAGCCAACAATTGGTATCAGAGTTAGGACTCTTTGATCACATAGGAATAACTTCCTAAGAGTTAGAAACGATCTAATGGCTCACAGCAATGTAGCAACTAGCTTAGTAGGAGAGGGGCATTCTACGGTTAGGCCTCCTATGTTCAATGGGGAACATTATGCTTATTGGAAGACTAGGATGATGTTATTCATTCAAGCAAATGATTATGAAGTATGAAGGATTATCACTAAAGGACCTCAAATCCCTACAAAAAGAATAGAGAGAAGAGATATCCCTAAAGAAGAAGATGAATGAGATTCAAATGATGTTAAATATGCTCAGCTAAATGCTAAGGCCATGCACACCCTTTTTTGTGCATTAGGGCCAAATGAATACAATAGAGTCTCCGGTTGTGACAATGCCAAACAAATTTGTGACAAATTGGCAATAACTCATGAAGGTACAACCCAAGTAAAGGAGACTAAGGTAGGAATGCTCACACATGACTATGAGCTATTTAGGATGAAAGATGGAGAGTCAATCAGTGATATGTTCACTAGATTCACTGATGTAATTAATGGATTGAAATCATTAGGAAAAACTTACTCTAATATAGAAATGGTCAAGAAAATATTAAATAGTCTACCTAAATCATGGGAAGCTAAAGTGACTGCAATTGAGGAATCCAAGGACCCTCACACATTGTCACTAGATGAATTAATAGGATCACTACTCACTTATCAGATGAAGTTGAGAAAAAATGAAGAGCCACCTAAGAAAGTGGGAGTTGCTCTAAAATCTACTACTCAAGAGGAAAATAAAAATGAGAGTGGTAGTGAAGAAGATCTTGAGATGGCAATGTTTGCCAAAAGATTTAACAAATTCATGAGAATGACAGCAAGTGGTAGTAATAGGAGAAACCACAAGAGAGATCAAGAAGAGGTAGGAAGAAAAGATAGAATTGTGTGTTATGAACGTAAAAAACCAGGACACATTAAGTTTAACTGCCCTCTTCTTAAAAGGACCAATGATAGGTTCCACAAAAAGAAGGCAATGGTGGCTACATGGAGCGACAGTGACTACTCCGATGATGATTCAAATGAGGACATTGCCAACTTGTGCTTCATGGCTATTGAGGATGAAAAGGTAACTTCAAACCTCAATGAATACTCTTTTGATGAATTGCAAGATGCCTTTGATGATCTTGCATCGGAATATGAATGCATGAGTATGAAATATAAGAAGATAATATGTAAATTGAAGAAAGAAAAGAGTTAATACTAGAGGACAAATTAGAATGTGAAAAGAAATTAAAAATTACAAATCTTGAAATTTGTGACCTAAAAGAAAAAAATAGCAACTTACATAATTCTTTTAATAGGTTCTATATGGGTCAACAAAAGTTAGATAACATGCTAGAAACTCAAAGGGCATTCTTTGATAAAAATGGGTTAGGATATAATGCAAAAAGTAGAGAGACTCATCTCAAAAGCTTCATTGCTAGAAAGAGCATGAATAAACCTTCAACTACTTGTTCATATTGTAATAGAAAGGGACATGCATCACATAATTGCAATATGAAGATGACCACTCTTAAAGGAAAAATAGTAAAAAGATTGTGGGTTCCAAAAGAAGTAATTAACTCAAAAGATCTTAATGCATTGGTAAAATGGATCCCAAAGGGATCAAGAATTGCATTCACTAACCTCAAAGGACCCAAGAGAATTTGGGTACCTAAGATATGAGTTTGAATTTTAATTGTAGGTGATTAAGCATTGTGTCACGACCCAAATTACCCAAAACTCAGAGTTAATTTTTCGCGTTTTGTTATTTTCTTACTTAAATTCTTACCTGTTTTCTGATCGTGACCACACTCCACTAATAATTGGGCTGTGCGTCAATGCCAGTCCCACCATTCAATTACCATCTAACTTATTTCTTCTCCAGTCATTTATAATTGTTTACATTAATTATACATCCCCTACAGTTACTTACAAACATGTTACTGTGCTATGCTTATGTAGATACAATATGTACAAGTGTATATACCTTATGTTGATGGGCAGCAGCGGATATCCGGAATGCAGTACTAAGTCGCCTCAACTTCAACTGGAGATTATCTGTGGGAGAAAATGAAAGGGGTGAGCACATCAAGCTCAGTAAGGCAATCCTACGAACAAGTAGGTGACCATACTACCTACATGAACGTGGTGCCATGTATAAACCACCCTTTCTCCACACATTTTAAAACAAATGATATGAATTATGATGTTATGTAAATCAAGTTTGCACGGAAAATTCAACATGCAATTATTACAAATCATTTATTTCTCAATTAAAATTTTCACAATAAAGTCAGGACTCGACCCCTCCTTCGGGTGATCCTGACTCACACAAAATCATGAAAATCGGTTTACATTCACACATGGGTTTGAAAAGCATGGAAATAGCATCATGCACATTTAATTTAAAACCCGATTTGATCTCATCAAAATCGTCGACATGCGAGACTAGGCAACATCAGTATATCGGCAATAACCAGGACTGGCCAATATGTGTCCTCGTGAGTCCCTCTAGCTTCACGGATCCCAGTGTGCGAGGTCTCACCCTGACCGCGAACCGCCCGGGAGGTGGGTCAATCCAACCCGTCGGTCTTATCCGATCCCACGCATCCGAAGATGCCGTATCCGAAGATACCCCGTATCACAAAGATACCGTATCCGAAGATACCCCGTATCACAAAGATACCGTATCCGAAGATACTCCACGGTACATCGTACTCCATGCTACTTGCACGGTACATCGTACTCCATAGACCCATATCACTCTAGGTACTCCAGCCCAAATGGCCTGCTTCCCACAGAGAGGTTTTGTTTCTCAATACTCATTGCCATGTCTCAAAACGCACGTGCGAGCCTATTAAATCGGTGACACACAGTCTACCCGATGCTCCAAGCACGGCTCATCGTATGTTCTCATAAAAATCAGTGCGAGCGATGCTCAGCACTCTCATCAAATCAAGTAAAGTCAGCAGAGCCCGCTTTACATCCCCACAAGGCCGTCAACCTCATCCCTCACTCTCACCCTACTTAAGAGGTCTTTTGAGCCTGTTGGGCCTTTTGGCTGACTCCAAGGGCAGACAGCGCTACTCCACAAATCCAGTAAAACTAGTGCGAGCTAGGCTCTAGCACTCTATATATAAATCACCTGAAAATCTTATAAAATCTGGTGCGAGTTAAACTCCAGCACCCTGTCATAAAAATCATGTAAAATCTGGTGCGAGTTAGACTCTAGCACCGTGTCACGAAACAAGCATGTGAAATCTGGTGCGAGTTATACTCTAGCACCTATGCATGTAAAACTCTAGTGCGAGCTCTCGCTCCAGCACTAATGCATGCATCACACAAATCAAACATCGTGCGAGCTGAGCTCTAGCACGTCACATGTAAATAAAAACACGTAGGCGGCTCGGTTATCTCCAAATAGTTTTCACAGAAATTACATCGTTTAAGGTATGCAATGCTATGCATTCTTCTTTAAAAGTGAGCCAGCCTACTCATGCACGTGTTAAAATACCTCCAGAACGAGCAGGAACCTCTTGTCCTTTCTCCTCCCAATTTTTCCTAAATTTGTAAATTTCTACCCTTAACAAGGGTATTTTAGTAATTTGCCCATTCGGGGCACTAAAATTATTAATTGACCTCTAGACCCTTCAGGTAATTTTTAAAAGACTGTATATGAATTCAAAATTGCCTAAAGCTACCTCTAGTAGCCCGTAAAATTCTCTTACCTTATTTTCCTGTCGAGTCTGACCTTTTCTTTTCCACTGTTGTCTCGTCACGCAGTCCGATATGCTCCCAATCAAATGCCCGGAACTGCGTATCAATATTCCTCAGGTCAGATAACATACAATTTAATTGTATTTCCTATTTTCTGGGCTTAATTTAAATCATTGGGCCCGTTTACCCCTATTGGGCCCGATTGCGCCTTAATGGGCCTTAATCGGCCTTAAGCCCGTTTTCCACTTAATTTTCACTTTATCGAGGCCTATTGGGCTCATTGGGCCCTCCAACAATTTATTGGGCCTCGTTCTAACTCTCGAATAGCTAAATTTAATATTTACGACAATTTATCTAAATTTCTATAATTTAATTCAATTTATGCGGAATTTAAATTCATATCACGCATAACGATGTAAACTGTCGTAAATAAGGGTCACTTACTCGAGATTCCATGCTAGTCCGCAAATCGAGGCTATCTCGAGCTCTCGTTGGATGCCAATTGTCGAGCTACATAATTTCATAATTTTTCGGGTAAATTTCCAGTCGAAAATTAATTAAATAAAATATTTCAAAATTTAAATCGGTCAATTTGACCGCTTATCGACTTACCCGAAGCTCGATTGCATCGCTAGAATTTTCTCCAATTTTTTTCTCTTTTTCTTTTTCCCTTTTTCTTCCTTTTTTCCTCCTCTTTTTGGCTGAACCGGTTCAGTCCGGTTCGGACCGGTTCAGACCGCCGGTTCACCCCGGTTCACTCCGGTTCACCGCCTTGTCGGCCGGTTCTCTGTCGGCTTCCACCGCCAGCAGCTTCGCAAGGTTGTCCGCAGCTCGAATCTGCCCTCGGTTTCGGTCGGGGTCGCCGGAACGCAGCCGGTTCGGCCTCTTCTCCCCGGCCGTCGGACCCATTTCTTTCTCTTCGTCGTCGCCGACGATTCCCGCCATCTCGTCGAATGCTACTGGTGCAGAAAGAACCGCCGTCGCCTGGGCTTTCAGAATCGGGCCTTAGTTCCGCCCGAATCGCCGCCGTTCGCCGCCGGTGACCATTTCTTTCCCGCGGCCTTCTCCTCCATTTTTCGGCGTCCTCCGGCGTCCTTGGCGCGCGTCACCGGTGGCAGCAAGATCGCCTAGCGTCCGGCTTCCTTTCCCGGTAGGCGGCCTGGGGCAAGGGTCGCCGGTGGTGGCTCGTCGGTCGGCCACGCGCGATCTCCTTCCTCGGTTTCCCATTTCTTCTTCTCTCTCCCCGATAAGGTTCCTGATTCTTTTTTTTTTCATTTCTTTAATTTATTTTTTATATTTATTTATTTATTTATTGTTATTATTTATTTATTTTAATCATTCAAATACCTTAAAAATACTCAAATATCCCTTAAAATTATTATTTTATTCCAATTTAATTAATTTAATTTTATTTAATTTATTTATTATATTTTAACCCTTTTTCGGGTATAGTTTCTCCGTATTTTCGGGATATTGTCCCGAATGACTTTTCGGTATTTTTTTGATTATTTTTGAGATTATTTTTCCGAACTAAAAATCTCGATTAATTTCGATTAATTCCCATAAATTAATATCTTGATCAATTTAACCCAAAATAAATTTATTTCACCTTTATTGACCAAGATTTCTCAATCCATTATTTTTAATTAAATTTCCTTATCGAATTTACACCGGCTTTCGATCTTTTGACCATTTTGCCCTTGCACGTGTTCGGGATTAATTTAACCCTACTTCCCTTCACGAATACTCATTCATTTCGTATTTTAATTAAATTCAGGTCTTACACATTGCCAGAAAGATAAAACAAAGGAAGCTTGGTACTTGGACAGTGGATGCTCAAGGCACATGACGGGTGAGAGAAACCACTTCAACTCATTTAAATCAAAGGTTGGTGGAGAAGTCACGTTTGGGGACAACTCTAAAGGCCAAGTTGAAGGAAGTGGCTCAATAGGTAATAACTATTTTTCATTAGAAAAAGTATTGCTTGTTAGGGGTCTAAAGCATAATTTACTAAGTATAAGTCAACTTTGTGACAAAGGTTACAAAGTAATTTTTGATTACATGAAATGTCATGTTATAGATCCTAAGTCAAATAAAGTTCTTTTCCTAGGCCATAGGCAAGGTAATATATACATTGTCTATCTTAATGAACTCAAAAATGAAAACATATGCCTAATGGTAGACAATGAAAAAGAATCTTGGTTATGGCATAGAAGACTTGGTCATGCTAGCATGCATGTGTTATCTAAGTTAGCTAGAAAGGATCTAGTTATAGGATTACCCAAGTTGTCCTTTGACTAAGAAAAAATATGTGAAGCTTGTGTTAAAGGAAAACATAAAAGGACAACATTTAATCCTAAGAATAGTGTATCCACCACTAGGCCTCTTCAATTACTCCACCTAGATTTATTTGGACCAACTAGAACAACAAGCCTTGGTGGGAAACACTATGGATTTGTAATAGTTGATGATTACACTAGGTTCACTTGGGTGTTCTTTTTTAGAGTGAAAAATGAAGCTTTAGAAAAGTTCATAGCTTATACAAAAGTGACTCAAAATGAAAAAGGATATATAATAACTAGTATTAGAAGTGATCATGGCAAGGAGTTTGAAAATATAGGATTTGATGAGTATTGCAATGATCAAGGAATTAGCCATAATTTTTCAGCCCCTAGGACACCACAACAAAATGGAGTAGTTGAGAGAAGAAATAGAACATTGGAAGAAATGGCTAGAACCATGTTGTGTGAGAATAATTTACCAAAATATTTTTTGGCTGAAGCTATAAACACATCTTGCTATATCATTAATAGAGCTATGATTAGACCCATGCTAAAGAAAACTCCTTATGAGCTTTACAAAGGTAAGAAGCCTAACATTAGCTACTTCCATCCTTTTGGCTGCAAATGTTTTGTCTTAAATAATGGGAAAGATAATTTAGGAAAATTTGATGCCAAGAGTGATGAGGGAATCTTTCTAGGATATTCTTTAAATTCAAAGGCTTATAGGGTATATAACAAAAGAACATTGATGGTTGAAGAATCAATTCATGTAATATTTGATGAGTCAAATGATTTATCTAAAGATTCAACCAATGATGAGGATGTTGGAATATTTGATGAAAACTTGGAGGAAATTCCAAACTTAGAAGAAGATTTATTAGAAAAACTTGACTTAAATAAAGAAGATGAAGAAAAAATAGAGATATTAGAAAGAGAGTCTAGAGCACCAAGAGAATTAGGATATGTAAAAGATTGTGAAATAGTAGGAGATCCAACCCTTGGAGTTAGAACTAGATCATCTTTAAGGAATATGTGTCAATATATAGCCTTTGTGTCTCAAATAGAACCTAGAAATGTCAATGAAGCCTTAGATGACAATAATTGATTCTTAGCAATGTAAGAAGAATTAAATCAATTTGAGAGAAGCAAGGTGTGGAAACTAGTTCCTAGGCCTAGTGATCACTCTATAATTGGAACTAAATGGATATTCAAAAACAAAATGGATGAAAATAGTGTGATCATAAGAAACAAGGCTAGGTTAGTTGCACAAGGTTATAGACAAGAAGGAGGAATAGACTATGATGAAACTTATGCACCGGTAGCTAGATTAGAAGCTATTAGAATGTTACTTGCCTTTGCATGCTATAAAAACTTCAAGTTATATCAAATGGATGTAAAGAGTGCATTCTTGAATTGTTTCATTAATGAAGAAGTGTATGTTGAACAACCTCCCGGCTTTGAAAATCATGAATTTCCTGAACATGTTTTCAAACTATCTAAGGCACTCTATGGTTTGAAACAAGCTCCTAGAGCATGGTATGAAAGGTTGTCAAAGTTCTTACTAGAAGAAGGATTTTCAAGAGGAAAAGTAGATACCACTTTATTTATCAAAAATAAAAATAAAGATTTACTAGTTGTTCAAGTGTATGTAGATGATATTATTTTTGGATCAACTAATGAATCTTTATGCCAAGAGTTTGCTAAGATCATGCAAGGTGAATTTGAAATGAGCATGATGGGAGAGCTCACTTTCTTCTTGGGACTTCAAGTGAAGCAAACAAAGGAAGGAACCTTCATCAATCAAACAAAGTATACTAAGGATTTGCTCAAGCGATTTGGAATGGACAATTGCAAACCTCAAGCAACTCCAATGGGCACCAACATCAAACTTGCTAAAGATGAAAGTGGTAAGTGTATAGACACTAAACTCTATAGGTCTATGATTGGTTCATTGCTCTATTTAACTGCAAGTAGACCAGATATTTTATTTAGTGTATGCCTTTGTGCTAGATTTCAATCCTCTTATAGGGAATCACACTTATTAGCAACTAAAAAGATCTTTAGATACCTTAAGGACACTTCCTCTCTAGGACTTTGGTACCCCAAGGACTCCACTTTTACACTTCATGCATTTTCGGATGTAGACTTTGGGGGATGCAAAATAGATAGGAAAAGTACTTCAGGTACTTGTCAATTCTTAGGGAATAGATTAATCTCCTGGTTCTCTAAGAAACAAAATAGTGTGGCTCAGTTCACAACTGAAGCTGAATACATAGCAGCAGGTAGTTGTAGTGCTCAAGTATTGTGGATTAAACAACAAATGAAAGACTATGGTATTGACATGAAACGAGTCTCTATTAAATGTGATAATACCAGTGCCATCAATCTATCTAAAAATCCTATTCAACACTCTAGAACTAAGCACATTGAGATTAGGCACCATTTCCTTAGAGACCATGTTCAAAAGGGAGATATAATTCTAGAGTATATTGACACTTTACATCAAATAGCTGATATATTCACCAAACCTCTTGATAGAGATAGGTTCTGTGTCCTTAGAGGTGAATTAAGACTCATGAATGTTCCTTAAGCTGTATATGCTTTAAAACCTTGATTTCAAGTTGTTTTTAAAAGAGTTTATCAATGATTTTTCTGGGCAAAAAGTATGAGAGATCGATCTCCTATCAATATAGATCGATCTCCATACTTCAAAGAAGCCTAAAGCATAAAGGTTAAGCTAGGCAGATCGATCTTCTCACCCATAAGATCGATCTTCTTAAGCCTCTGTTAAACAGCAGATCGATCTATGCATTTGGCAGATCAATCTTCTTAAGCCTCTGTCAAACAACAGATCGATCTGGGCACTCGACAGATCGATCTCATTAAGCTTCTGTATTTTGAGGATCGATCTTGTGGTACAACAGATCGATCTCTTCAAGCTTCTGGAAATAACAGATCGATCTGTCGCCTCGACAGATCGATCTCCTGTGCCCTGGACTATAAAAACTGCTCAAAATCTCCAATTTTCGAAAAACCTAAATTCTCAAATCCCTAACCCCCTGTCGCACCTCAGCCCTCGATTCACCCTTCCATATCGATCTTCGGTAAGATATTTGCCCACTCTTTTCATCATTCTTGGTCTAGTAACCTACATTGCTTAATTTCTCTACAAAAATTTATCTATTTTTACTGTAATCTCAATTAGGGCAATTTTTACACTGTTCCATTGGGTAGGTTTTTAGCAAACTAGCTTTAAGATTGTTACCCGTGTCTAGAAAACATGCCACGACTTAAGAGAGTAGGCCAGAAACCTCCTAGACCAAGTGTAGATCAAGGGTCCTCTTATCAATCAAACCCTCCCTCTTCAGTCACTACCTTTAACAGGTGTTTTAAAACACCTGCAAAAAGGAAGAGATATGAAGAGTATTTTTCCACCATGCCAATTAAACATTGGCGAACCATCGATTTTTCTTTCTTAAACCGTATTGATTTTCCTTATCTACCCAAATTTGAAGAATTTGGTTGGATTCCGTTTCTCAAAATCAATACTCCCGTACCCCCAAACATCATCAGGGCATTCTTTTCTAATGCCGAACTCATCTATGATCCTGATGATGCTTGCAAAATTCTCGGGTTTAAAACGTATGTCATGGGTAAGTCAATTCCTATAGACACTGATGTCTTAGCCCAAGTTTTCCACATGAGCAATGAAGGCTTGACCAATGAAGATGAGGAAGTCCCCTTAGAGTTTGACCTTCCCGGGGATAAGGCGAGTGACCTACCGATGCACCCAAGGTTACTCCCCCTCATTATCTCATGGAATCTCCGTCCTTTCGGTACCCGTCATTCCACCGTTAAGAGATTAGATCGTTTTTGGATCCACCACATCCACTCCACAAGTCAAAAACCCAACCTTGTCCATTTTCTCTAAGAAGATTGGTTGAAGATCGTACGCGGCTAAGCCACTACGATAGTTTTTCCGCAACCGTTGGCGTATCTTCTACAACGACTTGGAGTGGACTGCAGTTGTGAAACGGGTGAAGTGCCCTCCCCAAAGAGCGTCTTAAACATCGGGACACTTCACCACATGGGGTACTACAAGGACTTCCGAGGAGATTGGAAGAAGAAACGAGAACAACAGCCTGCAGCAGCCATGGAGGAAGATCCATCAGATGAGCCCATGGATCCACCTGCTGCACAGACTGAGGGTCCATCGTCTTCGACTGCTCAGCCCTCTGCACCTGCCCCATCACCCGCTGGCATGGAATCGATTGTGACGATGCTCATGGAGCTGAACCGAAAGATAGATGAAGGTTTTGCAAACCTTCATGCCACCCAGCAGACGATGATCATGGAGCTGAACCGAAAGATAGATAAAGGTTTTGCAAATCTTCATGCTACTCAGTAGGCGATGTATGATGAGCTTCAAGTCACTCGTACTCACGTCGAGGACCTTATGGATCGATTTCCTCCTCCACCGTAGGACTTAATTGTTAGGACTAATTTCGCTATGTTTTGTAATTACTCGTTGTTGTTTGAGAACTGCATTTGCTTGAATGGGATGACATATTAGTTATTGTTGCAATGTGCTATAATGAATTGCTATTTTGAAATGAAAAGAGTGTTGTTTAAACCTTTAATGTCATTGATATGACAAAAAGGGGGAGAAGAATAAGAATAAGAATAAGAAAACATGTTTTAAATGGTTTAAAGGAATGATTAAACTGAGGGGGAGTCAAGAGGCCAAAAGCCAATAGTGAGGGAGAGCTTACAAAAAGGGGGAGTTTGTGCACAAATGCAAGTAGGTAATAAACATGTTGATCGAATAGGTTTTGTCATATCAAAAAGGGGGAGATTGTTGAGTTAATATATTTTGAAATGACAAAACAAATAAATTCAATAACATAAAGATGATACAAAAACATGTTTAGAGGTTATCAGTACCAGAAATTGAGTTCCTGAAGATGAGAGATCGATCTGGTGGTATGAGGATCGATCTCCTGGGTTTTCTTGGATGAGAGATCGATCTCATGAAGACATGAGATCGATCTGCTAAGGTTTGAACCTGTGCAAAGGTATTGAGGAAGATTGAGATCGATCTATAAGGGTTATAAGATCGATCTGTCTAATACAGGATGTTGATGAGATCGATCTGATATAGGAAGAGATCGATCTCCTCAAAGTCAGAGAGCTAAGAAGATCGATCTAGGTTAATAAGAGATCGATCTTCTCACTACAAAAATACCTGGCAGATCGATCTATAGATCGATCATGTCTCAAACAGAGAGATTGGAAGATCGATCTGCCTGTTCGACAGATCGATCTGCTCTAATATTTTTAAATTATGAGAACGATCTGCTCATATATGAGATCGATCTCCTTGCTTCTTTTTACCTTGATCTTGCAAGAATTATAACTAAGAGATCGATCTAGTCAAGATGGCAGATCAATCTGGCATTCTACTGGAGGTTCCTAACGGCTCTTTCTGCAAAATCTCAATGGGAAAAACAGCATTAAATGCTCCAACTACCAATCCTTCAGTATATAATCAAGCATTGAAGACACTGAGAGTAGAGAGACCATTGCTGCACATTCTGTATATTCTCAAGAGTTTAATTCTTTCATTCCATTTGTCTTCAATCCTCATTTATTGAGTTTGTTGTATAAGCTTGTGTGCAAAAGCTGTATTTGTCCTACCCACATTAAAAGCTTGATATTGTATTCACCCTATCTTTGAGAGAGAAGAGGATTGTTCCTCAATGAGATAAACTTTGTAAAAGGGTGAATACATCTTTGTTTAAGAAGGGTAGAGAGGATATTCCTTAACCTGAAAAAGGGAGTGTGTAACTTTCGTTGAAAGTGAGAAAGAAAGCTCTTGACAAGAAGGTCAAGGAGAGAGGACGTAGGCAAGAGATTGGCCGAACCTCTATAAACTATTGTGTTTGATATTCTCTTCCTTATCTCGCTTTAATTTGTTTCATTACATTATATCGCTTATCCATTATTTGTTAATTAAGCTCAAATCAGTTTAAATTTGTCATTAGCATTAGAAAACCGATTCACCCCCCCTCTCGGTAGAGCCAACACAAAATATCACTCATATGGTAGTGTATAATTGTATATGATATAATTATATCAAATATTAAAAATATATAATTTTTTTAATTCAATATTCTAAATTTTTAATGAGACATTTGATTAATTAATGTAAACGATTATATTTAATGCAATAATATTAATTATGATTTATGTACAAATAAAAAACAAATTAGAAATAAAATAGAGCTAATTAATTGACCATTTATTCATATTAAGCATTTTTTTGGTAAATGATAATATTAATTGGTACTTTTCTTCCTATAATATCTATATATAATATTTCCTTTTGCATTTAATGAATATAATTATATCTACTATTTTATAGTAAATATTGTAGGAAATTAAAAAAGGGTAAATTATTTTTGTCAAATAATAAATATTAAATATAGAAATTTGTTTTTATATAAATATTTATTAAAATATAAAATCATATAAAAATTAAATTAATTATCACATTCAAAAAATTTTTAAAAAAATTATAACTAATAAAATTTCAAAATATTTCAAGCCGCCCTGCTAAACCCGCCCGACTAGAACCGGGATCGAACCCGAAAAAGCCCGAACCCGAAGAAGCTCGAACCCGAAGAAGCCCGAAACCAAAAAAGCCCGAATCCGAAAAAACTCGAACCCGAAAAAGCCCGAACCCGAAAAGAACCCAAACCGAACCCGCCCGAGCCCGCCCATTTGCCACCTCTACCTGCCACGTGTTTTTCTTACTGAGCATATTAAGCTCATCCCCTTACTTTCCTCCGCAGAGTCCCACTGTAGCTGGGATCGCTTCCGTTAGTAAGGCATTCCGCACAGTTATGATTTCGCGGAGCATATTTCTGTATCGAAGGTATATTTAGGTTTAAACAATTCATTTGTATTTAAAATTTTTATAAGTACAGTAATGCATATGAGATGTGTATGGGGAATGTGAACATATATTGTTTAAATTGTTACTAAGAGAAAAAAATAAATCAGACTGAGTATTGTCTTTACATAATATTGACTTGTAGCCCAACCGAAATATCAGTAAATACGGGTCGTTACACATACTTTATAAAAAAATTATTGTATTTGGGTGGGTTTGGATAGGTTTAGGTTTATACATTGTGTAAAAACTAACTTGGACAAAAAGTTAGACACAAAAAAATAGGGTTAATCCGGGTTTAAACTCATGTTTAATCTTTTAATACCTTACCTTTGCCTCACAAGAATCCAACCTAGTCTAACTCATGAACATCTCTAATTTAGCAATAGTCTTAAACAGAGCTATAGAGGAATTAAGCGTATTTGATAAGTGATTTTGAATAAATTACTTCTAATAAATTATTTTCTCAAGAGATTATAGTAAATAAGTAGTTGTATTAGGTTGATATAAATTTAAAAAGTTTGAAATTATATTAGTCATAATTTACAGAAAGTGCTTTCTAAGATTGTTAATCAATATTTACTTCTATTTGACTCGTTTTAAGAAATTATTTGAGTATTTTTTTTTTGGTTAAAAAATTCTATCCTTAGTCTTAATAAGATTTAATTTATATTTTTTGATCAAATTTATGAATATAGATTTTCATCATTTAGAAGGAAACTAAAGTGAAACTTTTTCTTTTAATTTAAAATATAATTTTTAAAATCAAAGACAAAATGATACCGTTATTTTATAGTTAAAATTTTTAATTTTTTAAAATTTTAATTTTTTTAATAAATACATTTTAATATGATAGTAAAGAATAATAATTCTATGTTCATTGCCTAAAATTGTAATTCTCTCTTATTTTAACGTAAAAAATGGATTAAATTGATACCTTTAAAAAAGGTTTCGGACTATCATAAAATAATTTAAAGGTTAGGAATCTAAATGAAACTTATTTAAAAAGTTCGGGACTACAATGCACTTTACCCATTTTGAGATTATTTTATCCCTTTGAGTTCTTCAAATACTTCAATCAATAATGAAAATACTACGAACAACTATTAGGTTTTGAAAGGTTAGTTTTTTCTTTATAATTTATTTTTTGTTTATTATTTATTATTTATTATTTATAGTTATTATTTTTGTTTATTTATTTTTTATTATTTTATTTATTACTTTTTGTTTAATATTTAATTTATTGGCAAAAATTATGATCCAGGAGTTTAAAAAAAATTAAAGAATATTATCATGTCTTCTTCAAGTAATAGTTTAGGGTGAATGAAATGAGGAATGACAATTCTGAAAATTTTAGGTTGGATATTTTTGTCATTGCACATTTTTTGTTAGTTATTTTTAATGGTGTTAAGTTATTTGGATTTAAGGGTCCATTTTTAAAAACAATAGATTAAAGTTAGACTAAGGTCAAACCTTAGGGAAGTAAATGAGATTTACTCTAAATAAATTTATTAAATTTTTTCTATTAAAAATTAATTTAAAAACATTTTGGAAAAAAAAAGGGGCCAGCCCAAGACCGACTCGGTTCAGCCCAAGAACTGGTCTATCAGTTCATTGGGCCGAGCCGTTCCTACCATACTAGGCATTGGCCTGACCCAAGATCGACCCCCTTTAGAACCTGTTCAAATCAGTTCCCATTGCTAACGAGCCAAAATCAATTACACTCGGCCTGGAATCGGGTCAGCCCAGCTCATTAGCAACTCTAAACCCAAGCCTGGTTTAGTGTTTTAACGAATCGTGATTTTCAAGTCTAAGCTCATTTAATAGGCTTAACATTTTTGTCGAAATGCCACTCAAGTATTGGGTGGGCCTTCAAGCTTAAGCGTGTAGCTCGGCCCTTGATGTGAACCTTAAAGATCACAATGAGACCCACAAGCATAAACAAGGAATTTAATCCCAATAAAACTAAATCAAATTTATTAAGAAAAAACATTTACCTAATGTTTAACAAAAAACATGAACTAAAGGTATAAAGAAAGAATTGTTGATGCCACATTCAAGAACAAGATGAGATTTAAGTGATAAGTTAGAATTGAACGCCACAAAAATAATCTTGATAAGTTCACAAATTCTCAAAAGTACCAAAGAGAAAAGTCTCTCTAAATATTATAACTCAAAATATTATGATCTTCACAAAGGGGTTACACGCCTATATATAGCTAAAATAGAAATCCTAAGAAATAGAAGTCCTAAATGGACTAAGAAATCCAAGCAAAACATAATAACATATTAAATAAAAGTTCGGGCATAAATTAAATTATGACATTATTCAATCCATCCAACTACAAAATAACTAAATAATGCAAGTATAGCATTCAACCCAATTGCACTAGGCTCAAGTTATGCATTCGGTCCAATTGCATTCGACCCAAACTCTTAAAATGAACTACTTTTGCACTTGAATGCAGTTTAGTAAACCTTGACGTCTCTCACAGCTCCGACTCTCTTGTTGTGCATTAATTTTAGTCTAACTATCTTTAACGAGCCCATTTAAAGCTTTTGTCTGCCTCTTAGCTTTAACTCTTGTTATTGAACTCCATGTATACTCAATGAATCACTTGAAGTTGTGCACGTGTTGTCTTGATTTCCATCAACCCTTGAACAGATTTAATAAAATGGTCACAAAATGGATATAAGTGAAGATAAAATGAGACAATCAAGGTTTAGTTTAATGATTGTTACTTCTCTTTAAAAGAGAGTAGATTCCATGTTCGATTTTCCTTTTCTCCTTTGTCTCCTATTGAAAAAAAAAAATGGAAGAACTTTTAACTTCTTATAAGAAAGTTAAAAAATCTCAAGGGAGGACGATTTTACTTTTTTTTTTTTTTTTATTTCTTCATTTTGATACTGTTGAGAATGTCAAACTTCCGATATAAGTAAAAATTTACAAACCAAACTAAAATATTTAAATACATAAAATAGAATTCCGACAAAAAATCCTCTTATTTATATTTGAATATTTTTTTAGCCTTTCTTTCTTCTTTCAATTATATTGGAAAGGTTTCATGTCCAAACTCAGATGATACATGCAAGCATTTACAAATTCTTTTAATTGCACTTCGTCCGTACTATTTTAATTAAAAATGTGTGCTGTGAGTTAAACCCTGGGTCTATTTGTCATCTAATTTGAGGAATGATTCGATTAATGTGCCTTAATTATAAAACATTTCCTTTTGAAAACCAGAACTGTTGAATGCTGCCTTTAAATTGATTTTGGGTTTTGGTTATTGGGCAACGAAGACAGCTGGATCATGCAATTTTATGGCGTGAGAGCCACCAGCTCTGCTCGTCCGAATTCTTTTCTTAGCATTAATCATTGTTTATTTGCAGCCTGCAGGCAGATCCTCTTATCCTCAACTATGCCATAGTTTCAGAGATAAAGAAAGATAGTTTATTGGAATTCATATAAACTGAAAAATATAAATTATAGAAGCACAAATCTGACATTGAAGAAAAAAATGCTACGAACGCTGGAAATTAGAGGATAATTTTTTCTTAATCCCCCTTCAGGCTTACCTAATCAAGCATGGCTAGAATCAGAAATAAACCAGCAAAATAGTAGCAGAGATGTTGCTACCTTCTGAATCTACCCGTCTTAATAGTTCAACCATCATAGCTAAAAGATTCTGTTCTTTATAATTCCATTTTCCTGCATCTTATTAACAATAACAAAACCAAGAGCACAACCTAACAATTCAAGCAATCCTGGGAAAAGAACGTTGTCCTCAGACGTCTCTTCCCCAACTACTACTTTTCTTCGAATTTTAGCTTAATCATTTCCTGCAGGACAGCTGCAATGACATGATCATAGTCTTTTCTCTTTAGCTTCTCGTCTCCTTCTTTGCATGTTGATGATGAACTAGTGGCAACTAATGAATTAACCATGTGTTTCCGTTTTTGAAGCTCTGGTGCAATGAGGAAATTCTCAAAAAGATTTAGTAGAATGGCGGTGGTGGCGGAGAAGCATAGTCTACCCCTTTAATTGGTGGCAATGGGCCGTAATATATGGGACTTGGAGGTGGTATAGAGGGTTCAACTGGAGGTGGAGGTGATTCTAATTGCCAACATGGTGGAGGAGATTGAGGCGGAGGTAGATGTGGCGGTGGATTTGATAGGGGAGGTGGAGGGTATATACGTGGTGGTGGTGGTTGTGAAATTAGTGGGGGCGGTGGAGAGTATTTAGGTGGTGGTGGTGGCGGTGGTGAATTAATTAGAGGCGGAGGAGGTGATAGTAGGGGTGGAGGTGGTGAAATAAAGTAGAATGGACTTAGTGGAGGGGGTGGTGAATAAAGTGGAGGTGGCGGTGGTGGAGGTGAGGGAGCACAGTGTATTGGAGGAGGTGAAAGAATTGGTGGTGAAGGCGGTGGCAGAAGAGGCTTTGGAGGAATTACCGGGCGGCATTTAAAGACATTACAATCTACAGGCCTAGAAAGAAACATTTTACATTGTAATCTCGATCTCTGAACTGGCCTGCCTCTCAAGCAATTCCTCCTATCATCAAATTCCTTCAAATCCAAGCACACTGGAGGCTCCCCAGTGAAAAAGTTGTAAGCAAAACTAAAATTCTGCAAGTTTGGCAATGAGCACACACTCTCAGGAATAGTCCCTGTGAACATATTGTGTGCCACATCTAGCTGTTCTAAGCTCTCCATTTCCCCAATCAAATCAGGCAATTCTCCCATGAGTTTATTATAGCTCACATCAAATACTGTCAAATTCTTCAACGAGGCAATCTCTTCTGGCAAGCATGAACGCAACCCATTGTTCATCAGAATCGCTTCATTTAGAGTATTTGACATGTTACCTAGGCTCCTAGGCACACATCCGTGGAACCTATTGTTGGCTAGAACAATAACTGATACAGGTGAGTTTCCCAGGTTATCAGGCAGCTCAAAAGCGAACCTATTATGGTTTATGAAGATGGCGTCAAGATCTTTATCAAAGAGAGCTTTGGGTACCTTACCTTCAAACTCGTTGAACCTAAGATCAAGAAACTTAAGGCTTGGCAAATGAAGAACAACGTAAGGAAACTTCCCTGCAAAGCGGTTATTGCTGAGATCCAACTCGAAAAGATGCTTCAGTTTCTTGAAGCTCCAAGGGACCGTGCCACAGAACCTGTTGGAGTTAATGTGAAACAGTGCAATATCTATAAGGAGTCCTAGCTCCTCCGGGAGGTACCCGGAAAGGTCTCCGTGATTCAGATCAATGCCAGCAACAGTTTCAATAACTGGGTCATCCGGAGACGGGGCACAGAAAACTCCAGTGTAGTTGCACACATGGGAGCCCACCCAGTTGGACGTCAGGTTCAAAGGATCTGATATAATGGCTTCCTTCCATGCTTGTAAGGCAACGTAGGCACTCAGAAGCCTGGAGTTGTCAAAGGTGAGTAGAGAAGGAACTGACTCAAACTCACCTCCAGACCCGAACTGATGGCTGTAAGAAAACAGCTGTCCTTGTTTGTCGAATGAGGGTTGGGATGCATGGCTAGAATCAGAGTTTTCTTGGGCAGCAGTGAATGAAATCAGTGTGAAGGTAATGAAGAATGCAAGAATGTTACTAGTCTTGTTCTTCATCAGACACAAGTGAACATGTATGGGAATATTTTAATGTGTAAAAGAAGAATTGGATGTTTGTCTGTTTTATCGTTTTGTATGCTTTGTTTGGATCTGAGTGAAGGAGCTGAGGAGAAGCAGATCTTGGAGCTGAGAAATTGGGATTGGTTAGATTTCAGAAATTCTTGGAGAAGGTCTGGTAATATGGAAGAAATAATAAATATATACAACTATATCACTGCAGAAGAAGCGTTTTGTGTTTTTCCTTTGCAATTGCATAGTAAAGCGGCCTTTATCTTCTGATCATGAGTTGAATCCACTATATTTAAGTTGGACTTGACACTCGATAAATAAAGAATTAAAAATTGTTAATGGGTTCTTATAAATATTGATTACAGTGGTATTTACATAATTCATAAGAGTTGGTAAATTTGATAAAAAGGTTTGATTTTTTATATGGAGTACTTTAAAAATAAAACCTTAAAAGTTTTAAATAAATGTGGAAAACATGTTTCAAAATAGTTTGAAAAAGATATTGGATTTAAACAAAATTTTATATATTTCTGTTTGTATGATAAAATAAAATAATGATGTTGTTTGTACTTAAGAATTTTCCTTAAAATTTGATGAGAAATTTGTATATTAAAGGAAAAAATATTTCTTAAATAACACTTAATTGAGATTGATTAGTGTTTATAATAAGATTCAAGTCAATGAAATGGACATGATACGTAAAATAAAATAAATAGAAAGATCAAAAAAATATATAAAGATATAACTAAAAAGAGAAAAAGAAAGAATCTGAACAGGGGTATTTTATTGGGTGGTAAATATAATAAATATGAGAGAAAATTTGTGGTGTTGTTTAGAAATGTGAGTTAGTGAAGGGTCCCATCGGACGTACGTGGTTGTTCTGTGCATTAAGGGAATGTGATAAATGGTATAGTAATTGTATTGCAGCAGTGAAGTGAGTGAGATGTAAAACGAAGGCGAAGGCAAGTGCGTGAATTTGTGTGAGAACGTCAGCAGTAGGAGTGAAGGAGAAATAATAATAATAATAATAATAATAATAATAATAATAATAGTAGTACTAGTAGTAGTATTTGAATTTCTCTTTCCTCGTGACTCTCTGAGTCTGTGATTTATGGAGCCCTGGGACTGCGACAGCTCTTCTGTTGACTGTTGACAGTTGCCAAATTTATACGGTTAAAATAATAGAAAAGTCTTTGGATTATTTTTTTTTAAAACAAAATGAGCTCTTATATTATTATTATTATTATTATTATTATTATTGTTATTATATTTAAATAAATTTTTATTTTTTAATTTGCATTAAAAAACTTTTATCTCAAAATAAAAAAAAATTAGGGAAATAAAAGTTTATTCAAATTGATTTAACAGATCAAAATTCAGTTATTCTATCCAATTAAGTGAGGGCTTAAAATTACAAATTAAATCGATTGAATTATTAAATTTTTTTAAATATATAAAATAAAATATATCATATAAATAATTAAATATTATATAATATATTATATTAATTATTTCCATTATATCATATATCCAACAAACTTTTTTATGTAGGAAATTTGGTTTTATTAAACTCAATTGAAAAAATTGATTGCTCACCTTCTACAAGAATGATTTATGTTAAGAACTCATTTAGGTACCAATAAAAAATTAAGAGATTATCTAGATATAAATTAAAATTTAAGAACTTATTTGTATTCAAATTAAAGATTAAGTGCTTATTTAGATATAATAAAAATATAAAAGCTTATTTAAATAAAGTATTAAATTTCAAAGACTTTTTTTAATATTTTAGCTACTCTATACCTATCCCTATAATGGTATGATATACTAAAAAATAACTTTTTGATAGTTAATCCTAAAATTTAAAACTTGAACTTAATTTGTAAAACAATACTTATTTATCAATTATCCAACCTTAGGAATTTTTGTCATTTCCTTTATGACCTTTGCTTCCACATCCTTAAAATATTTCAATAATCCAAACAACAAAATTTTTTTAGTTTAGATAAAAAGATTAAATGTCGAATTCCAGATTTAAAAATTCTCACATTTTAATAAAGAAAACATAATCATTTATATTAATATTCTAAATATTTTTTTTCATTTTTCTTAATTTGCACTTTAATTTACTTTTAAATTTACTTTCTCTCTCTCTCTTTTTTTTTTAGTTGGCAGTCATTATCTAAATTCATTTAATTAATGGTGATTCTACTAATTTATATAAGAGTTTATATTTGATGCACTGGCTATGATAACTGAAAATTTCCCACTCTTGGGAATTAATCTCGAATATATGAGATTAAAGATATTTTAAAAAAGGAAAAATATTCATATATGTATGAAATATATATATATAAATTGTAACGACCCAAATTTTCACACAATTTGGTTATACTACAAATCGATATAATATTAAATAGTGAAATCTAATAGTTTCAATTAAATTTTTTCTATAAATAGTCATGTTCACATTCCCCCAAGCATATCTCATTTACATTACTGTACTTACAAAAATTTTAGATACAAAAGAATTTCTTAAAACTGAGTATCTCTTCGACGCAGAAATATACTCCTCAGAATCACAGCTGTGCGAAATGCCCTACTAACGGAAGCGGACCAAGTTATCGATGGGCTCTGTGGAGGAAAGTAAGGGGTGGGCTTAACATACTCAGTAAGAAAAACACGTGGCAGGTAGATAAATACACTACCTATATACTTATGTCACAAATAAGTTTCTCGTAAAATATACTGAAAATTCGTATTTTCAGTAATATCAAAAATGGAAATCGAAAATAGGACCATTTTCAGTAACAACAGATTACTGCAAAGAATACGTATCTTCAAAACTTCAAGTAGTGAAATACACAGTTTCAAATTTACAACACAATTCACATTTTCATTTCAGTAATTCCAAATAGACGAGGCAAGACATTTCATGCTATAACAGTAATCAATAGGACAATTGACCAATGTCAATGATTCTGGGCAATCACTGATCAGGTGTGCCGAGATGTCAGGTACCGTGGGAGTGGTCAGCTACCTAAACGGCTCACGCAGTACACTATTTTTTCAGTAACACGGTACATTGTACACACATGCACACATCATGGTACATCGTATTCCATAGACCTCGACATCATTCACAATTCAGTATAATTTCATCATTCGCAATTCCGTATAATTTCACCGTCGCTTTTTTTTGCCTCAAATCACGTGCGAGCAGGTTAGTGTAAGATCACACAGCAATACACGCCTGACTAGCACAGTTTTATCATCAAAATACTTAAATCTCGTGCAATAGATTTATGCAAGATCACACAACAATACATGTCTGACTAGTACGGTTTTAACGTCAGAACACTTAAATCTCGTTTCAACGCATAAAATAGAGTAAAAGGGACTGATCTTGCCCTTTTTCAGTTAAAACCCACAAAACACGATTTTTCAGTATAATTCCAAAATTTTAGATTTTTCACCAATAATTTTGAAACTACTCAAATAGATATTTAAATAGGCTAAATAATATTATACCGAAAATCAGGGTGATTTTCGGAGTTTAAAACTTTTTCCTAAAATTTCATAATGGTAAAACTTGGCCTAGGATTTTCTACAGTTTAAGTGACTAAAAATTTATGTCCTAAAGTTCACAGTCTCAAATACCCAAAAAATATAGCAGTTCGCGAATATTTTTCTATAGTAGAAATACAACCTAAATTTATATCTACAAAGCATCAGAAAATACGTGCAATTTATCTCTAGTAGTACACGAGAATTTTCCTTATCTCGATGGCTGTCCGTAATCCTCGGTTGCCTCGACATTACGAGTCGGTAAGCCAGACCCTCCCGGCTTATTTTCACCGAAAATTTCGAATAAATATTTTTGATCGCCTTTTCCTCGGGTTTTCTTGATTTTCTCGATGCCTCGTATTCTATTTTCCAAGTAGTTATATATGTGCATGTATATATATATATATATATATATATATATATATATATATACATCCAAAATAACCCCTCTCTTTCTTTTTTTTTTTGAATCATTTTCCTTTTCCCACCAACCTTACTGTTCCTTTCTTTTTCTTCCTCGCGCCTGTTGTTCATGGTGTCTTCTCCAGTTTGCTCCATCTATTCGTTCTTCCCTCAACTGTCACTATCATCATCATCATCATTTTCTAGCCACCTTCCTCACGATGTCAGCCAGCTCTTACGTCCTCCTGCTGCCACCATTTCCAACGCCCCTGTTCACCTCTGTTTCAGCTCTGGTTTGTGTCTCTCCTTCTCTATTCTGTCTACTACTTCAGCCCGGTTCTTCTCCTGCAGCTACTGGCTGAGAGGTTCGACCTTCCTCTTCTCGGCTTTAATCCCTTGCATTCCACCCGAATGCCTATGCCTCCACCTCGTGTTCCTTGATCAGCCTCAGTGACTTCCTACGCGTAGCCCACTACTCTGTATTTTCCTCTTGGCTCTCTCTCTCTCTCTCTCTTTCGGGCAGGGCTTATTTCTTCTCTTCATGTGCAGTCTTTCTCTTGCAACTCTATTTCCTTCTCACAATCTCTCTTCTTTCACTTTCGTTTTCTGCTGCCCCTGCTTGTGTTTTGTTTTCATTTTGGGTTAAAGCCAACTGCCCCATGATCTGCATCCAGTTTTCAGAGTTCTTCCAACAGCCGGTACACTCTGCTCACTGGCTCTCAGGTTGTCTCATCTCCATAAGAAATTGCACTGGCTGACTTTCCTTGCTTCAGTTTATTTCAACAGTGCACAAGATCGGGGTTTCGGTTAGTGGGTCAGGCTATCGTCCCATCATTTCTATTCACTCCCGTTTATGCATTTTTATAAGTATATATATATGTATACATTTTGTAGAATGTCACTATCAGTTCTTTTCTTCTAGTGCAACCTCATCATCGTCAGTTCTATACCATGTTTCTTGCAGTTTTTTGAAGCAGAAAACTGCACATGGTTTTGGTTTTGCTCCCATGTTTTCCTCTAGAAATCTGCCAACAGCAGCAAGCATGCTGCACCTCTCGGGATTGGCTTCATTTGGAAGCCAATCCATTGCATTTCCTCTGTTCGTCCTTACTAGTCAGACTATCATCTTCATTTCTTCACCTTACCGAAAAGGCGAAAACCATCATTCATTTCCCTTATTTCCTCTTCTCTTTTACTTCACATTTTCGGTTTTCCTTACTTGCTCCACTGTCAAAACATCCCATCCCATATATATATATATAGGTGTTTAAGTATACTTTCATGGAATATTGAAGAAAGCTCACGAGTTTTGGTTTCCAATGAAACCAATTTCATATCTCATGTTCATGTGTATATTTCTATATGTATCTTTATATATATATATATATATATATATATATATATATATATATATATATATATATATATATACATGGGTGTATACATTTACACACACACACACACACACACACACATATATATATATTCATGCATTTAACTCAAGGAAAAAATTACCCATATGTATATATATATATATAGCCATATTTTTGCACTTGCTAACTTTCTTTACTAAATACATAAAATAACATTTAATCTAGTAGTTGCGTTTATATCCCATATAGATGCTCCTTTAGTTCACGCATATACAAATTTTATTTCTACTTTCCCTGTAAACATCCCTGTAAACATTTGTTCTTAGAATTGATATATTATTATTATTATTATTTATTGATGAAACCAAGTACATAAAAATTTCGCGGTATTTACATTCTCTCCACCTTAGGAAATTTGATCTCCAAATTTAGAAGTGCATCAGTCCTCAAACAAATATGAGTATTTCTCTCGCATTAGGCTTTCCAATTCTCACGTGGCTTCCTCTAAAGTATGATACCGCCACAAAACCTTGACCAAGGGAATCGTTTTAGACAGTAATGCCTTATCCTTCCTATCCAAGATCAAAATCGAATTCTCCACATAGGTCATATCCTCTTTCAACTCTAATGGTTCCTACTTTACCACATGCATTGGATTTGATGATACTTGCGAAGCATTGAAGCGTGGAAAACGTTATGGGTACTCAATAATTCTGGCGGCAACGCCAATCTATTAGCTCTTCTCCCACTCAGTTTAAGACCTTAAAAGGTCCATTGTATCGAGGACTCAGTTTTCATTTCTTTCCAAATCTTGTTATACCTTATCTTTAAGCTGCTAACATATAAGGCTTTCAGTCACAATTTCAATTATATCTCTTATTGTCCCTGATATATCTTCAAGAGATTTGATAAATCTTATTATTCTCCGAATGTGGGGTATATCTCTGTAAATGAGTCTCTGACAACATCAATTACTTTAACTATAGATCATTTGGTAAACAATTCTGTTTTCTTAAATCTCAATAAATTATCAGTACCAATACTCAAGCTAGTTGCAGGACCCATCTGGGTTTGATTAGCTACATCAATACGGTACTTATCAATACGCTGAACTTGCTCGATTCGATCAATCAAGTTTAGTTTTTCAACTTGCAAGCTCGCTACAATGTAACGAATGTCAGTGTCAGGGAAAGACCACATTCAAGTCGAGGTCCATCAATAATTCAATAACTTATGTCCTTGACCAATATACATAACGCCATCCCGAAATCACTTTTGCTCAAAGCACTAACCCTAGTCGTTTCCTTTTTCTTGTATTTGACAGCTTTTGTAAAATTTAATACTTAAACTTTCATGATTAGTAGAATTCCATAATTCTTTATTGCACAAGTAATGGTATCCTGACTTCAAATGAGAATATTACGACTGTCAATTTTAATTTATGGGTTATGGGTACTTCTAGACGCTGTCAAGTCTCTTAGGCAATGAGGTATTTTGAAATACCTTTATTAGCCATCAGACGTGACCACATGACTGGTTATGGATATAAGGGTTCAAGGTTCAGTTCCAATAAGAAGTAGGATATCAAAACTTATCGTAATTTCACATTTATCCTTCGGACACAATCATTCTCAATCCATATCACTTAATTTGAATTCATTTCACATACCAAAGATTTTCTTACCTTGCATACATCTCTTATTCCTATATAACTTGTATTCAGGATTTATCCCATTTCAACACTAGTTTCATTTTCGTACATCAATTATAAGGAAACCTTTTTCCTCATTCGAATTAAGTCTCGTATCCAAAACATTAGCACACACAAATTTCAATTCTTAGATTCAAAAAGTATTTCATGTTCCAAAGTCTCTTTATATTCTTACAATTCTGAATCCTCTTAACAACTTGGGTCTTTCCCACTGGTCTATAATCTCTGTTTTGGGGATTCCAATTGACACCCATTCTTAATACAATGTGACCCAGAAAACTCCTGATCTCCTTAAAAATTAATGTCAGTATACTCCAAAGTGGATCACTCGGTCCGATAATCCTCTTATCATACAATCCCTGTAATTATTATCTCAGCTCTGCTAATTAAATCGAGCCATTTAATATAGTGGTTGACTATCAGCTCGGTACCAAATATTAAATCAATTCAAAACTTTGTCTTTCTATCTGATGTGATTCTGGTAGATCATCCAGGTATGTGTTAGAAAACTCCCTGTCTACTGCGGTGTCTCTTGACTCCGAACCCACCCTATCTTTATCAATCATATAAACAGTGTGATCTTCACTTATACTTTTAGTTCTGTAATTCATCCTTTCAGTTAAAGTAACTTTACCCTATCACTCTCACTGCTTCCTTAGTACATCACTTTTCTGTGTAAGACCCAAATTTTTATCATATTTCTTTATGATTCACATGATGTAAACATGGTTATATGTAAATTGAATCATAAGAAGAGTTTTACGTGAATGAAAAATGCAAATGGAATGAATAAAAATTCCTAAATGCATTTAAAGATCAAATGAAGGATTGAAATGACCACATATTAAATGAATGAGAATCAGACCATTCAGATTAGAGATAAGGATTTAAAACATGAAATGAGAAAGGGTTCGTGAAGGGAAGTTGAATTGGTTTGGTTCCGAACACGTTGAAGGGTAAAACGGTCAAAAGACCCAAAATTCGGTGTCAATTCGGAAAGAAATTGACACTGTAAACATGGATTCAGGGAGTCTTGATCAATAAAAGAGCAATAATTAAATTTCAGGTTAAATTGATCAAGATATGAATTTATTGGAATTAACTAGAATTTTCACCTCGAGAAATTATCCCGAAAATACGAAAAAATACACCGAAAAGATAAAATCAAACAAATAAATACATTAATTGATTAAATGAATAAAATATAATATTTTTAGGATATTTCAGCAAAAATATTATATTTTAGTCAATTAAAATAATAATAAAATAATAATAAAAGATATATAAAAAAGAAGAAATAGGAAAAAAAAAGGCAGAATCGCGAAAAACGCGATTCTGGAAAGAAGGAAGACAGCTGAGGGAGACGAACCAACTCTGACGAGCCACCGGCGAGAGAGATAGGCAAACGAGGGCCGACGAGAGGAGCCCGACACTGGCAGAGTGGCCAACTGATCCCATGCGCGTCGAAGACGCTGGAATCGACAGATCAAAAAGGGAGATTTTTGTGGGAGAGAAGGGGAGATTCACCGGCGGTGGCGCCGATTCGAACCACCCCGAGGCCAGTCGAAGGTTCCCCTCGCAATGGCGCGCCGATTGGTACTGAAAACTGTCGACGAACCTGTCGGATAGCGTCGAAATGGCAAAGATGAGCCTGAACCAGTATGGACCGATTCAGTACAGTGAGGGTATGCTGAACTGGACCGGACCGGTTCAACCAAAAAGAAAAGAAAAAAAAGAAAAGAAAAAGAAAAATGGAAAAAGAAAAAGAGAAAAAATTAAGAAAAAATTTCGGTGATGCAATCGAGCTACGAGTAAGCCGATAAGCGGTCAAAATTGACCGATTTAAATTTTAGAATATTTAATTTGATTAATATTCGACTGAAAATTTACCCGAAAAATATGTAATTGTGTAGCTCGACAATTGACGTCAAACGAGAGCTCGAGTCAGTCTCAATTTACGTACTATCACGGAATCTTGGGTAAGTAACCCTTATTTACGACAATTTGCATCGTTATTTGTGTTAAAAATTTACCGCCTAAATTACAGATTAATTTTCGTATAAAATGAATTAAATTATGGAATTTAAGATAAATTGTCGTAAATAATTAATTGAGCTATTCGAGAGTTTAGAACGAGGTTCAATAAATACTGATGGGCCCAATGAGCCCAATAGGCCTCGATGATGTGAATAGTAAGTGAAAAATGGGCTTAAGGTCGATTAAGGCCCATTATGGTACAATCGGGCCTAATATGGGTAAACAGACTCAATGATTTAAATTAAGCCCAGAAAATATGAAATGCAATTAATTATATTGTATTTGACCTTATGAATATTTATACGCAGTTTCGGAGATTGGATTGGGAGCAAATCGAACTGTGTGACGAGACATCAGTGGAAAGGCCAGACTGTATAGAAAAATGAGGTAAGGGAATTTTGCAAGTAGCTAGAGGTAGCTACGCGTATTTTTAACAGCTTTTACATACATTGAAAATGTATAAAGGTCCTAGAAATGGATTAAAAATTTAAGGATTCGGGATAGGTAAAAGACTATTTTACCCCTACTGAGAAAAATTCACCTAAGGATGGTGAAAGCATGACATGCATGAAATGCTTGATTTGAGGAATTTTCATGACTTTTTAGCAAAGAAAATTGGTAGATTGGCCAGTGTTTGTATAAATTTCACAAGATAACACAACGTAAGTGTTATTTAGATTTAAATGACATTTCTTTGGAAAATGGGCCAACTATCAAGTTTATATAGAAACAAATGGTGCTGGAGCCTTACTCGCACTATTTATGAGTTTGTGAGTGTGCATAATGGTGCTGGAGCGGTTGCTCGCACCGATTTATGTGACATGATATGCATAAAAAGGTACTGGAGCGATTGCTCCCACTAGTTTTAATGATTTGACATGCATGAGAGGTACTAGAGCTTAGCTTGTACGAGTTTTGAACTGTGTGAAGCATGCATTAGTGCTGGAGCAGGGGCTCGCACTAGAGTTTTACATGCATGGGTGCTGGAGCCTAGCTCGCACCAGATTTTCCCATGATTTTCGTGACATGGTGTTAGAGTCTAGCTCGCACCAGATTTTCACATGATTTTTGTGATAGAGTGCCGGAGCTTAGCTCGCACTAGTTTTACTTGATTTTATGATAGAGTGTTGGAGCATAGGTCGCACTGGTTTTTATGAGGAAATTACAGGCGTGCTTGGAGGTTCGGGTATATTATATGTTACACCGATTAAATAGGCTCGCACGTGCATTTTGATTTGAGACATGCTATGAGTCGTGCTTGGAGCTTCGGGTAGACTGTGTGTCACGCTGATTAAACATGCTCGCACGTGCTTTTTGAGACATGACACAAGTATTGATATGAGATATGGGTCCACAGAGTATGATGTATTGTGCTTGTCGCATGGGGTACGTTGTATCGTGTTATGATATATTATATTTATGTGGCGTCTTCGAATGCGAGTGATCGGGTTGGACAGACGGGTTGGATGTGACCCACCTCCCATGGCAGTTTTCGATAGTGGTGATACCCCGTACACCTGATCCGTGTAGTCTGAGATCACGAGGATATGTCCATGTCCTAGTTATTTCCATGATACATTACCTAGTCTCGCATGTTACTATCTGATGTTTTGAAAGCTTGAGAATGCGTGGATTTTGTGTGAGTCTGGACCACCCTAGGGAGGGGTTGGATCATGACTGATGATATTGGTTTTGTTGTGAATAAATGAAATTTTCAATGTTTTCGAAAATGCTTGGAAATAAATGATTTTATGTGGATCAGGATCACCCGAGGGAGGGGTTGAGTCCTGATGAGTGTGATGGATGTAGATTTTTGAAATGAATTAAATGTTTTCTAAGGTTTTGTGGAAACTCAGCATGATGTATTTTTCATACTTGTTTATAATTCATGCAATGAAATGTTTTAGCATGAGGAGGTTATCCATGCTTTAATTGCAAATGTATGATTTTGATTTAATTAATGCGTTTTATGATTTTACATGAGATGCCATTGAGGCATGAGTTGCATGATTTCCATAAGCACGAACGGCTTTTATAAACTATGACATTGATGTGTGATGATTACGTGCGTGAGCTTTAAATGAAAAGAAATGGATTTAAGGGCATGACATTATGAGCGTGTAGATAGTGGAGCTATCTACTTTCTTGCATAATTGCCTTACTGAGCGTGTGGTTGCTCACCCCTTATTTTCCCCTTCTACAGAGTACTATCAGTGGATAGAAAGTGGCAGTGATCATGCATTCCTGTTATCCGCTGTTTCCCATCGAGAAAAGGTATACACACTTGTATGGTTTTGTATCTAAATATGTAAATCCACAGTACTGTAAACGTATATGACGTCGAGGATGTAAGGTTATGTAAATGCAATTGTGAACGTATTAGTTAAAGTCAAAGGATAGAAAAATCCTAATGTGTAAATGCAACATGGAAATGGAATGGTAAGTGGTGTGAGGGGTCTAACACCGAATCATAGCCCAACTGTTGGTAGGATGGTCACGATGAAAGGAAGGTAAGAATTAAATATGAAAGAAAAACGAAACATTTACTCTAATTTTTGGGTCGTGACAAAAAAAGTGGTATCAGAGCTGAGTTGGCCTGATATGAGTCGGTGTTAGCGGTTAAGGAAGTTTACATCCCCATGTACTGTGCTTTGCTTAGATACAATTGTGTATATCGAGATGGAATTACAGCTAAGAATTTGGTTTTGAATGCAAGAATCTAATTATTATAACTGAAAACCGCTATGGTAGAGGGGCGAGAGTACACGTGCTCGAGACTCAGGATGAGATTGAAATGGAGGCTGGTATTGAGTATGCCCCACAGAGTCCGACAGAGAGACTAGACAGTATTAAGACACACTTCGCGAAGTTGGAGCGGAGTGTGAAGAATAGTTTGAGACCTATTTACTCAGAGTATGCATGAGATTTGAGGACGAGTCAGAGCATTGGTGGAAGTCTGCTCGACCTATCTTAAGAGTTAGACATCCAGAGCTGACATAAGAGATAATTCTGGATGTATTCTGGTGACAGCATATCCCGGACACTGCTTAAAGGAAATTACAGATAAAGTTTTTTACTCTGACCTGGAAGAAACTGGTTGACTGACGAGTATGAATCTCAGTTTATATCCCTGGGCAGGTATAACTCCGAAACTATGAACAATGAGAGTCGGAATGTTCGAAAGTTCATGGAAGTGCTCAGACCGTATATTAGAGTCCGATTGGCCCCGTTAGATATCATTACCTAGGCTGAGGCAGTGCGCAGACTACAGTTGTGTGAATAAGATTATGAGTTGTACGCCTCTAAGATTGAGAAAGGTTGTAAGGGTTAAAATAGAGATAGAGAGAGAATAATGGATGATAGAGATGTCAGAGCGGGAAAGAGACCATTTGGTAAGAGATTTGGAGCTGTCGAGTCATGGGGTAAGATGATTAGTAACCCCTAGTGTATTCAGTTTCAACACTTACGAGGGGTATTGTGATTGGAGGACCCTGACCTCTTACTGAGCAGGGTTGGGTATGTGGTAGTTACAACGAAAATAAGATGTTGGATGAGGGCGAGTGTAAGCCTTGGACCAAGACACTACTAATGTTTCATTTGATGTGGTGGAGGGTACCACCTTGATTGTGAATAATGAAACAACTATTTTAATTGATCTTGGTGCCATGCATTTATTCATATAGCCCTCATTTGCATATAAGTTAGTGAAAGACGTGAATGCTTACACCCTTGGGCACAATGTTGATAGTTAGCACCCCAATGAAGGAGGGTTAACTAACGGAATAATTATAAAGAGATTTTAAGTCGAAAACGGGGGAAGAAGTATAAGTATGGAATATGAATAATTTTGAAGTAATATTTGAGAATAAATTGGTCGGCTGCAAACTATGTTGTTCAGATTTCTATCATAAGATAGTGATATGGTTACCCCTGAAAAGTATACTGTAAGTTTTGACAAGTAATGAAAGGGGTGCAGCGATTGAAATTAAAGGAGTAAATGATTGTACTCACAGAATGAGTAATGATGAGAATGTTTTCTCGCTTGTGTGGTTGGTATGGATAAGGCACATCCGGAGTTAACAGTTATCCTTATGGTTAGGGAGTTTCCTGATATCTTCCCGGATAATCTATCAGGGTTGCCACCCGTTAAAGGAATGGAGTTTTGTATTGATTTGGTACCTGGTACGGAGCCGATATCCTAACCACGGTATAAAATGATATTAGTGGAACTGGAAGGACTAAAGAAGCAATTATAGTAGTGATTGGTAGACCTGGAAAATGTAGACACGACACGAGTGACACAACATGAAAAAACCGTATAAGTGTTTGAAAAATTCGTGTTTCGTGTTTATCCGTGTCAACACAAATTTTGACACGATAATTTTCGTGTTTAAATGTGTCAGACACGGCTAAACACGTGTAAGACACGAAAACACGTTTTTTTAAACCGTGTCATACGAATACACAATGCCCATGTGGTGATTGGGCATTGTGATGAAATAGCTAGGAGATGGTTAGAGATTGATGAAATTGTGATTTTATTGGAGTGAGGATGATATTAAGTAAATTGTGGTAAATTGGGATTTTTGTCTATAAATTGGAAATTGAGGCAATGAGGTGATTTTGGTATGGGTATTATGCATGAGAAATGTAAAATGTTGAGATGTAGTGGATGAGATGACGTATTGTGATAGAGTCATGAGAAATGGGATAATTGAGAGATTTAGGTGTTAGTGAGAAATATGAGCAAATGTATGCTCGATAATGAAATTGAGTCGAGATATTGATGTTTTTAACATCGTTTGGACAGCTCGGGAGTTCCAGAGTGGAATGCGAGGCTAGTCCGTGATACGGGGGAACGATTGCACTATACGAGGTGCAAAGAGGTAAGGAAAAACTAAACTCATTTGTGTATGTGTTTTGTGATAATATTGTAGCATGATTTTCGATTGAGAAAACAAGCATGTTTTATGTGTTGTGAATGAGAATTGTACACGATTTTATAGCCGGTTGGGGCCCAACTTTTATGAGTTGTAAACTATATGTGAAAACGTTTTATAACCATTTTGTGTTTAAAATGTGAAAAGTGTTTTGGGCCCTACGTTAAGGCGTACAGAGAGTTGAGAAATGTGTGCGTGGTTTTGCCGGTTGAAGCTTAGTTTTAACATGTTTTGTGTTGAGTACAAAACGGTTTGAAATGAGTTTTATGAGAGAACCATTATGAGCTTTACGTGAAGGCAAAATGATTTTTATGATAATGGCTATTGATTGAGACTTAAGTGTGTCATTTTGAATACACACCGGGCATTGCTCTAGTAGCATGTAAGTCTGATATTCCTCCGTTCTGGTAACGTGAGATGACCCCTACTCTGGTAGCGTTGGTTACCTACCACGTGTATTTGGTGGCTGTGCCACGTGCGAATCTTAATCAGTGGCTGTGCCACGTGACTTTGGTGGCTGTGCCACGTGCGAATCTTAATCAGTGGTTGTGCCATGTGTATTTGGTGGCTGTGCCACATGCGAATCTTAATCAGTGGCTGTGCCACGTGTATTTGGTGGCTGTGCCACGTGAGTTTGGTGGCTGTGCCACGTGCGGATTTTAATTAGTGTCTATGCCACGTGTAGATTTTATTTAGTGGTCGTGCCACGTGCATTACTATTGCAGTGATTTTTATCACGTTTTAAAGAGAAAAGCCATTATCGCATCTTGATTTCTACATGCTTGTAACCTTGAATTGAGCCATTTATTATCATGTTTTTACATGAGCTTTGAGATGATGTTTTAACTATTCATGCAACATTTTCCACTGAGATTATTGAGTTTATCATGTAAAACAAAATGATTGTGCTGTGCAAATCATTTTCTTATTAATGAATCCATTATCCTCTTACTGAGCGATTTAGAAGCTCACCCTGTTTTTTCTTCCCCCTCAGATTCCTTCAACGGAGGAGAATTTCCTGTGACATACGGAGTAGTGGTTAGTGGAGGACTTGAGCTCCAGGCCATATATTTGTATTAGAGGTATAATTTACATTTCATGTACCTAGACTAATATGTATTTACAGACACTTGATGTATAACATTATATGGGATGTATTAGGATAATTCAATCTGAATTGAGTAATGTATATGATATGATATATACTATTTAATGATAAGATCCTGAGGTATGATATGTATGATGATGTATGACACTGCACAGGAATGCACCCTTAATTGTGATTTGATGAGTAAAAAGTTTTAAATTTGTCATATTTTTCTCGCTTTCGGGGCGTCACAGAGTTTTCTTGGTATTAGAGCTTAGGGTGGCTAATACTGTTAGTGTCGGTTAAGCGAAATAGAATACATCCCAAGTGTTTGTAATAGTCTGGTCATGAACTGAATTTGAGGATTGAGATTTCAATCAAGTTTGATGTGTACGTGCAGGAAACAAATTGAGATTGAGAATGAGTGGAAGACAAGGTCGTTCGAGGAGGCAGGCAGAGCCACCTCCACCACCTGCCCCACAACCAGAGAGTCCTAACTCTCGATTTAACTGGATTGAGACCAATGTGAGGCAAGGTTTTGAGCAAATAGCAGCACTATTCGCGCAACATTTTGGCAAGGACCTCACGTGCCCCCAGTACAGATGGACCCAGAGCCTCCGATCACTCAGCCTGATGATAGAAGTATGGTCCGACTGAATGAATTTTTGAAAATGAATCCACCCGCATTTAGGGGAAAGAAGGATCCTACAGAGGCTGAGGAGTGGCTGACGGAGTTGAGAGTCATATTCGACTATTTGGGGTGCACAGATGCTGAAAGGGTCAGTATGAGTGCATATATGTTGAAAGGGGGAGCTCGAGATTGGTGGGGTACTACCCAGGGCATTTTGATATCCCGCCAGGATGTGATTGATTGGGAAGAGTTTCAGACAGCCTTTAGAACCCAATATGTACCACGAGCTGCTCAGAGAAGAAATCAGGCAGAGTTTTTGAATCTGGTACAGGACGATATGTCTGTGAACGATTATGAGAGCCGATTTATCACGCTATTGAGATATGACCCAGAGACCTTCAAGAATGAAGAGCTCCGTACTGAGAGATTTGTGTATGGATTAAAGCCAATCATCAGAGATAGATTGATAGGGTTATGTATTACTGAGTTTGGAGATGCTCTGAGACGAGCACAAGAGATTGAGAGGGGAATCAAGATGGTACAATCCTATAATAAGCTCAGAGCGGTGAATAGGGATAATGGTAAGAGGCCAGCAATTTCCCAAACAGATGTTCGGAGAGGTTCCTTCAGAAGAGGAAGGATTGAGGTGCAGAAGGGCAGATTAGAGAGACCCAGAGCTTATCCCATCATTAGGGAGACCCCTTGAGATGTCAGGCCCGAGATAAGGGTTTGCAGAAATTGTGGCCGAATGCATGAGGGAAGTTGTACTGGGTTGATCCATGGATGTTTTAGATATGAAGACATGGGTCACATGGTGAAAGACTGCCCTCAACCTCAGAGACCACATACTCCGGAGCCTACTAGACAACAACCTCAGAGAGTGAATCCCCAGAGAAGGGCCACTGTTGCAGAGAAAGGGAAGAAGCCTGTTACACAGGGACGTGTGTTTGCCCTGGATAAGGAAGCCGCAGACACTTCTGCAAAAACTATAAGATGTATACTCTCTGTTTGTAATCATAAGGCTCATGTGTTGATTGATTCAGGGTCCATGCATTCGTTTATTTTTGAGTATTTTGCATGTAGATTAAATTTGAAGTTTGAACCTCTAAAGTATATACTACATGTAAACACCCCTATGCGTGAACCCAGAGAACTGATTTGATCTATAGAAGATGTATAATAAAGGTGGGAGATAGAGTAATGTTAGCAGATCTAATACTATTAAATATGCATGGGTTTAATGTAATTTTGGGAATGGATTAGCTGACAACCAATCGAGTGAGTTTAGACTGCTACACTAAGATTGTAACTTTCTCCCTACCTAAACTTTACAGTGTACGTTTGAAATATTGAGTAAACAGACGTATGGGATTTTGTAAGCAAATTGAAATGTTGATGTTGCTCTTGAGAGTACTAAATATGATTGTTTATGTGAAGGTTATGAGACACTTATCTCAGATGATGATCGAGAACATCCGAGAATTGAGGATATACCTGTGGTGTGTAAATTTTCGGATATTTTCCCAGATGAGTTACCATGTTTACCACCACAGAGAGAGCTGGAGTTTACCATTGATTTGGTACCAGATACTCAGCCGATCTCTAAACCTCCATACAGGATGGCATTAGTAGAACTTAAGGAATTGAAGAAACAACTACAAGAGTTATTGGATCAAGGGTTTATTAGACCCAGTGTTTCACCGTGGGGAGCACCAGTTTTATTTATTAAGAGGAAGGATGGTAGCTCAGATTATGCGTGGACTACCGATTATTAAATAAAGCCACGGTGAAGAATAAATACCCATTGCCCAGGATTGATGATCTACTTGATTAGCTGAGAGGGGCCTCAGTCTTTTCTTAGATTGATTTGAAATCGGGTTATCACCAATTGAGGATTAAGGAAGAAGATATTCCGAAGACGGCCTTCAGGACAAGGTATGGCCATTATGAATTTTTAGTGATGTCCTTTGGATTGATGAATGCCCCTCCAGCCTTTATGAGATTAATGAACGAGGTGTTCAGAGACTATCTAGATAAATTTGTGATAGTCTTTATTGATGATATCCTGGTATACTCTCGGTCATATGAGGAACATGCACAGCATTTTTGGTTAGTACTTCAGATACTCCGAGCTAAACAATTATATGGAAAGCTTAGTAAGTGTGAGTTTTGGCTGGATCAGATAACTTTCCTTGGTCATATAGTCTTAGAGGAAGGAGTATCAGTGGATCCAAGTAAAGTAGAGGCTGTGCTTAATTGGGAAAGACCGAGGATAGTTACAAAAGTACAAAACTTCCTTGGTTTGGTAGGGTATTACAGAAGATTTGTGGAAAGATTTTCTAGGATTGCCACTCCTTTGACTAAGCTCACGTGCAAGGAGACTCTGTTCATATGGACTGATCAGTGTGAGCTCAATTTTCAGGAATTAAAGAAGAGATTGACAGCGGCACCTGTGTTGACTATCCTTGAGGGATTAGGAGGATTTTTCGTGTATAGTGATGCTTCTCATCAAGGATTGAGGTGTGTGCTCATGCAGCATGGAAGAGTGGTCGCTTATGGATCGCAACAATTGAAAGATCATGAGCGGAATTACCCCACGCATGATTTAGAGTTAGCTGCTGCGGTGTTTGCCTTGAAGATCTGACGACATTACTTATAAGGGAAAAGATTCCAGATCTTCACTGACCACAAGAGTTTGAGGTATTTGTTTGATCAGAAGGAATTAAATATGAGACAAAGGAGATGGATGGAACTCCTTAAAGATTATGACTGTGAGATTCTATACCATCCGGGTAAGGCGAACGTAGTTGCTGATGCCTTGAGTAGGAAGAGTATGATATCTGCTATGATGATAAGGGAATGGGATTTACTGGAGCAGTTTGTCGAACTCTGGATCAGAGTTAAAGAGGTAGAGATTGGATTTTTGGCTAGCCTGCGAATAGAGCCCAGGATCATGGATCAGATTAGAATTGGGCAGCGTAGTGATCAAAGGTTGATAGATATGGTTAGCCAAGCTGAGCAGACTTTGCAGTCGGATCTCACAATCAGTGAGGATGGATTGTGTAGATTCAGAGGATGGATTTGTGTACCGGACGACGATACCCTGAAGAGACAGATACTAAGAGAGTCCCACTGCTCGGGATACACCATGCACCCAGGTAGTACTAAGATGTACCGAGATTTGACAAAGGTGTACTGGTGGAGTGGTATGAAGCGAGACGTGATAAAGTATGTGGCCAGATGTTTAGTATGCCAGCAAGTGAAAGCTGAGCATTGAAAGCCCGGAGGACTACTACAGCCTTTACCTGTACCTACATGGAAATGGGAGCATGTTAGCATGGACTTTATTATGGGTTTACCGAGGACCCGGAGAGCTCATGACGCTATATAGGTTATAGTGGATAGACTGATAAAGAGTGCCCACTTCCTCACCATCAAGAGCACAAATACTGTGGATGCCTTAGCTGAGTTATATGTCAACGAGATAGCTAGATTACATGGGGCTCCAATGACTATTACTTCTGACAGAGATTCCTGATTTACTTCCAAATTTTGGACCCAGTTTCAGGAGTCCATGGGATTTCGATTGAGTTTTAGTACCGCCTATCATCCTCATACAGATGGTCAGTCAGAGAGGACTATTCAGACCCCGAAGGATATGTTGAGGGCGTGTACGATGGATTTTAAGGGATCATGGGATGATCACCTGCGCCTAGCAGAGTTTGCGTACAATAATAGCTATCATGCAAGTATTGGAATGGCACCTTTTGAGGCTCTATATGGTATAAGGTGTAGATCCCCTATAGCTTGGGAAGAAGTGGGTGACAGAAAGATAAATGCTCTCGAACTTGTTGAGCAGGCTGTACAGAGTGTGAAACTCATATGTGAGAGATTACAGGTTGTACAGAGTAGACAGAAAAGCTACGTGGATATGCGTAGATGGTCACTCGAGTTTGATGTTGGTGATACAGTATTTCTGCAGATATCACCGAGTAAGGGTATCATGAGGTTTGGAAAGAAAGGGAAATTGAGTCCTCGATACATAGGCCCCTTTAAGATTGTTGAGAGGGTGGGAGAGGTAGCCTACAGGTTGGCATTACCCCCACAGATGTCCAGAATGCACAACGTCTTCTATGTAGCTATGTTGAGGAAGTACCACCTGGACCCTTCTAATGTCATAGAGTATGAAGAGATGGACATACAAGAGGACATGAGCTACACCGAAGAACCCGTCCGGATTCTCGATAGAAAAGAGAAGGTGCTTCGGACTAAGAGTATCCCATTAGTGAAAGTTTTATGGAAACATCACTCAATGGAAGAGGCAACGTGGGAATTGGAGAATCTCATGGAGGAGAAGTACCCCCATCTATTTGACAAGTGAGTTGAATTTGGAGGACCAAATTCTTTTTAAGGTGCGGAGGATGTGAGATCTGAGAATTTTACACATATCAAATTATGTAATGAGAACATGAAGTGTAATTGATTGAACTAAATATGATGTATTCATATATTGAGGTGGTACGGAATGAAATTTTAAGTGATGAATGAGTTATAAATGAGATTTTATTTTAAAGTGTGAAACTATGGGGCTAGATCGATCTTGGAGAAGAGAGGATTGATTTGATAAGTTAAAAATGACAAAGAAGGAGGAAATTAAGTGAGCAGATCGATCTCCAATGAAAGAGGCTCGATCTCCTTATGATTCTGTAATGAAGAGATCGATCTCATGAGGAAGGAATCGATCTCAAAATTTTTCTGTTAAGGAGAAGATCGATCTCCTCAAGGAGCAAATCGATCTCATGAAGCATTCTGTAAACTAAAGATCGATCTCATAATTGGAGCAGATCGATCTCATAAAGATATTAAGAGATCGATCTCACCCCTTGACAGATCGATCTCCTAGGCATAAAATTACCCCAAATTATCCCTAAATTCAAATGCATATCGATCTCATCAAGAGCCAGATCGATCTCCTACCCTCCGTCTATATAAGGCCCCTTTGTTTTTCCTGAAAATCAATCTCTCTCTCTCCCCAAATTGCCACTTTCAAACCCTAGCTTTTTCTCCCGTCCAAAGCACCCATTTTTGTCCAAATCAAAGGTTGTGGCAAGGAAAGTTGTTCCTCATCCAAAGGAGAACAACATACTTGGAAATCGAAGGACAAATCGAATCGAGGTGGGAGTTGAGCACTCCACAAGTTTGGGTAATCTCTAAACTTCAATCTTAGATTTTAAAGTGATATTTGGTGATTGTGAACATGGGTATTGTGATGAAATAGCTAGGAGATGGTTAGAGATTGATGAAATTGTGATTTTATTGGAGTGAGGATGATATTAAGTAAATTATGGTAAATTGGGATTTTTGTTTATAAATTGGAAATTGAGGCAATGAGGTGATTTTGGTATGGGTATTATGCATGAGAAATGTAGAATGTTGAGATGTAGTGGATGAGATGACGTATTGTGATAGAGTCATGAGAAATGGGATAATTGAGAGATTTAGGTGTTAGTGAGAAATATGAGCAAATGTATGCTCGATAATGAAATTGAGTCGAGATATTGATGTTTTTAATATTGTTTGGACAGCTCGGGAGTTTCAGAGTGGAATGCGAGGCTAGTCCGTGATACGGGGAAACGATTGCACTATACGAGGTGCAAAGAGGTAAGGGAAAACTAAACTCATTTGTGTATGTGTTTTGTGATAATATTGTAGCATGATTTTCGATTGAGAAAACAAGCATGTTTTATGTGTTGTGAATGAGAATTGCACATGATTTTATAGCCGGTTGGGGCCTAACTTTTATGAGTTGTAAACTATATGTGAAAACGTTTTATAACCATTTTGTGTTTAAAATGTGAAAAGTGTTTTGTGCCCTACGTTAAGGCATACTGAGATTTGAGAAATGTGTGCGTGGTTTTGCCGGTTGAAGCTTGGTTTTAACATGTTTTGTGTTGAGTACAAAACGGTTAGAAATTAGTTTTATGAGAGAAAACCATTATGAGCTTTACGTGAAGGCAAAACAATTTTTATGTTAATGGCTATTGATTGAGACTTAGGTGTGTCATTTTGAATACACACCGGGCATTGCTCTAGTACCATGATATTCCTCCGTTCTAGTAATGTGAGATGACCCCTACTCTGGTAGCATTGGTTACCTACCACGTGTATTTGGTGGCTATGCCACATGCGAATCTTAATCAGTGGCCGTGCCACGTGTATTTGGTGGCTATGCCACGTGCGAATCTTAATCAGTGGCTATGCCATGTGCGAATTTTAATTAGTGGCTGTGCCACGTGTAGATTTTATTTAGTGGCCGTGCCACGTGAATTACTATTGCAATGATTTTTATCACGTTTTAAAGAGAAAGGCCATTATCGTATCTTGATTTCTACATGCTTGTAACCTTGAATTGAGCCATTTATTATCATGTTTTTACATGAGCTTTGAGATGATGTTTTAACTATTCATACTACATTTTCTACTAAGATTATTGAGTTTATCATGTAAAAGAAAATGATTGTGTTGTGCAAATCATTTTTTTATTAATGAATCCATTATCCTCTTATTGAGCGATTTAGAAGCTCACCCTGTTTTCTCTTCCCCCCCAGATTCCTTCAACAGAGGAGAATTTCCTACGACATACATAGTAGTGGCTAGTGGAGGACTTGAGCTCCAGGCCATATATTTGTATTAGAGGTATAATTTACATTTCATGTACCCAGACTAATGTGTATTTACAGACACTTGATGTATAACATTATATGGGATGTATTAGGATAATTCAATCTGAATTGAGTAATGTATATGATATGATATATACTATTTAATGATGAGATCCTGAGGTATGATATGTATGATGATGTATGACACTGCACAGGAATGCACCCTTAATTGTGATTTGATGAGTAAAAAATTTTAAATTTGCCCTATTTTTCGTGCTTCCGGGGCGTCACAGAATATACCCAAAATGATTTTCGTAATCGTTAGGGCATTGATGAACAAGGTATTTAAACTTTACCTGGACTGATTTGTGGTCATCCTCAACGATGATATTTTGATGTATTCGAAGTCCAGGGAAGAGCATGAGCAGCAACTGAAAACTATTTTACAGATGAATTGTTGAGAGTTTCTTGAAATAGGCTGCTCAGTTGACACATCTCGTTCGGAAAAAGATTGCATACGAGTGAGATGATAAGTATGAAAGTAGCTTCGGTGAGTTTTGGTGTATTAAAGTATGAACTAACCACCGTAATTATTTTCACCATACCCAATAGCTCAAGAGTTTTCTCAGTGTATATGGATACCTCAAAATAATGAGTGGGCTGTGTATTGATGCAAAATGGGAAGATAGTCGATTATGGATCCAAACAACTCAAGGATCATGAAAGAAACTATCCGACCCATGATTTAAAGTTAGCAGCAGTAGTGTTTGTACTGAGTATATGACACTACTATGTACACAGTGAGAAATTTTAGGTATGCACTAATCATAAAATCTTCGAGTATCTGTTTTCACAGAAAGAGTAGAATATGAGATAACATAGAGGGTTAGAGCTTCTGAAGGATTATGATGGTGGAAATTGTACCACCCAGGAAAATCTAATGTAATGGCTGATGCCTTGAGCAGAAAGAGCCTCGGGATGGTATCACAGATGATGGTCAGGGAGCGTGAGTTGCTAGAGCAGTTGTGAGCCTCAATAGTGATGTGATCCTTTCTGATGATGACAGTGATTGTGTGACAGCTAGCCTGAGATTAGAACCAGATTTGAATGACCAGATTTGATAGGCTTAGCGTGATGATCGGCAGGGTGTCAATAGTGTGGGTCAGATTCAGATGGATATAGTGACAGAGTTCATAGTGAATAATGATGGCTTACTGAGGTTCAGAGATAGTATAAGTGCTCCCCATGACCACAGTTGATGAGATAGTGTTATTGTCAGAAGCTCACTCTTCGGGATATACAGTGCATCCGGGAAGTAATAAATATATCAGAATCTTTGAAAAGGGTATTGGTGGTCAGATATGAAAAAAGACATTGTAGAGATTGTGGACAAGTGTCTCGTATATCATCAGATTAAGGTGGAGTAATAGAAGTTTGTAGGGTTATTGCAGCCTCTACCTATATCGACACCAAAATGGGAGCAAGTTACCATGGATATCGTGATGGGTTATAGAGGACCGCATGAATCATGAGGCTATCTGGGTGATAATCGATATATTGACTAAGTCTACCCACATTCTGGTTATGAAATCCCCAGATACTCTGAGTGTGTAGGCGGATTTATGTGTATGAAAAAATTGTGAAACATTATGCAGCGTCCCAGGGAGCATGATATCAAATAGGGATTTTCGCTTCACTTCCCAATTCTGGGAACGTTTTTTAGGAAGCTATGGGAACCCGATTGAGTGTTAGCGCAACTTTTTATCCTCAGACAAATGGTCTATCAAAGAGGACTGTACAGGTTTTGGAGGATATGATGAGAGCGTGTGCCCTTGATTTTATAAGCTCCTGGGATGATCAGTTGCTACTAATTGAATTCGCCAATAGCGACAGTTATCACTTGAGTATCGGGATAACATTATATGAGGCATTGTATGGCCGTAAGGGTTATTCCCTGACTTAGATAGGAAGAAGTGGGTGACAGATAAAGAATTGCTCCCGAATTGGTATAATAAGTCTCTGAAGGTGTTCAGTTAATTGTGAGTGATGGAGAATACCTCAGAGCAGACAGAAAAGCTACGTTGATAAGAGACGGAGACCGTTGAAGCTCAAAGAGAGTAGGTCGTATATTGAAAAGTCGATTCAGGTATTAGACGGAAAGAGAAAGTGTTGAGGTCTAAGATGATCTCCCTAGTCAAAGTCCTTTGGTAGTATTATACTCCGAAAAAAAGTTACATGAGAATTAAAGAGTATGATGCGATAGACGTAACCAAAGTTGTTATGGACCTATTTGACTTACTTCTAATTTGGAGGACCAAATTTCTTCAGTGAGGGAGATTATGTAAGACCTGAATTTTTATCATATATCCTTATGATTCACGTGATGTAAACATGGTTATATGTAAATTGAATCATAAGAAAGTGTTACGTGAATGAAAAACGCAAATGGAATGAATAAAAATTTTCGAATGCATTTAAAGATTAAATGAAGGATTGAAATGACCACAGATTAAATGAATGGGAATCAGACCATTCAAATTGGAGATAAGAATTTAAAACATGAAATGAGAAAGGGTTTGTGAAGGGAAGTTGGATTGGTTTGGTCCCGAACACGTTGAAGGGTAAAACGGTCAAAAGACCCAAAATTCGGTGTCAATTCGGTAAGACATTGGCACTGTAAACATGGATTCAGGGAATCTTGATCAATAAAGGAGCAATAATTAAATTTCAGGTTAAATTGATCAAGATATGAATTTATCGAAATTAACAGAAATTTTCACATCGGGAAATTATCCCAAAAATATGAAAAAATACACCGAAAAGATAAAATTAGACAAAATAAAATTAGACAAATAAATACATTAATTGATTAAATGAATAAAATATAATATTTTTGGGATATTTTGGCAAAAATATTATATTTTATTCAATTAAAATAATAATAAAATAATAATAATAGATATAAAAAAAGAAGAAATAGGAAAAAGAAGGCAGAATCGCGAAAAACGTGATTCTGGAAAGAAGGAAGACAGCCGAGGGGGACGAACCAGCTCCGACGAGCCACCGACGAGAGAGAGGGGCAGGTGAGGGCTGACGAGAGGAGCCCGACACCGGGAGAGCGGCCAGCTAATCCCATGCTTGCCGAAGACGCCAAAATTGGCAGATCGAAAAGGGAGATTGCCGCAGGAGAGAAGGGGAGATTCGCCGGCGATGGCGCCGATTCGAACCACCCCGAGGCCAGTTGAAGGTTCCCCTCGCGATGGCATGCCGATTAGTGCCAAAAACTGTTGGAATATCGGCCGAACGGCGTCGAAATGGCGAAGATGAGCCGAAACCGGTACGGACCCGTTCGGTACAATGAGGGTATGCTGAACCGGACCGGATCGGTTCAACCAAAAAGAAAAGAAACAAAAGAAAAGAAAAAGAAAAAGGGAAAATGAAAAAGAGGAAAAATTGAGAAAAAATTCTGGTGATGCAATCAAGCTACGCGTAAGCCGGTAAGCGGTTGAAATTGATCGATTTAAATTTCAGAATATTTAATTTGATTAATATTCGACTAAAAATTTACCCAAAAAATATGTAATTGTGTAGCTCGACAATTGACGTCAAACGAGAGCTCGAGTCAACCTCGATTTGCGTACTATCATGGAATCTCGGGTAAGTAACCCTTATTTACGATAATTTGCATCGTTATGAGTGTTAAAAATTTACCGCCTAAATTACGGATTAATTTCCTATAAAATGAATTAAATTTTAGAATTTAAGATAAATTGTCGTAAATAATTAATTGAGTTATCTGAGAGTTTAGAATGAGGTCCAATAAATACCGATGGGCCCAATGAGCCTAATAGGCATCGATGATATGAATAGTATGTGAAAAATAGGCTTAAGGCCGGCTAAGGCCCATTATGGTACAATCAGGCCCAATATGAGTAAACGGGCTCAATGATTTAAATTAAGCCCAGAAAATATGAAATACAATTAATTATATTGTATTTGTCTTAATGAATATTTATACACAGTTCTGGAGATTGGATTGGGAGCAAATCGGACTGCGTGACGAGACATTAGTGGAAAGGTCGGACTGTACAGAAAAATGAGGTAAGGGAATTTTGCAAGTAGCTAGAGGTAGCTACGCGTATTTTTAAAAGCTTTTACATATACTGAAAATGTATAAAGGTCCTAGAAATGGATTAAAAATTTTAAGGACTCGGGATATGTAAAAGACTATTTTACCCCTACTAAGAGAAATTCACCTAAGGATGGTGAAAGCATGACATGCATGAAATGCATGATTTGAGGAATTTTCGTAACTTTTTAGTAAAGCAAATTGGTAGATTGGCCAGTGTTTGTATAAATTTCACAAGATAACACTACACAAGTGTTATTTAGATTTAAATGAAATTTTTTTGGAAAATGGGCCAACTATCAAGTTTATATAGAAACAGATGGTGTTAGAGCTTTGCTTGCACAATATCTGAGTTTGTGAGTGTGCATAATGGTGCTGGAGCGGTTGCTCACATCGATTTGTGTGACATGATATGCTTAAAAAGGTGCTAGAGCAATTGCTCGCACTAGTTTTAATGATTTGACATGCATGAGAGGTGCTAGAGCTTAGCTCGCACGAGTTTTGAACTGTGTGACACATGCATTAGTGCTGGAGCAGGGGCTTGCACTAGAGTTTTACATGCATGGGTGCTGGAGCCTAGCTCGCACCAGATTTTCACATGATTTTCGTGACAAGGTGTTGGAGCCTAGCTCGCACCATATTTTCACATGATTTTTATGACAGAGTGCTGGAGCTTAGCTCGCACTAGTTTTACTTGATTTTATGATACAGTGCTGGAGCATAGGTCGCACTGGTTTTTATGAGGAAATTACAATCATGCTTGGAGCTTCGGGTATATTGTATTTTACACCGATTAAATAGGCTCGCACGTGCATTTTGATTTGAGACATGTTATGAGCCGTGCTTGGAGCTTCGGTTAGACTGTGTGTCACGCCGATTAAACATGCTCGCACGTGCGTTTTGAGACATGGGACGAGTATTGATATGAGATATGGGTCCACGGAGTACGATGTACCGTGCTTGTCGCATGGAGTACACTGTACCGTGTTATGATATATTATATTTATGTGGCATCTTCGGATGCGAGTGATCGGGTTGGACCGACGGGTTGGATGTGACGAACCTCCCGTGGCGGTTCCCGATAGTGGTGATACCCCACACACCTGATCCGTGTAGCCTGAGATCACGAGGATATGGCCATAGTCCTAGTTATTTCCATGATACATTGCCTAGTCTCGCATGTTACTATCTGATATTTTGAAAGCTTGAGAATGCGTGGATTTTGTGTGAGTCTGGACTACCTGAGGGAGGGGTTGGTTCCTGATTGATGATATTGGTTTTGTTGTGAATAAATGAAATTTTCAATGTTTTCAAAAGTGCTTGGAAATAAATGATTTTATGTGGATCAGGATCACCCGAGGGAGGGGTAGAGTCCTGATGAGTGTGTGGAAGTAGATTTTTGAAATGAATTAAGTGTTTTCTAAGGTTTTGTGGAAACTCAGCATGATGTATTTTTTATACTTGTTTATAATTCATGCAATGAAATGTTTTAGCATGAGGAGGTTATCCATGCTTTAATTGCAAATGCATGATTTTGATTTAATACATGCGTTTTATGATTTTACATGAGATGCCATTGAGGCATGAGTTACATGATTTCCATAAGCACGAACAACTTTTATAAACTATGACATTGATGTGTGCATTATTTCGTGCATGAGCTTTAAATAAAAAGAAATAGATTTAAGGGCATGATATTATGAGCATGTAGATAGTGGAGCTATCTACTTACTTGCATAATTGCCTTACTGAGCGTGTGGTTGCTCACCCCCCTTATTTTCCCCCTTTACAGATTACTTTCAGTGGATAGAAAGCGGCAATGATCGTGCATTCCTGTTATCCGTTGTTTCCCATCGAGAAAATGTATACACACTTGTATGGTTTTGTATCTAAATATGTAAATGCACAGTACTGTAAACGTATATGACGTCGAGGATGTAAGGTTATGTAAATGTAATTGTGAACGTATTAGTTAAAGTCAAAGGATAGAAAAATCCTAACGTGTAAATGTAACATGGAAATGGAATGGTAAGTAGTGTGAGGGGGCTAACACCGAATCATAGCTCAACTGTTGGTAGGATGGTCACGATGAGAGGAAGGTAAGAATTAAATATGAAAGAACAACGAAAAATTTACTCTAATTTTTGGGTCGTGACATTCTGTCACTCTCTTTACCTTTTCATTTTCTTAGGAACTTTGAAATTTACATTTCATATCATCAGAGTTGCGCCTTGCGCACTGCATCCGCAAACTAACATCTAATGGAACTAACTTAGCTCAATTGAGGATCCCAATACCTCCTATGAGTTTCCTGGACTTCATCCGTTTCACATCTCTACTTATCCATATTATACTTCTTCCAAAACCATAAATTTAGTTTTGTATTCATTCTCGGACTTGTTACTTTATGTCCGATTTGATAATTTCATCTATAATTGCCATTGTACTTATCCAGGATGTTTTGTCGCCTAAAGCCCTTCAGAAACATATCCCATGTAATTTTATGATGTCGACTCTCGGATTAAATTGGGGAACTTCCCTTCGAGTTTGACTTTCCATTTCGATATTGATGCTACAAAAGCTACTTTATTTATAGTAGTGCACTCTTAAAATCTGTGTAGCTTCTCCAATTCTTTAACACAAAAGTTACAAAAGCAACTTTCTCGGTAGAGTTACTTCTAAAATTATCAAGCTTTTCTATCTCATTCATCCAACCCTCTGATCACTGAATTCTCAACCTTAATGAAAAATGGAGGCTTAAACACTTGAAACTGCCCCCAGTCTATTAAGTTCATAGTCATACTCTAAGAATCCATGCAAGTTTTTCCAATTTAATTTTCTAGTTTTCTATTACAATTGGATTCTTAACTCCAGTATGTAATAGTATACTATCTTCCGAAATTAGCTCGGTCTTTCTCTCAGTCACACCTTAATCATTATCATTATCATTATGCCTCTATCACTTGACCGACAATATCATCATTATTTCCATGCCCCGCTCAAATTTTACAAAACGGCCTCCAAAAATTTCCAGTGAAACTACAAGGTGTACACTCAGACGAGAATTCACTACACCTCTCGGGCCTACCCCTACGACCTCGAGGAATGGTTCATTTCCATATGCCAATATGGCTGTAATACTAATCAGCCATATCTACCAGTTATCCTTCATTAATTAACACAATTTTCAATAAAACACAGACAGATATACCCGTTTATATCTAATTAATTTACAGTAACGCTGGGGATGTGAACTTTCTAAGTCTTTTTCACTTTTAATATCGACTCCTATCAAGCCAACCTTGCTCTGATACCACTTCTGTAACGACCCAAAATTTCACACAATTTGGTTGGGCTACAAGTCGATATTATATTAAACAGTGAAATCTAACAGTCTCAATTAAATTTTTTCTACAAATAGCCATGTTCACATTCCCCCAAACACATCTCATTTATATTACTGTACTTACAAAAATTTTAGATACAAAAGAAGTTCTTAAAACTGGGTATACCTTCGACGCAGAAATATACTCCGCGAAATCACAGTTGCGCAAAATGCCCTACTAACAGAAGCGGTCTAAGTTACTGATGGGCATTGTGGAAGAAAGTAAGGGGTGAGCTCAACATACTCAGTAAGAAAAACATGTGGCAGGTAGATAAATATACTACCTATATACTTATGTCACAAATAAGTTTCTCGTAAAATATACTAGGAATTTGCATTTTCAGCAATATCAAAAATGGAAATAGAAAATAGAACCATTTTCGGTAACAATAGATTACTGCAAAGAATACGTATCTCTAAAACTTCAAGCAGTGAAATACAACAGAATTCACATTTTCATTTCAGTAATTCCAAATAGACGAGGTAAGGTATTTCATGATATAACATTAATCAATAGGACAATTGGCCAATGTCAGTGACTTTGGACAATCACTGATCAAGTGTGTCAGGATGTCAGGTGCCTTGGGAGTGGTCAGCTACCCAAACGGCTCACACAGTACACTATTTTCCAGTAACACGATACATCGTACACATGCACATAGCATGGTATATCGTTCTCCATGGACCTCGACATCATTCACAATTCAATATAATTTCATCATTCGCAATTCTGTATAATTTCACTGTCGCCTTTTTTGCCTCAAATCACGTGTGAGCAAATCAGTGTAAGATCACACAACAATACACGCCAGACTAGCATGGTTTTATCATCAAAATACTTAAATCTCGTGCAACAGATTTGTGGAAGATCACACAACAATACACGTATGACTAGCACGGTTTTAACGTCTAAACACTTAAATCTCGTTTCAAGGCATAAAATAGAGTAAAAGGGGTTGGTCTTGCCATTTTTCAGTTAAAATCCACAAAACACATTTTTCAGTATAATTTTGAAATTTTATATTTTTCACAAATAATTTTGAAACTACTTAAATAGCTATTTAAATAGGCTAAATAGTACTATACCGAAAATCAGGGTGATTTTCGAAGTTTAAAACTTTTTCCTAAAATTTCAGAATGGTAAAACTCGACCTAGGATTTTCTACAGTTCAAGTGACTAAAAATTTCTGCCCTAAAGTTCGCAGTCTCAAATACCCAGAAAATATACGCAGATATTTTTAGCAGTTCGCGAATATTTTTCTACAGTAGAAATACGGCTTAAATTTATATCTACAAAGCATCAAAAAATACGTGCAATTTATCTCTAGTAGCACACGGGAATTTTCTTTACCTCGATGACTGTCCGTAGTCCTTGGTTGCCTCAACGTTGCGAGTTGGCGAGTTCGACCCTCTCGACTTATTTTCACCGAAAATTTTGAATAAATATTTTCGATCGTCTTTTCCTCGGGTTTTCTCAATTTTCTCGATGCCTCTTATTCTATTTTCCAAGTAGTTATATATATATATATCCTTATATATATATAAATACATCCAAAATAACCCCTTTTTTTTAATCATTTTCCTTTTCCCGCCAACCTTGCTTTTCCTTTCTTCTTCTTCTTCGCCCTGCTGTTCATGGCGTCTTCTCCAGTTTGCTCTATCTCTTTGTTCTTTCCTAAACCGTCACCATCATCATCATCATTTGTAAGACCCGAATTTAATAAAAATACGAAAACTAAATAAGAAAAGATAGAGGAAGTATGAAGGAAGTCGGGTTAAATTAATCCCGAACACGTGTAAGGGCAAAACGGTCAAAGGACCGAAAGCCGGAGTAAATTCGATAAGGAAATTTAATTAAAAATAAGGATTTAAGAAATCTTGGTCAATAAAGATGAAATAAAATTATTTCGGATTAAATTGATCAAGATATTAATTTATTGGAATTAATCGGGATTAATCGGGATTTTTAGTTCAGAAAAATAATCCCGAAAATAATCGAAAAATATACTGAAAAGTCACTCGGGACAATATCCCGAAAATACGGAGCAATTATACCCGAAAAAGAGGTTAAAATTTAATAAATAAATTAAATAAAAATTAAATTAATTGAATAAGAATAAAATAATAATTTTAAGTGATATTTTGGGTATTTTAATGTATTTTAATGAATAGTAAAATAATTAAAATAAATAAAAATAATAATAATAAAAATGATAAAACAAAAAAAAAAAAAAAAAAAAGAGAAGAGAGAGAAGAAACCATCGGGGAGAGAGAAAGAAGCAGAGAAGCCGAAAACGAAGCAAACGGAGGCAGAAGGCCCGACCACCGTCCGGCGGCCAACGGCCCGGCCAAGGGCCGAAAAAGAAAGAGGGGACGCCGATGAGCACGATGGTACCGGCGGTGTAGCCAACCGACGCCGGAGGAAGCCGATCGGAGGAGGAGAAGGCCGACGGGATTGAGGGGCTCGGTCCCGGCGAACGGGGCGATCCGACCAGAACCAAGGCCCGATTTGGAGAGCCCAGTCGACGGCGGTGCTTTTGGCACCGGTGGCACTCAGCGAGACGGCCGGAATCGGCGGCGACGGCCAAGAGGAAGAAAATGGGTTCCGACGCCGAGGAGAAGAGGTCGAACCGGCGGTGTTCCGACGGACTTGGGTGAAACTGAGGGTAGATTTGGACTGCGGACGAGCCAGCGGATCGATTGGCGGTGGAAGCCGGCGGAGAACCGGCCGGCAAGGTGGCGAACCGGCGGTGAACCGGTCGAACCGGAGAAAAACCGGCGGTCTGACCGGTCCGAACCGGACTGAACCGGTTCAGCCAAAAAGAGGGGAAAAAAAGGGAGAAAAAGGGAAAAGGAAAAAGAGGAAAAAATTGGGGAAAATTTCGGTGATGCAATCGAGCTTCGGGTAAGTCGATAAGCGGTCAAATTGACCGATTTAAATTTGGAATATTTTATTTAATTAATTTTGGGCTGAGAACTTACCCGGAAAAATTATGGAATTGTGTAGCTCGACGATTGGCATCCACCGAGGGCTCGAGACAGCCTCGATTTGCGGACTAGCATGGAATCTCGGGTAAGTGACCCCTATTTACGACAATTTCCTCGTTATGCGTGATATTGATTAAATTTACGCATAAATTGAATTAATTTATGGAAATTTAGATTAATTGTCGTAAATATTAAATTTAGCTATTCGAGAATTAGAACGAGGCTCAACAAATTATTGATGGGCCCAATGAGCCCAATAGGCCTCGATAAAGAGAAAATTAAGTGGAAAACGGGCTTGAGGCCGATTAAGGCCCATTAAGGTGCAATCGGGCCCAATAGGGGTAAACGGGCCCAATGATTTAAATTAAGCCCAGAAAAGATTAAGTACAATTAAATCATAATATCTGACCTGAGGAATATTAATACGCAGTTCCGGGCATTGGATTGGAAACATATCGGACTGCGCGATGGGACTACATTGGAAAAGAGAAAGGTCAGACTCGACGAGAATCGAGGTAAGGGAATTCTGCGGACTGCTAGAGGTAACAGTACGCAATTTTAAATTCATATGCAGTCCTTTAAAATATCCTGAAGGGTCTAGAGGTCAAATAATAATTTTAGTGCCCCGAATGGGCAAATTACTAAAATACCCTTGTTAAGGGTAAAATTCTAAAAATCTAGGAAAAATTGGGAGGAGCAAGGACAAGAGGTTCCTGCTCGTTCTGGAGATATTTCAACGCATGCATGAGTAGGCTGGCTCGCCTTGAAAGAAAGTGCACCGCATTGCATACTTTCAACGTGAAATTGATTTGAAAACTGTTTTGAGTAAATAGAGCCGCCTACGTGTTTTATTGACATATGACGTGCTAGAGCTCAGCTCGCACGGTAATTTCGATTTGTGTGATGCATGCATTAGTGCTGGAGCGAGAGCTCGCACTAGAGTTTTACATGCATAGGTGCTAGAGTATAACTCGCACCAGATTTCACATGCTCTTTCGTGACACGGTGCTAGAGTCTGACTCGCACCATATTTTTACATGATTTTCGAGACAGAGTGCTGGAGTTTAACCCGCACCAGTATTTATAAAATTTTCATGTGATTTATAATATACAGAGTGCTGAGCTTAGCTCGCACTAGTTTTACCGGATTTGTGGAGTACCGCTGTCTGCCCTTGGAGTCAGCCAAAAGGCCCAACAGGCTCAAGAGACCTCTTAGGTGGGGTGAGAGTGAGGGATGAGGTTGGCGGCCTTGTGGGGATGTAAGCGGGCTCTGCCAGTTGACGTGTTTTGATGAGAGTGCTGAGCATCGCTCACACAGATTTTATGAGAACATGCGATGAGCCGTGCTTGGAGCATCGGGTAGACTGTGTGTCACCGATTTAATAGGCTCGCACGTGCGTTTTGAGACATGGCATGAGTATTGAGAAACAAACCTCTGTGGGAAGCAGGCCAATTGGGCCGGAGTACCTAGAGATATTACATGGGTTCATGGAGTACGATGTACCGTGCAAGTAGCATGGAGTACGATGTACCGTGTTGTATCTTCGGATACGGCATCTCCGGATGCAGCATCTTCGGATGCCGGGGATCGGATAAGACTGACGGGATGGACTGACCCACCTCCCGGGCGGTTCCCGATCATGGTGAGAACCCGCACACTAGGATCCGTGTAGCTGAGGAACTCACGAGGACAGATGTGGCCATAGTCCTAGTTATTTACCTATATACAGACGTTGCCTAGTCTCGCATGTTGATGATTTCTATGATGATTTAAACTGGGTTTTAAAACTAAATTGCATGATGGTATTTCCATGCTTTTCAAAACCCACGTGTGATGTAAATGTTTTCATGATTTTGTGTGAGTCAGGATCACCCGCAGGAGGGGTCGAGTCCTGACTTTATTGTCAAAATCTTAATTGAGAAAGAAATGATTTATGATAATTGCATGTTGATTTTCCGTGCAAATGTATTTTACATATCATCATAATGCATAGCATTGTTTTAAAATGTGTGGAGAAAGGGTGGTTTATGCATGGCACTACGTTCATGTAGGTAGTATGGTTACCTACTTGTTCGTAGGATTGCCTTACTGAGCTTGATGTGCTCACCCCTTTCATTTTCTCCCACAGATGATCTCCAGTTGAAGTTGAGGCGACTCAGTACTGCATTCCGGATATCCGCTGCTGCCCATCAACATAAGGTATATACACTTGTACTTATTGTATCTACATAAGCATAGCACAGTAACATGATTGTAAGTAACTTTAGGGGATGTATAAATAATATAACAATTATAAATGACTGGAGAAGAAATAAGTACTAGGGTAGATGTATGGTGGGACTGGCATTGACGCACAGCCCAATTAGTAGTGGAGTGTTGGTCACGATTCGAGGACAGGTAAGAATTAAGTAAGAAAATAAACAAAAACGCGAAAAAATTCACTCTGATTTTTGGATAGTTGGGTCGTGACAATTATTTTGGTATCAGAGCATAATTGGTCTGATGTGTGTCAGTGTCAGAAGTTAGAAAATTACATCCCCGTGTTACTGTGCTTAGTTAGATACAATAGTGTATATCGAGATGGGCTTGACTAAGAAATGGTCGAGAATGCAGGAATGCTTAATATGAGTCGCGTTAGATGAGATAGTGCACGAGGCAGAGGTCGCAGAGGTAGACCTGAGTCTGCTAAGTCGTGCTGAATTTGACTATGAGAATCAGTATGAGATTGAAATAGAGGCGAATGTTGAGCATGCCTCACAGAGTCCGACAGAGAGATCAGACAGTATTGAGACACGCTTCGCGAGATTGGAGCGGAGTGTGGAGATTATTTTGAGGAGCTAATTACTCAGATTATGTACGAGATCAGAGGGCGCAGCGGAGCATTGGTGAAAACCCGCTCGACCCATCTTAAGAGCTGATATGAGAAATGATTATGGATGTATTCCGGTGACAGGATATCCTGGACATGATTTAAAGGAAATTTTGGATTAAAGTCCTTACTCTGACCCAGAGGATTTAATTTATTGACGAGTATGGAGACTCGATTATATTCTGGGCAGATATTACCTCGACACTATGAAAAGTGACAGTCGAGATGTCTAAAAGTTTATGGAAGGGCTCAGATTTTCAATTAGAGTCCGATTGGCCCGTGAGATATTACCTACACCGAGGCAGTGCACAGATTTACAGTTGGGTAAATAAGAACATGAATTGCACGCCTCTGAGACTTGGAAAGGTAGTGAGGGCCGAGATAGAGACAGAAAGAAAAGCGAGAAATGACAAGGATGTCAAAAATGGGAAAATTGGTAATTGGTAAAAGATCTGATGTAACGAGTTATGGGCTAAGATAATTGGTAAGGCCCTAGTGCATCTAATTTTGGGCACTCTTGTGGGCATTGTGATTGGAGGACCCCGACCTGCTACGAAGCAGAGTAGCAGTGTCATTACTGTGGAATGTGTGGTGGATACCACAGAAGGAGCGTCTATACCTACACGGTATTGATGAAAATGGTCGTTAAGTGTGGTATGATGGACCATTGATTTTGATTACACAGAGTTGGGCGAAATCGCCCCACAAAAAAGTAAAGAGACAGAGAAAAATTTCGTTGTTATAGCTGAAAACGAAAAGGGAGGCCATAGCCGAAGAGAAAAAGGAAAGTAGGCTATTGGACGAAGGCGAGTGGATGTTTTGGACCAGGATGCTATTGATGTTTCATGGATGTGGTGTAAGATACCACACTTGTTATGAATAACGAAGTACATATGTTCATTAATCCTGTGCCACATATTTATTCATACCGCCTTCATTCGCATATAAGTGAGTAAAAGGCATGAATGCCTACGTCATCGGTTACAATATGGGTAAATGAGTACCCCAATAGAGGAGGATGAATTAACGGAATATAGATATAGAGATTTTAAGTTGATAAACAGGGGTGTAACGGTTGAAATTACAGGAGTAAAGGATGTACTCACAGAATGAATAAAGACAAGAGTTTCATTATAATTGATACGCAAAGGAGAAAATCTTCGAGATAAGATAGATCCTAAGTACAAGATGTATTGGAGTAGAGATATATGCTAGATAAGGAATACCTTTAATATGCGAAGTAATTGAGGTTAAACAATTAGTAGCGAATACAAATTATAACCAAGGACAAAGATGGGTATAACCATAACCGGTAGTTGTGGTTAAGTCTGAAGGCTAATAAAGGTATTTCAAAATACCTCCCCGCCTGAAGACTTGACAGCATCTAGATATATATATATATATATATATATATAATCTATAACGGGAAATCGATCATCGTAATAAATACCTTTAGCATTAGGTTACCTTACTAAGACGATAAGAACATTAAAATTCGACAAATTATAAAGGTTAACGTAGTAAAATTTGATAAGAGCCGTTAAGATAAGAAAAGGAAATAGCGCAGGTTAGCACCTGGAAAACGTAAGCGGTTGAGAAGGATCTTGTACGCCTTGCGTAAATAAGTCAAGGATTAGATCGAGTGTAATCATCATTAACGGTGATATGCTGGGAGTAGTTAAAGCCTAGGGCGAATTATAAGCAACAATTGGAAGATAGCTTTTACAGATGGATTATTGCGAGATTTAAAATGGTATACCCTGTTGACACGTTTAACTAAGAAAACGTGATCTTGGAATAAGATGATAAATAAGATGATAGATGTGACGTGAATTTGGCGTGATGAAGTATGAACTGACCACCATGATTAATTTCACCATGCCCAACAGCTCAAGAGGTTTTTCAGTGAGTATGAATGCCTCAAAGTTATGATGGAGCTGTGTATTGATGTATAATGGGAAGATAGTCAATTTTGGAGTCAGACAACTCTTCGATCACGAAATAAACTATCTGACCCATGATTTAAAGTTGGCAACAGTATTTGTACCGAGGATATGGTACTATTATGTACAGGGTGAGGAATTATGGATATGCACTGATCATAGAGCCCGAGTATCTGTTTTCACAGAAAGGGGCGAATATGAAAATACATATTGGGTTAGAGCTTCTGAGAGATTTTGATTTATGAGAATTGTACCACCCAAGAAAGGCGAATGTGATGACTGATGCCTTGAGCAGAAAGAGCCTCGGGATGGTACCACATATGATGGTCAGGGAGCGTGAGCTGCTAGATGCAGTTGTGGACCTCAGTATTGATGTGATCCCTTCTGAGGATGACAGTGATTGTGTGACAGCTAGCCTGATGACTAGTACCGGATGAGAGTGCTCGGATTTGCCAGGCTTAGCGTGATGATCGACCGGATGTCGATAGTTTGGGTCTGATTCAGAAGGGTACAGTGATAGAGTTCACAGTGGGTGATAATGAGTTACTGAGGATTCAGAGACAGTATGAGTGCTCCCCAGGACCACAGTTGATGAGATAGTGATATTGTCAGAAGCTCACTCTTCGGGATATACAGTGCATGCGGAAGGTAATAATAATATATATTAAAATCTCAAAAGGGGTATGGGTGGTCAGATGTGAAAAGAGATATTGGTGGAGATTGTAGAAAAGTGCCTAGTGTGTCAGCAGAGTAAGGTAGAGTATTAAAAGTCTGCAGAGTTATTGCAGCACCTACCTATATCGACACGGCACGAAAAACGAGAGTAAGTCTCCATGAATGTCGTGATGGGTTATAGGAGACCCGGATAAATCAGGAGACTAGTTGGATGGTAGTCGATAGAGTGACTAAGTCCACCCACCTTCTGGTTATGAACTCCCCAGATACTCAGAGTGTGTATGAGGATTCAGGTATAAGAAAGATTGTGGAACATTAAGTAGCGTTCCAGTGAGCATGGTATCATATAGGGATTCCCGCTCCACTTCCTACCTCAGGGAATATTTTTAGGAAGCTATGGGAACCCGACTGAGTATTAGCACAGCTTTACATCCTCAGACAGATGGTCAGTCAGGGAGGACTGTACAAGTTCTGGAGGATCCGATGAAAGCGTGTGCCATTGATTTTATAAGCTCCTGGAATGATCAGTTGATTTCTAATTGAAGTCGCCAATAACGACAATTGGCAATTGAGTATCGGGATAACGAGATATGAGGCAGTGTATAGCTGTAGGGGCTGTTCCCCAAATTGGATAAGAAAGAGTGGGTGACAGGTAGAAATTATTTCTGACTTTGGATAATAAGTCTCTGAGGATGTTTAGTTAAGGATGAGAGATTAAGAACACCTCAGAACAGATAGAAAAATATTGGAATTCACCCTTGGTGAATTATTATGGTTGAAAGTTACACGTCCTAAGAGAATAAGGACATAGCGGAACTTTTGGAAGAAGTAAATTGAGTTGAGCTGGATCGAATTCTTGAGAGATTGGACAAGTGGGAGATAAGACCTGTAGGTTGTTGTTAATCACTTGGATTAACAGGCACCCACAATGTGTCTCAGCTTTTGATGCTTCGGTACTACTATCCAGATCCAGCAGAGGTGATAGGATATGAACTCCAAAAGTTCAGTTTAATGAAATTATAAGTATATCGAGAAGTTGATTTGGGCATTAAACAGGAAAGAGAAAGTATTGAGGTTTAAGATGATCTCCCTAATTAAAGTCCTTTGGTAGTAATACACTCCGAAGAAGGTCGCATAAATTTTAAGAGTATGATATGATCGATATACCCGGAGTTGTATATGGACTCATATGACTTGGTTCTAATTTGGAGGACCAAATTCCTTAAGTGGGGGAGAATTGTAAGACCCGAATTTAATAAAAATACGAAAACTAAATAAGAAAAGATAGAGGAAGTATGAAGGAAGTCGGGTTAAATTAATCCCGAACACGTGTAAGGGCAAAACGGTCAAAGGACCGAAAGCCGGAGTAAATTCGATAAGGAAATTTAATTAAAAATAAGGATTTAAGAAATCTTGGTCAATAAAGATGAAATAAAATTATTTCGGATTAAATTGATCAAGATATTAATTTATTGGAATTAATCGGGATTAATCGGGATTTTTAGTTCAGAAAAATAATCCCGAAAATAATCAAAAAATATACTGAAAAGTCACTCGGGACAATATCCCGAAAATACGGAGCAATTATACCCGAAAAAGAGGTTAAAATTTAATAAATAAATTAAATAAAAATTAAATTAATTGAATAAGAATAAAATAATAATTTTAAGTGATATTTTGGGTATTTTAATGTATTTTAATGAATAGTAAAATAATTAAAATAAATAAAAATAATAATAATAAAAATGATAAAACAAAAAAAAAAAAAAAGAGAAGAGAGAGAAGAAACCATCGGGGAGAGAGAAAGAAGCAGAGAAGCCGAAAACGAAGCAAACGGAGGCAGAAGGCCCGACCACCGTCCGGCGGCCAACGGCCCGGCCAAGGGCCGAAAAAGAAAGAGGGGACGCCGATGAGCACGATGGTACCGGCGGTGTAGCCAACCGACGCCGGAGGAAGCCGATCGGAGGAGGAGAAGGCCGACGGGATTGAGGGGCTCGGTCCCGGCGAACGGCGGCGATCCGACCAGAACCAAGGCCCGATTTGGAGAGCCCAGTCGACGGCGGTGCTTTTGGCACCGGTGGCACTCAGCGAGACGGCCGGAATCGGCGGCGACGGCCAAGAGGAAGAAAATGGGTTCCGACGCCGAGGAGAAGAGGTCGAACCGGCGGTGTTCCGACGGACTTGGGTGAAACTGAGGGTAGATTTGGACTGCGGACGAGCCAGCGGATCGATTGGCGGTGGAAGCCGGCGGAGAACCGGCCGGCAAGGTGGCGAACCGGCGGTGAACCGGTCGAACCGGAGAAAAACCGGCGGTCTGACCGGTCCGAACCGGACTGAACCGGTTCAGCCAAAAAGAGGGGAAAAAAAGGGAGAAAAAGGGAAAAGGAAAAAGAGGAAAAAATTGGGGAAAATTTCGGTGATGCAATCGAGCTTCGGGTAAGTCGATAAGCGGTCAAATTGACCGATTTAAATTTGGAATATTTTATTTAATTAATTTTGGGCTGAGAACTTACCCGGAAAAATTATGGAATTGTGTAGCTCGACGATTGGCATCCACCGAGGGCTCGAGACAGCCTCGATTTGCGGACTAGCATGGAATCTCGGGTAAGTGACCCCTATTTACGACAATTTCCTCGTTATGCGTGATATTGATTAAATTTATGCATAAATTGAATTAATTTATGGAAATTTAGATTAATTGTCGTAAATATTAAATTTAGCTATTCGAGAATTAGAACGAGGCTCAATAAATTATTGATGGGCCCAATGAGCCCAATAGGCCTCGATAAAGAGAAAATTAAGTGGAAAACGGGCTTGAGGCCGATTAAGGCCCATTAAGGTGCAATCGGGCCCAATAGGGGTAAACGGGCCCAATGATTTAAATTAAGCCCAGAAAAGATTAAGTACAATTAAATCATAATATCTGACCTGAGGAATATTAATACGCAGTTCCGGGCATTGGATTGGAAACATATCGGACTGCGCGATGGGACTACATTGGAAAAGAGAAAGGTCAGACTCGACGAGAATCGAGGTAAGGGAATTCTGCGGACTGCTAGAGGTAACAGTACGCAATTTTAAATTCATATGCAGTCCTTTAAAATATCCTGAAGGGTCTAGAGGTCAAATAATAATTTTAGTGCCCCGAATGGGCAAATTACTAAAATACCCTTGTTAAGGGTAAAATTCTAAAAATCTAGGAAAAATTGGGAGGAGCAAGGACAAGAGGTTCCTGCTCGTTCTGGAGATATTTCAACGCATGCATGAGTAGGCTGGCTCGCCTTGAAAGAAAGTGCACCGCATTGCATACTTTCAACGTGAAATTGATTTGAAAACTGTTTTGAGTAAATAGAGCCGCCTACGTGTTTTATTGACATATGACGTGCTAGAGCTCAGCTCGCACGGTAATTTCGATTTGTGTGATGCATGCATTAGTGCTGGAGCGAGAGCTCGCACTAGAGTTTTACATGCATAGGTGCTAGAGTATAACTCGCACCAGATTTCACATGCTCTTTCGTGACACGGTGCTAGAGTCTGACTCGCACCATATTTTTACATGATTTTCGAGACAGAGTGCTGGAGTTTAACCCGCACCAGTATTTATAAAATTTTCATGTGATTTATAATATACAGAGTGCTGAGCTTAGCTCGCACTAGTTTTACCGGATTTGTGGAGTACCGCTGTCTGCCCTTGGAGTCAGCCAAAAGGCCCAACAGGCTCAAGAGACCTCTTAGGTGGGGTGAGAGTGAGGGATGAGGTTGGCGGCCTTGTGGGGATGTAAGCGGGCTCTGCCAGTTGACGTGTTTTGATGAGAGTGCTGAGCATCGCTCACACAGATTTTATGAGAACATGCGATGAGCCGTGCTTGGAGCATCGGGTAGACTGTGTGTCACCGATTTAATAGGCTCGCACGTGCGTTTTGAGACATGGCATGAGTATTGAGAAACAAACCTCTGTGGGAAGCAGGCCAATTGGGCCGGAGTACCTAGAGATATTACATGGGTTCATGGAGTACGATGTACCGTGCAAGTAGCATGGAGTACGATGTACCGTGTTGTATCTTCGGATACGGCATCTCCGGATGCAGCATCTTCGGATGCCGGGGATCGGATAAGACTGACGGGATGGACTGACCCACCTCCCGGGCGGTTCCCGATCATGGTGAGAACCCGCACACTAGGATCCGTGTAGCTGAGGAACTCACGAGGACAGATGTGGCCATAGTCCTAGTTATTTACCTATATACAGACGTTGCCTAGTCTCGCATGTTGATGATTTCTATGATGATTTAAACTGGGTTTTAAAACTAAATTGCATGATGGTATTTCCATGCTTTTCAAAACCCACGTGTGATGTAAATGTTTTCATGATTTTGTGTGAGTCAGGATCACCCGCAGGAGGGGTCGAGTCCTGACTTTATTGTCAAAATCTTAATTGAGAAAGAAATGATTTATGATAATTGCATGTTGATTTTCCGTGCAAATGTATTTTACATATCATCATAATGCATAGCATTGTTTTAAAATGTGTGGAGAAAGGGTGGTTTATGCATGGCACTACGTTCATGTAGGTAGTATGGTTACCTACTTGTTCGTAGGATTGCCTTACTGAGCTTGATGTGCTCACCCCTTTCATTTTCTCCCACAGATGATCTCCAGTTGAAGTTGAGGCGACTCAGTACTGCATTCCGGATATCCGCTGCTGCCCATCAACATAAGGTATATACACTTGTACTTATTGTATCTACATAAGCATAGCACAGTAACATGATTGTAAGTAACTTTAGGGGATGTATAAATAATATAACAATTATAAATGACTGGAGAAGAAATAAGTACTAGGGTAGATGTATGGTGGGACTGGCATTGACGCACAGCCCAATTAGTAGTGGAGTGTTGGTCACGATTCGAGGACAGGTAAGAATTAAGTAAGAAAATAAACAAAAACGCGAAAAAATTCACTCTGATTTTTGGATAGTTGGGTCGTGACATCATTTTCTAGCCACCTTCCTCACGATGTCAGCCAGCTCGACGTCCTCCTACTGCCACTGTTTCTAACGCCCGTGTTAACCTCTGTTTCAGCTCTGGTTCGTACCTCTCCATCTCTGTTCCGTCTACTGCTTCAGCTTGGTACTTCTCTTGCAGCTACTGGCCAAGAGGTTCGACCTTCCTCTTTTTGGCTTCTATCCCTTGCATTCCACCCGAATGTCTATGCCTCCACCTTGCGTTCCTTGATATGCCCCGATGACTTCCTACGCGTCACCCACTGCTCTGTATTTTCCTCTCGTCTCTCTCTCTCTCTCTCGGGCAATGCTTATTTCATCTCTTCATGTGCAATCTTTCTCCTGCAACTCTATTTCTTTCTCACAATCTCTCCTCTTTGACTTTCATTTTCTGTTGCCCCTACTTGTGTTCTGTTTTCATTTCAGGTTAAAGCCAACTGCCCCACGATCTGCATCCAGTTTTTAGAGTTCTTCCAGCAGTCGGTACACTCGCTCACTAACTCTCAGGTTATCTCATCTCCAGCAGAAACTGCACTGGCTAACTTTCCTTGCTTCAGTTTATTTCAGCAGTACACAAGATGGGGGTTTCGGTTAGTGGGTCAGGCTATCGTCCCATCATTTCTATTCACTCTCGTTTATGCATTTTTATAAGTATATATATATGTATATATTTTTGTAGAATGTCACCATCAGTGCTTTTCTTCTGTTGCAGCCTCACCATCGTCAGTTCTATACCATGTTTCCTGCAGTTTTTTGAAGTAGAAAACTGCTCCTGGTTTTGGTTTTGCTTCCACGTTTTCCTCTAGAAATCTGCCAACAACAGCAAGCATGCTGCACCTCTTGGGATTTGCTTTATTTGGAAGCCAATCTATTGCTCTGTTCGTCCATACTAGTCAGACTATCATCTCCATTTCTTTACCTTACTGAAAACCATCATTCATTTCCCTTATTTTCTCTTCTCTTTTACTTCACGTTTCGATTTTCCTTACTTGCTCCACTGTCAAAACATCCTATCATATATATATATATATATGCACAGATGTTTAAGTATACTTCCATGAATTACTGAAAAAAGCTCTCGAGTTTTGGTTTCCAATGAAACCAATTTCATATCTGTTGGCTCTACCGAGAGGGGGGGTGAATCAGTTTTCTAATGATAATGCTAAATTTAAACTTAATTGAATCTTATTGCAAGCAATCAAAGAATAATAAATAAAGTACAGTACAATAAATTAAAGGAGATAAGGGAAGGAAGCAGCAAACTCAGTAATTTATAAAGGTTCGACCAATCTCTTGCCTATGTCCTCTCTTCTTGACCTCCTTGTCAAGAGCTTTCTTTCACTATATCAATAACTGATACAAACTCCCTTTTTTAGGTTAAGGAATAACCTCTCTACCCCTTTTTACACAGACAAGTATTCACCCCTTACAAAATTATCTCATAGAGGAACTCTCATCTTCTCTCTTAAATTAAGGATGAATACAAAGTGAAGCTTTCTTTTGAAGGTAGGAAAAATAATTTCTACACAGGTTTCTTTCACACAATACAATTAATGTGATGTTGAAGACAAAGAGAATGTTAGAAAAGATCTCTTGAGAATATATAGAATTTGCACCACAAGTCTCTTGTTTTCCAGTGTCTTCAATGTTTGATTTTATACAGCAGGATTGGTAGTTGAAGCATTTAATGCTGTTTTTCCCATTGAAGATTTTGCAGAAAGAGCCGTTGGGAACCTCCAGTAGAGCACCAGATCGATCTTCCATCATGACCAGATCGATCTCATAGTTTAAATTCCTGCAATTACAAAGCAACTTGAAGCATGGAGATCGATCTCATATATGTAGAGATCGATCTTGTAATTTGAAAAATGTTAGTGAAGATCGATCTGTCAAACCATCAGATATGACAAAACTTATTCAATAAAATTTTATAAACAAAGAGATTAGAAGATCGATCTTTACATATATGAGACCAGAGAACAAGATGTTTAGTTTTAAGTACTAACTCAATAATCTCCCCCTTTTTGATATGACAAAACTTATTCAATAAAATTTTATAAACATGTTTAGTTTCCCCCTTATTATGCATCTTGTTCTCTGGTTTCAAAACCTTTTCCTCTTTGTTAAAAAAAAACTCCCCCTTAATTTACGTTCCCCTTAACTCCCCTTTAATTTAAGCTCCCATTGACATGTTTTCTTAACATAGTAGTCTCTTCTCCCCCTTTTTGTCATATCAATGGCAGTCAAGGCATAATATCAAGAAATTAATAAGCAAATATCAACACATGTCTCAAAATATAGTCTGTCATTTCAAAAGATAAAATGTTCAATCAATCAATTCTCAAAATATATTTTGCCATTTAAAAAAAATAAACGTTCAATCAAAAATAACAACATATCAGGATAAACTAATCAAGCATTCCCTAAGGTGGAGGAGGAAATCGCTCCAAAAGTTCCTCGACTCGAGTGCGGGTGACTTACAACTCATCGAACATGGCCTACTGTGTGGCATGAAGGTTTGCAAAACCTTCATCCATCTTCCTGTTAAGCTCCATAACCATGACCATAATCGAGTCCATCCCGTCGGATGATGAGGCAGGTGCAGTAGGCTGAGCAGTCGACGAAGAAGGAACCTTAGTAGTCGGGGCGGTAGTCTCAGCTGGTAGATCCTCTTCCATAGCTGCCTCATGATGAGTTTCTCATTTCTTCCTCCACTGCCCTTGGAAGTCCTTGTAATACCCCATATGGTGAAGTGTGCCAATGTTCAAAACGCTCTTTGTAGAAGGCACTTCACCGGTCTCACAGGAGCAGTCAACCCCGAGTTGTTGGAGCATGTATGCAAGCAGTTGCGGGAAAGCTATTGTGGAGACTTATCCGTGCATGATTTTTAGCCAGTCTTCGTAGATGAAGTGTACTAGATTTGGTTTTTGGTTTTGAGAAGTGTGAAGGTAGTAGAGCCAAAATCGATCTAGTTTTCTGACTGTGGAATGACGGGTACCGAAAGGTCAGAGGTTCCACGAGATTATAAGGTGTAGTAACCTAGGGTGCATTGGTAGGTCACTAGCCTTATCCCCGAGTAGGTTAAATTTGAGAGGTACCTCCTCCTCTTCATCAGTTAACCCATCATTTTCAATCCTAAACACTCGGGCTAATAGAGTTGTGTTTACAAAAATTGTTTTGGCCATGAAGAATGTTTTGAATCCTATAATCTTACAGGTATCGTCAGGGTCATATATAAGCTTGACGTTTGAGAAGAATGCCCTAATGATGTTTGGAGGTGTCGGGGTGTTTAACTTAAGGAATGGAAGCCAGCCAAACTCTTCCATTTTTGACAGATAGGGGAAATCTATACGATTAAGGAAGAAAAAATCAATTGTTCGCCAGTGTTTTATTAGCATGGTGGAGAAATACTCTTCATATCGTTTCCTTTTTGCAGGTGTTTGAAAACACCTGCTAAAGGTGGTGATAGAAGAGGCAGTGGGTGGTTGTGAGGAAGAGGGTCTAGGCTTTTTGTTGGCAGCTCTTTTAAGACGTGGCATGATTGTATACTAAGGAATTAGCTAGACACACTCAAAGATTGTTCTAAATACACCTAGGCAATAGTTTGAAGAGTTCTCTACAAACCTAGGCAATGAAATAGTTCCAAGAAGTGCTCAATGATGATTTCAGCAAAAAACAAAGGAATTTTTTAAGAAAACTTAACAATGTAGGTTGCTACAATGAAGATTGATGAGAAGATTGAACAAGAACCTTACTGAGATCGATCGGAGAGTGAAAATCGGAGGAGGAGGCGTGACAGAGGGTTAGAGATTTGAAAGTTTGGGATTTTGAAATTTGGGGATTTTGAAGCAGTATTTATAGTCCAGGGCTAAGGAGATCGATCTGTTGAGGTACCAGATCGATCAGATATTTCCAAAAACTTGAAGAGATCCATCTGATGTTTAAGGGATCGATCTTCAAAATACAAAAGCTCAAGGAGATCGATCTACCAAATGCAGAGATCGATCTGCATCTTACAGAGGTTGAAGAAGATCGATCTGCCAAATACAGAGATCGATCTGTAAAATACAGAAGCTTAAGGAGATCGATCTTATGGGATAGAAGATTGATCTGCTTAGTTGAACCTTACTGCTTTAGCCAATTTTGGAGCATGAAGATCGATCTATAGTGATAGGAGATTGATCTCTCATACTTTTTGCCCAGAAAATGAGTTGAAAATTCAGTTGAAAATCAATTTGAAATCAAGGTTTTGAAGGCAATAAATCTTAAGGACCATTTATAAGTCCTAATTCACCTCTAAGAACTCAAAACCTATCTCTATCAAGAGGCTTAGTGAAGATATAAGCTATTTGATGTAAAGTATCAATATATTCTAGAATTATATCTCCTTTTTGTACATGATCTCTAAGAAAATGGTGCCTAGTCTCAATATGTTTAGTTCTAGAGTGTTGGATTGGATTTTTAGAGAGATTAATGGCACTGATATTATCACATTTGATTGAAACTTACTTCATGTCTACACCATAATCTTTCATTTATTGTTTAATCCACAACACTTGAGCACTACAACTACCAGCTGCTATATACTCTGCTTCTGTTATGGATTGTACTACACTATTCTGTTTCTTAGAGAAACCATGAGATTAATCTATTTCCTAAGAATTGGCATGCTCCTGAAGTGCTTTTTCTATCTATTTTACAACCTCCAAAATCTGCATCAGAAACAGTATGAAGAGCAAAGGTGGATTCCTTAGGGTACCAAAGTCCTAGAGAGGGAGTGTCTTTAAGATATCTAAAGATCCTTTTTGTAGCTAGTAAGTGTGACTCCCTAGGAGAAGATTGAAATCTAGCACATAGGCATACACTAAACAAAATATCTGGTCTACTTGTAGTAAGATAAAGCAATGAACCAATCATAGACCTATATAGTTTAGTGTCTACACACTTACCACTATCATCGTTATCAAGCTTGATGTTGGTGCCCATTGGAGTTGCTTGAGGTTTGCAGTTATCCATTCCAAATCGTTTGAGCAAATCCTTAGTATATTTAGCTTGATTGATGAATGTTCCATCTTTAGTTTACTTCACTTGAAGTCCCAAGAAGTAGGTGAGCTCTCCCATCATGCTTATTTCAAATTCACCTTGCATGATCTTAGCAAACTTTTGACATAGAGATTCATTAGTTGATCCAAAAATAATGTCATCTACATACACTTGAACAACTAGTAAATCTTTATTTTTATTTTTGATAAACAAAGTAGCATCTACTTTTCCTCTTGAAAATCCTTTTTCTATTAAGAATTTTAACAATCTTTCATACCAGGCTCTAGGGGCTTGTTTCAAACCGTAAAGTGCCTTAGAAAGTTTGTAGACATGTTTAGGAAATTCAGGACTTTTAAAATCGGGAGGTTGTTCAACATAAACTTCTTCATTGATGAAGCCATTTAAAAATGCACTCTTCACATCCATTTGATATAATTTGAAGTTTCTGTAGCATGCAAAAGCAAGTAGCATTCTTATTGCTTCTAATCTAGCTATCAGTGCATAAGTTTCATCATAGTCTATTCCTTCTTCTTGCCTATAGCCTTGTGCAACTAGACTAGCCTTGTTTCTTATGATCACACTATTTTCATCCATCTTGTTCTTGAAAATCCATTTAGTTCCAATTATAGAGTGATTACTAGGTTTAGGGACTAAATTCCATACTTTGCTTCTTTCAAATTGATTTAGTTCTTCTTGCATGGCTAAAAACCAATTATTGTCATCTAAAGCTTCATTGACATTCTTTGATTCAATTTGAGATACAAAGGCTATATATTGACATACATTTCTTAGAGAGGACCTTGTTCTAACTCCAAGAGTTGGATCACCTATAATTTCACAATCTTTGACATATCCTAATCTCTTGGTGCTATAGACTCTTTTTCTAGTATTTCTAGTTCTTCTTCATCCTCTTTATAAATGTCAAGTTTTTCTAATAAATCATTTTCTATGTTTGAGGTATCTTTCAAGGTCTCATCAAATATTTCAATATCCTCATCATTGGTTGAACCTTTAGATACATCGTTTGACTCATTAAATATTACATGTATTGATTCTTCAACCATCAAGGTTCTTTTGTTATATACTCTATATGCCTTTGAATTCAAGGAGTAGCCTAAAAAGATTCCCTCATCACTCTTGGCATCAAATTTTCCTAAGTTGCCTTTTCCATTATTCAAGACAAAGCATATACAACCAAAAGGGTGAAAATAGCTAATATTAGGCTTCTTTCCCTTGTACAGCTCATAAGGGGTTTTTTTTTTAAGATTGGTCTAATCATAGCTCTATTAATGATATAGTAAGATGTATTTATAGCTTCAGCCCAAAAATATTTAGGCAAGTTATTTTCACACAACATTGTCCTAGCCATTTCTTCTAATGTTCTATTTCTTCTCTCAACTACTCCATTTTGTTGTTGTGTCCTAGGGGTTGAAAAATTATGACTAATTCCTTGATCATTGCAATATTCATCAAAACCAATATTTTCAAATTCCTTGCCATGATCACTTCTAATACTAGTTATAGTGTAACCTTTTTCATTTTGGGCTACTTTTGTATAGACAATGAATTTTTCTAAGGCTTCATTCTTTACTCTTAAGAAGAATACCCAAGTGAACTTAGTGTAATCATCTACAATCACAAACCCATAATGCTTACCACCTAGGCTTGTAGTTCTAGTTGGTCCAAATAGATCTAGGTGAAGTAATTGAAGAGGCCTAGTGGTTGATACACTATGTTTAGATTTAAATGTTGTCCTTTTATGTTTTCCCTTGACACAAGCTTCACAAATTTTGTCATAGTCAAAGGACAACTTAGGTAATCCTACAACAAGGCCTTTTCTAGCTAGCTTAGATAATACATGCATGCTAACATGACCTAGTCTTCTATGCCACAACCAAGGTTCTTTTTCTTTATCTACCATAAGACATACATTTTCATTTTTAGTTCATTTAGATAAACAATGTATATGTTACCTTGTCTATGACCTAGAAAGAGAACTTTATTTGATTTAGGATCTATAACATGACATTTCAAGCAATCAAAAATTACTTTGTAACCTTTGTCACAAAGTTAACTAATACTTAGCAAATTATGTTTTAGACCCCTAACAAGTAAAACTTTTTCTTGTGAGAAATAGTCATTACCAATTGAACCACTTCCTTCAACTTGGCCTTTAGAGTTATCCCCAAATGTGACTTCTCCACCAACTTTTAATTTAAATGAGTTGAAGTGGTTTCTATCACCGGTCATGTGTCTTGAGCATCCACTATCCAAGTACGAAGCTTCCTTTGTTTTTGCCTTGTAGCAATACTCAATCACCTATAATCAACATTTAAACTTTTGTCTTAGGTACCCAAGTTTTCTTGGGTCCTTTGGAGTTAGTGAATAGAATTCTTAATCCCTTTGGGATCCATTTTACTATAACATTAATGTCTTTTGAATTAACTACCTCTTTTGGAACCCAAATTCTTTTCACTATTCTTCCTCTAAATGTGGTCATCTTCACATTGCAACTATATGATGCATGCCCTTTTTTATTACAATGTGAGCAAGTAGTTGAGGGTTTAAGCATATTCTTTCTAGCTAAGAAACTTTTGAGCACTTTTTCCATCATATCCTAATCCATTCTTATCAAAGAAAGCCCTTTGAGTTTATAGCATGTTATCTAGTTTTTGTTGACCCATGTAAAATCTAGTAAATGAATTATGTAAGTTACTATTCTTTTCTTTAAGGTCATGGACTTCAAGATTTGTATTTTCTAACCTTTTTTCACATTCTATCTTATCCTTTAGTATTAACTCATTTTCTTTCTTTAGTTTAGAGATTAATTTTTTGTACTTCAAATACATGCATTCATATTCTAATGCAAGATCATCAAATGCATCTTGTAGTTCATCAAAAGAGTACTCATTGAGATCTGAAGTTACCTTTTCATCTTCAATTGCCATGAAGCATAGATTGGCATTATCCTCATTGAATCATCATCGCAGCTGTCACTGTCGCTCCATGTTGCCATCGTTGCCTTCTTTTTGTGATACCTATCACTTGATCTTTTAAGAAGAAGGCAGTTAAATTTAATATGTCCAGGTTTTTTGCATTCATAGCATACAATAGTATCTTTTCTACCTAGTTCTTCTTATTCTTTCTTGTGGTTTCTCCTACCACTACCACTTGCTCTCATTTTCATAAATTTGTTAAATCTCTTGGCAAACATTGCCATTTCGAGATCTTCTTCATTACCACTCTCATTTTTATTCTTTTTCAAATCTTCTTGAGTAGTGGATTTCAGAGCTACTCCCACTTTCTTGGGTGACTCTTCATTTCTCTTTAATTTCATTTCATATGTGAGTAGTGACCCTATCAATTCATCTAATAATAGTGTGTGGGGGTCTTTGGACTCTTCAATTGCTGTTACTTTAGCTTTCCATGATTTCGGTAGGCTATTCAGAATTTTCTTAACCATTTCTATATTTGAATAGATTTTGCCTAAGGACTTTAGTCCATTTATTACATCAGTAAATCTAGTGAACATGTCACTAATTGACTCTCCTTCTTTCATCCTAAATAGCTCATAATCATGTGTGAGCATTCCTACCTTAGTCTCATTTACTTGAGTTGTGCCTTCATGAGTAATTGCCAATTTGTCTCAAATTTGTTTGGCATTGTCACAATCGGAGACTCTATTATACTCATTGAGCCCTAAAGCACAAAATAAGGTGTGCATGGCCTTTGCATTTAGCTGAGCACATTTTACATCATTAGAATCCCACTCATCTTCTTCTTTAGGGATATCTCTTCCCTCTATTCTTTTAGTTGGGATTTGAGGACCTTTAGTTATAATTCTCCATACCTCATAATCATTTGCTTGAATGAAAAGCATCATCCTAGTTTTCTAATAAGCATAATGTTCACCATTGAACATTAGAGGCCTAACTGTAGAGTGTCCCTCTCCTACTAGACTGGTTGCTACATTATTATGAGCCATTAGATCGTTTTTAACTCTTAGGAAGTTATTCCTTTATGATCAAAGAGTCCGAGCTCTGATACCAATTGTTGGCTCTACCGAGAGGGGGGTGAATATGTTTTCTAATGATAATGCTAAATTTAAACTTAATTGAATCATATTGCAAGCAATCAAAGAATAATCAATAAAGTACAATGCAATAAATTAAAGGAGATAAGGGAAAGAAGCAGCAAACTCAGTAATTTATAGAGGTTCGGCCAATCTCTTGTCTACGTCCTCTCTTCTTGACCTCCTTGTCAAGAGCTTTCTTTCACTATATCAACAACTGATACAAACTCCCTTTTTCAGGTTAAGGAATAACCTCTCTACCCCTTTTTTCAAAAACAAGTATTCACCCCTTACAAAATTATCTCACAGAGGAACTCTTCTCTTCTCTCTTGAATTAAGGATGAATACAAAGTGAAGCTTTCTTTTGAAGGTAGGAAAAATAACTTCTACACATGTTTCTTTCACACAATACAATTAATGTGATGTTGAAGACAAAGAGAATGTTAGAAAAGATCTCTTGAGAATATACAGAATTTGCAGCACAAGTCTCTTGTTTTCCAGTGTCTTCAATGCTTGATTTTATACAGCAGGATTGGTAGTTGAAGCATTTAATGTTGTTTTTCCCATTGAAGATTTTGCAGAAAGAGCCATTGGGAACCTCCAGTAGAGCACCAGATCGATCTTCCATCATGACCATATCGATCTTATAGTTTAAATTCCTGCAATTACAAAGAAACTTGAAGCATGGAGATCGATCTCATATATGTAGAGATCGATCTTGTAATTTGAAAAATGTTAGTAAAGATCGATCTGTCGAACCATCAGATCAATCTTCTAATCTCTCTGTTTGAAGCAAAATCAATCTCCAAATCGATCTGGCAAGCATCCTCGTAGAGAGGAGATCGATCTCTAATCACCCTAGATCGATCTTCTAAACTCTCTGACTTTGAGGAGATCGATCTCTATACACAGAAGATCGATCTCATAAACTCTCTGTTTGAATATAGATCGATCAACAGATTGATCTAATACCTTTAACATTTGTCTTAGAGGAGATCGATCTCTTTAGACATTCTGTAATTAAAAGATCGATCTCATAACCCCTACAGATCGATTTCTGTTTCCTCAACATCTTATACATGCTCTTTGAGTTTTTCATCTTTAGCAGATCGATCTCACATTCTCATGAGATCGATCTCTCATACTTGAAAACCCAGGAGATCGATCTCTCATCTCATGAGATCGATCTCTCATCCTTTAATACTCTGTTTCTGGCAATGACATGTATTTAATTAAACTCTAAACATGTTTAACACATTTTTATATTTATATCCATTATTGAATTTACTGTTTTGTCATTTCAAAATATATTAACTTAACAATATCACATGTTTATGTGTATATTTCTACATGTATCTTTATATATATAAATATATATATATATATAGATATATATATATATATATAAATATATATATAGATATATATATATATATATACATGGGTGTATACATTTACACATTTATATATATATATATATATATATTTATTCATACATTTAACTCAAGAAATAAATTACCCATATGCATATATATATATAGTCATATTTATGAACTTGGTAACTTTGTTTACTAAATACATAAAATAACATTTAATCTAGTAGTTGCGTTTATATCCCATATAGATGCTCCCTTAGTTCACGCGTATACAAATTTTATTTCTACTTTCCCCGTAAGCATTTGTTCTTAGAACTAATATATTATTATTATTTATTGATGAAACCAAGTACATAAAGATTTTGCAGTGTTTACATAAATATAAAAGGTAGATATAATATATACGTAATGTATATGTATAAATATCAAATTATATATATTATATGTTTAAATATTTATATATTGAATTATATATTTAATAGTATATATATAAAATCTAGATATTTAAACTTAATTTAATATAAAAAAAATCTATATATATATATAAGATATATATATATATATATATATATATATATATATATATATGTAAGGAAAAGGTGTCGGGAAACCCGACCCCTTTCCTTTCTCTCAACAAAGGAGAGTGACGAGAAAAAGAGATAGTGAATGATCGCTGAGAAAGAAGGTTGGACCTGACCAAGGGGGAGAAAAGCAACGCCGACCGACCAAAGGAAGACAAAGGTGGCCCTCGACGATATCGATGGGGGCAGTGTCACGACCCTCAACTAACCAAAATCAGCTCAAATTTTTCGATTTTCATACATTAATTATTTCTCGTCCTTACCTTACCTCGATTGTGATCAGCTAAACACTCAACAGGTTGGGCTGTGTCTCAATGTCTACCTCATCCATCCATAACAATTTAATTCACAACATAATTTCAGAAGTAAACACTTTTATAAATACATCAAAGTTATTGTTTACAAGTGTTTACGTTGCTTTACATGCCAATGTTTACATACAAAATGCTACTGTGTTATGTCTAGTTTAGATATAAAATAATTCAAGTGTGTATTGTCAGGACCCCAGTTTCAATCCTTGACTTTAACCAAAAACCACAATAAATTTTTCGCATTTTTAACTTACCTTTTTTTTCTTCACTGGTTGGGCTGTGATTCGATGTCAGAGTCTTCACTTACCATAATATCCATTCTCATACATACATGTCAATATATTAATTCTGACTGTAGGTGCTTTTATTATACATGTAAGATTATATAAAATCTAATATAAATACATTCCCCATAATATATAACGTATACATCACTGTGCTGTTTCTATGTTTAGATACACAACTGTACATAATAAGTATACCTGATGAATCGATAGGAACTAGCAGTGGACTCTGGGACACTCTCCCACGATAACTCTCGATCTACTGACGCTCTGTAGAGAGATGTAAAGAAAGGGGGGTGAGCATAACGCGCTCAGTAAGGAAATCAGGCAAGCAAGTAGATATCCACACTATCTACTCAAAATAGTGCTATGCCTTGAAAACATTATTTCCTTAACTCACTTTAAAAGCATGTCTTGAAATATAATATATATACTTGTACAGAATAAATCCCATGTACAGAAATCATGCTTTATTTCTCAAAAGTAGGCATGTAGTGCAACACAATGCATTTATATATAAATCATGCCTTTATGTAAATCATGCCATGTATATTTAAATCACATATAAATATGGCATCAAATGATTCACAACACAAATCGGAGTCCGACCCATCCCTCAGGTCTGTCCGCAGTTTAAATCAGTCAATCAATGTGATATAACATGTGAGACTCTGTGGTTTATGCAAATAGTATCCTGGATTATGATCATATCCGAAAAGAAAGTGATCCCAAGCCACATAGATCTAGATGTGCGGGGCCTCACTGCTGTAACGGGAGGATGGTCAGTCCAATGTCAACCGCCAGCTACGTAACACACGGTACAGCGTACCTCGTGTCACTCAGACACGATACAAAGTACCCCCGTGGACCCGTTCTCACGGCCAGAGTGCCTACCATAGGACTTAGCTCTCACTCTCGTGGAACTCATCAACATCACAGTCAGGGTGCCTAACATAGGTCTTAGCCCTCGTGCCTGTGGAAATATCATACCACGTCTATACCAACCTCATGCGAATATCCTCTCTAGCTATGACACACAGTCACGCAAGGTCTCAAGCATGGGTTTCAACATGTATTACATATCACATACAGTGTGCGTCTTGAGTATGACTCACAGTCGTTACTCCGCTCAAACACTGTTTCACATCATAAAACTCAACTCTAGTGCGAGCACTCTCAAGCAACTAGGTCAATGCATAGTTTATGTATTAAATCAAGTACGAGCAATAGCTCCCAGTACTATGCTATGCACAATATCAAAATCAAGTACGAGCAATCGCTCCCAGTACTATGTCATGTATAAACCATGAAGAATCGAGTACGAGCCACGCTCTAGCACTCTGTCATGCATATATCATTCAAAGCTGAGTACGAGTAAAACTCCAGTACTCTATCATGCATGTCATGAAAATCTAGTGCGTATCAAATCCAGCACTAATATTGTGTGGAAAAACACATGAATCCCAGTGCGAGCTGTGCTCTAGCACGATTCATTCTCACATAATATGATAGATGGCTATTTAAAAAGGGATTGTTTATAAAACATCAAAATCAGCACTCAAAGTGTGCTTAAGTCATATCAACCTTAAAATCATTAGCCCATCTATTTATTTTCATGCTAATAACAATTAAACACTCACAATAGCATTTTCCATGCTTTTTTTTTTTGTAACTTCTCACAAAAGTTGACTTTTTGACTAACTAGGGGCAAAATCGTAATTTGCCACTATCGGGTCGCAATAATTATTATTCACTTTCTCTGACCCTCAGAGTTTTTAAGTGAATGCAGAAGCAGTTGAAAATACGTGCAGGTATCTCTAACTACTCGCAAAAGTCCCTTACCTCGGATCACGTCAAGTGACCTCGCTTCCTCGGTGCTGCTAAATCCTGCAGTCCGATCAGCTCTCGATGTAAACTCCGGAGCTGTAAATAACCATTCCTCAGGTTAATTATCATTTTCCTACTGTATTACACATTAATACAGTTTAATTTCCCTTAATGGGCCTTAAAAATCCTTAATGGGCCTTAATCCGTATTAAGCCCGTTTTCCATTTATTATTTCCCTTCATCAGGGTCTATCGACTTATTGGGCCTATCAATACCCATTGGGCTTTATTCCAAGCTCTTTGGATAGCCCGTATATCATTTACGACAGTTAATTCAAAATTTCGCATATAACTCACTAAATACGGAATTTAATCCGAAATGCGTAAAATAAATCTTAAATACGCAATAATCACATAATTTATAGTAAATGAACTTTACTTACCCGAGAATATGCGATGGTACGCAAATCGAAGTTCGATCGGGCTTCCGTTCGGAAATTAATCGTCGAACTGCACAATTTATTATATTTAACTCCGGGTCAATTTCCGATTAAATATAATTTAAATAAATTCATCGGAAATCAAATCGGTCACTTTTGACCTCGTATCGACTTACCCGAAGTCCGGTGAAATCCCGAAAATTTTCCTTTTCCTTTTTCTTTCTTTTTCCTCTTTTTCCTCTTTTCTCCTTGGCTGAACCGGTCCGGTCCGGTTCAGCACAGAACCTTCTCCCCTGAACCGCCGACCGGTTCAGGCATCATTTGGCCGTGCCGGCGTATTCCGGCCGGTTCCCGACGCATCACCACCGCAGTTCGGCGCGCCTAAGCCTGGGCAACACTCGGCTGGGCTTGATCGGGACCAAGCACAGCCGGTGGCCGCCGAATCTCTTCTTTTCCGCCGCGGCTTCTCCTCTTCGATTCGCCGGCGTCCGGCGTCGGTGGATGGCGTGACCGGTGCCGATCGGTTCGCACGGGTCCGGGCTTCCGTTTCCACAGCTGGGCTGGCCGTGGGGTGGCCGGTGGTGGCCGTCCGGTGGCCTTCTCCGTCGGTTGGCTTCCACGCGTTTCTCTCTTCTCTCTCCCCGTGTTTTCTCTTCAGATTTCGTTTCTCTTTTTTTTTTTTATTTATAATATATTTTTATTATAAAATAATAATAAAAATCCCATAAAAATCCCATAAATATCCCATAAATATCTAAAAATATCTCAAAAAATTATATTAAATTCATTTAGTCCGTAAATGAATTTATCAGTCCGATTTTACCTTTTCGGTATATTTTTGGGCTCATTTTTCGAGGCAAAAATTCCGATAAATTCTAATAAATTTATATCTTGATCAATTGGGCTCGAAATTAAATATTTTCCTCGATTTTGATCAAGATTCCTCAATTTCATATTTTTAATGAAATTGTCTTATCATAATTATACCGAATTTTAGTCATTTGACCATTTTACCCCTGCACTCATTCGGGAATTAACTTAACCCTTATATCGCTGTTATGTAGCTTACATGCATTTTTAATTTATCAAATTGTCGATTGCATGTTAGTAAATACTCTTCTTATGATTCAACTATGTAATAAAGTGTTCATACACATAGGAATCATAAGGAACAAGCTACATAAATCCGGGTCTGACATGTATACCTTACGCGATGGGATGCAGCGGATACCAAAAGAGAAAGCCTCCAGTCGCTCTCAATCTAATCTCAAATCTCTGTAGAGAGGGGAAAATAAGCGGGATGAGCAAACCACACACTCAGTAAGGCAATCATGCGAATAGGTAGATACTGTACTATCTACGTGATCGTGATGCCACGCTTAAAAGCATTTAGTTCATCATTTAATCTCAAAACATGAGTGTATGATTGTGCTAATGGTATGTAAAGCAATTCATGCTATTAAAATTTAGTGCACATAACCCATTAAAAGCATGGCATTAACCATCATGCATATTTTATAAGTAAGGCATGACATTAATCATCATGCATATTTCATAAGTAAGGCATGACATTAATCATTATGCATATTTCACAAGTAAGCATGGCATTGAACATCATGCATAAGTGCACTTTAAAAACCATTAACATACTTCCATCTCAAAAACAATTCAACTCTAGTCAGGATTCGGTCCCTCCCTCGGATTATCCTAGCCCATAAAACATTTCAAACATGGATTTATTCATAAAGTAAATGACATGTGAGATAGGAAATACAACAAGGGAAATATCCTCTAGGACTATGGCCATATCCTGTGATACCGGCTACACGGATCAGGTGTGCGGGTCATCACCACTATTTGCTTCCACACGGGAGGTGGGTCAAATCCTGCCCGTTGGTCCATAGCAGATCTCATCCGAAGACAGCATATCACATCTCAACACGGTACAACGTACTCTATGCTACCTGCACGGTACAACGTACTCCGTGGAGCCATATCAACATATCATATCATGCCACATCTTAAAAACGCACGTGTGAGCCTATTTAATCGGTACGACCTCTTGTCTACCTGAAGCTCCTAACATGACTATCAACATGTCAAAACAATGCACGTGCAAGCTTATTAAAATGATGTGACACCCAGTCTACCTGAAGCTCTAAGCACGACAACAAGTAAGGTGGGCATCTAATGCGAGCTATGCTCCAGCACCATGCCAAAACCAGTATAAAAATCCATGTGAAAACTAGTGTGAGCTAAGCTCCATCACTCACATCAAATCTCTTGCGAGTCATACTCTAGCACGCTTTCATTCTCACGAAAACCATGTAGGTGGCTCAATTCTTTGCAAAGTATGGTTAACAAACGAAAACAACTCATTTCTTTTGCAAATCATTTCAAATGTCAGCCAACCTACCAAATCATTTGCTGAAAAGCAATAAAACATGATTTTCAAAGCGTTATGCTTTTGTTTTCATACACTTTTCTCAAAACCCAAATCTTTGCCCTCCAATCACCCAATTTCATTTCCTAGTTTCTCATGCATTCTAGCAAAGCATTTAAGTGCCCAAATTGCGCACAGATATCTCTAAGAGTCCACACAATTCCCTTACCTCGATTTACTTGAGTGCGACTCTCTTCCTTTTAGCTTCTTGCGCTTCAAGCTCAACGTGTTCCGGTGTATCCTCGTGAGCTGCAATTCATTCACTAATTCGCTTGAGTTAATGTCGCTAACCCACATTTTGACCTCACTAGTCAATATGCATTTTACCAATGCCTTAATCCATATTTTACCCCCTTTTGGTAAATCTCACAATCTATTCACTAGCAACGACTTAAAATCATACCTATAACCTTATTATCCTCAATACACTCCACTTTCTCACACTAGACCATTTCTAGGTCATAATCATTCCAATACATTTTAGATAGTTTCTAACAATACTAAGCACCCCAATCAATCCCAAAACATCAATAGCTTAACAATGTACTTAGGTATTTGCATTAGAAACTCACCTAGCTTGATTTCCTCTTTGCTCCAATGGAAATGCACCTTGTTGCTTAAATCCAATGAATGGGGAAAATACCTCCCAACTATGTTGTTCCTCTCTTTGATGTGATCAACTTTGTCTCTAATAGTCTTTCCTCAAATCTCCTTGAAAATGGTTGGATTTAGAGAGAGAAAGCTAGGTTTTTTGGAGTTGAAATGGAAAGGGTGAAGTGTTTTCCCGAAATCTACAGATTCACTGCTCCTATTTATAGAATTTGCTTGATGAGATCGATCTGCTCTAGGAGGAGATTGATCTAGTCCCTTTAAATCCCTCTTTTTCACGACATTTTAAGCATGAGATCGATCTGTCAAAGCTTGAGATCGATCTGCTCCAAAAAGAGAGCTAAGGAGATCGATCTATATGCTTAAGAATCGATCTTTTCATTACAGAATGTTTAGGAGATCGATTTGGCCCTATTGGAGATCGATCTGCCCTATACCTTTACCCAAATAAGAGCATTCTGGCTCTTCTAGATCGATATCTCATCCTATGAGATCGATCTAGCCTGCATAATTTCCAGATTTTGTTGCAGTTTCCTGCAAAAACTTACACCTAAACATCCTTAATTTGCTGTCATAGTCATTTCCTCATCCAATTACCTTTAAGATTTGAAAATGACATCCATTCACTTTGTGCACATTAAAACTTGTGTGAAATCTTTGTATAACCAAAGGTACATGATATAAACCAAATGGAAGTGTACAACTTATGAAATCTTCCTTCCATTTTACCATACCACTCGTATTCCATTCTACTCACATTCTTCACATGTTTAAGTCCATTCTTCATATTCATATATAATGTAACTTGTACGTACAATCACAACTCTTATTACAAGTGTGTACATTAAACTTATAGACTTACATCACATATACTTCACATTACAAGTATATCACTATACTTATGATTTCATTTACATTTCTATGTACATATACTCAATTATACATATACGAGGTCTCACATTCTTCCCCACTTAGCAAATTTGGTTCTCCAAATGAGAACCAATTCAATTCGTGAATAACTCAGGATACTTCTCCCGCATCAAACTCTGCAATTCCCATGTGGCTTCTTCCACAGTGTGATGTTACCAAAGGACTTTCACCAAGGGAATTGTCTTTGTCCTCAACACTTTATCTTTTCTATCCAATATCCGAACTGATTCTCAACATAGGTCATACCTTCATTGAGCTCCAAAGGCTCGTACCTTATTACATGCATCGGGTCCGGGTGATACTTCCTTAACATGGATATGTGGAAGACGTTATGTACATTTTCCAACTCTGGTGGCAATGCCAACCTGCAAGCCTTATCTCCCACCTTATCAAGTATCTTAAATGGCCCTATATATCGAGGGCTCAACTTTCCCTTCTTCCCAAATCTCATAACTCCCTTCGAAAGAGAAACCTTCAAAAACACTAACTCACCCACCTCAAACTCTAGTGGTCTCCATCTCCTGTCAGCATAACTCTTTTGCTGGCTCTAAGCTATCCGTAATCTCTCACATATCAATTGGACGTCCTCAGATGCCTGCTGCACTAAGTCTGGAGCAAAAATCTATTTGTCACCAACCTCTTCCCATCCAATAGGGGAACGACATCTATGCCCATACAATGCCTTATATGGTGCCATCCCGATACTCGCATGAAAACTATTATTATATGCAAACTCTACGAGTGGCAAATGGTCATCCTAGGAGCCTCCAAAATACAATGCACACGCTCTCAACATATTCTCCAGGGTTTGTATAGTCCTCTCTGATTAACAATCTGTCTGAGGATGAAACGCGATGCTAAAACTCAACTGGGTCCCTATTGCTTCCTGAAAACGTTCCCAGGAGTGGGAACTGAAGTGGGCATCCCTATCAGAAACAACGCTCACTGAAATTCCATGTAGCCTCACTATCTCACATACATACAAGTTCGCTAATTGGCTCAGAGTATCAGTAGCTCTCATAGCTAGAAATGGGCTAACTTCGTCAATCAATCCATAATCACCCATATGACATCATGACTTCTGCGGGTCCTTGGCAATCCCATCACAAAATCCAAGATGACATGTTCCCACTTCCATTTTGGTATCGGTAGAGGCTGCTATAACCCTGCAGACTTCTGATGCTCTACCTTCACCTACTGACAAATGAGACACTTAGCAACATATTTAGCAATGTGCTTTTTCATCCCAGACCACCAATAAACCTTTCGAAGGTTTTGATACATCTTAGTACTCCCTGGATGTATTGTATACCTCGATGAGTCAGTCTCTATCAAGATCAACCTTCTGATCTCTGCATCATCAGGAACACATATCTACTTCTGAACCTCAATAATCCATCTGAACTCAACTCAAAGTCCATCTCTGTACCCCTTTGTATCTGCCCGACAATATCACTGCATTGTTGATCGACTCGCTGAGCCTGTCGGATTCAATCTACCAGATCCGGTTCCAACTACAGGCTAGCTATCATAAATCCACTATCAGCGTTAGGCGGGGTCATATCCAAACTGAGGTTAATGAACTGTTCCAACAGCTCATGTTCCCTGATCATTATAAATGATACCATCTCGAGATGCTTCCTACTAAATGCATCAACAACCACATTTGCTTTACCCAGGTGGTACAAGATTTCATAATCATAATCCTTTAATAGCTCGAGCCATCTCCTCTGTCTCATGTTCAACTCTTTCTGCGAGAACAGGTTCTTAAGGCTCTTATGATCTATGTAAATCTAAAACCTCTCACCACAGAGGTAGTGGCATCATATTTTCAATGCAAACACTACGGCCGCCAACTCTAAATAGTGGGTCAGGTAGTTCCTCTCATGATCCTTCAACTGTCGTGATCCATAGGCTACTACCTTTCCATCCTGCATCAATATACAGCCCAGTCCTAGGTGTGAAGCATCCGTATACACCGAGAAATCTCTTGAGCTAGTAGGAATGGTGAGTATCAGAGCTGTAGTTAACCTCCTCTTCAACTCCTTAAGACTTTCCTCACACTTATCGTCCCACACAAATTCAACATTCTTTCTCGTGAGACGTGTCAAAGGAGCAGCCAACCTCAAAAATCCCTCTAAAAACCTTCGATAATACCCAGCTAAACCCAGGAAACTTTTGATCTCTGTCACTGTCTGGGGTCTCTGCCACTGTGTCACTACCTCAATCTTTGATGGATCCACTAATACTCCATCCTTCGATACTATATGACCCAGAAAAGAGATTTGTTCCAACCAAAAGTCACATTTACTGAGTTTAGCGTACAACTTCTTCTCTTTGAGGGTCTGTAGCACTATTCTTAGGTGCCTTTCATACTCCTCTCTAGACCTTGAGTACACCAGTATATCATCAATAAACACGATTACAAATCGATTCAAATACTGGTGGAATACCTCATTCATCAACGACATAAAAGTTGCGGGAGCATTCGTCAACCCGAATGGCATAACCATAAATTTATAATGTCCATACCGGGTACGAAAAGCTGTCTTGGGTACATCTCCACTCCGTATCTTCAACTGATGGTACCCAAATCTTAGATCTATCTTGGAAAAGAACTGCGCTCCCCTAAGTTGATTTAACAAGTCTTCGATGCGTGGAATGAGATACTTATTCTTGATTGTGGCCTTATTCAACAACCGGTAATCTATACACAGTCGGAGGCTCCCATCCTTATTCCTTACAAACAGAATCGATGTTCTCCAAGGTGAGACGCTCGGCTTGATGAACCCCTTCTCCAGCAACTCTTGTAGCTGTTTCCTTAGTTCTTCTAACTCAATTTAAGCCATTCTGTACGGTGGCTTGGATATCGATTTTGTACCAGGTGCCAAGCCTATACCAAATTTCATCTCTCTATCTGAAGGTAACCCTGATAATTCATCTGGGAAGACATTTGGAAATTTCCTAACCACTAAAATGTCTCCCAATTTTGGACGTGCCTTATCCGTCTCAATCACATAAGCGATGAACCCTTCACATTATTCTTTCCACCATTAGTAATTATAAATCATCACATCAACTTATATAATTTGTAAATTAGATTCATCTCTAAATTATCATGTAACTAGATTATACTCTTCTCAATTGTAATAACATATTCTTTCATTTCATTTCACCAAATTTACAACAAGGTTGTCTATCTTTGGAAATATCAAAGTTTTTGCATAACAATCCATAACAACATGATTGGCAGCCAACCAATCCATTCCTAAGATCACATAAAAATCACTCATATTTAATAAAATTAAATTGGCTGCCATTTTTTACCTCCTATCCTCATCTTACAATCTCTATACACATGCTCAGTCAACTGACTATCATTCATAGGGGTAGATATCATCAACATTTTATCTGGCAGTGTGAGTTTTACATACTTCAACAATTTACATGCAAAGGATAGCGATATAAAGGAATGCATGGCACCAGGATCAAACAATACAAATGCTTCTAAATCAAAGATTTGGATGGTACCTTTTACCACATCCGAAGACTAATCTGCAGTGTCCTGGTCCTCGTCCTCTGCTCACACCCACTGCCCGCTTCCCCTTTTCCTCAACTGTAGCCCTCCTCCTCGGAGTAGCTGTCCTAACTGGAGCTCTCTCCGGCTCCTTACCCTTTTGTGGGGCTCTCTCAGTCATCTCTAGGCAATCTCAGATTATGTGTCCTGGCTTCCCACATCTAAAGCATACTGTAGGAGGTCCATAGCATGGTCGAGTTTCGTGGTACGTACCACACTTGCCGCACTGTTCCGTAGTAGGTCGTGGACCTCCAATCATAATTCCCTTTGCTGGAGCTATGGTCGGATACGTGGGAGGACTAACTATCCTCTCCCGGATCTCCTCGATCCTTGGCCTTTTTCCAGAAAATCTTTTGCTTCCCTTATAACTGAAGCCTCTATCCATCACTGGTCTCTTTTTATCTCTGTCCCTCATCTTACCAACCTTCCCAAACTCTGAGGTAATCCTATCAACATCTTGTTCACACAATTGCGCCCTACGCACTACCTCCTCATAGGTCGATATATCCAGGGGAACCAATCTAGACTTGATGGCTGATCTCAGTCCATCCATAAACTTCTAGATTTTCTCAGCCTCATTACTCATCGTATTGGAATCATACCTGCCCAGGGAGATAAAGGTCATCTCGTACTCATCCACTATCCTACTCCCTTGGGTCAGTCCCAAAAATGCCATCTTCATCTTTCTTTGTGCAGTATCTAAAACATACTGTCTCCGAAAGGCCTCTAAAAACACATCCCAACTGATCTCTATATGTCGGGCTCTCAGAATAGGCCTGGTGGACTTCCACCGATATTCTGCTGATCCCTTCTGCATAAACACGGCAAACGCTACCATCTCAGTAGTAGTGCACTCAAAGAACCCATATAACTTCTCAATCTCATTGATCCAATCCTCTGCAGCTACTGGATCTTAAACTCCACTAAAAGACGACGATCCAAACTTCTGGAACTGCCGCAGTCTATCCAAATCACAACCGTAACCCCAGCCTCTACTGGCCTGTGGTGTAGAAACAGGTGTAGGCATATCCTGTACAGGTAGGGGTGTAGGTGTCTCTGTCGACTGAGGTCTCTGGGCTGACCATGCCCGTGCCTCAGGAACTGCCGCCTGCTCGGCATCACACTGTGTAGCGGGACTCCGTCTGCCCCCAACTCTAGGCAATGATTGAGTGACCATCTCCAAAATTATCTCAATGCTCCGCTCAATTTTAGCGAAGAGAGCCTCAGTACTCTCAGGTCTCTCCTCTGGACCTTGTGGAGCATACTCAACCTCAGCCTCCACCTCAATCTCTTCCCGAGTCTCGTATGTTTCTGGCTCAACGCGACCCCCAGGACTACCTCTACGGCCTCTAACTTGCGTCCTCGCCCCACTACCGTGACTGGTATTAGGCATAATTGTTCAATTCCCTATATTCACATCAAATTCTTAGTTAACCCATCGACATACACACAATTTGTATCTAAACTAGTACAGTAACATGAGATGTAATTTTCCAACTTATTAAGTATTTTAGACACGACACACATCAGACCAACTCAACTCTGATACTAACTTCTGTCACGACCCTCAACTTACCAAAATCAATACAAATTTTTCGATTTTCATACATTAATTATTTCTCGTCCTTACCTTACCTCGATCGTGATCTGCTAAACACTCAACAGGTTGGGCTGTGTGTAAATGTCTACCTCATCCATCCATAACAATTTAATTCACAACATAATTTCAGAAGTAAACACTTATAAATACATCAAAGTTACTGTTTACAAGTGTTTACGTTGCTTTACATCCCCAATGTTTATATACAAAATACTAATGTGCTATGTCTAGTTTAGATACAAAATAATTCAAGTGTGTATACCTTACGCGATGGGATGCAGCGGATACCAAAAGGGAAAGCCTCCAGTTGCTCTCAATTTAATCATAAATCTTTGTAGAGAGGGGAAAATAAGGGGGTGAGCAAACCACACGCTCAGTAAGGTAATCATGCGAACAGGTAGATACTGCACTATCTACGTGATCGTGATGCCATGCTCAAAAGCATTTAGTTCATCATTTTATCTCAAAACATGAGTGTATGATTGTGTTAATGGTATGTAAAGTAATTCATGCTATTAAAATTTAGTGGACATAACCCATTCAAAGCATGACGTTAACCATCATGCATATTTTATAAGTAAGGCACGATATTAATCATCATGCATATTTCATAAGTAAGTCATGGCATTAATCATTATGCATATTTCATAAGTAAGCATGGCATTAAACATCATGCATCAGTGCACTTTAAAAACCATTAACATACTTCCATCTCAAAAATAATTCAACTTTAGTCAGGATTCGGTCCCTCCCTCAGACTATCTTGGCCCACAAAACATTTCAAACATGGATTTATTCACAAAGCAAATGACATGTGAGATAGGCAATACAACAAGGGAAATATTCTCTAGGACTATGGTCATATCCTGTGATACCGACTACATGGATCAGGTGTGCGGGTCATCACCACTATCTACTTTCACATGGGAGGTGGGTCAAATCCTGCCTGCCGATCCATAGTAGATCTCGTCCGAAGATGACATATCACATCTCAACACGGTACAACGTACTCCATGCTACTTGCACGGTACAACGAACTCTGTGGACCCATATCAACACATCATATCTCACCACATCTCAAAAACGTACGTGTGAGCCTATTTAATTGGTACGACCTCTTGTCTACCCGAAGCTCCTAACACGGCTATCAACAAGTCAAAACAATGCACGTACGATGTCACACCCCGAAAATGCGAAAAATAGGGCTAATTTAAAACTTTTTACTCATTAATTCACAATTAAGGGTGCATTCCTGTGCAGTGTCATACATCATCATAATTATTATGCCTCAGGATCTCATCATGATATAGTGTATATTGTATCATATATGTTGCTCAATTCCAAGTTAATTAATCCTAATACATCCCATATAATGTTATACATCAAGTGTCTGCAATTACAATAATAGTCTGGGTACATGAAAAGATAAAATATACCTCAAGATACAATATATATGGCCTAGAGCTCGAATCCTCCACTAGCCACTACTCCGTACGTCGCAGGGAAGTCCTTATTCACTTGAAGAACTTTGGGGGGAGGAGAAAACAGGGTGAGCTTCCAAATCGCTCAGTAAGGGGGGTGAGGAAACTCAGTTATATAAACCATTTCACACATCGCAAATATGTATTTGTTTATAAAGCTCATTTGAAATCGTAGCATGAAAGTTCTCAAAACATCATCATCTCATAACTCATTAAATCATGTGAAAACATGAAGATAAAAGGCTCAATATTGAGCACTCACAAGCATGTGTAAATATATGCAATAATGGCTGTTCTCAAAATGCGTGATAAAAATCACCTCAGTAAATAGCACGTGACAAGGTTTCAAAACACAACTCATGTGTAAAACGAGACTAGGCAATAAAACTCAATTAAAACTCGTCATGGCACATCAAATATGTAATCTCCTCTAGGTGCGCATCCCAGGCATCCTCGTATAGAGGGAACGTCGACAATATGGTCGTATGCATGGAATATTGGACTTATATGTTACCAGAACAAGGCCTGGCCTTACATGCTACCAGAGCAATGCCTCGCCTCATGCACACTATCACGTGGTCCCTGGGTCGGTTCCCAGGCGGCCCACTCTCTCGGTCTTACATGCTACCAAAGCAAGGCCACCCAGCGTTACCAGAACGGGGGTCATCTCACGTTACCAAAACGAAGGCATCTCTCGTTACCAGAACGGAGGAATATCGGACTTACATGCTACCAGAGCAAGGCCTCCCAACGCTACCAGAGCGGAGGAATAATCGGACTTACATGTTACCAGAACAAGGCCTGTGGTCCCTGGGTCGGTTCCCAGGCGTCCCACTATATCGGTCTTACATGCTACCAGAGCAAGGCCAGATGTGTATTCAACATGACACGCCTAAGTCTCAATCATTAGCCATTATCTTATAAAACGTTATGCCTTCACGTAGAACTCATAATGGTTTTCTCTCATAAAACTCATTTAAAACATTTGTGTACTCAACACAAAACATATTAAAACCGAGTTCCCACCGGCAAAACACGCACACATTTTCTCAAATCTCAATATCGCCTTAACGTAGAGCCCAATTTACTTTTCACGCAACTCAAAGGTTTATAAAGCAATTTCACACTCAGCTTATAAACTCATAAAATAATGGGCTCCAACCGGCTATAAAAACTGTGTGCAATTATATCACTACACAACACCAAACATGCTTGTATTCTCAAATCATGGTTCATGCTAACAATTCATCAAAATACATACACAAATGGTTTAGTTTTCCCTTACCTCTTTGCACCTCGTATAGTGCAAATCGTTTCCCCCGTATCACGGACTAGTCTTGCATTCCACTTTGGAACTCCCGAGCTGTCCAAACGATGTAAAAACATCAATACTCAATTATCTCATAAACCTCAATTCTCAAAATCGAGCATAATTGCTCATAACTCCTCAAATCTCTCGATTCTCGTAACTCTACCCTAAACTACAACCTCATTCACAATATCTCAACGTCCTACATTTCTCATGCCAATTATCTATGCTAATTCACCACATTGTCTAAATTTCCATTTATAGCACAAATTCCCAAAATTGCCAAAATTTCCAAATATCAACATTACTCCAACTACATTGCAATTTCATCAATCCCTAATCATTTCTCAACTATTTCAACGCAATGACAACCACCAATATCATCAAAATCATCTCAAATATCAAGATCGAGGTTTAGAAATTACCCAAAGCTTGTGAGACGCACAACCCACGCCTCGATCCGATTCGTCCTTCGATTTCCAAGTATGTTGTTCTCCCTTTGATGAGGAACAACTTTCCTTCTTACCATAACTCTTGATTTGGCCGAAAATGGGTGTTTTGGATGAGTGAGAAAGTTAGGTTTTCGGTGGAAATGGGGTTGGAAGAGAGAGAAAGTGAAATTGCAGGAGAAAAACAGGGGTTCCTTATATAGACTGGGGGTAGGAGATCGATCTGCCTCTTGATGAGATCGATCTGCCTTTGAATTTTTGGGACGATTTGGGCAATTTTATGCCTAGGAGATCGATCTGTCGAGGGGTGAGATCGATCTCTTTATGGCTTTATGAGATCGATCTGCTCCTTGAGGAGATCGATCTTCTCCCAAACAGAATCATTTGGAGATCGATCTCTTCCTCATGAGATCGATCTTCTCTCAAACAGATTCATAAGGAGATCGATCCTCTTCCATTGGAGATCGATCTGCTCCTTAAATTCCTCCTTCCTTGTCATTTTTAACTCACCAGATCGATCTCTCCTTCTCCCAGATCGATCTGTCCTCATAGTTTCACATTTATTTTAACACTTAACATATAAATCTCCAATTATCATTCCCACAATTCACTTAGCTCAATAGATTACACTTCAAATTATTATTACATAATTAAAATATGTCTGAAATTCTCAGATCTCACATCCTCCCCACCTTAAATAGAATTTGGTCCTCCAAATTCAACTCAACTAGTCGAATAGATGGGGGTATTTCTCCTTCATGAGACTCTCTAGTTCCCACGTTGCCTCCTCCCTTGAGTGATGTTTCCACAAAACTTTCACTAATAGGATGCTCTTGGTTCTCAGTACCTTCTCCTTTCTATCGAGAATCCGGACGGGTTCCTCAGTGTAGCTCATGTCCTCCTGTATGTCCATCTCATCATACTCTATAACATGAGAAGGGTCCGGGTGGTACTTCCTCAACATAGACACATGAAAAACGTTGTGTATTTCAGACATCTGTGGGGGTAATGCTAATCTGTAAGCTACCTCTCCCACTCTCTCAAGAATCCCGAATGGTCCTATGTATCGAGGACATAATTTTCCTTTCTTCCCAAATCGCATGATACCCTTACTCGGTGATACTCTCAGAAATACTGCATCACCAACATCAAACTCGAGTGGCTATCTACGCACATCCGCGTAGCTTTTCTGTCTACTTTGTGCAGCCCGTAACCTCTCACATATGAGTTTTACACTCTGTACAGCTTGCTCGACAAGCTCGGGGGCATTTATCTTTCTGTCACCGACTTCTTCCCAAGCTACAGGGGATCTACACCTCCTACCATATAGAGCCTCAAAGGGTGCCATTCCAATACTCGCATGATAGCTGTTATTGTATGCAAACTCTGCTAGGGGCAGGTGATCATCCCATGATCCCTTAAAATCCATCGTACACGCCCTCAACATATCCTCCAGGGTCTGAATAGTCCTCTCTGACTGACCATCTGTCTGAGGATGATAGGCGGTACTAAAACTCAATTGAGATCCCATGGACTCCTGAAACTGGGTCCAAAATCTGGAATTAAACCGGGAATCTCTATCAGAAGTAATACTCACTGGAGCCCCATGTAATCTAGCTATCTCGCTGACATACAGCTCAGCTAAGGCATCCACAGTATCTGTGCTCTTGATGGCAAGGAAGTGGGCACTCTTGGTCAATCTATCCACAATGACCCATATCGCGTCACGTCCTCTTCGGGTCCTCGATAAACCCATAATAAAGTCCATAGTGACATGCTCCCATTTCCATGTAGGTACAGGTAAGGGCTGTAGTAATCCTCCGGGCTTTCGATGCTCAGCTTTCACTTGCTGGCACACTAAACACCTGGCCACATACTCTGCCACATCTCGCTTCATACCACTCCACCAATACACCTTTCTCAAGTCTCGGTACATCTTAGTACTCCCTGGGTGCATGGTGTATCACGAGCAGTGGGATTCTCTCAGTATCTGTCTCTTCAGGGTATCATCGTCCGGTACACAGATCCGTCCTCTGAATCTCAACAATCCATCCTAACTGATGGTGAGATCCGACTGCGAACTCTGCTCAGCTTAGCTAACCATATCTATCAATCTCTGATCACTGTGCTGCCCAGTTCTAATCTGATCCATGATCCTGGGTTCTATCCGTAGGCTAGCCAAAAATCCAGTCTCTACCTCTTTAACTCTGATCCGAAGTTCGGCGAATTGCTCTAATAAATCCCATTCCCTGATCATCATAGCAGATATCGTACTCTTCCTGCTCAGGGCATCAGCAACCACATTCGCCTTACCCGGATGATAAAGAATCTCGCAGTCATAATCCTTAAGGAGTTCCATCCATCTCCTTTGTCTCATGTTTAACTCTTTCTGATCAAAGAGATATCTCAAACTCTTGTGATCAGTGAAGATCTGGAATCTTTCCCCATATAAGTAGTGTCGCCAGATCTTCAAAGCAAATACCACAGCGGCTAACTCCAAATCATGCGTGGGGTAATTCCGCTCATGGTCTTTCAGCTGTCGCGATCCATATGCAACCACTCTTCCGTGCTGCATAAGCACACACCCCAATCCTTGATGAGATGCATCACTATACACCGAGAATCCTCCTGATGCCTCAGGAATAGTTAACACAGGTGCCGCTGTCAATCTCCTTTTTAATTCCTGAAAACTGAGCTCACATTGATCAGTCCATATAAATGGAGTCTCTTTGCGGGTGAGCTTAGTCAAAGGAGCGGCAATCCTTGAAAATCCTTCCACAAATCTTCTGTAGTACCCTGCCAAACCAAGGAAGCTTCGTACCTCAGTAACTGTCCTCGGTCTCTCCCAGTTAAGCACAGCCTCCACCTTGCTTGGGTCCACTGATACTCCTTCCTCTGAGACTATATGACCAAGGAAAGCTATCCGGTTCAGCCAAAACTCACACTTACTAAGCTTTCCGTATAATTGCTTATCTCGGAGTATCTGAAGTACTGACCACAAATGTTGTGCATGCTCCTCATACGACCGAGAGTACACCAGGATATCATCAATAAAGACTATCACAAATTTATCTAGATAGTCTCTGAACACCTCGTTCATCAGTCTCATAAATGCTGTAGGGGCGTTCGTCAATCCAAAGGACATCACCAAAAATTCATAATGGCCATACCTTGTCCTGAAGGCCGTCTTTGGAATATCTTCTTCCTTGATCCTCAATTGGTGATAGCCCGATCTCAAATCAATCTTAGAAAAGACTGAGGCCCCTCTTAGCTGATCAAGTAGATCATCAATCCTGGGCAGTGGGTATTTATTCTTCACCGTGGCTTTATTCAACAGCCGGTAGTCTACGCATAATCTGAGACTACCATCCTTCTTTTTAACAAATAGTACTGGTGCTCCCCACGGCGAAACACTGGGTCTAATAAACCCTTGATCCAATAACTCCTGTAGTTGTCTCTTCAATTCCTCAAGTTCCACTAATGCCATCCTGTAAGGAGGTTTAGAGATCGGCTGAGTATCTGGTACCAAATCAATGGTAAACTCCAGCTCTCTCTCTGGTGGTAAACCTGGCAATTCATCTGGGAAAAAATCCAGAAATTCACATACCACAGGTATATCCTCAATCCTCGGATGTTCCCGCTCATCGTCTGAGATGAGTGTCTTATAACCTTCACATGAACAATCATATTTAATATTCTCCAAAATAATATTAAAATTCTCAAATTACTTACTAGAAATTCACATAATCATTTCCTCAAGATCTCAATCGTACACTGTAAGGTTCAGGTAGGGAGAAAGTTACAATCTTAGTGTAGCAGTCTAAACTCACTCGATTGGTCGCCAACCAATCCATTCCCAGAATTACATCAAACCCATGAATATTCAACAGGATTAGATCTGCTAACATCACTCTATCTCCCACCTTTATTTCACATCCTTTACAGATTAACTCAGTTCTCTGGGATTCACGCATAGGGGTATTTACATGTAGTATATATTCTAGAGGTTCAAACTTCAAGTTTAATCTACATGCAAAATGTTCAGAAATAAACGAATGCGTGGATCCTGAATCAATCAACACATGAGCCTCATAATTACAGACAGAGAGTGTACCTCTTATAGTTTCTGCCGAAGTGTCTGCGGTCTCCTTATCCAGGGCAAACACGCGTCCCTGTGCCACAGGTTTCTTCCCTTTCTCTGTCGCAGTGGCCCGTCTCCGGGGATCCACTCTCTGAGGCTGCTGTCTAGTAGGCTCCGGAGCATGTGGTATCTGAGGTTGGGGACAGTCCTTCACTCTGTGACCCATGTCACCACATCTAAAACATCCACGGATCAACCCAGTACAACTTCCCTCATGCGATCGGCCACAGTCTCTACAAACCCTTATCTCCGGCCTGACATATCGAGGGGTCTCCTTGATAATAGGATAGGCTCTAGGTCTCTCCAATCTGTCCTTCTATACCTCAATCCTTCCTCTTCTGAAGGAACCTCTCTGAGCCTCTGTTTGGAAAAGTGCTGGCCTCTTGCCCTTATCTCTATTCACCGTTCTGAGCTCATCCTGGGATTGTACCATCTCAATTCCTCTTTCAATCTCTTGTGCTCGTCTCAGAGCATCTCCAAACTCAGTAATACATAGCCCTATCAATCTATCTCTGATGACGGGCTTCAACCCATACACAAACTTCTCTGTGCGGAGCTCTTCACTCTTGAAGGTCTCTGGGTCATATCTCAGCAGAGCAGTAAATCGGCTCTCGTAATCATTTACAGACATGTCACCCTGTACCAAAATCAAAAACTCTGCTTGCCTCCTTCTCTGGGCAGCTCGTGGTACATATTGGGCTCTAAAGGCTGTCTGGAACTCTTCCCAACCAATCACCTCCTGGTGGGACATCAAAATACCCTGGGTAGTACCCCACCAATCTCGAGCTCTCCCCTTCAGCATATAGGCACTCATACTGACCCTCTCAGCATCGGTGCACCCCAGATAGTCGAATATAACTCTCAACTCCGTCAACCACTCCTCAGCCTCTGTAGGATCCTTCTTTCCCCTAAATGCAGGTGGATTCATTTTCAAAAAATCCCTTAGTCGGACCATACTTCTATCCTCAGGCTGGGTGACGGGAGGCACTGGGGTTATGGGAGGTCCTTGTGGTGGTGTAGGGGTAGTATCCGAGGCATTAACTCCAAAATGTTGCGCGAATAACGCTGCCATCTGCTCAAAACCTTGCCTCACATCGGTCTCAATCCGATTAAACCGAGAGTTAGGACTCTCTGGTTGTAGGACAGGTGGCGGAGGGGACTCTGCCTGCCTCCTCGAACGACCTCGTCGTTTACTCATTCTCTATCTCAACTCGTCTCCTGCGTGTACATATCACAATCGATTGAAATCTCAATCCTCAATTTCAGTTCATGACCAGACTATTACAGACACTTGGGATGTATTCTATTTCACTTAACCGACACTGACAGTACTAGACACCCTAAGCTCTGATACCAAGAAAACTCTGTCACACCCCGAAAATGCGGAAAATATGGCTAATTTAAAACTTTTTACTCATTAATTCACAATTAAGGGTGCATTCCTGTGCAGTGTCATACATCATCATAATTATTATGCCTCAGGATCTCATCATGATATAGTGTATATTGTATCATATACGTTACTCAATTCCAAGTTAATTAATCCTAATACATCCCATATAATGTTATACATCAAGTGTTTGCAATTACAATAATAGTCTGGGTACATGAAAAGATAAAATATACCTCAAGATACAATATATATGGCCTAGAGCTCGAATCCTCCACTAGCCACTACTCCGTACGTCGCAGGGAAGTCCTTATTCACTTGAAGAACTCTGGGGGGAGGAGAAAACAGGGTGAGCTTCCAAATCGCTCAGTAAGGGGGTGAGGAAACTCAGTTATATAAACCATTTCACACATCGCAAATATGTATTTGTTTATAAAGCTCATTTGAAATCGTAGCATGAAAGTTCTCAAAACATCATCATCTCATAACTCATTAAATCATGTGAAAACATGAAGATAAAAGGCTCAATATTGAGCACTCACAAGCATGTGTAAATATATGCAATAATGGCTGTTCTCAAAATGCGTGATAAAAATCACCTCAGTAAATAGCACGTGACAAGGTCACAAAACACAACTCATGTGTAAAACGAGACTAGGCAATAAAACTCAATTAAAACTCGTCATGGCACATCAAATATGTAATCTCCTCTGGGTGCGCATCCCAGGCATCCTCGTATAGAGGGAACGTCGACAATATGGTCGTATGCATGGTATATTGGACTTATATGTTACCAGAACAAGGCCCGGCCTTACATGCTACCAGAGCAATGCCTCGCCTCATGCACACTATCACGTGGTCCCTGGGTCGGTTCCCAGGCGGCCCACTCTCTCGGTCTTACATGCTACCAAAGCAAGGCCACCCAGCGTTACCAGAACGGGGGTCATCTCACGTTACCAAAACGGAGGCATCTCTCGTTACCAAAACGGAGGAATATCGGACTTACATGCTACCAGAGCAAGGCCTCCCAACGCTACCAGAGCGGAGGAATAATCGGACTTACATGTTACCAGAACAAGGCCTGTGGTCCCTGGGTCGGTTCCCAAGCGTCCCACTATATCGGTCTTACATGCTACCAGAGCAAGGCCAGATGTGTATTCAACATGACACACCTAAGTCTCAATCATTAGCCATTATCTTATAAAACATTATGCCTTCACGTAGAACTCATAATGGTTTTCTCTCATAAAACTCATTTAAAACATTTGTGTACTCAACACAAAACATATTAAAACCGAGTTCCAACCGGCAAAACACGCACACATTTTCTCAAATCTCAATATCGCCTTAACGTAGATCCCAATTTACTTTTCACGCAACTCAAAGGTTTATAAAGCAATTTCACACTCAGCTTATAAACTCATAAAATAATGGGCTCCAACCGGCTATAAAAACCGTGTGCAATTATATCACTACACAACACCAAACATGCTTGTATTCTCAAATCATGGTTCATGCTAACAATTCATCAAAATACATACACAAATGGTTTAGTTTTCCCTTACCTCTTTGCACCTCGTATAGTGCAAATCGTTTCCCCCGTATCACGGACTAGTCTCACATTCCACTTTGGAACTCCCGAGCTGTCCAAACGATGTAAAAACATCAATACTCAATTATCTCATAAACCTCAATTCTCAAAATCGAGCATAATTGCTCATAACTCCTCAAATCTCTCGATTCTCGTAACTCTACCCTAAACTACAACCTCATTCACAATATCTCAACGTCCTACATTTCTCATGCCAATTATCTATGCTAATTCACCACATTGTCTAAATTTCCATTTATAGCACAAATTCTCAAAATTGCCAAAATTTCCAAATATCAACATTACTCCAACTACATTGCAATTTCATCAATCCCTAATCATTTCTCAACTATTTCAACGCAATGACAACCACCAATATCATCAAAATCATCTCAAATATCAAGATCGAGGTTTAGAAATTACCCAAAGCTTGTGAGACGCACAACCCACGCCTCGATCCGATTCGTCCTTCGATTTCCAAGTATGTTGTTCTCCCTTTGATGAGGAAAAACTTTCCTTCTTACCACAACTCTTGATTTGGCCGAAAATGGGTGTTTTGGATGAGTGAGAAAGTTAGGTTTTCGGTGGAAATAGGGTTGGAAGAGAGAGAAAGTGAAATTGCAGGAGAAAAATAGGGGTTCCTTATATAGACTGGGGGTAGGAGATCGATCTGCCTCTTGATGAGATCGATCTGCCTTTGAATTTTTGGGACGATTTGGGCAATTTTATGCCTAGGAGATCGATCTGTCGAGGGGTGAGATCGATCTCTTTATGGCTTTATGAGATCGATCTGCTCCTTGAGGAGATCGATCTTCTCCCAAACAGAATCATTTGGAGATCGATCTCTTCCTCATGAGATCGATCTTCTCTCAAACAGATTCATAAGGAGATCGATCCTCTTCCATTGGAGATCGATCTGCTCCCTAAATTCCTCCTTCCTTGTCATTTTTAACTCACCAGATCGATCTCTCCTTCTCCCAGATCGATCTGTCCTCATAGTTTCACATTTATTTTAACACTTAACATATAAATCTCCAATTATCATTCCCACAATTCACTTAGCTCAATAGATTACACTTCAAATTATTATTACATAATTAAAATATGTCTGAAATTCTCAGATCTCACATGCGAGCCTATTTAATCGGTGTGACACCCAGTCTACCCGAAGCTCTAAACATGGCAACAAGTAAGGTGGTCATCTAATGCGAGCTATGCTCCAGCACCATGCCAAAACCAGTATAAAAATTCATGTGAAAACTAGTGCGAGCTAAGCTCCAACACTCATATCAAATCTCGTGCGAGTCATACTCAAGCACGCTTTCATTCTCACAAAAACCATGTAGGTGGCTCAATTCTTTGCAAAGTATGGTTAACAAATCAAACCAAAACAACTCATTTCTTTTGCAAATCATTTCAAATGTCAGCCAACCTACCAAATCATTTGCTAAAAAGCAATAAAACATGATTTTCAAAGTGTTATGCTTTTGTTTACATGCACTTTTCTCAAAACCCAACTCTTTGCCCTTCAATCACCCAATTTCATTTCCTAGTTTCTCATGCATTCTAGCAAAGCATTTAAGTGCCCAAATTGCGCACAGATATCTCTAAGAGTCCACACAATTCCCTTACCTCGATTTACTTGAGTGCAACTCTCTTTCTCTTAGCTTCTTGCTCTTTAAGCTCAACATGTTTCAGTGTATCCTCATGAGCTGCAATTCATTAACCAATTCACTTGAGTTAATGTTGCTAACTCACATTTTGACCTCACTAGTCAATATAATCTATTTATGCATTTTACCAATGCCTTAACCCACATTTTACCCCTTTTTGGTAAATCTCACAATCTATTCACCAGCAACAACTTAAAATCATACCCATAACCTTATTATCCTCAATACACTCCACTTTCTCACACTAGACCATTTCTAGGTCATAATCATTCCAATACATTTTAGATAGTTGCTAACAATACTAAGCACCCCAATCAATCCCCAAATATCAATAGCTTAACAATGTACTTAGGTATTTGCATTAGAAACTCACCTAGCTTGATTTCCTCTTTGTTCCAATGGAAATGCACCTTGTTGCTTAAATCCACTGAATGGGAAAAAATACCTCCCAACTATGTTGTTCCTCTCTTTGATGTGATCAACTTTGTCTCTAACAGTCTTTCCTCAAATCTCCTTGAAAATGGTTGGATTTAGAGAGAGAAAGCTAGGTTTTTTTGAGTTGAAATGGAAAGGGTGAAGTGTTTTCTCGAAATCTGTAGATTCACTACTCCTATTTATAGAATTTGCTTGATAAGATCGATCTGCTCTAGGAGGAGATCGATCTGGTCCCTTTAAATCCCTTTTTTTCACGACATTTTAAGCATGAGATTGATGTGTCGAAGCTTAAGTTCGATATGCTCCAAACAGAGAGCTAAGGAGACCGATCTGTATGCTTAAGGATCAAACTTTTCATTACAGAATGTTTAGGAGATCGATCTAGCCCTATTGGAGATCGATCTGCCCTATACCATTGCCCAAATAAGAGCATTCTGGCTCTTCTAGATCGATCTCTCATCCTATGAGATCGATCTGGCCTGCATAATTTCCAGATTTTGCTGCAGTTTCCTCAAAAACTTACACCAAAACATCATTAATTTGCTGCCATAGTCATTTCCTCATCCAATTACCTTTAAGATTTGAAAATGGCATCCATTCACACTTTGTGCACATTAAAACTTGTGTGAAATCTTTGTATAACTAAAGGTACATGATATAAACCAAATGGAAGTGCACAACTTATGAAATCTTCCGTCCATTTTACCATACCACTCATATTCCATTCTACTCACTTTCTTCACATGTTTAAGTCCATTTCTTCATATTCATATATAATGTAACTTGTACATACAATCACAACTCTTATTACAAGTGTGTACATTAAACTTATGGACTTACATCACATATACTTCACATTACAAGTATATTACCATACTTATGATTTCATTAACATTTCTATGTACATATACTCAATTATACATATACGGGGTCTCACAGGTAGATCGAAGGAGAAAGGCGTGGAGGAAAAAAAGGAGAAACCGAAGGGCTCGATTTCCAATTCACCGTCACTGTCACAATAATGGACTCCTTAGGTTGGTCGAACCTGTTAGTGAAAGGAGGAGTCGAGAACAATTTTGACAAGGCTCAGACTGATAGATAGAAGTTGGACCAGCCTGGACCGGTTCAACAAATGAAAAGGGGCTAAACCGATCCAAACTGTTTTTGAAAAAAAAAAGAATAAGAAAAAGAAAGGAAAATGAAAGAAAAGAAAGGAAAAAGAAATGAAAAATAAAGATTTTTCGAGTGCCTCGGTTTAAGGATAAACCCCATGACAATAGACAATGAACATGAGTTCGATCAAGTTCGGTGTACGTACGCGCTACGCTTGAAATCTGTAAATCGAGTAAGTGAACCTCACTCAATATAATGCGTATTAGCATACAAGGTAAGTAAGTCTTACTTGCTATAATAGCTATAGCATTTTATTTAATTAATTTGTATAAGCTATTAATTAAATTCATAAATAATGAATTTAAGTATGAAACCCGAAATTTGATAATTAAATTCATAAATAAAAAATTTAAGTATAGAAGTTGAAATTAGAAATGCTTAAAGATTTCATGCGTAATTGGATCAAGTGAACTATCGATAAATTATACATTGATAAGTAATAGTTGCAAACAAAGACATTGGATTAGTAGTTCTCCTTTAGGATGCAAAGCAGCATCATACAAGATAATTTTGGAATTAGAAAAAAGTTAAATCCATAGATGTAAGGTCGCATTATATGAAGTAAATTTGGGTCCTCGACAGCAACGCAATTTCAAATAGTATATCGACATAAAGTGCTAGATAATTTCTTTCTTCTTCTTACTTGTCGATGTATAACCATGTATCATGCAATAGAAAATTCCTCAAATTCTTGGAATATAATATAAAGAGTTCTATTATTGGCTTGGGGCTAGAAACGGAAGATCAAGTAACCCATGAATCCAATGAATTGGTTTATAATAATTCATGAAGGAAATTAGCATATCATATTTTCGCAAGTTGATTAGATGCGAAATCTAAAAATTGACTTTTTTTCGTAGTTGCATAAGAGGTTTTGTTTTTTGTTGTAAGCCCTCCCTTTTTATTTTTTATTTTAAGGAATTGCTTAGTCGTCTAGTAACAAGTAAGAGTAGACGATAGTATTAGATATAGATAAAAAAAAGAGCAAAGAATAAAAAAAATTCTACTAATAAATATTTGTGAGGCGGCCTTTCTTATATTCTTGTATTAGATCCAAAGGTTTTTTCTTGACCTAACTACAAAGATGATGAACCGATTTCTTTTTCTTTTCTACTCTTGTCCTGCCACTCTATTTTTGTGAATACTGTTTATAACGATTGATGAATCAAAAAATTACAATTAACTTATTCTTTCAATTGGTATTTTTGCTTATCCTCGTCTCTTTTAAAAATTGAAACTTAGGTAAGTGCTTTATAAACTTATGTATAAAAATAACATATTTCATTTAGCTCATTCATGCTTACTATAACTAGTAATTTCAGATTTTTACTAGTGGCTTTAACTATAACCTCAGCTCTATTTATTGATCTGAGTAAGATACGACTTATTTGAAAATTAATTGAATGAACGAACAATTCATAAAAATAAAGCTTTTTGTCCTATTCCATATATTATATAGTTCCTTACCGTGTTAATTATCAATTATTAGTTATTGATATTCATGGGAAATAGAGATTAATATTTAGGGATAGATATTAACTTCCTTTTCTTCTTTCAAATAAATTAAAATGATTGAAGTTTTTCTATTTGGAATCGTCTTAGGTCTAATTCCTATTACTTTGGCTGGATTATTCGTAACCGTCTATTTACAATATAGACGTGGTGATCAGTTGGACCTTTGATTGATTAACATCTCTTTTTTTGACTGACCCCTTTAATTTAATCATTAAATCCAATGAGGTCAAATTCAAATTGCTATTAATTTTTTTTTCAGTTCGGTGTAATTTTCGACCTAACAAGAGTGGAATCACGCTCTGTAGGATTTGAACCTATGACATTGGGTTTTGGAGACCCACGTTCTACCAAACTGAACTAAGAGCGCTTTCTTATCATAATAAATAAGACTGTAAAAAAGAGGATTCTTTTATTTTATAACCCCAACACATCGTGCATACCTATACTATCATATATCATATATAATATGAGAAAATGGTAGATTATGGATGCTTAATTTTAATCAATCTAAAACTAAAATGGCTCCCTTGTTACTGCTCAATGAAGAAGTAATAGGTAGGGATGACAGGATTTGAACCCGTGACATTTTGTACCAAAAACAAACGAGCTACCAAGTTACGCTACATCCCTTTCAATTGGCCTACAATGTCATTATAGAGAATCCCTGTCTTGTTTTCCACACCCTTATTTCATCTATTGAAATACAAAAATTATCTTTCCATTTCCTCTTTTTAGTCTCATATCATATAACAACCATATACTAAATAATAAATGAATAATTTTTTTGCGGGAATTCTCATGCGGAAGGGACCTATTTTGCTATTTTCAAAATAGGAAAATCGTATCTATCGAATCGTTGTACATTTAAATTTGAATTTATTTGAATTTTGAATTAGGAATTCTGCATACAAATATACAAATACAAGTGGTCTTTAACCACAGATACATGTGATTATATATGTATTAGCATAATGTAATACGATAAAGAAGGAGGATTTTAAATGAGAGATTTAAAAACATATCTTTCCGTAGCACCGGTATTAAGTACTCTCTTGTTCTTTTTTTTAGCGAGTTTATTAATAGAGATCAATCGTTTCTTCCCGGATGTGTTAACATTCCTTTTTTTTTTAATTATAGTTATTAAGGCGGGATGAGGAGAAAAAGATTAGATCGAGATACAATCAAATATCTGTGACTACTCCCTCGCCCCCCTTGTTTTTTAGTTTGTTTTTTAAGAATTAGATAAAATAAATAAGGAAGGTAGAATGAAAAAAGTGGATTCAACCTCACCAAAACTCAGGTTCAGGCTCCAATTAAATTACTAGTAGAGCGAAAAGAGAAATGTGGCTGGAACAATAGTATTCTACAAGATACTTAGAGAAAATATCGTACAGTGATTCTAAATAGAGTTGGAAATCATTGTATTACTTAATTCTTATTATTTACTATTAAAATTTAAATAAATCTATATTGATTTACTATATTGATTGCAATTGATTGCAACAAAATCCTTTAGGATTTGGTTTTGAGTTGACAACTTTTATTTATATTTTTTATTTTATTTTATTTTTCATTCCTTTCTTCTTCACTTTTGATCGGAAAATAGAAGAGTTGGGTGAATTAAAAACTCAAAGGAGGTTCATGTCACAACCCATTTTCATCATTTTTATGTAAAAATCACCATAAATTTTTCACTTTATTTGTTAACTTACCCGGTCGTGAACAACGCTCACAAATAACAGCTGGGCTGTGAGTCAGTATTAATCATCATTTATCATACATCTTTCAATTAATCAAAAGCAAACACATACTTTTGCAAGTTGAAGTCATATACTTATACATGACATGTTTGCTAACATTTACATCCCCCATATTACAATTCAAAATGAATACTGTGCTATTACATGTTTAGATACAAAAAGAATTCCTGTGTGTATACCTCTTGGCGATAGAGAACAGTGGATATCCAATTACGGCACCTCAGTCCCTCACTGGGCTACTATGCGCACTCTGTAGAGGGGGAAAGTGAATGAGATGAGCAACCACACGCTCAGTAAGACAATAATGCAAGCATGGTAGATAACTACACTATTTACATGCTTATAATGTCATGCATAAAATCATTAATATCCAGAGCATGAGGAAATATTAAAACTATGCCACATGTATATACATATATCATGTATTAAAAAACATGAAAATAGGCACGTAAACATGGAAAAATCGCCATGTAAAATATCTCATCCTCATCATAGTAAATCTCATCATAAAAGGGTAACTCTTCACAAAATCATCCCTCAGGATTTATCACTTTCTCAAAACATATCAAAACTCATCACAAACAACAATTTCCATCTCCTTTAAAAACATCCCTCAAGGCTTGACCCCTCCCTTGGGTCTACCCTGGATAATACAATTCATACTCAGTATACAAAACCATGTGATATCATGTGAAATAGGTGGTTACTATATCTCGAGGACTATGTTGGCCAACTATGTCAATATCATCCCCGACCACATGAATCCTGGTGTGCGGGGTATCATACTGGAACGAAGGTGAGTTAGTCCTATGCCATACTTTCAAATCAATCATCATAACCTCACGGTACAGCGTACTCCGTGTGATGTATACAGTACAATGTACTCCGTGTGATGTACACAGTATAACGTACTCCGTGGACCCATATCATGGTTGGGGGTGCCTGTCATATGTCTTATCTACCCCATGCCATGGATAACCTACTCAGTCTCAAGTGCATGTGTGAGCATCTCATCCGTGTGACTAGCAGTCTACACGAGGCATCTAGCACGGCTCTTGCAAGCATCTCATTCGTATGACACAAAGTCTACACGAGGCATCTAGTATGACTCATTACATATCACAGTGTGAAAACCTGTGCGAGCTAAGCTCCAATACGATTCATGCATCATCAATAAATTCCCTCGTACGAGTAACGCTCTAGTACGACTTTTATGCATAGTAGATAATGAGAAAATTAGCACGAGCATAGCTCTAGTATGGTTATATGCATAAGAAAATCAATGGAAACCACTTACGAGCTAAAGCCCCAGTATAGTTTATAAAACATCATAACTCAAAATATGGTACGAGGTAGGCTCCGACGCATTTCATACATATCAAACTTCAAAATCCAGTGCAAGCAAAGCTCCAGGACAATTTAACTCATACAAATCCGATAGGTGGTGTCACGACCCTCAACTTACCAAAATACGTACAAAATTTTTGCATTTTCATGCATCATTTATTATTCGTCCTTACCTCAATCGTGAACAGTAACTTTCCTCAATAGTTGGACTGTGTGTCGATGTCTAACTCACTCCACCATGCCAATTCAATTTGTATATTATTTATGAGTAAACACTTGTATAAATGTATATATCAGAGTTGTTACATGTGTTTACATTATTTTACATCCCCAATAGTTACCTACAAAATGCTACTGTGCTATCGTTAGTTTAGATACAAAATTACAACAGTGTGTATACCTTACGCGATGGGATGCAGCGGATTACCAAAAAAGGGACGCCTCTAGTCACGGTCACTCTATACTCAACACTCTGTATATAGGGGAAAAATAAGGGGGTGAGTAAACCACACGCTGAAAAAGGAAATCATGCGAACAGGTAGATACTGCACTATCTACGTGATCGTGATGCCATGATCAAAAGCATTTAGTTCATCATTTATCTCAAAACATGAGTGTATGATTATGTTAATGGTATGTAAAGCATTCGTGCTATTAAAATCCAGTGCACAATTCAATTCAAAGCATGGTATAAATCATCATGCATAATTTACAATAAAGCATGGCATTACCCATTATGCGTTTTCTCAAATAAGCATGGCATTAACCATCATGCATTTTTCTCAAATAAGCATGGCATTAACCATCATGCATTTTCTCAAATAAAGCATGGTATTAACCATCATGCATTTTCTCAAATAAGCATGGCATTAACCATCATGCGTTTTCCCAAATAAGCATGGCATTAAACATCATGTATCTGTGCACTTTAAAAACCATTAACATCGATATCTCAAAACAAGTCCACACTGATCAGGTCTCAGTCCCTCCCTCGGACTGTCCTAACCCACAAATCATTTCAAACATGGATTTATTCACAAAACAATAGACATGTGAGATAGGAAATTCAATAATAGGTAATAACCTCAAGGTCTATGGCCATAACCTGTGATACCGGCTACACGGATCAGGTGTACGGGATATCACCACTATCTACTTCCACACGGGAGGTGGGTCAAATCCTACCCGCCGATCCATAGCAGATCTCATCTGAAGACGGCACATCACATCTCAACACGATACAACGTACTCTATGCTACATGCACGGTACAACGTACTCGATGGACCCATTCAACACCATATCACTCCACATCTCAAAACACACGTGTGAGCATATTTAATCGGTATGACCTCTTGTCTACCTGAAGCTCCTAACACGACTAATCAATCATGTCAAAACAATGCATGTGCGAGCCTATTTAATCGATGTAACACCCAGTCTACTCGAAGCTCCAAGCACGGCAACAAATAAGGTGGGCATCTAGTGCGAGTTAAGCTCCAAGCACCATGCCAAAACCAGTATGAAATCCATGTGAAAACTAGTGTGAGCTAAGCTCCAGAACTCATGTGTATAAAACACGTCAAATCTCGTGCGAATAACACTCTAACATGCTTTCATTCTCACGAAAACCATGTAGGTGGCTCAAATCTTTGCAAAACATGGTTAACAAACCAAAACAACTCATTTCTTTTGCAAATCATTTCAAATGTCAGTCAACCTACCAATCATTTGCTAAAAAGCAATAAAACATGACTTTCAAAGCTCTATGCTTTTGTTTTCATGCACATTTCTCAAACACCCAACTTTTGCCCTTCAATCACCCAATTTCATTTCCTAATATCTCATGCATTCTAGCAAATCATTTAAGCGCCCAAATTGCACACAGATATCTCTAAGAGTCCACACAATTTCCTTACCTCGATTTACTTGGTGTGACTCTTTTCCTCTTAGCTTCTTATGCTCTTGGCTCAACTCGCTCCAGCGTATCTTCGGAAGCTACAATTCAATCATCCAAACCACTTGAGTTAAAGTTGTTAACTCACATTTGATCTCATTATTCAATATAACTCATCTTTGCATTTACCAATGCCTTAATCCACATTTTACCCCTTTTAGATAAATCTCATAATTTATCCACTAACAACATCTTAAAATCATACCACAACACTATTATTAACTTCTACATATCTTATTCATCATTAATCTCCATACATTCCACTTTCTCACACTAGACCATTTCTAGGTCATAATTATTCCCATGCCTTTTAGATAGTTTCTACCCACAATGTGCACACCTGAATCAACATCATAATCATCAACTAGACAAATGTACTTGGATTTGTGCACTAGAAACTTACCTCTTGGGATTTCCTCTTTGCTCCAAATAGAAATGTCCCTTGTTCCTTCAATCCAACAAATGGATAAATGCCTTCAAACTATGTTGTTCTCTTCCTCAAGATGAACAACTTTGCTTCTAATGGTCTATCTTCAAATCTTACTGGAAATGGCTGATTTTAGAGAGAGAAAGTTAGGTTTTTGGGTCAAAAATGGAAGGGTGATGTTTTTTTCAAAATTTTCATATTTTTCAACACTCCTTTTATAGAAATAGCTTGAGGAGATCGATCTGCACTAGGAGGAGATCGATATGGTCCCCTTAAATCCCTCTTTTTCACGGCATTTTAAGCATGAGATCGATCTGTCGAAGCTTGAGATCGATCTGCTCCAAACAGATAGCTAAGAAGATCGATCTGTAGGCTTGAGGATCAATCTTTTCATTACAGAATGTTTAAGAGATCGATCTTGCCCAATTGGAGATCGATCTGCCCTATTCCTTTGCTCAAATACAAGCATTTTGGCTTTTCCAGATCGATCTGTCATTCATATTTCTAGATTTTCTGCAGTTTTTCTGCAGTAAACTTATACCAAAACATCCTTAATTTGGTGCCATAGTCATTTTCTCATCTAATCATCTTTGAGACTTGAAGATGGCATCCATTAATACTTCATACACATTAAAACTTGTGTAGAATCTTTGTATAGCCAATAGTCCATGATATAAACCAAATGGAAGTGCACAACTTATGCAAATCTTCCTTCCATTTTATAACACTACTTATATTCTATCCCATTCACATTTTTCACATGTCTAAGTCCATTTCTTCATACTCATTCATAATGTAACTTGTATGTACTATCACAACTCTTATTGCAAGTGTGTACATAATCTTATGGACTTACATTACATATACTTCACATTACAAATGTATCATCAAACTTATGACTTCATTTAAATTTCTTTGTACCTATATACAATTATACATATACGGGGTCTCACAGGCGGCTCCATTTCAACAAAACACTTTTAAAATTATAATTTGCACCTAATTCGTGCTATTTTGTGAAATTATGAAATCATTAACGAGCCTATCCATAAATTTGATTAAACCAAAGCAATGTGTTTAATAAAAATATCAAAACATGATATTTATGCAATTATTAGCCTTACTATCTTTTTTTGTAAGATTCACTTCAAAACCAAATCATATATATTCATAGTCGTTCACACAAACCATTTATTCTTTTCTAGATCACCAAACAATTGCAAAGCCCTATATACCCCCACAAAATAAGTGCAGCTATCTCTAAGTACTTACAAAATTCCCTTACTTGGAATCGCATAGAATGATTCCACTTCCTTAGAGCTGCTTATTTGTGCAGTTTGATTCGCCTGCAATGAAATCTCCAAGACTGCACAAAATTACGTATCACATCAATTTAATCCAATGGAATAAAATTCTTGCTTTACTATAGTCGATTCGACTTATAGTTTTCATTAACACTTATAAGGCCCAATTTTGACTCCTCTATTTATTTCTCGAGAGTCTATTGAATTCTTTAGGCCTATTAATTCACACTAAATCTGTATTAAGTCTATAGTGCCTCTAGTTCATCATTTACTTCACTATGGCAACTTATCAAACACCTCATATGCTTATTTTCATAACTTGGCAATCTCACAATGTAGCTTCATTCCATCATCTCAAAACCATGCCTATCACCTCACTAACATCTTAGCATAATCCATTTATCATTAACTCAACCATATCACATTTTCTCACACTAACTCATTCTAGGTAGTTTCAATCATCAATACATACACCAATCTACTCACAACAACAACTAGATAAATATACTTTGAGTTAATGTATTAGAAACTCACCTAATTTGACTTTTCATTTGCTCCAAATAAGAACACTCATTTGCTTCTTCAATCCAACAAATGAAATGTTGTTTCCAAGCTATGTGGTTCTTCTCCTCACAATGAACAACTTTGCTCTAATAGCTTTTTCTCAAATCTTTATGGAAATGTGATGGTTTTAGAGTGAGAAAGCTAGGTTTATGTTAAAAATGAAGGAAATGGATTTGTTCCCATGAAATGCAAATCCAACTGCCCCATTTTTATAGAAAATGCCTTAGGAGATTGATATGCATAGGGTGGAGATTGATCTGGCATTGCTTGAATCCTTCAAAATTTTGACAATTTGCAGGCAGGGGATCGATCTGTTGAAGTGCATGAGATCAATCTGCTCAAGGTAATGAGATCGATCTGTTTCAGGCAGAAGGCTTTAGAGATCGATCTGGCCTTAAGAGGAGATCGATCTGGCTTATCCAGAGACCAATGGAGATCGATCTGCCTAAGGGAGGAGATCGATTTGATCCAACCGGAGGCAGCATGAGATCGATCTGCTTGAGTGAGGGATCAATCTCCTTCTCGTAGAATGCTTGGCATTGTGTTTTCCAGGCCATGAGATCGATCTCTCCTTGCATGGGATCGATCTACCATGCTTCCTGCAGCATTCTAGCTGCAATTTTCCCAAATTTTCTAAGTTAAGTTTCAATCCAATTAATTCTATACTCATTTTGCGATTTATTCACACTTAGAACTTACAAACATATATTTCTTGTAATTCATGTGTAATGTAACTTGTCCGTACATTCAATAATCATAAACATTACAGAGGAATTTACGGGTCTTACAGTTCATGGCCAAGAGTAAAGATATCTGAGTAACGATTATTTTGGAATGTACTTGTTGTGTTTGAAATGACGTTAATAAGGAATCAACGGGCATTTCCTAGTATATTACTCAAAAAAATCAACACAATATGCCTAGTCAATTGGAATTGAAGAAATTTTGTCCCTATTGTTACAAACATACAATTCATGGAGAGATAAAGAAATGAATCAAATCAAGTGCTCGTATGTCACCGCCCTTTCGAGAATATGAAAATATGACATTAGGTATATAATATATTAAGTATATAATATTAAGTATATTATTCGTTATATATAACGAATATTTTATTTATATATTTAATATTTGATTTATAAATTTACTATATTATTATTCTATATTATTATTATATGATATATATTATTACATATATTTATTATTTTAATAGCTGGAACAGTAATAATCAAAATGGCTCCCTCTTTAGTGAGATTATATGAACAAATGCTCGAACCTAAATATGTTATTGCTATGGGCGTGTGTACAATTACAAGAGGGATGTTCAGTACTGATTCTTATAGTACTGTTCGGGGAGTCAATAAGCTAATTCCTATGGATGTCTATTTGTCGGGCTGTCCCCCTAAACCCGAGGCAGTTATAGATGTTATAACAAAACTTCGTAAGAAAATATCTCACAAAATCTATGAAGATCGAATTAGATCTCAACAGAGGGATCGGTGTTTTACTACCAATCACAAGTTTTATCTTGTACGCAGTACTCACACTGAAAATTATAATCAAGGATTACTCTGAAAACCGCTATCTACTTCAGAGATTCCTCCCGAAACATTTTTCAACTACAAAAGTTCAATATCTTCCCACGAATTAGTGAATTAGGTAGGATTCCTTTTTACAGAAACAGAATAACAAACAACGAATTAATCTTCATAAATTTGATTTCATCGTAAATGCGAAATACTTATCTTATACAAATTACAAATAAAAAAGAAAAGTGCAAGAGAGATAAAAAAGATGCAGGGTCCTTTGTCTGTTTGGCTAGTCAAACACGGGCTAGTTCATAGATCTTTGGGCTTTGATTACCAAGAAATAGAGACTTTACAAATAAAGCCTGAGGATTGGCATTCCACTACTGTTATTTTATATGTATATGGTTACAATTATCTACGTTCCCAATGTGCCTATGATGTAGCACCAGGCGGACTGTTAGCCAGTATGTATCATCTTACAAGAATAGAGTCTGGTGTAGATCAACCAGAAGAAGTATGTATATAAGTATTTGCTCCAAGGAGTAATCCTAGAATTTCGTCTGTTTTCTGGGTTTGGAAAAGTGCGAATTTTCAAGAACGAGAATCTTATGACATGTTGAGAATCTCTTATGAGAATCATCCACGACTGAAACGTATCTTAATGCCCAAAAGTTGGATAGGGTGGCCTTTACGCAAGGATTACATTACTCCCAATTTTTATGAAATACAATACACTCATTGAATGTTAAGAAACTAATTACAACTTCGAATATTCAAGGAATACTTTGTACATTCTCTTCTAGCTCAAACAGAGGAATTGAGGTTTCATTCGTATTCTTATGGATAGGCTAATAAATAAAAATAAATAAAAGAAATACATCATTGAGATTCTCGATTTTTGAAGAGACTTTTTAATTTTATTTCGGACGAGCCGAGACAATATGATGAACAACAAGGGTTCTGTACCGTGAACTTTGTATCGCACACATCACTTAGATGAACTCTAGAGAGTTACATAGAAGGGAATAAAGAAATTGAGTATGAAAGAGGATACAAAGAAATAAATGAAAGGGGATCAGATTCTATTTGTATTGTAGCTGAAATGAGTCTTGGTTATTTTAATCTTTTAATTAAATATGTATGAAGTATTAACATTCTTTTTGAATGTGAGGAGCCACGACATGAACAAATAAAAAAGAAAAGGAAAGATAATCAAATTTTGACTACATTATAATAATAATAGACTCTTTGCTCATCTAAAAAATATAAAAGAAATACAAAAAAAGAGGGTTTACTTCTAGATACCTAGCTAGATAAGTATGTATTATGTTGATCCATATCAATTAATTTGTAGAGTAGATACTCATACAAATTAATCATATGCCAGGAACCAGATTTGAACTGGTGACACAAGGATTTTCAGTCCTCTGCTCTACCAATTAAGCTATCCCGACCATTACCGACGCATTATCCTCATAATAGTGATGACTTGGGTCTATGCCAATTAAAAATGAAAACAAAAAAATGCAAAAGTATTAAATTTAAAGTTTCGAATGGGAATTTCTTAGATCCTCAAAAGGAAGACTTTGGAAATTTCCATATGAGTAATCATATGGATTATAAATCATTCAAAAAGGTATTCCTTGCTCAAGAGTGTTGATTTGTCTGTGTATCATATATATATATATATATATATATGTGTGTATCATATATATATATATATCACAATATATCACAAGACTTGTGATAAGAGAACAAAATTATGCTAGGATACAGTTGTAAAATGGAAAAGAGTAGAATGAATGAGAAACATAAGGAACTTTGAATGTAAGACCCGTATTTCAGATGTAAACTTTATGAAATCATAAGTATGGTGATGTAATTGTAATGTAAAGCATAAGTGATTAAAGTCCATGGATTCAATGTACATATTTGTAATATGAGTTTGTAATGTACACACAAGTTTCATTTTATATGAATATGAAAAAATGGACTTTTATAAGTGATGAATGGGATTGGAACTCAAAATGAGTAGTGTGGTAAAATGAAATGAAGTTGTACTTCCATTTAGTTTTGAATTGTGTACCTTTGGTTGTACAATGAATGCACACAAGTTTTAATGTGTATTAAGTATGAAAGAATGTCATTTACAAGCCTTATAGGTGGTTGGATGAGAAAATGACTATGGAAGCAAATTAAGGAAGTTTTGTGTAAGTCACTGTAGAAAACTGTGGCAAAAATCTGGAAACATGAATGCCAGATCGATCTCATAGGATGACAGATCGATCTAGAAGAGCCAAAATGCTCTTATTTGAGCAATGGAACAAGACAAATCGATCTCCAATGGAGCCAAATCGATCTGCTAAACATTCTATAATAAGAAGATTGATTTTTATGCAAACAGATTAATTTGCTTAGCTCTTGGGTAGGAGCAGATCGATCTTCTTAAGCTAGTGCCTGGGACAGATCGATCTCAAGCCCTCGATATATCAATCTCATGCATTCAAATTGACGTGAAAATGAAGGATTTAAGAGGACTAGATCGATCTCATGCTTTTACAAATCGATCTCATTGAGCAATTTCAATAAATAGGAGCTGTGAAATCTGTAAATCACGAAAACAAACCCCTATTTCTTCCATTTCAACCCAAAACCTAGATTTCTCTTCCTAAAAGCCACCCATTTCCAATAGGATTTGAGGAAAGCCTATTAGACACAAAGTTATTCCTATCAAAGAGAAGAACAACCTGCCTTGGATTCAAAACCCCATTTGTTAGATTGAATGAGCAAGGTGTATTTTTCATTGGAGCAAGAAAAGAAGCTAGATTTGGTAAGTTTCTAATACTTCAGCCCAAGTACATTGTCTATTTAATGGTTTTGGAATCGATTTGCATGTGTATTGATGGATAAAACTACTTAGGATGTGGTGGAACTAGTGTAACCTAGAAAATGGAATGAATCTAGTGTGCGAAAGTGTGATTTTAATGAGTTGGTGGTTTATGGATTATGATAAGTTGTTATTGAAGTAATATGAATAAATTGTAGTGGTTAAATGAAGCCACATTGTGAGTTTAGAGGATTTGTGGAAATGAGTATGTGAGATGTTTGATAATATGCCACAGTGAAGGAATTGAGGAGATCTGAACACTATGAGCTTAATATCAATTAATATCGATTTGGTATGAATCAATAGGCCAAAACGAAATCAATAGACTCGAGGTATGAGTAGAACGATAAAACTAGGCCTTATAAGGATTAATAGAGGCTATAGGTTGAATTGACTATAGCAAACACATAAGTTGTGTTGTATGGACTAAATTGATGAGATAAACGACTTTGTGCAGTTCTGGAGAGTTCATTGGAGACGAATCAAACCGCACAAGTAAGCAGCTCTAAGGAAGTGGAATCACGTGACACAATTCTAAGTAAGGGAATTTTGTAAGTATATAGAGATAGCTGCTCGTACTTTAAACGCGTCAGTGATTATAGGGTGTTTATGAAATGCATGACTGTTTGAGAAAAGTGATTGATGATGTGCGTGATTGACAACAAGTAAGTATGCATGATTTGATTTTCGAAGTGAGTTTCATAAAAAGGGGATAATAAGGTTAATAATTGCATAAATCATATGTTTCCAATGGTTTCACAAAACACCTTGCTTGGTTTTAAGCGACATAATGTATGGGTTGGCCAGTGTTTAAATGACCTTGTGAAATAGCACATGTGAGGTGCTAAGCATGTTTTGAGATTGTTTTGAATGTATATGCGCCGCCTATTGTGTTTGTGTGAATTAAATCGTGCTGGAGCCTCGCTCGCACGTGATTTTGGTATTTTCACATGTATGAATAGTGCTGGAGCTTAGCTCGCACCTTTATTTTAATTGTGATGATGTTTCTTAAATGAATTTCCCTTTTTGTGATGAGATTTAATGAGACCGAGCATGAGATGATTTTACATGTTGAGATTTCCATGTTTTATGCCTATTTACATGATTTTCAATACATGATATATGTATATACATGTGGCATAATTTTATTTCCTCATACTCCTATTATAAATGATTTATGCATAACATTATTAGTATGTAAATAGGGTAGCATCTACCATACTTGCATTATTGCCTTACTGAGCATGTTGTTGCTCATCCCTCTCTACTTTCCCCCTCCACAGAGCGTACATAGCAGCCCAGTGAGGACTAAGGCGTTTATTTTGGACATCCGCTGCTTCCATCGCTAAAAGGTATATACACAGGGATTCTTTTTGTATCTAAACATGTAAAGGCATAGTAGTCAATTGTATTGTAATGTGGGGGATGTAAAAGTTAAAAAAGTGTCATGTATAACTTAACTTTCAATGAATGACACTTCTTTTGGTTTAATTGAGAATGAGTGTTGAGTGATGTTTACTTATTGACTCACAGCCCAACGATGTAGTGGTAAGTTTGTTCACGACCAGGTAAGGAAAGGAAAATGCAAAAAAATTTCAGTGATTTTCAGTTAAAAAGGATAAAATGGTCGTGACAGAGATTGGTATCAGAGCTATGTTAGCCTAATGTGAGTCAGTAATAGAACGTGGGAAAAGTACATCCCCATATTACTATACTTTTGTTTAGATATAACTGTGTATACCGTGATGGATTGGGTCTAATAAGTGATTGTGAGTATTGGAAGTTAGGCAGTATGCCTGTTACGCGTAGAGGTAGAGGGGCAGGAGCACGTGCTAGAGGCCGTAGAGTCGGCCTGAGAGCCGTGCGGAGCCTAGACTGATCAGGCTTCATAGGACCCTGCTAAGAGAACAGGATATACAGAGGTACGCTTCGCTAGGATAGAGCGGAGTATTGAGAGCCTGGTGGAGATAGTCACACAGGTATTGGGTGCCGGTGATAGAAGAGGTCCCACAACATAACCTACTACTGGACAGGCAGCTGCAGACGTGGAGAGACCTCAAACTACCGAGACGGTGACACCCCTAGTATAGGATACGGCTTCACCTATCGCACCACCGTAGAGCGATAGCGATTTGGGGTATGACTACGACTTGAGCAGATTGAGACAATTTCAGGAGTTGAAACCTCCAGTATTCAGAGGAGTGAAGGACCCGGTTATTATTGAGGATTAGGTCTACGAGATGGAGAAACTGTATAGATTTTTTCAATGTACAACAGTTGAGAAAGTAGCCTTTGCAGTGTTTATGTTGAAGGGCGAGGCAGAACATTGGTGGAGATCCACCGAGGCTATTTTAAGGGCTAGACATTTCAAAATCACCTGGGAGATATTTTTGGAGGCCTTCAGGAGACAGTACATCCCAGCCACCCTCACAGAGGAAACTGCGGATGGAATTCATGAATTTGATTCAGGGGAACCGGACTGTGGACGAATATGAGTCGAGATTCATGTCTTTAGGGAGATATGACCCGGACACGATGGGTAGTGAGACTCGAAAGATCCAAAAGTTTGTTGATGGATTGAGATTGGCCATCCGAACTAAGCTAGCTCCCTTTGACATACTTACTTATGAGGAGGCTGTACACAAGGCTTAGTTATACGAGTAGGATTTTGAGCGGAATCCCTTCGAGCTTAGGAAGATTAATGCCAGAAGAGATAGAGACCGGAAGAGATCTGGGATGGATAGAGTGGCCGAGAGAAGAGGCCAGAGATATTTTTAGAAAAGACCTAAGATTGAGGAGGTGCAGGAGAGAGCTGTTAGACCTCCCGTGTAACTGGCTTTGACTGCACTGAGGGGTATGGTTGTTGGAGGACCACGACCTACTACTGAGCGATGTAGGAGATGTGGTAGATTTCATAGGACAAGGCCTTGTTCGATAACCCCTACAGTGTGTTACAGATGTGAGAAACCTGGACACATAGCAAAGGATTATCCTGAGATGAGAGAGACTACCCCGCAGAAGGGCAAGGAGCCAGAGAGAGCTCCAGTTGAGACAGTTGCTCCAAGAAGGAGGGCTACAGCTGAAGAAAAAGGGAAGTAGACGGTAGGGGTGAGCAGAGGAAGAGTACATGCACTGGATCAGGATACCACAGATGCTTCGACGGATGTGATTAAAGGTACCATCCTAATTTTTGATTTAGAAGCATTGTTATTGTCTGATCCTAGTGCCACACATTCCTTCATAATGCCTTCCTTTACACATAAATTGTTGAAGCATGTGAAACCTGCATTCTTGGATAAAATATTGATGATTTCCACACCCATGAACGATAGTCAATTAACTAAACATGTATGTAGGGATTGTAAATTGAAGATAGAGGGAAGGACAACCAATTTAATTTTACTGAATATGAATGACTTTGATGTAATATTGGGAATGGATTAGTTAGCTGCCAATCATGTTGTTATGGACTGTCATGCTAAAACATTAATGTTTCCCGAGATAGAAAATCATGTTGTAAGATTTGTGAAATGAAATAAATGAACCTGATTTCTATAAATAAAAAGAGTATGATTTTATTGAATTTATTTGAGAGATGAATTTAACTGTTTATGTTGAATATTTATGTGATGACTTGTGACACTAACGGTAGAAAGGATGATGTGAAGGGTTCATTACATACGTGGTTGACCTAGATAAGGCACACCCAGAATTGAGAGACATACCAGTGATTGTGAAATTTCCTGATGTCTTTTCGGACGATTTATCAGGGCTACCACTTGAAAGGGAAATGGAATTTTGCATGGAGTTAGTGCCTAGTACCGAGCTGATATCTAAACTACCGTATAAAATGGCTTCGATTAAATTGGAAGAGCTAAAGAAACAGCTGCAAGAGTTGTTGGAGAAGGGGTTTATTAGACCGAGTGTCTCACTTTGAGGAGCACTGATTCTGTTTGTAAGGAAGAAGGATAGAAGCCTCCGACTGTATATAGATTATCGGTTGTTGAATAAGGCCACCATTAAGAACAAGTACCCCCTTCCACGCATAGATGATATGTTAGATCAGCTTCGAGGAGCCCAAGTATTTTCTAAGATAGATCTGCGGTCAGGGTATCATCAGTTGAGGATACGGAGTGGAGATGTACTCAAGACAGCATTTCGTACCCGATATGGCCACTACGAGTTTTTAGTTATGCCATTCGGATTGACGAATGCCCCCGTAGCATTTATGGCACTGATGAATGATATATTCAAGCCATACCTGGACAAGTTTGTGATTGTGTTTATTGATGATATATTGGTCTCCTCCAAGTCTAAGGAAGATCATAAGGAGCACTTGAGGATAGTTCTGCAGACCCTCCGAGAGAAAGAGTTATATGCCAAGCTCAGCAAGTGTAACTTTTGGTTAGAACAAATCTCATTTCTGGGTCATGTTGTGTCAAAGGATGGGGTATCAGTGGATCCATCCAAGATAGGCAGTTGTACAATGGGAACAACCCAAGACAGTTACTGAGATCAGAAGTTTTTTGGAATTGGCAGGTTATTATCAGAGATTTGTAAAGGGGTTCTCTAGACTAGCTACTCCATTGATATGCCTCACGCGAAAAGACGTTAAGTTCATATGGGATGAGGCATGTGAGAGGAGTTTTGAGAAGCTTAAGCGTCGATTGACTACTGCTCCAGTTCTTACCATTCCTACCAGCTCAAGAGATTTCTTGGTGTATATAGATGCATCACACCAGGGAGTGGGCTGTGTACTTATGCAGGATGGGAAGGTAGTTGCCTATGGGTCTAGACAGTTGAAAGATCACGAGAGAAACTACCCGACACATGATTTGGAGTTGGTGGCCATGGTATTTGCTTTAAAAATATGGCGCCACTATCTCTATAGAGAGAAATTTCAGGTCTTTACAGTTCATAAGAGCCTTAAGTACCTGTTCTCATAGAAATAGTTAATTATGAGACAAAGGAGATGGCTTGAAATCCTTAAGGATTATGATTGTGAAATCATGTATCACCCGGGTAAGGCAAATGTAGTTACCGATGCTTTGAGCATAAAGAACCTGGGGTTGGTGTCTTATATGATGGTACGAGAACATGAGTTGTTGGAATAAATTGTGAACCTCAGTTTGGATGTAACCCCACCTAGATCTGAGAGAGTTGAGATTATGGCTAGTATGAGATTAGAACCAGAGTTGATTGACCGTATTCAGCAGGCTCAGCAGAGTGATCGACGGTATATCGATTGGGTGAGTCAGATACAGGCAGGTGTGGGTATTGATTTTGAGCTGAGTGCAGATGGCTTATTGAGGTTCAGAGCTAGAGTATGTGTTCCCGAGGATCCTGAGATCAGGAGACTAATTTTATCAGAGGCTCACTCATCAAAGTACACGATACATCTGGGGAGTACCAAGAGGTATCAAACCTTTAGAATGTTTATTGGTGGTTTGGAATGAAGAGAGACATTGTTGATTATGTTGTTAAGTGTCTCATTTATCAGCAGGTGAAGGTAGAGCATCAGAAGCCTATAAGATTATTGCAGTCTCTATTGATACCGACATGGAAGTGGGAGCATGTCACCATGGATTTTATGATGGGATTACCGAGGACCTGCAAAGGTCATGATGCCATATGGGTTATTGTGGATCGGTTGACTAAGTCGACCCATTTTTTAGCTATGAGAGCTACCGATACTCTGAGTCAGTTGGTGAACTTGTATGTTCGAGAGATAGTATGGCTACATGGTGTACCAGTGAGCGTTGTTTCTGATAGGGATGCCCACTTCACTCCCTATTTCTGGGAACATTTTTAGGAAGCGATAGGGACCCAATTGAGGTTTAGCACCGCTTTTCATCCTCAAACAGATGGGCAGTCAGAGAGGACTATAAAAACCCTGGAGGATATGTTGAGAACGTGTGTGTTGGATTTTAGAGGCTCCTGGGATGATCACCTACAATTAGCCGACTTCGCCTATAATAACAGCTATCATACGAGTATCGGGATGGCACCCTATGAGGCACTGTATGGACACAGATGTCGATCCCCCATTAGATGGGAAGAGGTTGGTGACAGACAGATTTTTGCTCTGAACTTAGTGCAGCAAGAATCTAAGGACGTCCAATTGATATGTGAGAGATTACGAACAGCTTAGAGCCGACAAAAGGGTTATGCTGATAAGAGACGGAGACCACTAGAGTTTGATATGGGTGAGCCAGTATTTTTGAGAGTTTCACCTTCGAAGGGTATTAGGAGATTTTGTAAGAAGGAAAAGCTGAGCCCTAGATATATCAGACCCATCGAGATTTTGGAGAGAGTGGGAGATAAGGCATATAGGTTGGCATTACTGCCAGACTTGGCAAATGTTCATAATGTCTTCCACATATCTATGCTTCGAAAGTATCACCTGGACCCAACACATGTGATAAGATATGAGTCGTTGGAGCTCAATAAGAGAATGGCGTATGTTGAGAAGCCGGTTCGGATATTGGACAGAAAGGAAAAAACGTTAAGGACAAAGACAATTCCTTTGGTGAAAGTTCTTTGGCAACATCATACGGTGGAAGAGGCCACATGGGAATTGGAGAACTTGATACGGGAGAAGTACCCCCAACTTTTTGAAGAGTAACTTGGTTCTAATTTGGAGGACCAAATTCCTTGAAGGAGGGGAGGATTGTAAGACCCGTATTTTAGATGTAAACTTTATGAAATCATAAGTATGGTGATGTAATTGCAATGTAAAGCATAAGTGATGAAAGTCCATGGATTCAATGTACATACTTGTAATATGAGTTTGTAATGTATACACAAGTTTCATTTTATATGAATATGAAGAAATGAACTTTTATAAGTGATGAATGGGATTAAAACTCAAAATGAGTAGTGTAGTAAAATGAAATGAAGTTGTACTTCCATTTACTTTTGAATTGTGTACCTTTGGTTGTACAATGAATGCACATAAGTTTTAATGTGTATTAAGTATGAAAGAATGTCATTTACAACACTTAAAGGTGGTTGGATGAGAAAATGACTACGACAGCAGATTAAGGAAATTTTATGTAAGTCACTGCAGAAAACTACGACAAAAATCTAGAAACATGAATGCCAGATTGATCTCATAGGATGAGAGACCAATTTGGAAGAGCCCAAATGTTCTTATTTGAGCAATGGAACAAGACAGAACGATCTCCAATGGAGTAAGATCGATCTGCTAAACATTCTGTAATAATAAGATCGATTTTTATGCAAACAGATCGATTTCCTTAGCTCTCAGGTAGGAGCAGATCGATCTCCCTTGGAAGCAGATCGATCTCCTTAAGCTACTGCCTGGGACAGATCGATCTCAAACCCTCGACAGATCGATCTCATACATTCAAATTGGCATGAAAATGAAGGATTTAAGAGGACCAAATCGATCTCATGCTTCTACAGATCGATCTTATTGAGCAATTTCTATAAATAGTAGCAGTGAAATCTGCAAATCACGAAAACAAACCCCCATTTCTTCCATTTCAATCCAAAACCTAGATTTCTCTTCCTAAAAGCCACCCATTTCTAGTAGGATTGGAGGAAAGCCTATTAGACACAAAGTTGTTCCTATTAAAGAGAAGAACAACCTACCTTGGATTCAAAACCCCATTTGTTAGATTGAATGAGCAAGGTGTATTTTTCTTTGGAGCAAGAAGAGAAGCTAGATTTGGTAAGTTTCTAATACTTCAGCCCAAGTACATTGTCTATTTAATGGTTTTGGAATCGATTTGCATGTGTATTGATGGATAAAACTACTTAGGATGTGGTGGAACTAGTGTAACCTAGAAAATAGAATGAATCTAGTGTGAGAAAGTGTGATTTTAATGAGTTGGTGGTTTATGGATTATGATAAGTTGTTATTGAAGTAATATGAATGAATTGTAGTGGTTAAATGAAGCCATATTGTGAGTTTAGAGGATTTATGAAAATGAGTATGTGAGATGTTTGATAAAATGCCATAGTGAAGGAATTGAGGAGATATGAACACTATAAGCTTAATATCGATTAATATCGATTTGGTATGAATCAATAGGCCTAAAAGAAATCAATAGACTCGAGGTATGAGTAGAACGATAAAACTAGGCCTTATAAGGATTAATAGAGGCTATAAATTGAATTAACTATAGCAAACACATAAGTTGTGTTGCATGGACTAAATTGATGAGATAAACGACTCTGTGTAGTTTCGGAGAGTTCGTTGGAGACGAATCGAACCGCACAAGTAAGCAGCTCTAAGGAAGTGGAATCACGCGACACGATTCCAGGTGAGGGAATTTTGTAAGTATATAGAGATAGCTACTTGTAATTTAAACTCGTGGGTGATTATAGGGTGTTTATGAAATGCATGACTGTTTGAGAAAAGTGATTGATGATGTGTGTGATTCACTATGAGTACGTATGTATGATTTGGTTTTCGAAGTGAGTTTCATAAAAGGGGATAGTAAGGCTAATAATTGCATAAATCATATATTTCCAAAGGTTTCACGAAACACCTTGCTTGGTTTTAAGCGACATAATGTATGGGCTGGCTAGTGTTTAAATGACCTTCTGAAATAGCACATGTGAGGTGCTAAGCATGTTTTGTGATTGTTTTGAATGTATATGAGCCGTCTATTGTGTTTGTGTGAATTAAATCGTGCTGGAGCCTCGCTCGCACAGGATTTTGGTATTTTCACATGTATGAATAATGCTGGAGCTTAGCTCGCACCTTGATTTGAATTGTGATGATGTTTTATAAACCGTACTGGAGCTTTTGGATTTCGAGTGGTTTTCTTATGCATACAACCGTACTGGAGCTATGCTCGTACGTGGTTTTCCTCATGTTTTTATGCATAAATGTCGTACTAGAGCGTTGCTTGTACAAGGTGGTTTAGTTATGATGCATGAACAGTGCTAGAGTTTAGCTCGCACAAGTTTTCACACTATGGTACATATGATGCCGTGGAAGTTGGTAAGATCATCAAGCCCTACATCCTCAAGCCAGAGAGGGCGGGGAGGCTCTGTTTGGCAGAGAGGCTCTCTTACATGGATACGAAAAACTCCACATGCACTTGAGACAATGGAGGTTACATTTGGTATGGGGTAGATAAGACCTACGGCTGGAACCCCTAACCATGATATGGGTCCGCAGAGTACGTTGTACCGTGTATATCACATGGAGTACGATGTACCGCGTGGTGGTTATGTGATGAGAAAATCGGGTGAAGAACTAACCCACATTCGTACCAACATGATGCCCTGCACACGTGGATGCATGTGGTCTGGGATGATTTATGACGTAGTTGGCCAATGTAGTCCTTGAGATATAGTGACCTGTCTCACTTGATATTGCTTAGTACCACAAGGTTTCGATATATGAGTGTGATTGTGATTTGTCCAGGGTAGACCCGAGGGAGGGGTCGAGCCTTGTGGGATTTGTGATTTAATGAAATGATGATTTGGTTTATGATGAGATGTAATGTGATTTAAAAAGGATGTTTCTTAAATGAATTTCCCTTTTTATAATGAGATTTAATGAGACCGAGCATGAGATGATTTTACATGTTGAGATTTCCATGTTTTATGACTATTTACATGATTTTCAATACATGATATATGTATATACATGTGGCATAGTTTTATTTCCCCATGCTCCTATTATAAATGATTTATGCATAACATTATCAGCATGTAGATAGGGTAGCTATCTACCATACTTGCATTATTGCCTTACTGAGCCTGTGGTTGCTCATCCCTCTCTACTTTCCCCCTCTACAGAGCATACATAGCAGCCCAGTAAGGACTGAGGCGTTTATTTTGGACATCCGTTGCTTCCATCGCCAAAAGGTATACACACAGGGATTCTTTTTGTATCTAAACATGTAAAGGCACAGTAGTCAATTGTATTATAGTGTGGAGGATGTAAAAGTTAAAAATGTGTAATGTATAACTTAACTTTCAATGAAAGACACTTCTTTTAGTTTAATTGAGAATGATTGTTGAGTGATGTTTACTTATTGACTCACAGCCCAACGGTGCAGTGGTAAGTTTGTTCACGACCGGGTAAGGAAAGGAAAATGCGAAAAAATTTCAGTGATTTTCGTTTAAAAAGGATAAAATGGGTCGTGACATTGAACCACTAACAAAAAGGGTAGGATAAAATAAATAGATAGCAAAAGGGCTTTTCAGGGTTGGTTGGGGATAGAGGGACTTAAACCCTCACGATTTTTAATGTCGACGAATTTTCCTCTTACTATAAATTTCATTGTTGTCGGTATTGATATTGACATGTAGAACGAGACTCTATCTTTATTCTCGTCAGATTAATCAGTTTTTCAAAAGATTTATCAGACTATGGAGTGAATGATTTGATTAATGAATATTCTATTTGATTCTTTCTTCAAATTAGAAATATTATAAGGTATGGGCCTATGAATCTATTTTTTGTTTTTTGTTTTTTGATTCAGTGCTTAGTCCTTGAATCTAAAAAAAATACAAAAATAGAAAATAAGAATCCACTTTGAATTCGAATGTTCGAAAGAAATATATATTATTGTTATATTGTTTCCAAATATCTCAATTGATCAAATTCGAAGCAATTACCCTCTTTTGATAACTATCTGAAAGAACTGCTTCAAATAATAAAGATTATTCTATTCAGATTTTGAGATGAAGGAGCTTTCTGTCTATATCAAGATATCAATCAACCATGTCGAAAAATTTTCATGGGTTATCTAGACTATATATAGTCTAGAGTCTAGGAATAATTGAAACAACAAATTATGAAAAATATTATGATGATAAAAAATGAGTGACAAAAAAAGATAGAAAAGTTCTCATTATCATTATGTTATAAGAAAGAAATATACTTGTTTAGTTCTTAAGGAGCACCAAAGAAAGGATAAAAGGGGAGGGGGCGATTGACAAAAGGAAAGTAGAGAAAATTTACAAGATATGACCCATCTGTATCTAACGTATCAACTTCAAATATTGAAAATAAAAAGCGAAAGTCTTTATTTCAAAATACTTTGAAATCAGATAATGTTTGAAGATTATAAGTGTGATAAGAACATCTACTCAGAGGAAGATGCAGATGGAGTTCAAGACTTTGACTCAATGAACCCGATCAATTGATGAGTATGAGTCCAGATTTACATCCCTGGGCAGGTATGATACGGTCACCATGAACAGTGAGGATAGGAAGGTTCAGAAGTTCATCGAGGGGTTGAGACCATCGATCCGAGCTCGATTGGACCCATTTGATATTACCACCTATGATGAGGCAGTGCACAGGGCTCAGTTATATGAGCAGGATTATGAGTTGCATCCCTCAAAGTTTGGTAGGAGTGGTAAGGGTAGAGACAGAGACCGGAAGATGTCAATTGATTATAGAGGATTCAGAATGGGTCGAAGGTTATCTGGTAAGAGGCTAAAGATTGAAGAGGTACGAGAGAAGCCTGCAAAGGCTCTAGCTTATCCAGCTTTACCTCCAGCATCGAGGGGTATAGTTATTGGCGAACCATGAGCTACCACCGGGAAATGCAGAGTGTGTGGTAGATATCATGGGGGTAGGCCATATCCGTCATTGGCTAGAGTTTGTTATAGATGTGGTAAGTTAGGGCACATGATATGTGATTGCTCGGAACTTGTTGAGACAGCCCCTCAAAAAGGCAAAGAGCCAGAGAGAGCCACAGTTGATACATCTGCTCATAGAAGGAAGGCCACAGCTGATGAGAAGAGGAAGCAAGCTGTAGGTCGAGAACAAGTGTTTACGGTCGACCAGGCATCTGCAGAAGCTTCCACAAATGTGATTAAAGGTACCATCCTAGTCTTTGAGTTTGAAGCATTAGCATTAATTGATCTTGGTGCCACGCATATCGCCTTCATTTGCACATAAATTGCTTGATTATGTGAAACCTGTATCCTTAGGCAGGGTGTTACTTATAAGCACACCAGTTAGGGACAACTTAGTAACCGAGTATGTATGCAAAGATTGTAACTTAAAAGTGGGAGAAAAAGATATGTCGATTGATCTCATCCTATTGAATATGAAGGATTTTGATGTAATATTAGGAATGGATTGGTTGGCTGCAAACCATGTTGTTTTAGATTAATATGCTAAGACAGTAATGTTTTCCACCCCTAAAAAGTATCTTGTAAGATTTGAAAAGAAATAAAAGAGTATGTTAAGTTGTTTAAAGAATGAATGACTTTACTAATGAATGGAATATTGATGTGTTGAAGGTTTTATCGCATACTTGGTTGATATGGATAAGGCATACTCGGAGTGGTATTGTACATGATGGTCAGGGAACATGAGCTACTAGAGCAGTTTGCTCACCTCAGTTTGGATATTGACCCCTCTGATATTGACAGTGACTGTATGATAGCTAGACTACGAGTGGAGCCAGATTTGATTGATCGGATACGACAGGCTCAGCATGTCGATCCGCTGTGTGATGATCGAGTGAGTCAGTTTCAGAGGGGTAGTGTGACCCATTTCTCAGTGAGTGATGATGGTATGCTGAGGTTTAGAGGCAGGCTTTGCGTTCCTGATGAACCATAGTTAAAGAAAGTGATTTTCACAGAAGCTCATTCATCGAGGTATACATTGCAACCAGAGAGTAATGAGATGTATCAGAATCTTCGGAGAGTGTATTGGTGATCAAGGATGAAGATAGACATCGCAGAGTTTGTGGCAAAGTGTCTCGTATGTCAGCAAGTTAAGGTAGAGCATCAGAAGCCTGCGAGGTTATTGCAGCCTCTACCTATACCGACTTGGAAATAAGAGCATGTCACCATGGATTTCATCATGGGATTGCCAAGGACTGGGAGGAACCATGATGCTATCTAGGTAGTGGTGGATAGATTGATGAAATTCGCCTACATTTTGGCCATGAAATCCATAGATGCTCTGAGTGCTTTGGCAGAGTTGTACGTACTGAAGATTGTAAGGCTACATGGTGTTCCAATGAGCATTGTATCAGATAGGGATTCCCGCTTCACTTCCCACTTTTGGGAACATTTTTAGGAAGCTATTGGAATCCAGTTGAGTTTCAGTACAGCTTTCCATCCCCAGACCGATGGTCAATCAGAAAGGACCATCCAGACATTGGAAGATATGTTGAGAGCGAGTGTTATGGATTTTAGAGGCTCCTGGGATGATCACTTGCCATTAGCCGAATTTGCGTACAATAACAATTACCACTCGAGTATCGAAATGGCACCGTATGAGGCGTTGTATGGTAGAAGGTGTCGTTCTCCGGTTAGATGGGAAGAAGTGTGTGATCGGAAGGCATTTTCTCCCGACTTAGTGAAACAAGCCTTTGATGATGTTCAGTTGATATGTGAGATATTGAGAGCAGCTCAGAGCAGACAGAAGAGTTATGCTGACATGAGACGGAGGCCGTTGGAGTTTACCATGGGTGATTCGGTGTTCTTGAAAGTTTCTCCCTCAAAAGGGATAATGAGGTTCAGTAAGAAGGGCAAGTTGAGCCCTCAATATATCGGGCTATTTGAGATACTGGAGCGAGTGGGTGATAAGGCCTATAGGATAGCATTGCCACCTGAGTTAGCAAACGTTCATAACGTCTTCCACATATCGATGCTTCGAAAGTACCATCTAGATCTGACACATGTGATTCGATATGAGCCGTTAGAGCTCAGGGATGATATGTCGTATATAGAGAAGCTGATCCGAATATTGGATAGGAATGAGAAAGTATTACGGACCAAGATGATTCTGCTTGTTATGGTTCTCTAGCAACACCACAATTCAGAGGAGGCTATGTGGGAGTTAGAGAGTCTGATGTGGGAGAAGTACCCCCGACTCTTTGAGGATTGACTTGATTCTAATTTGGAGGATTAAATTTCTTGAAGGAGAGGAGGAATGTAAAGCCCGTAATTTTCATGTAATCCTTATGATTCTAAGTTGTAAACCCTTGATATATGTTATATGAATCATAAGAGATGTGCATTTTATATTTTTAGTGTAAGTAAAATGTAATGTGCTTATAAGAGCACCAAATGGTAAAATATGAGCTATGGAGAGCTCAGACTAAACCAATAGGATTTCAACCATTCTGACTGAAGATAAGAACTTAAAACATGAAATGATAGTGGGTTCAAGAAAGAAAGTTAGATTGGTTTGGCCCTGATAAGGTGGAATAGTGGAAATGTCAAAAAGGACCTAAATGAGCTCAAATAAATCATTCGAGTTGTTTTTAGTGTTTTCGCCTTGTGAAAACGGCCAACATACAGAGATGGGTGTCTTAATCATAAGAAACACCTAATTCAATTTTTCCAACAAAAGTCAATAAAGTCAACAAAAGTCAAACATAAAATATAGACTTTGACTATTTAACTAACCATAGTTAAAACTTAACCAAATCATGGTTAAAACATGAGAAAAACAAAAGTGGTCTATCCTACATGGAAATCCAGATGAACACTTGATTAAATATATAAAATATAAGGGGGCCATAAAGAATTGAGCTGAAAAATAGGGAGAAAATGCTATTAGGCCAAGAGGTTAATGGATAAAGCCCATTTAGCATAAACTATGCGGACCCCACGTGAAAGCCGATTGGGCCGAGAGCTTGGGCCGATTTTATGGGCCAAAATTAAAGGTAATTGAAAGCCCATATCACCATGAAAATTCAGCCCAATAAGCCTAAGAACAAAGCCTAAACCGAGAGCCCATTAGGATAAAGGCTTAAAGCCCATTAGTTAATGGACAAGCCCAAATTCAAGCCCATTTTTATACCAAGCCCAAATCCAATGGTTAGCCCAATTCTATGGGCTGGAAATTAAGTTAGAAAAAAATCAGATTTCAAGCCATCATCTTCTTCATTCTCAGGTAAAGAGAGAAACTTCAATAAAACCATAGTTTTCAAGTTTTCTCACTCTAGAAAACACCACTTTAGAGACATAATTGGAACAAGTGACCTTAATGAAAGTTGTTCCATATTGAGAGAGGATAAACATACTCAAAAATCAGAACCTAAGAAGATGATTTGGAGGACCCAAAATCTCCCACAAATTTTAACCAAAGTGGGAACACCAAGTTAAGTGAGTTTTCAAGCTTCCAACTTCAAATATGTTAATCTATGAATTATTTGGAGTTGATTGGTATATGAATTGATGATCAAAATAGCCATGAACCTCGTGAACACACCATAGTTGAAAATGGGTATTTTGTTTTCCATGCACATACACATGATTTTATGGCATGAATGGATAGATTGGCATGTGGGTATGATGATGGCATGGTTAGTTTTATTCAATTTGCTAATTTGGATGAGATTATAAGGTTGGTATGCCATGTGCTTGTGAAAATGCCTTAAAGAAAAACTAAGGCATAAGTCATGAAGACCACATGTTTGACGAAATGCTTAGGTGAAACCCAAGCATGGTGGCGTGAATGCTGGTGTGTCTCAGCCATGGGTGGCTATGAGTGCTCGGCACCCATGCCGTAGCCGAGAGCTGCCATGGGTCAAGGATTTGTGTCTTTGGCCCAATGATGCCAAGTGGGCCCCACTAATAGGCCATTGAGTGTTAATGAGCCTAATGGGCCCAATGAATGTTATCGAGATGAATAGTAATGTTAAAACGGGATAAGGCCAATTAAAGTGTAAATGGGCCTAATAAGAGTAAATGGTCCCAATACCGTAAAATGACTGTAATAAAGTCAGAAAATGAGATAGCAGTGTTAACTGATGTAACTGATGAATAATTACAGCTCTTAGTAATATATTTGGAGCCATATAGACCGAATCGCAAGAAGTGAAAAATGAAGAAATGTGACTTCCGCGTGATTCCAGGTAAGGGATTTGTGCAAGCTATTAGAGATAGCTATACGTATATTTCTTACCTCATGTATGCAAATAAATACTGTAGAGTGTATAGATATTGAAATATCTACATGAAAACCAAATTATTGGAAATTTCTAAAATGACCCAATTTACAGATGAAAATATACTGTAAATTTATCGAAAAAACATAAATGCATAAAGTGCATGCTTTCAGTGTTTTTATCGTGAAGAGTTGTTTTGTAAGTGTATAATGATAGACTGGCTCAAGATTTTACAATCTGCGTTAAATTATATGTTTTCCAAAGTTAAGCGTGCTTAAGTGGGAGAAATTCCATGGATAGGCGACCATACGGGAAGTTACCCCTCTTGCTCCGTTTTGCACCGTTTTTCATACTGAACTCGATTTTAAGTACCGTTTTCACCAGACATGAGTCATTTATCGATTTTCTGTGTGAAAATGTGCTAGAGCCAATGTGGTACTATAGGTTACCCGATTTTCTCGCACTTAGTTTTAAACTGAAATTGAGAATGAAAGCGGTGCTAGAGCTATGTGTAAGCTGAGTGAGACACTAAAGAGCTCTCACTGGGTTTTGAGTTCATGCTGGAGTTGTCAGGTACTGCTAAGTATTCTTACTCTGACCTGCTTGCTGGTGAATTCCTAAACTTATTATGATTTCAAATAGAACCGTGCAGGAGCCGTCATGTATTGCTAAGTGTTCTTGCACTGACTTGGTCGCACGTGATTTTGAGATATGGTAAAGGATGATAGTGTTACTGAGATGATAGACCTCGAGATTACTCGGTCTCCTCAGCTATATATCACAATATATAAGGATCCATGGAGTACGATGTACCGTGATATCTTAGTGATCTTAGTAGGCAGACGGGATGGTTGATCCGCCTCTCTAAGCATGGGATTCCTGCACACCTGATCCGTGATTGCCTGAAATCCAGTGATTATGGCCATATGTCCCTTGAAACTTGATATTACATCCCAGCCTACTCTCATGTGTATTGTTTTGCTATGTGAAAATGGTTTTTTGAAGTGTGTACTGTGTGATTTGAAATGATGATGCATATAGCGATCTAGCAAATTAATGATTTTGCACAAATGGATGCTATTTTGAAATAAATGCATATCGTTTTATAAGGAAGATAAATATGTATTTTAAGCATTGTAGATAGTGTAGTTATCTACCTGCTTTCATATTTTCCTTGCTGAGCGTGTTAGCTCACCCCCTTATTTCTTCCTCTACAGTATCTATGCCTTAGAGTGTGTCCACTGCGTTTATTCCTGCTACCGTGCTCTCTAGTCCTCCAGTAGTACAGAGGTATACAAATATGCAAATTTTGTATTTGTTTTGTAATGCATAGTGACGTTAACTTTTGTATTTGGGGGATGTATATAACAGAAACTTATGTAAACGACTTTGTTTTAAATAAAAGTGAAGTTTCTATATTATTTTACACAACTCTGATAAGAAATCATGAAATGGATGTGAATAAGGTAACTGATATTGACTCACAGCCCAACTAGTAGTAGTGTGGTTAGTTACGAAAAACTGGGTCGTGATAATTAGTCTATCCATTGGCTCCTATCTAAGGGCTATCACAAACCAGAGCAATGACACAGCATGCCCGAGTCCAAAGACGCAATCCTCACATCCCATGGCTGCACAGTACAGTGTACTCCATGTTGTTTACACTGTACAACGTACTCCATAAACCATAGTACAATTACCACACAGTTGTAGGTGCCTGAGTCACAAGCTCACCACCCCAACCAAATAAATTATCAACTATAACCTGTCGTCTCAAGATCTAGTACGAGAAAGTTAGTGTGATACACATTTCAACATGAGGGCTCAAGCACGATCTCAATCACACATCACAACAGAACCCAATGCGAGAAGTGCTCCAACACGGTCTCTTCATATGTCATACCAAAATCAAGTGCGAGTGGATCTGGATAAATCCACAAATCTCATCATAGCTCCAGCACGATTTCACATATACAAAATAGATAGCTGGCTGTACTTCCTATAACAGTGGTACTCAAAATCGAGTGCGATACGTAAAACGATACAAAACAGAGTGAGAGGGTAACATCTCATCAAATCACTAATCAATCAAATCACACTTTAGAAAAACGTGCAATTTGATGCATACAGTCAAATCGTAAATCAGTCTATCATTTCAGTTTCACAAAATCTCTTTTTCACATGTAAAACGTCGAGTTCATGCACTTTATGCAATTTCAAATTTTTCCAAGTCTAGGGGTATTTTTGTAATTTTCCCATATTTGGACGTCATAAATATTATTCTATATCTGTAATCCCTACAGAATTTAAAGACTTGAAAACTGCAAAAATCTACGCACAGCTATCTCTAAGAGCTTGCAAAGATCCTTTATCTAGAATCACGTCGACTGCTCTTTTCACATTTTTTCGTTTTTTGAATATTCGTCTATCTAACTTCGAATACATCTTTGGGAGCTACAGATAATTACCAATCATATCAATTAATTTTATTAACCTGTATTCCACTTTTGGTACAGTTAATTTAAATTGGGCCCGAATACTCTTATTGAGCCTCATTGCACCTTAATGGGCCTAACTCTGTCTTAAGCCCATTTTCACTTTACTATTCATTCTATCAAAACTCATTGGGCTCACTAGGCCCATTAACACTTATTGGACTTTATCCGAGGCCCATTAGCCTTATTGGGCTGATTACATGTGAGCTTGGCCCATGGGAGCTCTCGGCCATGGCATGGTGGCCGTGCACCATCATGCCGCCTATGGCCGATGGCTTGCAATCATTACGCCTCCCTTGCTGATTGCTCACTTAGGCATTTCATCAAACACCTTTCATGCATGCCTTAAGCTATTTCCATGGTTCATGTTGGCATTTTGTCAAACACCTTACATGTCAACATCATGCAACCATCCAATTCAACAAATTGATTGAAATTAACCATGCCATCATTATCCATGCATCTTACCCAATCCATTCATGCCTTAAAATCACATGTATCTTCATAAAAATGAAATACCCATTTTTAGCCTAAGCTTGTTCATCACCTTAGGTGATGTTTTTCCATGAAATTCATACACCAATCAACTCATAAAATCCCTAGATTAACATATATGAAGTTGAAGGATTGAAAACTCACCTAGCTTATACTTTTCACTTTGGCCGAAATTTGTAGGAGCGGTTGACTTCTCTAAATCAACTTCTTGGTTGCTGGTTTTGGACTATGTTATTCTCCACATCCTGGGTAACAACTTTACTGAAGACAACTTGTTCCAATTCGGTTTACAAATGGGTGAAATCTAGAGAGAGAAAGCTTAAAGTTTTATGTTTTAATGGTGGCTAGTTGGATGAAGATGAAGGTGATGGTTTTGACTTAGCAAAATCTGATTTTGCTTCCTTAAATATCAGCCAACCTTTCATAAAAATTAGCCCTTGAATTTGGGCTTGGCATAGTTTTGGGTTTAACTTTAATGAAATTTGGTTTTTGTCTTTTTCACTAGTGGGCTTTCGGTTTCGGCTTTCCTATTCTAATTATTGGGCTGGATTTTCATAGATAATTGGACCTAATATATGTCTTAAATTTTAGCCCAATTGATGGCCTAAAGTTCGATCCATTTAAGCTTGCACACTTGGCCCATTAGTTTTTAAGGCTTAATGGGCTTAAGCCATTTAACTAATGAGCCCAAATTCTTTCTTCAAATTTCAGCCCAAATTAAATTAATCCAATTTTAATTTAATTTATTCTCCATATACAAGAGGCTGAAAATTGAGTGTTTTAACCAAAAATAATTTTTCCACACTTTAACCATGGGTGGGTTACCTTTTAACCATAGTTAGCTAAATTGTAAAAGTCAACATTTCTCATTTGACTTTTGTTGACTTTTAGCCTTTGACCACGTTTGACAAAAGTCAACTAACCCAAATTCATGCATTTCAATCCATGGTTAGCACATCTCAAAATTTTGGACACCCATTGTAGGTGAATGTGTCAAAAACACCTCAAAACGGTCCATTTTGAGCTCATTTAAGCCCTTTTTGCCATTTTCACTACTTCCATTTTGTCGGGACCAAACAAAACCAACTTTCCTTCTTGAACTATCCTTATTTGGATGTTTTGAGTTCTTATTTTCGGTCAGAATGGTTGGCATCCCTTCGGTTTAGCCTGAGCTCACTTTAACTCATAATTGGCACTTTTATGCCTTTAAGGCATTTTCTATTTTTTTACATGTGCCTTGGATTACAATACAATCTTCTTATGATTTCGATAACATATATAAATATTTACAATGGTGAATAATAAGTAATAGGATTAAAAAATTACGGGTCTTACAGTTGTGGAGACTAGGAACTGGTTGAAGTAGAGGCAAACAAGGGAGTCGAAGGAGAAGGTACTGGAATGGAATGGTGACAGCAAGAGATGAATAGTGGATGATAGCAAGAGGAGAAGAAGAAGAAGAAGAAGAAGAAGAAGAAGAAGAAGAAGAGGAAAACAGAACCAGAATAGTGTTGAAGTTGATCAGACGGCTGGTTTGGCGTATGGCAGGAACCGAAGCATGAACAGGAGAGGTGGGTGAGGTAGCTGGAACCAGAGGTTGGCAGTGTTGGGAGGATGATGGTCGAGACGGGATGACAACGATGGTGGTGGTAAGAAACGTGGACTGAAGGGTGGCTGAATCGGGGGGAAAGAAGGAAGAAAAGGCAGTGGCGAGAATGATGGAAGAAATTGGTGAACAAGAGGTAGTGAAAGGAAGAAGAAAGAAAGGAAAAAGAAGGAAAAATGGGCGGGAAGGAAATTTAAAAAAAAAGGAAGAAAATATATTTATATTTATATATCTGTATAAAGGATTATATATATATATAGAAGTATTGAATATAGAATAGAAGTACAGAGAAAATTGGGAAAACTGAGGGAAAGTGCTCCAGAGAAATAAACCGAACAGAGTGGACCACCGACTCACAACGTTGAGGCACTGACAATTACTGACAGACACCAAGGTAAAGAAAATTGTCATGTGCTATTAGTGATAATTACATGTATTTTCTGTTGATTCGTAGATATAAATTTTAGGAAAAATCTTACCGTAAGGAAAACTTCCTTGTGCTGCTAGAGATAGATTCACATATTTTTATATGGAATTGTAGATATGTGCTTGAACACGTGTTGAGTGTGTGTCGCACGGTCCGACTCTCACTGATTTTGAGATAAAGGCGATGGTTAAATCATGTTGCACTATTGTCTGTTTCTGTTTCTATGGTCCACGGAGTACGATGTACCCTGTGACACACACGTGAGTACAATGTACCGTGCATTCTAGTCTTCCGACATTTTGTTCTGTAAGCCGTTAGGGTTGTTGACCACTCCCATAGCGATTGACATCCCGGCACACTTGATTAGTGAGGCTCGGAGTCACTGACATTAGCCAATTGTCTTTCTGAATTTTGATATAGCATGCTCTGCCTTGTCTCGTCTATTTGATGTTCTGGATTGAACATAAAAACTGTAATATTTTGTGAAAATCGTTTATTCTACTGTTTGAAATTTTCAAAATCCTGCATTTATTACAGTGAATTGTCTATACTATCGATGTTGATACTGTTTTTGAATTCTGATTATGGTATTATCGATTTTCGTCTCTGATTTTACTGGTATTACTAGATTGCCAAATTATCTGTATATTTTCAAGAGAATTTCAATTTGGCATATATATATGTAGTATATTTATCTACCTGCCGCGTGTTTTTTTATTGAGCACATTGAGCTCACCCTTTACTTTCCTCCATAGAGCCTCACCAGTAGCTAAGCTCACTTTTGGAAGTTAAATTATTTTGCACAGTCATACGTCAGCAAAGCATTCTACTGTGTTAAAGGTATACCCAGTATAAACATCTATTTTATATCTAAAATTTGTAAGTACAGCAATGTGTTAACTTTAAATGTTGTACTTTAAAATGACAAAACATTAATCTCAATAAACTTATTTTCAAATCATTTGTAAGAAACTATTTCTAAGTAATTATCTTGAAATCATATTGCATCAATGTGCACTTAGAAATATTTCAAATCTACAAATCTTTTTGAAACTAAACTTTGGCGGGAAACTGAAAATCAAGCTAAAGAAATCGGTCTAAAAGTGTCAGGATCGATCTCCTTTAAGCAAAAACCTTGCAAGATCAATCTCAAGGAATGGTAAGACCGATCTCCTCAAGGCATAGGCTTAGCAAGATCGATCTCAAGGAATTGTGAGATTAATCTCCTCAAGGTAGAGACTTTACAAAATCGATCTCAAGGTATTGTGAGATCAATCTCCTCAAGATCGAGACATTGTAAGATCGATCTCATGGGGTTATGAGATCGATCTCCTGTAAACGGCAGCAATATTTCAAAGAAGAGATCAATCTCCTCTTTAACAAGAGATTGATCTCCCTTGTATAAAAACTAACAAGAAGATCGATCCCTCGATAAATGAGATTGATCTTCCCTTCATAAAGTTCCTTTGTATTGCAGGTTCAGGAACCAAGAGATCGATCTCCTCAGATAAATGAGATCGATCTGGACTTCTTCTGCAGAACTCCAACGGCTACTTTTGCAGGTTTTCAACGGGAGAAAATGCATTAAATGCTTCACCAACCAATTGGGTGTATAAATACAAGTCATAAAGATATTGGAGACAAGAAGAAAAACTCTGAACATTCTTGAGAAACATTCTTTGTGTCCAAAGTGATTGAGCTTTATTTAATTCATTTCAATTCATCAACTACCTTGTGAGGAAGCCTTTGTTTGTATTCATTCTCTATTATAAAGAAGAGGGGAAGTGTTCCTCTGAGTGAAAGCTTTTGTAAAAGAGTTTGGGTAGCTTCATTAGCTAAGGGTAAAGAGGTTATTCTTTAACCTTGAAAAAGGAAGCTATAAAGATCAACTTGATTAGTGAAAGAGACTTCTTGACAAGAAGGTTAAGAAGAGAGGACATGGGCAAGAGATTTGCCCGAACCTCTATAAATTACTGTGTTTGCTACTCTTCATCTTTATCTTCATTTTACTGCATATTTACACTATTGTTTATCGCTGTTATTTATTTGGTTAAGTGCAATTTGAGTTAAGAAAGTTTAAATTTAGTAAATTGCTAGAAAAACCGATTCACCCCCTCTCGGTTGAGCCAACATAATGTATATGGAAATGTGTTTGGGGAATGTGAACATTGAATATTTTGTAAGAGAACGATTACACTGATTTAATTGGAAGGTACTACCATTAGTTTGGTTTAAATTTGTTACCAAGAAATAGAATTGAATAGATGGATTTATTGTTCTGACCTATTATCGACTCGTAGCCAAACCATATAGTTTCGAAAAATTGGGTTGTTACAGAAGTTGGTATCAGAGCAAGGTTAGCCTAATACGAGTCGATATTAGGAGTAAGAGAAATTTTAGAAAGTTCACATTCCCAACATTACTGTACATTATTTAAATACAAACGCGTATACCTGGCTGTGATTTATTGAAAAACGGTGTCATTGAATGAAGGAAAACTAATAGATATGGCTGGTAGGTATTGCAACCAAACAAGTAGACGAGAGGAAATCCATTCTCAAGGCCATAGAGATAGGCCCAAGAGATATAGTGAATCTTCATTTGAGTGTGCACCTTACAATTTAACCGAAAATTCTGAAGTCCGCTTCGTAAGATTAGAGCGGGGCATGGAGACAATGATGACATTGGTTAAGTGATAGCAGCGCAATAATAATGATGATGATTAAGGTATGATTGTGACTTAGAGAAAGATTGAGGTAGTTTCGGAAGATATTATACTATCATTTATTGGGGTAGGAATCCAGTTATAATGAAAACTGGATAAATGAATTGGAAAAGTTATATGGATCCTTCAAATGAACAACTATAAAGAATGTGGGTTTTGTAGCATTGATATTGAAATGAAAAGTCGAACCTTGATCGAAGTCCCCCAAATCTAATATGAGGACCTGATATTAGGGGTTATAAGGGATATATTTCTGGATATCTTTAGATGGTAATACATCACAAATATAGCACAACGGTAATTACTGAATGAAATGTTTGAATTGGACATAAGGTATAAGTTTGTGGATGAATATGAATAAAAATTTATAGTTTTGGAAGAAGTATAATCCAGATACGTTGAGTTGTTAAATGAAGAAAGTCCAGAAACTCATAGGAGATACTGGGATCCTCAATCGAGTTAGGTTAGCTCCATTTGATGTTATTATTTATGAGGAAGTAGTACGTAAGACACAACTATGTGGATAAGACACAATTGTGTGGATATGAGATGCATGTCTTCGAAGTACTAGAAAAGGAAAGGTAAAGGACATGACTAAAAGAGATCATTTTACTGAAGACAGGGGTAATGAAAGAATAAAGTCATTGTAGCTAAAAGAATGAATTACTAAACGAATTGTATAAATGAAACTTGAAAGTTTCACTACTTACGTGATTGATAAGGATAAGGCGTGTTCGAAGTAAAGAGGCATCCCTATAGACAGAGAGTTTTTTCGACATATATCCGGATGATCTACCAGAGTTACTACTAGATAAAAAGATTAAGTTTTGAATTAATTTAGTACCTGGTACTGAATTAATATTCAAACCACCATACTGAATGACTTCGATTGAATTAGAAGAGCTAAAGAAGCAATTATAGGAATTATATAATAAGGGGATTATACTGGCGTTATTTGTTAAGGAGATTTGAAGTCTTCTTGCTTATAAGAGGGTTTGGAATAAGAAAGATGTTTCAAACATAAGGATTGTAATTTGCATGTAATTATGTGTCGAATGCGAGACTTAATTCGAATAAGGAAAATGATTTTGTTATAATTGATGTATGAAATGAGACAAGTTTTGAAATGTGATAAATTATGAATATAGGTTATATTTGGAATGAGAGATGTACACAATGTATGAATATTTCTAGTATGTGAAATGAATCAGATTAAGTGGTATGAATTGAGAATGGATCGTGTTCAAAGGATAAATGAGAATTGTGATAAACTTTGTTTTCCGTTTTCGACTATAATTTGAATTTCGAACCTTTATGATTGTATTTAGTTCGTGTGGTCAAGTTTGATGGCTAATTAAGATATTTCAAAATACCTTTCTGCCTGAAAAACTTGATAACGTCTAGAAATATCCTAGTCCATAACCCAAGAGGAAAGTGTATATAGGTAACTCAAGACAGGGACTGAGCTGTGTATTGATGCAGAATATAAAGGTGACTGCTTATGGATCTTGGCAATTAAAAGATCATGAGAAGAATTATCTAAACAATGATTTGGAATTGGCAACTGTAATGTTTGCCTTGAAGATATGGCATCACTACTGGTATAGTAAGAAATTATAGATTCTTATTAATCATAAAAGTCTTAAATATTTATTTTCATAGAAGGAATTGAACATAAGATAAAGGAAATGACTAGAGTTAATGCCTTGAGCAGAAGTGACCTCGGGATGGTGTATATATATATATATTGGTCTAAGAACATGAGTTATTAAAATAATTTGTGAGCCACAACTTGGATGTGGTCCCCTTTGATACTGACATTTATTACGTGGTAGCTAGCCTGAGAGTTGAAACTGGACTCGATTAATCGAATCAAATGGGCTCAACGTAATGATAAGTATTGTCTTAATGTAGCTAATCAGATCCAGATGGGTACTACAATAGATTTTGGTATTGGTACCGATGGTTTATTGAGGATTAGAGATAGAAAATATGTACCCAGTGATTCACAATCAAAGAAGAAAATTCTATGAGAAGCTCATTCATAGAGATATACTTTATATCCGAAAAGTCGTAAGATGCATCAAAATCTCCAAAAGGTATATTGGTAATCAGATATGATAAGAGATATAATTGAATTTGTGACTAAATGTCTCATATGTCAGCAAGTTAAGGTAGAGTGTCACGTCCTTCTCCCACACACGACCTACCGAAATCACCACCAATTTTTCGCATTTCACTTACCTCTTCTTCTGTCATCTCTCACATCAAACGTTGGGCTGTAATTCGATATTAGTCACCCATTCACATTCATTCACTACATACTTAGAATTTAATATTCTTTTCTATAACATAAACTCTTATACATTAATACATTTATCTGTACATATACATCCCGACCGTACGTAATTTTACATAGCTGCGCTTATACAATGTTTAGTACAAAATATCAAGTGTGTATACCTCTCACAAGATGGATATACAACAGATCAGGGAAATATCAGTCCTCAACCGTGTCCACCTACTGTGGATGCTCTGAAAAAGGGGAAATAATAAGGGGGTGAGCTCACAGCTCAGTAAGAAAATCAGGCAAGCAAGTAGATAACTGCACTATCTACAAAATACAATGTTTATGCCTCGAAATCATTTCCTTACCTAATTGTATCTAAAGCATGCATCTCTCTCAAAGCTTTATGCAATATATATATATATATATGTATAGATACAAAACATTAGTTATAAAACTGGTAATATGCTGGTTTAACAACCACAACATTTTATGCATAAATACTTCATTTCTTATGTAATTTCACTCAAATCACATTTATCATGCCATTTAGTTAAATCAAAATCATATGGCATTCATCATGTTTCAAAACATGGAAATCTGGGCCTCACCCATCCCTCGAGTTACCCTTTTGCACAATTCACAAACTCACATGTTTATATCATAAAACCATATGATAATTCAATCAAGAAATATTGATTCACATTGCATGAAAAGATAATAGAGATAGGCAACTGCATGTTCCGAGTGTATGATCATAACTCATTTTTCGTGATCCCAAGCTACACAGTACTCGGTGTGCAGGGTCTCACAATTGCTGTAATGAGAAGTGGGTCAAATCCTAACCGTCAGCTCACAACTCACTCTCATCGTGTACTCATGGTATAACGTGCTCTATGTGACATACACGGTACATAGTACTCTATAGACCCTATCTCAAGGTGGGATGCTCGCCATGAGTCTTTGTCCTCATACCTTGGATATACCTCATAATCAGGATGCTCGCCATGAGTCTTAGTCCTCACACCTATAGGTTATTTTAATAGCCCTTGACCATATCTCAAAATAATACACGTGTGAGCATATATATCGGTGCGACACATAGTCAGCACAGGCTCCCAACACGGCTATTTCATGCTCTTTTCAAATCCGGTACGTGTGAGTAAAACTCCCAACATGACCATATCACAATGATATAACTCTAGTGCGAGCAATGCTCCCAGTACTATGTCATATAAAACTCGAGTATGAGCAAAGCTCCCAATACTCTATGATGTATAATATATGAAAACTGAGTACGAGTTAAGCTCCCAGTACTCTATCATGTAAAACTGAGTATGAGCATAGCTCCCAATACTCTATAATGCATCAATCACAATCTGAGTACGAGCAATGCTTTCAGTACTCTAATCTGCATAAATCGCATTAAAATGTAGTACGAGTATAAACTCAAGTACTATGTGATGCATATCTCAAAATATAGTGCGAGTATTCTCTAGCACTTATGGTTTTCACACAAAAACCTGATAGACGGCTATTCAAATCATAATTCACTCGATGAAATCAAATAAGCACTCAAATGTGCATGTTTTCGCATATACATGAAAACATTAGCCATTCTATCATGTAACCTTGCATTTTAGTTATAACATGCTTCTAAGGTAATTTCACCCTAGTTTTGGATAAAACACACTTATCCTCATTAATCTCAATCATCATAATATGCCTATTCATGGGAATTCATATAGCATATAATATCAAAATGCTATTCAAAATACATGGAGCCATCTCTAGCTACTCACGAACTTCCCTTACCTCGGATCACGTCAGGTGACCTCTCTTCCTCAATTCTGCTCACTCTTGTAGTCCAATCAGCTCCCAATGTGATTTTCGAAGCTGTTATAATTATCTGCATTAGTATACCGTAATATACTCGTTTCATTTGCCAAATCTCAACTCCATGCATCATTCTCATTATTTTATCCCAATATGGTATTATACCAAATTTTTCATATAGTTATATTTATTTTTCCTTATTTCCTATATATACATTTCATAAGATTAGTTTATAATCTTCCATACATGTATAATCCACCATTAAATTCATGTTAACACCATTTCCTCATCATTTTCTCACTTTCACACCAATAGCCAGGTCATGTTTATTTTTGATGATCCTTTCATTTCCAACAATTCATACATATACCCATAAACTCATCAATACATTTAGTTTAACATATATCAACTTGGTGCATTAAATCTTACCTAACTGAGATTTCCTCCTTTTTCACCAAATTTGTACAAATCCTCCTTGCTCTTGAAATCCTTGATTTCAATCTCTTGTCTCTAAGTATGTTGTTCTCTTCTTTACCAAGAACAACTTTGCTCAACTATATCACCCTCAAAACTAGTTGCAAACTAAAATTTTCTAGTGTTGAAGAGTTAGGTTACACTTTTGCTCTTGAATGGAATAGTTTCTCTCGTGAAAAACATTAACGTAGAGCTCATAGTGGTTATCACAAAACTCATTTTGGTTATAAATCATATGTGTTCACAATTACACAAATCTCATCAAAACTAAGCTCAAATCAGCAAAACACTCACACATTTATTAACACATCAAACCACCCATTTCTCATAAACATGTTCATTTCATTAAACCTTTTTCATGCTATTAAAACGTTTTCATTCATTCGAAAACTCACAAGCACAAATGGTTTATTTCCTTTACCTCTTGCACCTTGAGTGGTACAATATCGTCGATTCTTGGAATATCCTCGTTTCACGTGCCGAATTCTCGAGCTGTCCACACATCATTAAATGATCAATATATATTATTTTCATTTTCCATCTCTTTCTCTTACTCATTCTAACTAAACCCATTTGTTGATTCCATCATGCCTTAAACATTTCTAACCGAATGTATATAAACATATATGTTTATTCACCCATATATAAAATGGTAATGCTTAAGAACAAAGGTCTTGTGAGCTTACCTAGCTTATCCTCTCTTGACTACGCTTGTAGAATACTTGTCTCTTCCCTTTGTTCAAGCCAACCTTTGATTTTCTAGTATGTTGTTCTCCTTGCCAAGAGGAACAACTTTGTCTCTCGCCCCTTTGTCTAATTTTGTCTAGAATAGGGTAAATCTTAGAGAGAGAAAGCTTGGTTTGGGTGAAAATTGTGAAGGTTTAGGTTTCAGAGAGAGAAAGGTTCGATTTTCAGGCGAGAATCCCTTGGTCCTTATATAGGCAGAGGCTATGAGATCGATCCAGTATTTGAAGTAGATCGATCTCTACTCGATTCAACTGCTCCAAACCGCTCCCTTAACAACTACAAGATCGATCTGCTCTTCATAAAAAGACTAAGTGGAGATCGATCTGCTAGAGGGTAGGGATCGATCTCTTCCAAGCCGAGAGTTAAGGAGATCGATCTGCCCTTGTGACAAGATTGGTCTTTGCTAGGCAGAGGCAATAGGAGTTCAATCTTCTTCCTTGTGAGATCGATCTACCTATCTGCTTTTGCACGTTTTCTGCATTCTAGAGCTATGGGATCGATCTCTCATCCTTGGAGATCGATTTGGCCTTCACAGATTCTACTGCTGCTGCATCAATTGCAGGAAACTCAATGCAAAACTCACTATAATCTACTCCACAGGCCATATTTCAATCCATACACATTTAAGACTTAAAAACTTCATCTCCTTATACTTCATTAAATTTAAAACTTGTGTGTACATCAACATATTACATTCACCAAATTACAATTCTCACTTAGCAAATCTCATAAAATTTACAGTTCTCACATCCTCCCCACCTTAAGAGAATTTGGTCCTCCAAATTCAACTCGACCCATTAAATAGCTGGGGGTACTTCTCCTTCATAAGGCTCTCTAGTTCCCAAGTTGCTTCCTCCATTTAGTGGTGTTTCCAGAGAACCTTAACCAATGAAATTCTTTTTCGTCTAAAGTACCTTTTTCTTCCTGTCAAGTATTCGAATGGGTTCTTCCACATAACTCATATCCCCCTGAATATCCAATGCCTCATACTCAATGACATGGGAGGGTTTCGGATTATATTTCCTCAACATGGATACGTGAAAGACATTGTGTATCTCGGAGAACTGCGGAGGTAAGGCCAACCGATAGGCAACGTCTCCCACTCTCTCTAAAATCTCAAATGGTCCTATATATCAAGGACTCAATTTCCCTTTCTTCCTGAAACACATGATACCCTTACTTAGAGATACTTTAAGAAATACAAAATCTCCTGTTTGAAACTCAAGTGGCGTCTACGCACATCTATGTAGCTCTTCTGTCGACTCTGAGCAACCCATAACCTTTCACATATGATTTTGACACTCTGAACTGCCTGCTCAACTACGTCGAGAGCAATTACCTTTCTGTCTCCCACTTTTTTCCAAGCTATTGGGGATCTACACCTCCTACCATACAGAGCCTCATAAGGTGCCATACAAATACTCACATGATAGCTATTGTTATACGCAAACTCAGCAAGGGGCAAGTGATCATCCCATGATCCCTTAAAATTCATCGTACATGCCCTCAACATGTCCTACAAGGTCTATATAGTCCGCCCGGACTGACCTCAGTTTGAGGATGATAGGCGGTACTAAAATTCAACCGAGATCCCATGACCTCCTGAAAATGATTCCAAAACCAATCTCTATCAGAGGTAACACTCACTAGAGCCCCATGTAGTCTAGCTATCTCTCTAACATATAGCTCGGCTAATGTATTCAATGTATCTATGCTCTTAATGGCAAGGAAGTGGGCACTCTTCGTTAATCTATCAACTATCACCCATATTGCATCATGACCTCTTCGGGTCCTCGATAATCTCATGATAAAGTCCATGGTGATATACTCCCATTTTCATGTAGGCACAGGCAAAGGCTTAAGCAATCCTTTGGGTTTCTGGTGCTCAGCTTTCACTTGTTGGCATACCAAACATCTGACCACATATTCTGTCATGTCTCGCTTCATACCACTCCACCAATACACCCTTCTTAAATCTTGGTACATCTTGGTACTTCCCTGGTGCATGGTGTATCATGAGCAGTGAGACTCTCTCAGTATTTGTTGCTTCACGATATCATCGTTCGGAATACAAAACCATCCCTTAAACCTTAATAACCCATCATCACTGACCATAAAATCTGACTGCGAGGTTGTTCAGCTTGGCTAGCCATATCCAATAGCCTCTGATCATTTCACTGCCAAGCTCTAATTTCATCCATAATATCTGGCTCTATCCGCAGGCTAGCCATAAATTCGACCTCTACTTCCTCAACTCTGATTCTGAGTCCATCGAACTACTCCAACAAATCCCATTCTTTGATCATCATAGCATAAATCATACTCTTCATGCTCAAAGCATCAGCCACTACGTTCGCCTTCCCGGATGATAGAGTATCTCGCAATCATAGTCTTTAAGGAGTTCCATCCATCTCCTTTGTCTCATGTTTAACTCCTTTTGGTCAAATATAAATCTCAGGCTCTTGTGGTCAGTAAATATCTGGAATCTTTCCCCATATAATTAATGCAGCCAAATCTTTAATGCAAATACCACTGCGGCTAACTCCAAATCATGTGTGGGGTAGTTCCGCTCGTGATCCTTTAGCTGTCGCGAACCATAAGCTACTACTCTTCCATGCTGCATGAGCACGCACCCCAATCCTTGTTGAGAGGCATCACTGTACACTGCAAAGCCTCCGGGTCCATTTGGAATAGTCAACACAAGTGCTGTAGTTAATCTCCTTTTTAACTCTTGGAAACTTTGCTCACACTTCTCAGACCATACAAAAGGAGTCTCCTTACATGTGAGTTTAGTCAAGGGAGCTGTAATCCTAGAAAATCCTTTAACAAACCTCCTATAATACCCTGCAAGTCTTAGAAAATTTCGAATCTCTGTAACTGTTCTCGGTCTCTCCCAATTAAGTACAACTTCTATCTTAGACGGATCAACTGACACTCCATCTTTAGATACAATATGACCAAGAAAAGGTATCTGATCTAGCCAAAACTCACTCTTACTAATCTTTCCATACAACTGCTTATCTCTGAGTACTTGCAGTACAATCCTCAAATGTTGTGCATGTTCCTCATGAGACCGAGTGTGACACCCCGGAAACGCGGAAAAATGGGCTATTTTTTTTATATCCTTTACTTAAGTTGTATTCCTATCAGTGCCAATTTCTTAATCTTTCGTTAATGTACCGAGACGCAGTTTATAATCGTAACCAGTCGAATTCAATATCTTTTCCTCTACTTGTCAGTACGTCTATTCTCATTCCCACACTTTATATATCTAGAATATACAGTAAGGTTTAAACTGCGTTACTACTACTTTAGTTACATTCATATTTCTTACTTTACATCCCAAAACATTATTACAACATTGTCTATGCTTTACAGGAAGTCTGGTAGGTAAAGTAAAATATACCTTATTAGTACTGAGGATAGCCTGGAAGGGCTGAGTCCGCCTATCCACGACTATTGTACGGCAGGTAAGGATGACAATTTACTTAAGCAAATCTGTGAGGTAAAAATAAAGGGGTGAGCTCTTCAAGCCCAGTAAGACATGCATTTAAGGCAGTCTTAGCATTAAAATATGTAAATGTAAAATATTGTGATATAAGCTTTATAAAATATCATGCACGTGAATATTAACCGAAACATATTTAGTTTCGAAAGACAAGTCAAAGTACTTGTGATATCATAACTAGTATCATGTAATTTATAAATCATGCATCTTATAAAACACGTAGCATGTAAATCATGTAACAAATATCCCGTAGGAAATCATTCACATAACATATATCACGTAGCTCGTTTAAAGAGCAAATCAAGTCAGAGTACATAATATTTAAATCATCAAATTTAGTACTCTTTTCTTTCAAATAATACTGATTCGTTTGATGGAGACTAGGCAGCATTTTCATTACGACAAGAGTCGTATTCATGTATGCATTTCACATAGGAAATTTGCATAGATGCTTCACTTATACTTAATACCGGTGGCCATGGTAAGGGACTGTAGACTGGATCAGGGTCTTACAGAGCCCCTCGCCACTATACATATATTTCCTTTAACGGAGAGTGGCATAAACATCGCACCGAGTGGTACAAATACCCGACGCAGTTCAACATGCACCACAAGGGACTAAACGTACACCAAGTGGTATGAGGCATGTTCCACGACGGTCCAGACTCCACACGGCAATTTAAGATAGCTCTCATAGCTTACATATAGCCTTAGTCTCAAAACATTTCTTTGAAATTATTTCTCGGGTCCGTTCACCCGTAAACTTTTAAATCATTTCTCGGGTCCGTACACCCGTAGACTTTTAAATCATTTCTCGGGTCCGTACACCCGTAAATTCATAGAAATCATATTCTTATTCATATTTCGGGTCCGTTCACCTGTAAACTCGTAGAAATCATATTTTTGATCATATTTCGGGTCCTTTCACCCGTAACTTGTAGAAATAATGAATTTTCATTTTTGCATAACAAATTTTGATTTAAAAACATTTCACAGATATCAAAAGTATATTTTGAAGAGCTCGAAAAATAGGGCTTTCTTTCGGTTTTCTCGATTTTTGAGTGCAAAGTAACTTTTCTGAGTTTGGAGTTATTATTCGTAAAAACTAACATGCTCAATACATTTTTAAGCTGAAGTAAGGTATTTGAATACCAATACTACTTTAAATCACATCCCTTACCTTGTAGATCGTAGGGCAGCGCAAACTTGTCGGGTCTCGAGATTGCCTCGATTTGCGTGCTGAATTCCCGAACTGCCCAAAACGATATTCATTCATCATATATTGATCAATTTCATCTTAACATACTCAATTTTAATTTATCTTCTCGAAGTTTGACCAATTTTGACTTTTCGGTCAACTTTTTCGGTTTTCTCGGTTTTACCGATTTAGTGCCGTTTCTCACAAATCTCGTTATTCAAATTTCTCATTTCATTACTTCATTAACCTTATGACTCATTCAAGTTCATAAATCAAGCTAGTCATTTTGTAAGATTTTCAATTCTTTCGTTTTTCGGTTTTACAATGAGTCAAACTATAAATCGGGCTTTCTCGGTATAAATTTAACCGTTAATAACCTTAGATCCATCAAATTTTTCACATAAACACATCAACACCTTGCTGTCCAGATCTCAAATCATTCTTAGAAGTTAAATCATCCAAGTCCACTTAACTAAAAATCTTTCAACAACACCAAATAACAACATATATGAACTTCATCATCATCCATCAACTTTACCTCAAGTTTGACCAAGGTTAACCACGTTTTTGATTCTTCAAATTGATCCTCAACTGTTATTTAACATGTATAGATCTTAGAATCATCAAAAACTAGAAGAAAACGCAGCCAAAGAATCCAAAAATTCCAAGTTCTTCACTTACCAAAAACAGGGCAGATCCGTCGACCGTTTTTGTTTTGCGTTTTTCACCTAGTAAATGATCTTATTTGTGGCTGAATATTTTATATGTTATATAGGGATGGATGAGGAAGATGTTATCCTTCTTGGCCGAGACCTGAATCTTACCGGAAGGTGGCCGTAAAAATCACGCACTGAGGACAAACAGAGGACGCCTGCGGGAAGAAAGGGAGGGGGATATCTCTCGGCCTAGAAGTCCTTTGGGGTTGATTTTTATTCCCACTGAAATATCCTTAAGTCTACTTTCAGACTTGAAAAACTTGGCTCGAATTGAATACCGGAAGGTCTTCAAATTTGACAAACATGTTGGCTGGGTCGGCAGGCTGAAGGGGACAGATTTCTGTCCTCTTCTAGAAGAATTCAAGAAAAATTATTCTAATCCAATTTTCTCCAAATTTCCACTTCTCAAGTGTTATACTATGTCTCTAGTATGTTTCATAAGAATTTTAGGGTCACTTGTTTAAGAAAAATTACCCGATTGAACCCATTTTGCGCGATTTGGTCAATACCGAGCAAAATGACTTAAAGTTTTCAATTTACCTTAAAAATTAATTTGATCCCCAAAACCTCCATATTTCCACTTGATTTTGATTTCTCAAGTAAATTTCATCTTATATTAATTTTCTATACCCTCGGAATAATTTTCGAGAATTTTTTAGAATTTATTCCGAATTTATTCTCTTTTTCGAGCCCATTTGCTCGATTTAGTGCAAAGCCCGAACCTTACTAACTTTTTCACTTTCAATTCCTTAGTTTACCTTTCTAAACATCAATTCATACTCAAACATGTAATTCTTAAGAAATTCTCGAGCTTAGAGCCTTACCTCAGTTTACGTGCCAGTGGGCCCCACGTAACTAACCCGAGTGTTTTGGTGGTTTCAGGCCTGCATAATATTATTCTGAGTTCTCAATTACTTCTTAGTTTACCAAATAAGAACTAAAGTGAGAAATATTTGGGTTTCACATTTCTCCCCACCTTTTAGGAATTCGGTCCTCCGAATTCAAACTGGTCCATCGAATAACTGAGGATACTTCTCTTTCATGTGACTCTCTAGCTCCCATGTAGCTTCTTCTGTCGAGTGGTGTTGCCAGAGAATCTTTATCAGTGGAATCGTCTTAGATCGAAGTACCTTCTCTTTTCTGTCGAGGATCCGAATCGGTTGTTCAATATAACTCATGTCTTCATGAATCTCCAATGGTTTGTACTCTATGACATGAGAAGGGTCCGGATAATACTTTCTTAACATGGAAACGTGAAAGACATCATGTATACCCGACAACTGTGGGGGTAGTGCAAGTCGGTAGGCAACGTCTCCCACTTTCTCCAATATTTCAAATGGACCAATGAAGCGAGGACTGAGCTTCCCTTTCTTTCCGAAACGTGTGACACCCTTCATCGGAGACACCTTTACAAATACAGAGTCCCCAGCTTGAAATTCCAGAGGACGTCTTCGCACATCTGCATAACTCTTTTGCCTACTTTGTGCTGTCCTCAATCTATCACAAATTAACTGAACTCCTTTGGCTGCTTGTTCAACTAGTTCGGGAGCAAGTATTTTCTTATCACCCACTTCTTCCCATGCAATCGGGGATCTATATCTCCTGCCATATAGAGCTTCATAAGGAGCCATACCAATGCTAGCATGATAACTGTTATTATAAGCAAATTCAGCGAGAGGCAAATGATCATCCCATGAGCCCTTAAAATCTAGTGCACATGCCCTTAACATATCCTCTAAGGTCTGAATAGTCCGCTCGGACTGACCGTCTGTCTGAGGATGATAGGCGGTGCTCAAATTCAGTCGAGATCCCATGGCTTCCTGAAAACGAGTCCAAAACCTCGAAGTGAATCGAGAATCTCTATCAGAGGTAATACTCACAGGAGCTCCATGCAATCATGCCACCTCTCGGACATACAGTTCTGCTAGCTTATCTAGAGAATCAGTGCTCTTAATGGTAAGAAAATGGGCACTCTTTGTCAGTCTGTCCACAATCACCCAGACTGCATCATGACCTCTCTGGGTCCTAGGTAACCCCATAATAAAATTCATAGTAATATGCTCCCATTTCCAATTAGGCACTGGTAAAGACGTCCTGCTGGCTTCTGGTGCTCAGCCTTAATCTGTTGGCAGACTAAACATCTAGCCACAAAATCTACCACATCTTTCTTCATTCCTGTCCACCAATACACTTTTCGGAGATCATGGTACATCTTAGTACTACCTGGGTGTATGGTGAATCGAGAACAATGAGACTCTTTCAAAATACTCTGTCTCAGGGTGTCATCATGGGGTACACAAATACGGCCCCGAAATCTCAACAACCCATCATCACTGACCAAGAATTCTGACTGCGATCTCTCCTCAGCCTGACTAACCATATTCAGTAATTTCTGATCATTCCTCTGTCCTGCTCTGATTTGATCCAGTATATTGGGCTCTATCTGTAGACTAGCCATAAACCCATCCTTAACCTCATCAACACTGAGTCTGAGCTCGGCGAATTGCCCTAACAAGTCCCATTCTCTAGTCATCATATAGGACATCATACCTTTTCTACTGAGGGCATCTGCTACCACATTCGCCTTGCCCGGATGGTACAAAATCTCGCAGTCATAATCCTTCAGGAGCTCTATCCATCTTCGCTGTCTCATATTCAGCTCCTTCTGATCAAAAATATACTTGAGACTCTTATGGTCGGTGAAAATCTGAAATTTTTCACTATACAAGTAATGTCGCCATATCTTCAGTGCAAAAATTACTGCAGCCAACTCCAAGTCATGAGTGGGATAGTTACGCTCATGGTCCTTTAGCTGGCGAGACCCATAAGCAACCACTCTACCATTTTGCATTAGCACACAGCCTAAACCCTGGTAGGAGGCATCACTGTAAATTGCAAATCCTCCTGAACCGCTCGGAATGGTCAAGACTGGTGTTGTGGTCAACCGACGTTTGAGCTCTTGGAAGCTCCGCTCGCATTGATCAGACCACTGAAATGGGACATTTTTACGGGTCAATTTAGACAGTGGAGCTGCAATCCGAGAAAATCCTTCGACAAACCTTCGGTAGTATCCTGCTAATCTCAGGAAACTTCGAACCTCTGTCACTGTCCTTGGTCTCTCCCATTTTAATACTGCATCCACTTTGGACGGATCCACAGACACCCCATCCTTAGATACTATGTGTCCGAGGAAGGCAATCTGTTCCAACCAGAATGCACATTTACTGAATTTTCCATACAGTCTCTTCTCACGAAGAGTTTGGAGCACAATTCTCAAATGCTGCTCATGCTCCTCCCGAGACTTAGAATAAATCAGTATGTCATCAATGAACACAATCACAAATTTATCCAAATATTCTCGAAAAACATCATTCATCAAATTCATAAAGGCAGCAGGGGCGTTTGTCAGCCCAAAGGGCATTACCAAAAATTCATAGTGCCCATATCGAGTCCGAAAGGCTGTCTTCGGTACATCAGCCTCCTTAATCCTTAACTGATGATAACCCGATCTCAGATCTATTTTGGAGAACACTGATGCCCCTCTTAATTTATCAAATAAGTCATCTATCCTTGGTAGAGGATACTTATTCTTTATCGTTGCCTTATTCAACAGTCTATAATCAATACACAGGCGACGACTGCCATCTTTCTTTCTGACAAACAGTACCGGAGCACCCCATGGGGACACACTCGGCCTAATAAATCCCTTATCGAGCAATTCTTGTAACTGCTTTTTCAATTCCTCTAATTCGACCAATGCCATTCGATAAGGTGGCTTGGAAATAGGCTGAGTGTCGGGCACCATATCAATTGCAAATTCAACTTCTCTCTCTGGTGGTAGCCCCGGTAAATCTTCTGGAAAGACATCGAGAAACTCACATACAACCGGAACATCTTGAATACTTGGTGGTTCTCGACTATTGTCAGAAATAAAGGCAATTTAGCCTTCATATGAATCATACTGTTAGCAACTTTTTAATTTATTACCCAATAACTTCGTAAAATTTAACACCATGCATTTTATTTATTCTTAGCAAAACATACATCAAACTTTTCGGGTAAGGAGAAAGTCAGGGTCTTAGTGTAGCAATCTAAATTTACACGATTAGCAGCTAGCCAATCCATACCCAAAATTACATCAAAACCCGACATATTCAATAAAATTAGATCTGCTAGCATCTTTCTACCTCCTACCACAATTTCACAATTTTTACATATCATATCCGTCAATTGAGAGTCATGCATAGGTGTACTAATACGTAACATGGGATTTAAGGATTCAGGTTTTAAATGCAATTTACATGCAAATTGTGGGGAAATAAAAGAGTGTGTAGCACCTGAATCAAATAAAACATGTGCGTAGCAATTACAGACCATAAGCGTACCTCTGATAGTATCGGAGGAGATGTCAGCTGTCTCTCCGTCTATCGCTCGTACATGTCCCTGTGCAATGGGCCTCTTACCCTTCTCTGCAGCTGTTGCTCTCCGCTGCGGGACCTGTCTCTGGGGAATTTGTACTTGCCTCTCAGGCTGTTTTGGTTGTTCCCGAGATTCATAAGGTCTCATTAATGGGCAATCCTTAATCATGTGCCCTGCCTCTCCACACCTGAAACAAACATTAATAGCCCAACGACATTCACCAGCATGTATCTTGCCACAGTTCTTGCACCGTGGCACTACTGTCCCAGGGCTTCGAGTAGTGGTAGCACTACCCATGTGGATCTTGGGCTTCCCAACCCATGTCTGAGGCTCATCTGTTCTTTGCCTCTTCGGCTGGCTCTTTCTCATATCATATCGAGATGCTTGTATCCCTTTTCCTTTATCTCGATCCTTGGCTTTGTACCCATGCTCAGCTCGGGTCACATCTAAGCCCCTTTCAACTTCTTGAGCCCGACCTAGAGCATCCTTAAAATCCTCAAATCGGAATCCCAATAATTTATCCCGGATCCCTGATCTCAGACCTGCCAAGAATCTCTCAATTCGACGAGCTGGATCCCTAAGGGTGTCAGGATCAAATCTCAAAAGGGTAGTGAATCGACTTTCATACTGATCAACAGTCGAACTGCCCTGAGTCGGATTAAAAAATTCCGCCTGCATTTTCTTTTGTGCTATAAGCGGAATATACTGGGCTCTGAATGCATCTAGAAATGCCTCCCATGAAATATCTGTTGGATTATCAGCTAAGGTTTTCTGTGTGGTCTTCCACCAAAATTTGGCCTCTTCCTTGAGCATGTAGCTGGCCATAGTCACTTTTTCTTCATCCGTGCAACCCAAATACTGAAATACCGAATCAAGGTCTATTAACCATCCCTCAGCCTTAATCGGATCCTTTACCCTTGTAAATTCTGGGGGACTCATTTTCAAAAATTCTCGCAGCCTTTGAGTGTCTCTAACACCTCTAGGTTGTGGAGCTGCAGGCTGAGGTGCTGGGGCTGCCGGAGGATTCTGTGGTGGGGGAGGAGGAACTTGTGCTGGTGCAGTAGTGGCATCAGTACCAGGGGTGTTTGCCCCAAACTGCTGGGCAATAATCGCAGTCAACGCATGTACTGTTTCCTTGAGCCTCCTTATTCTCTCAGTGGGGCTCTCAGGTTGAGGGGGAGATGGCGGAGCAGGTTGTGCCTGTCTCCTTGGACGGCCTCTCCTACCACTCATATTTTCAGTAATCGTTTACCTGCACGTACACCTAAAATTTTAATCATGACTTAATAAATATACTTACTTTACAACCAGACAAGCATAGACAATTTGGGATGTAATATGACTTTTCGATTTGGTACTAACAGTACTAGACAACTTTTGCTCTGATACCAAGAAAACTGTGACGCCCTGAAAACGCGGAAAAATTGGCTATTTTTTTTTTATATCCTTTACTTAAGTTGTATTCCTATCAGTGCCAATTTCTTAATCTTTCGTTAATGTACCGAGACGCAGTTTATAATCGTAACCAGTCGAATTCAATATCTTTTCCTCTACTTGTCAGTACGTCTATTCTCATTCCCACACTTTATATATCTAGAATATACAGTAAGGTTTAAACTGCGTTACTACTACTTTAGTTACATTCATATTTCTTACTTTACATCCCAAAACATTATTACAACATTGTCTATGCTTTACAGGAAGTCTGGTAGGTAAAGTAAAATATACCTTACTAGTACTGAGGATAGCCTGGAAGGGCTGAGTCCGCCTATCCACGACTATTGTACGGCAGGTAAGGATGACAATTTACTTAAGCAAATCTGTGAGGTAAAAATAAAGGGGTGAGCTCTTCAAGCCCAGTAAGACATGCATTTAAGGCAGTCTTAGCATTAAAACATGTAAATGTAAAATATTGTGATATAAGCTTTATAAAATATCATGCACGTGAATATTAACCGAAACATATTTAGTTTCGAAAGACAAGTCACAGTACTTGTGATATCATAACTGGTAGCATGTAATTTATAAATCATGCATCTTATAAAACACGTAGCATGTAAATCATGTAACAAATATCCCGTAGGAAATCATTCACATAACATATATCACGTACCTCGTTTAAAGAGCAAATCAAGTCAGAGTACATAATATTTAAATCATAAAATTTAGTACTCTTTTCTTTCAAATAATACTGATTCTTTTGATGGAGACTAGGCAGCATTTTCATTACGACAAGAGTCGTATTCATGTATGCATTTCACATAGAAAATTTGCATAGATGCTTCACTTATACTTAATACCGATGGCCATGGTAAGGGACTGTAGACTGGATCAGGGTCTTACAGAGCCCCTCGCCACTATACATATATTTCCTTTAACGGAGAGTGGCATAAACATCGCACCGAGTGGTACAAATACCCGACGCAGTTCAACATGCACCACAAGGGACTAAACGTACACCAAGTGGTATGAGACATGTTCCACGACGGTCCAGACTCCACACGGCAATTTAAGATAGCTCTCATAGCTTACATATAGTCTTAGTCTCAAAACATTTCTTTGAAATTATTTCTCGGGTCCGTTCACCCGTAAACTTTTAAATCATTTCTCGGGTCCGTACACCCGTAGACTTTTAAATCATTTCTCGGGTCCGTACACCCGTAAATTCATAGAAATCATATTTTTATTCATATTTCGGGTCCGTTCACCCGTAAACTCGTAGAAATCATATTTTTGATCATATTTCGGGTCCTTTCACCCGTAACTTGTAGAAATAATGAATTTTCATTTTTGCATAACAAATTTTGATTTAAAAACATTTCACAGATATCAAAAGTATATTTTGAAGAGCTCAAAAAATAGGGCTTTCTTTCGGTTTTCTCGATTTTTGAGTGCAAAGTAACTTTTCTGAGTTTGGAGTTATTATTCGTAAAAACTAACATGCTCAATACATTTTTAAGCTGAAGTAAGGTATTTGAATACCAATACTACTTTAAATCACATCCCTTACCTCGTAGATCGTAGGGCAGCGCAAACTTGTCGGGTCTCGAGATTGCCTCGATTTGCGTGCCGAATTCCCGAACTGCCCAAAATGATATTCATTCATCATATATTGATCAATTTCATCTTAACATACTCAATTTTAATTTATCTTCTCGAAGTTTGACCAATTTTGACTTTTCGGTCAACTTTTTCGGTTTTCTCGGTTTTACCGATTTAGTGCCGTTTCTCACAAATCTCGTTATTCAAATTTCTCATTTCATTACTTCATTAACCTTATGACTCATTCAAGTTCATAAATCAAGCTAGTCATTTTGTAAGATTTTCAATTCTTTCGTTTTTCGGTTTTACAATGAGTCAAACTATAAATCGGGCTTTCTCGGTATAAATTTAACCGTTAATAACCTTAGATCCATCAAATTTTTCACATAAACACATCAACACCTTGCTGTCCAGATCTCAAATCATTCTTAGAAGTTAAATCATCCAAGTCCACTTAACTAAAAATCTTTCAACAACACCAAATAACAACATATATGAACTTCATCATCATCCATCAACTTTACCTCAAGTTTGACCAAGGTTGACCACATTTTTGATTATTCAAATTGATCCTCAACTGTTATTTAACATGTATAGATCTTAGAATCATCAAAAACTAGAAGAAAACGCAGCCAAAGAATCCAAAAATTCCAAGTTCTTCACTTACCAAAAACAGGGCAGATCCGTCGACCGTTTTTGTTTTGCGTTTTTCACCTAGTAAATGATCTTATTTGTGGCTGAATATTTTATATGTTATATAGGGATGGATTAGGAAGATTTTATCCTTCTTTCCCGAGACCTGAATCTTACCGGAAGGTGGCCGGAAAAATCACGTACTGAGGGCAAACAGAGGACGCCTGCGGGAAGAAAGGGAGGGGGATATCTCTCGGCCTAGAAGTCATTTGGGGTTGATTTTTATTCCCACTGAAAGATCCTTAAGTATACTTTCAGACTTGAAAAACTTGGCTCGAATTGAATACCGTAAGGTCTTCAAATTTGACAAACATGTTGGCTGGGTCGGCAGGCTGAAGGGGACAGATTTCTGTCCTCTTCTAGAAGAATTCAAGAAAAATTATTCTAATCCAATTTTCTCCAAATTTCCACTTCTCAAGTGTTATACTATGTCTCTAGTATGTTTCATAAGAATTTTAGGGTCACTTGTTTAAGAAAAATTACCCGATTGAACCCATTTTGCGCGATTTGGTCAATACCGAGCAAAATGACTTAAAGTTTTCAATTTACCTTAAAAATTAATTCGATCCCCAAAACCTCCATATTTCCACTTGATTTTGATTTCTCAAGTAAATTTCATCTTATATTAATTTTCTATACCCTCGGAATAATTTTTGAGAATTTTTTAGAATTTATTCCGAATTTATTCTCTTTTTCAAGCCCATTTGCTCGATTTAGTGCAAAGCCCGAACCTTACTAACTTTTTCACTTTCAATTCCTTAGTTTACCTTTCTAAACATCAATTCATACTCAAACATGTAATTCTTAAGAAATTCTCGAGCTTAGAGCCTTACCTCAGTTTACGTGCCAGTGGGCCCCACGTAACTAACCCGAGTGTTTTGGTGGTTTCAGGCCTGCATAATATTATTCTGAGTTCTCAATTACTTCTTAGTTTACCAAATAAGAACTAAAGTGAGAAATATTTGGGTTTCACACCGAGAATACACAAGGATATTATCAATGAAGACTATCACAAACTGATCTAGATAGTCTCTAAAGACCTCATTCATCAAACTCATAAAAGTAGCTGGGTATTCGTCAAACCAAAGGGAATCACTAAGAACTCATAGTGGCCATACCTAGTTCTGAATGTCGTTTTCGAAATACCCTCTTTCCTGATTCTCAACTGGTGATAGCCTGATCTTAAATCAATCTTAGAAAAGATAGAAGCCCCTCTCAGGTGATCAAACAAATCGTCTATCCTTGGCAGGGGGTACTTGTTCTTCACCGTAGCTTGTTCAGCAATCTGTAGTCTATACATAGTCTCAGGCTACCATCCTTCTTCTTTACGAACAACACCGAAGCTCCCCATGTGACACACTAAGTCTAATAAAACATTGGTCAAGCAGTTCTTGCAACTGTTTCTTTAACTCTTCCAATTCAACCAACTCCATCCTATAAGGAGGTTTAGAGATCGGCTGAGTATCTGGCACTAAATCGATAGTGAACTCCAGCTCTCTCTTCGGTGGTAAGTCAGGCAATTCATCTGGGAATACATCCGAAAACTCACATACTACCTGTATGTCCTCTATCATCGGATGTTCTCGACTCATATCAGAGATGAGTGCAATGTAACCTTCACATCAATAATTCAATCAGTATTTATAGCGATATAATTATCTCTTAATATTTCATAATAAACTTCACACATCTTTATTCTTTAATCATTCAAACATACACTAAACTTTTCATGTAGGAAGAAGGTTACAGTCTTAGTGTAGCAGTCTAGACTCATACGATTGGCCGCTAACCAATCCATCCCCAAAATCACATCAAAACCACACATGTTTAACATCACTAGGTCTGCTAATATCACCCTATCTCCCACCTTGATCTCACATCTCCTACACACCATATCAGTCCTCTGGGACTCACATATAGGGGTATTTACATGTAAAATATAATCTAAGCATCCATGCTTCAAACTCAGTTTACATGCAAATTATACATCAATAAAAGAATGCGTGGATCCCGAATCAAATAACACATGAGCCTCATGATTACAGACAAGAAGTATACCTCGTATGATTTCAGACGAAGTGTCTGCAATCTCTTTATCTAAGGCAAACACATGTCCTTCTGTGACCGACTTCTTTCCCTTATCAGCAGTCGGGGCCCGTCTCTAGGGAACTGTCCTTTGTGGCTGTTGTCTAGGAGGCTCTGGAGAATGCGGTTTCTGTGGTTGTGGGCAATATCTCACTCTGTGACACATGTCCCCACATCTATAGCATCCTTGTATGATTCTGGGATAGCTTCCCTCATGTGATCTGCCACAATCTCTGTAAACTCTAACCTCTAGTCTAACACCTCGAGAGATCTCTATAGTGATGGGAGGAACCCTGGGTCTGTCAACTCTTCCCCTCGGTCCCTCAAACTGTCTCTTCTTAAAAAAACCTCTCTGAAAGTCTGTGTGGGAGGTCACGAGTTGCTTACTCTTATCCCTAGTCAAAATTCGGGACTCAGTCTGGGACTGTATCAACTCTAGTCCCCTTTCCACTTCTTGCGCTCACCTCAAAGTATCCTTAAACTCAGTGATACAGAGCCCTATCAACTGGTCCCTAATGATGGGTCTTAGCCCATATACAAATCACTTTGTACGGAACTCCTCATCCTTAAGGGTCTCCAGATCATACTTCAATAGGGTGATGAATCGGCTTTCATAATCATCAACCGTCATACTACCCTGAGTCAAATTCAAGAATTCAAATTGCTTCCTCCTCTGGGCAGCTCTTGGCACATACTGGTTTCTAAATGCTAATTAAAACATCTCCCAACTAATCACCTCATGGCTAGTCATCAATGTACTCCGAGTAGTGCTCCACCAATCTCGGGCTTGTCCCTTTAGCATATAAGAACCCATACTAACCTTCTCAGCATCGGTGCATCCTAAAAAGTAAAAAATGACTCGCAACTCAGTCAGTCACTCCTCAACCTTTGCGGATCTTTCACCCCTCTAAAAATCGGTGGGTTCATCTTCAAAAAGTCCCTCATCCGACCCTTATTTCTATCATCAAATTGGGTCTGTACTAAAGGCTATGTGGCAGGAGACACTGGATCAGTTTGTGGTGGGGGTGCGGGTGGTCCTGTGGTGGTGGAGGAGTCAAAACCGATGTAGTACTTGAGGCATTAACTTCAAAATGCTGCTCGAATAGCGCTGCCATCTGCTCAAATCCCTGACGAACATCGTGCTCTAGGCGATTCATTCGAGAGTTAGGACTCTCCGACTGTGGTTCTGGTGGTGGAGGTGGCTGTGCCTGCCTCCCAGAATGTCCTCTTCTCCCCCTCATATCTTATCTCTTATGTGTCTGCACGTATTCGTTAAACATCGATCACAATTTTACTCGTTAAATTCAATCCATTACCAGATAATACAGACACTTGGGATGTAATCTACTTCCAATTGACCGACACTAACAGTACTAGACACCCTTTGCTCTAATACCAAGAAAATCTGTGACAGCCCGAAAGCGCGAAAAATATGGCAAATTTAACAAAAAATTTAAATTAAAAACTACCGACTCTAGGTGTATTCCTGTGCAGTATCTTTAAATCACTATCGTTTATAAACCAACATTATCCCCCAAGATCATACAACTCATACTTAATGAAATAAAATACATAATATCCCAAAAAGAGTTAACCCATAATTCTCAACTCATTTCTTTCATATCAACCTAATTACATCCCAAAATACTCATCACAAATGTCTGTATTACATCATTGTCTGGATAGAAAATGAACCGAATTATACCTTATGCGTGTACAAGCGATAGCCTGGGGAGATCTTATCCACTAGCCTATATCACGTACGCAGCAGGTTCTATCTCACTTACTTCAAGTAATTTGGAGGGGGAGGAAAAAGGGTGAGCTCTCAAAACGCTCAGTAAGGAGGATAAAGGAAGTTATAAAAATCATCATCACAAACATAATATGATGGAAATATTTGAGCATGTAAATCGTTATAGAAATAACGGTAGAAAACAATGGCATCAGCACAATTCACGTGATAAAATCACATCACATTAAATCTCAATGCATGATATAAATGGCAGTTGTAAAATCACATCATCATCATCAAAAATCGAGACTAGGCATTTATAAAAACTCATATGAAATCAACGTCATAAGCACATCACATCAATTGAATTCGTCCCCTAGGCAGACATCCCCAATCGAGGGATATCATCGACAATAATACACATGGCTATGATTCGCTGTAGACTTGATCAGAGTCGTACAACCGTCGGTCTTACATGCTATCACAGCACAGCCTAGTCTTACATGCTATCAAAACAAGGCTACCCATCGTTACCAGAGCGAGGTCATCTCATTTTACTAGAACGAAGGAATTAGTCTTACATGCTACTAGAGCACAACCCGACCTTACATTTTACCAGAGCAAAGCCCGATGTGCATCTCATGACAAGCCATAGCCTCCGTAAAAACATGTCATTGTTATATAGAAATCGTTTTTCCTTAACGTATAGCTCATAGTGGTTATCACAAAACTCATTTGGTTATAAATCATATGTGTTCACAATTACACAAATCTCATCAAAATTGAGCTCAAACCGGCAAAACACTCACACATTCATCAACACATAAAATCACCTCATTTCTCATAAACATGCTCATTTCATTAAACTTTTTTCATGCTATTAAAACGTTTTCATTCATTCGAAAACTCACAAGCACAAATGATTTATTTCCCTTACCTCTTACACCTTGAGTGGTATAATATCTTCGGTTCTCAGACTATCCTCGTTTCCCGTGTCGAATTCTTGAGCTGTCCAGACATCATTAAATCATCAATATACATTATTTTCATTTTTCATCTCTTTCTCTTACTCATTCTAACTAAACCCATTTGTTGATTCCATCATACCTTAAACATTTCTACCCAAATGTATATAAACATATATGTTTATTCACCCATATATAAAATGGTAATGCTTAAGAACAAAGTTGTTGTGAGCTTACCTAGCTTATCCTCTCTTGACCAAGCTTGTAGAATGTTTGTCTCTTTCCTTTGTGTCACAACCCCCAACTTACCAAAAATTGTCATAAATTTTTCGCTTTTCATACATTTTTTTATTTTTCGTCCTTACCTTACCTCAATCGTGATCAGCTACACTCTCAAACTATTGGGTTGTGTGTCAGTGTCTACCTCATCCAACCATAACAATTTAATTTGCATTTTAATCTAAAAGTAAACACTTGTATAAATAAATCAGAGTTGTTGTTTACATGTGTTTACATTGTTTTACATCCCCAATAGTTACATACTGAATGCTACTGTGCTATAGAAAGTTTAGATACAAAATTACATCAGTGTGTATACCTTAAGCGATGGGATGCAGCGGATATCAAAAGGGAAACCTCCAGTCGCCCTCAGCCTATACTCAATGCTCTGTAAAGAGGAGGAAAATAAGGGGGTGAGCAAACCACACGCTCAGTAAGGCAATCATGCGAACAGGTAGATACTGCACTATCTACGTGATCGTAATGTCATGCTCAAAATCATACAATTTCTCATTCAAATCTCAAAAGCATTAGTTCAGGCTTGTGTTAATGGCATGTAAAGCAAATCATGATATTTGTTAGTACACAAATCAATTTCAAATCATGGCATAAATCATCATGCATATTTCATAAATAAGACATGGAAAACTTATCATGCGTAAGTGCACTTTAAAGCCATTAATCATACTTTCTCAAGCAAGTCATGCTATTTCATCTCAATAACATCAATACTGATCAGGACTCAGCCCCTCCCTAGGACTATCTTGACCCTCAAAAATATTTCAAACATGGATTTATTCATAAAACAAGACAGGTGAGATAGGCAATATAATAAGAGAAATCTCCTCTAGGACTATGGTCATATCCTGTGATCCCAGGCTACACTGATTAGGTGTGGGTATCACCACTATCTACTTCCACATGGGAGGTGGGTCACGTCCAGCCCGTCGGTCCATAGCAGATCTAAATATCATCCAAAGATGGTATATCACAATCTCAACACGGTATAACGTACTCCATGCTACCTGCACGGTACAGCGTACTCCATAGACCCATATTAACACATCATATCACGCCACATCTCAAAAATGCACATGCGAGCCTATTTAATCGGTACGACACCCAATCTACCCGAAGCTCCTAGCACGGATATCAACATGTCAAATTCTCAAAAATGCACATGTGAGCCTATTTAATCGATGCGACACCCAGTTTACCTGAAGCTCCTAGCATGACAACAAATATAGTGAGCATCTAATGCGAGCTATGCTTCAGCACCATGCCAAAACTAGTGTAAAGTCTGTGCGAGTCAACTCTAGTACAACATCATAGAAATCCATGTGAAAACTAGTGCGAGCTATGCTCTAGCACTCATACGTATGAAAACACATCAAATCTCGTGCGAGTCATACTCTAACACGCTTTCATTCTCACAAAAATCATGTAGGTGGCTCAATTCTTTATAAAACACGGTTATCAACCAAATCAAATCATTTCTTTTGCAAATCATTTCAAAAGTTAGCCGACTTACCAATCACTTGCTAAAAGCAACAGAACAAGGTTTTCAAAGCATCATACTTTTGTTTTCATGCACATTTCCTCAAAATCCAACTCTTTGCCCTTCAATCCTCCAATTTCATTTCCTAGTATCACATGCACTCTAGCAAAACATTAAGTGCCCAAATTGTGCACGGATATCTCTAAGACTCCACACAATTCCCTTACCTCGATTTACTCGGGGTGCGACTCTCTTCCTCTTAGCTTCTCACGTTTTTAGCTCAACTTGCTTCGATGTATACTCAGGAGTTGCAATTCATTCATCAAACACATGAGTTAATGTTTTTAACTCTCATTTAACTATGCATTTTACCCAATGCCTTAAATACACATTTTACCCCCTTTTTGGGTAAGTCTCACCATTCATTCCATAACACCACCTTAAAATCATACCCACAACACCATTATCACCTCAAGATATCCTTTTCATCATTTATTCCACTGCATTTCACTTTCTCACACTAACCCATTTCTAGGTTACAATCATTCCTTTGTATTCTAGATAGTTTCTACCATTAACAAGCACACCAATCAACTCAAAATCAATAACTTAAGCAAATGTACTTTAGTTGGTGCTTTAAAAACTCACCTCTTTGGATTTCCTTCTCACTCCAAATGACAATGCTCCTAGCTTCTTCAATCTAACAAAAGGGGGAAATGCCTCCAAGCTATGTTGTTCTTCTCTTTGATGTGAACAACTTTGTATCTAATAACCTTCCCTCAAATCTTACTAAAAATAGATGGATTTAAGAGAGAGAAAGCTAGGTTTTAGATTGAAAATGGTAGAGTGAGATTGTTTCCCAAAATCTGCAGATCCAACTGCTCCTATTTATAGATTTAGCTTGATGAGATCAATCTGCCTTGGGTGGAGATCGATCTAGTCCTCTTAAAATCCCTCTTTTTCACGACATTTGAAGGCATGAGATCGATCTGTCGATAGCTTGAGATCGATCTGTCTTACGCAGTAGCTTAAGGAGATCGATCTGGCTAGGGATAAGATCGATCTGCTTGCCTAAAAATCAATCTTCTCATTACAGAATGTTTAGCATATCGATCTGGCTCCATTGGAGATTGATTTGCCCTGTTCCATTGCTCGAATAAGAGCATTTTTGCTCTTCTAGATCGATCTCTTATCCTATGAGATCGATCTGGCATTCATATTTTTCAGATTTTGCTGCAGTTTTCTGTAGTAACTCATACCAAACAATCCTTAATTTGCTGCCATGGTCATTTTCTCATCCAATCATCTTTAAGAGTTAAAAATGACATCTATTCATACTTAATACACATTAAAACTTGTTTGTATTCATTTCGTAATCCAATATACACATATACAAGGTTACACATATATGGGGTCTCACACTTTGTTCAAGCCAACCTTTGATTTTCTAGTATGTTGTTCTCCTTGCCAAGAGGAACAACTTTGTCTCTTGCCCCTTTGTCTAATTTTGTCTAGAATAGGGGAATCTTAGAGAGAGAAAGATTGGTTTGGGTGAAATGATGAAAATTTAAGTTTCAAAGAGAGAAAGGCTCAGTTTTCAGGCGAAAATCTTGTGGTCTTATATAGGCAAAGGTTATGAGATCGATCTGGTATTTGAAGGAGATCGATCTCTGCTCAATTCAACTGCTCCAAACTACTCCCTTAACAACTACAAGATCGATTTGGTCGAGGGTGGAGATCGATCTGCTCTTCATAAAAAGACTAAGTGGAGATCGATCTGCTAGAGGGTAGGGATCGATCTCTTTCAGGCCGAGAGTTAAGGAGATCGATCTTATGACAAGATCGATTTTTGCTAGGCAGAGGCAATAGGAGATCAATCTTCTTCCTTATGAGATCAATCTGTCTGTCTGCTTTTGCACATTTTCTGTATTCTGGAGCTATGGGATCGATCTCTCATCCTTGGAGATCGATCTGGCCTTCACAGATTCTACTGCTGCTGCATCAATTACAGGAAACTCAATGCAAAACTCACCATAATCTACTCCATAGGCCATATTTCAATCCATACACATTTAAGACTTAAAAACTTCATCTCCTTGTACTTCATTAAATTTAAAACTTGCGTGTACATCAACATATCATAATTACATTCACCAAATTTGAAATTCTCACTTAGCAAATCTCATAAAATTTACAGTTCTCACATGGATAGCTATAGTAGATAAATGAAGAAATAGGCTGAACGTGAAAGGAAAGAAAAGAAAGAAGATGTGGAAAGGACAGTGAAACCGAGGGCTTGGGGTCTGAAAAACGATAGTGGTGTGGTGAAGGGAAAGAAGGAAATGAAAGAAAGAATATAAAATGGGGTTGGTATGGGAAATTCGGGATTAACCCACCTGGCAGAGTGCTTCCCCATCAACCACCATCATGTCAGATATCATTTACTACCTCATCCCCTGCACTGAACAATGAAAAGAAATCAAGTAAACAAGCAGGTTGGAGGCGTGTGATGGCTACTATCTCGGTACAGTTTAGGTAGAAAATGAAGTAATAAAACGAGGCTGAAATTGATATAGTAATTGCTGGAAAATCAAAGGAGCCGAATAGGAAAGGAAGTGGGAGCAGTTTGAAGTTCTTTGAAAAACACGAAAGAAAATTTCTATTGCTTCCTCATCACCATCATTTCCTACCCTGCCACACCACTACACTTCATCATCTTCGTCCTCATCAAGCTTCTTGCTGCTTGGCCTTTCCTTGGACCGATTCTACACTTTCACTAAACCTGAAGCTGAAGCAGAACAAAGGAAAACATGGCTGCAGGGGCCTTCTCCCGTGGATAGAAAAACTTGAAACCGAGAGAGAAAAGGTTGGATGGTGGCCTTAAGTTGGCGAGTTGAGACGTTTTGGTGACTATTGGTGAAGTAATATTGACCAGAACAAAATCTGAAATAGTCGAGCTGCAGTGGAGAAGAAATCTGAAACAGAGAAAAGAGGTGAGTCGGAGGGAGCTGTGGAGATTAGGAATTGGTTGAAGCAGAGGCAAACATAAGAGTTGGAGAAGAGGGCACTTGAACGGAACGGTTACAGCAGGAGATGAACCGTGGATGATAGCTGGTGAAGAAAGAATAAGAAGAAAGTAGAACTAAAATAGTGTTGAAGTGGATCCGACGGCGGGTTTGGCATCTGGCAAGAACCGAAGCATGAACATGAGAGGTGGATGAGGTAGCTAGAACCCGAGGTTGGTAGTGTTTAGAGAATGATAGCCGATACGGGAGGACGATGATGGTGGTGGCAGGAAATGTGGACTGAAGGGTGGCTGAATCGGGAGGAAAGAAGGAAGAAAAGGCAATGACGAGAATGATGGAAGAAATTGGTGAACATGAGGTAGTGAAAGGAAAAGGAAAGAAAGGAAGAAGAAGGAAAAAAGGGCGGAAAGGAAATTTTTCAAAAAAAAAAGAAGGAAGAAAATATATTTATATATATATATATGTATAAAGGATTATATATAGAGGTACAAAGAAAATTAGGAAAACCGAGGGAAAGAGCTCCAGAGAAATAAATCGAACAACGTGGACCACCGACTCGCAATGTTGAGGCACTGGCGATTACTGACAGACACCAAGGTAAGAAAAATTGTCGTGTGTTGTTAGTGATAATTACACGTATTTTCTGTTGATTCGTAGATATGAATTTTAGGAAAAAACTTACCGCAAGGAAAACTTTTGTGTGCTGCTAGAGATAGATTCACATATTTTTATATGGAATTGTAGATATAAAATTCTAGGTCGAATTTTATAGTTACCGAAATTCTAAAAAACACTAGGCCGATTTTACAGTTTTTGGAATTAGGAAAAACTTTAACCTCAGTATATCGACCCATTTATTGATATAAATTTATTCAGTTTATTTAGATAAATATCACTGGAGTTTGTAAATATTGTTTTAAATAAAAAATCCCGAATTTGATTTCCATAGACTGTTTTACTGGGATTTTTAACCAAAAAAGGGTGAATTAGCCTCTTTCTGAATGTGATATTTTTTTCGAACTGAAATTACAGTTGATTTTAATGAAAAATGATTTGCTTATAAGTGATACTGAGGATATGTGCTTGAGCACGTACTGACTGTGTGTCGCACGGTTCGACTCATACTGATTTTTAGACAAAAGCGATGGTTAAATCATGCTGCATTATTGTTTATTTCTATATCTGTTTCTGTGGTCCACAGAGTATGATGTACCGTGCGACACGCACGTGGGTACGATGTACCGTGTATTCTGGTCTTCGGACATTCTGATCTGTGAGTTGTTGGGTAGCTGACCACTCCTTCGACGATTGACATTCCGGCACACCTGATCAGTGAGGCCCAAAGTCATCGACATTATCCAATTATCTTTCTGAATTTTGATATATTATGTTCTGTCTTATCTCGTTTATTTGATATTTTGAATTGACCGTAAAAATTGTAATATTTTGTGAAAATCATTTATTCTACTGTTTGAAGTTTTCAGAATTCTACATTTACTGCAGTGAATTATCTATACTATCGATGTTGATGCTGTTTTCAAATTCTGATTTTGGTATTATCGATTTTCGTCTCTGATTTTACAGGTATTATTGGATTACCAAATTATCTGTATATTTTCATGAGAATTCCTATTTGGCATATATATATATATATATATATATATATATATATATATATATATATATATAACTAGTGTATTATCTATTTGTCGCGTGTTTTTCTTACTGAGCACGTTGAGTTCACCCTTTACTTTCTTCCACAGAGCCTTACCAGTAGCTGAGCTTGCTTTTGGAAGTTAAATTATTTTGCACAATCATACGTCAGCAAAACATTCTACTGTGTTAAAGGTATACCCAGCATAGACATCTATTTTGTATCTAAATTTTGTAAGTACAGTAATGTATATGAAAATGTGTATGGAGAATATGAACACTGAATATTTTGTAAAAGAACGATTAAGCTGATTTAATTGGAAAGTTCTACCATTAGTTTGGTTTAAATTTGTCACCAAGAAATAGAATTGAATAGACGAATTTATTGTTCTGACCTATTATCGACTCGTAGTCCAACCATATAGTTTCAGAAAATCGGGTTGTTACATATAAAATATTTTTAATAAATTAATTTAAAAAGTTTTTAAGTGACAAATGATATATTGTTATGTGAATTAATGACATTTTTTAAGTTAATTATAGAATAAATTACTAAATTATTAATATAATTAATTCAAAGATAAATTTACTTAATTGGGCTAATCAAATTCAAGTAATTTATTTCTTAATTAAATTAAAAGTAAATTAACTGAGAAATAAAACCCATTTTTGGCAAATCAAAATTTAAAGATTTATGAGTCATCTAAATAAAATTCTCCCATGAGTTAACAGTTTTATTTCTAAATAAATTAAAATTATTTTATAGATAAAATCTAATAAATGGAAGTACTTGGATGAAAGATTTGAAGAAATGAATTTTTTTGATCAGGATATTTAAAAGTTCAAAATCTAATTTCCTTGTTTTGCAAAAAATATTTCAAAATTTTGGAGGGATTTCAATTGAAATCCATCTGAAGATGTGGTTTTTCAAAATTCCTCCCACATATAACGCACTATTAAAAATAAGACTAAAAAATATATTTTATTATTTAATATTATATATTTTTGTTTTTTTATAATATAACCCACTATATTTTTTCCTTTTTATAATATATTATTTAATATTATATTATATTATTTAATATAATATATATTAATGATATCTACATAGTTTTGCAAATATAATGATACCTATATTAATTTTTTTTTATATTTTTTCTTCTTATATATAATATCATTATTTTTCTCTTACAATTATTTTTTATTTTATCAAATTCTAGTATTCAAAAATTTATTTCTAAAAAATATTTATCCAAACAAGATAATTATAAATGCTAGTATTTTAAATTGATACATTTTGAAATGCTTTCATTTTGAAATAATTCAAAATTTCAAAATTATTCATCCAAACACATTGTAAGTTCTTTTAGAACGCTCTCACCTATCAATAAATATAATGCTCTTCCAAGCCATTAAAGGACTTTAGACCTTTGGTCAATTTTGAAAGAGAAGAAGATTTTAAAAAAACTCATAGCCTCTCCAAAGTCTTAAGCATTAAGCTCTTAACGATTGAAGAAATTTTAAGAAGTCGTTATTTAATCTTGTTTCAACATGCGATATGAGGTTACCCGTTTGTTCAAGATCAAGTCAACAAGACCCTTGAAACGAATTTCTACTAAAGAAAATAATCGAAGAATTTCTTTTATATTGATAATATTCATATTTGATAAATAATATTGATATTTGTCTCCAAACTTTTCAAGTTTAATTTTCAATTCAAAATTTGTGTCTAGAATTTCTAGCACACCTAATGAGACAATTGTTGCCTCTTATCACTTTTTTCCAAGTTCAAGTTTGCAAAGTTTAATGGCTTCCAAGAAGAACTCTGTTAATATGATTAAACCTGCTTTATCTAATCTTGCAATCTACCTTGGTTCATCATCAAACATTGATGTTCATCATTGAGCTTAGGACAATCAACTATTAGGAACAACTTGAGCGTGAACTCCTCAATCAATTCTATAACAGTCAATATTTAGTTAGCATGATTGAGCTTATAAGTTCGCACCAATGAAAGGATAAATTGGTGATTGACTACATCTATAGGTATAGGAATTTGAGCATTAATTGTAAACAAAAAACTATCTGAATCCTCCGTCCTTGACATATGCATCCATGGTATGAATTGGGGATTATATTACATTCTTAAGGTATTAAGCCTAAAACCTTTGAAGAATTGACTACTTGTGCACATGATATGGAGTTAAGTACAACAATTGCTGGGAATTAAGGACCTCCTGTCCAAGAGACAAAGAAAGGCAAAGAGAAGTTCGAAGCTCGAAGAAGGGGCAAACATTTGTTGAATGACAATTAACACCGAGTCTCTCAAAATAGCCTCCAATCCAAAAAAACCCAAGAGGCTAAACCCGCCAATGTCCTTGATAAAAGTAAAGGAAAGATCACTATGAAAGAAAGACAAGAAAAAACATCTATTCTTAAAATCTAATATTTCAAACATCATGGAAGAACTCTTGAAGGTTAAACTGATTCAGCTGTCAGAAAATGAAACGACCTAAGGAAGCTGACATGGAGGATGATTTCGACTATCATAAGTACCAACACTTGGTTAGTCATCCTGTGAAGAAGTGTTTTCTAGGGAAGACAAGATCATGCAATTCCATAAGTATAGGAAATATTAAGTTTGAAGAGGAAACTACGACATTTTATATAAATTATTATTTATTTTTCATTTTGATTTATTTATAATTTATTGTCTTTTTAAATAAATAGATTAATTAAATTAAAATAAAAAATTTAAAGTACATATATATATATATATATATATTTTATATGGATATTAGCTCTCATGCGCTTGCTTCATGTCATATACTATGTGACTAATATTGAGAATCTAAAGACTAACAAGTTAGTTTTTAAATTTTAAAGATTAAACTGATGTATTTCAAAGTTTGAGGATGCCGGTGCTATTTATCCTTTGTTTTTATTTTTTATTTTTGTCACAAGTTAATGTTTGATCCATGTAACTTATTTTAAGGTCATGATTACGAGGAAAAACTTAATTTTTTTAATCAATTTTATTTCTTGTTGCTTCACTTTATGCTTCACGGAACTAAATTATGATTAACACACAAAGATCACGCACCGTCCACGTAGTATTTTCTTTAATTTTAAATATCCTCTTAATTTAATAAGATTCTTGTTTGAGGCATTAAGCCGTTAATCTGCCACGTGGAAACTCGTTTCGTCTGGGCAAAAGCCTCATTAATTGAGGCGGCCTTGATTATCATTCACGTGGGCTCAGTATCGGATTAGAATCCATCACGTTTCATCGAAGATGAATGTTGGAAAAAATTTTAAATTAATAAATTACTGACAGATACTATTATTTCTTCGCTACATATTTTTAGAATATTAAATCAATATCGTAGCAATCTCTCCACGTCAGCCAATCTTTAGCCTAAAAATCCGATAACCAGATCCAGTCGTCTGGCTGCTGTACACGTGTCCTCAATCTAGTAATTCAGCCAGAATTATAACACGTGTCCTCACTCGCTTATTTATACAGTCGTATCAGATCCTGCCTTTCCTTGTCAAAATCATTTATTTTCCATTCATAGTTGGACCGTCCAACTTCGCCGACAATTTGGCAAACGCATTATCCTACGTTCAAATTCAGAATAAGCAAATTAACTCCTTATCTTTTCTCGTTCCGATTAAATTTTGTTTTATCCAACTTTTGAAAACGAGGGTGCAAGGCTTATAAACTGTTATCATTTGCAGCAGATTATTACGATTCTATGTTATAGAAAGTGGATTGAGATATTTTGAAGTAACGCGGGGGTGAACACGTCATTTTGACGTGTAAATGGTCAACTATGACAGCAATGACAATGACGGAAACCTTAAGTTGACAGCTTTCGCTTTCAGATATCATAAAGAGCAAAAATTTTCGAAGTCTCCAGAAAGCGAAGAAACCGATCCTCCTCTTCTCTTTCAGCAGCTATAAAACGCTGTGCTTTGATCGTCACGTTTTCACAATCAAATTTTAGTTTTTTTTTTTTTCTTAAAAAAAGGTTCTGTTTTGAAGCACAGAGGATATATTTGCGACGGACGCTCTCATCGCTATCACGCTGTTGTTACTCAGATCGGGGCGATTCTCCGGGACTGAAAGTTCGTTATTTTATAAAAATTTATTTTGTTAATAATTTTATTTTTGATTGATATTTAATTATTTGTTTAGGTAATGTGTCGATTCAATGTTATTGTCGAAAGTATTAATTTGTTGATATTCATTGTTAGGGGATTTAACTTCTGTTTGGTTTCTGAGAAAATTGAGCGAAAGAGTAAGAAGAGTTGCTTGAAATCATGCATTTTCTCTTGAGGAGGACGATTTCAAAAGATTTAGTTCTTTTATAGGGAAAAATATAGAGGAATTTTATGGTTTCAAGTTTCTTTATCTTTCTCAAGTGGAGTCATAGAACTGAAGATTGATTGGCTTAATATGATATAATTAAGGGTCAACCGTGGTGCACAAATGGTAGATGATTGAATCGATTTCTCCTATTCACATTTAGATCGTGAATTTTTGATTGATTGTAAATTTGATGGAATTGGTTGTGCGTAGAGTGATATGAATGTATCTGTAATTTGTTTGCTGCCCGATTAAGGACATGGTCGTGATGTTTTTGCTTCTGCTGCTGTTGATTTCTTATTGTTTGTGTCGTTGCTGCTGCTAATGTTTGCTTGCAGTCTTAGGTAGGAATTTATATTTAGGCCTGAAAGATCTTTCATGCGTGGTTTGTTTTACTGTGCTGATTAATTCTTCTTAATAGAGTTTTTGTTTTTTTGGTCTCTTGTGGATGTCATTTGTATCTTTATAATGTTCATTCATTAAAGAATGTATCTGTTTGTAGTGGTTATTTAAGTGTTTCCTCATATTATGAGTTATGTGACCCTCTGTTTAGAGCCTTCGGCATAAGCATTGCATGTCCGATGCATTTACACAGTGAATGGTGCTAGCTTAGATTCTTGTTGCTAAGCAATTTCACAGCTTAACCATCAAATTATGGTTATTTTTTGGTGTTTTTCTTTGTTTATGGGAATATAAAGCCAATCTATGAGATGCATCATCATGAAGGCATGTTCATAGATCACGTGATAAACGAGATAAAAGAATGATTAGTTTTGTGTAGTATTAACCTAAAAGTTTTTAAATTTATTTAACCTGCCTTACCTCTGGAATCAAATGTAGAATGTCAAAAAGTTAAATCGTACCTTATTTTTTTATAATTGGTCCGCATTTTGCTTGGCAGCGAATTTTTCTATTGTCTAACACAAGATGTGATTTCTTTTTGGGTTTGAATAACATTTATGTCGGTCTTGAACAAAATATAAAAGAATAATAATAACTTAGCAATCACATTTTATGGGTCACTTTGGCAAATTTATCTTGTGACATTTTGTGATCACATATCTTTCCCTGGGAAAGAAAGTGCCATAGAGGAGACTTTTGAGTTTATGACATCTAGGTTTATGTGAGAAACTATATAAAAACTTGTGTTTCTCCATCACTTGGACTGTATGGGTGACTTTTAGCTAACTAAAGACACTAACTTTGACGTCTGTATTTTGAATTTCAATTGTTCCTGCAGCATATAATGGGAAATTGTTAGGGATGTACATGCAGGTCTTTTTTTCTTCGGAAACATTAGCTGCAGATGTTGAAGATGCTAAAAATTTGTGAACCTATTAGGATTACTTGGCTTGCAAGCCTCTTTTTTTTTTTTCCTCTCTTTAGAGCATTACTATTGTTGCAGGTTGTGGAATCCCTTAATCTGCTCAATCAAGGGCTGAAGCATGTGGGATGATAAACTTTTCATTTGTATATCTCAGCTTAAGGATACCTCTACAAGATGTCATTGTCTATTCATTTCTTCATCACATTTGAACTTGACCACATTGGCATGATTTTGTTAATGACAAACTCATGCTTCTAGGATTTTCATCCCGTTGCTGTTCATTCTTGGTTCTTTTTTCCTTCTAAACTTTGATTTCTTTCAAATCTCTTGAAGAGTGGCAATAACATAGAGACAAGGTAATTGCTGTGTCCTTGTCCCAAATCATGAGGTCAGTCTTTTTTTCCACCCAGCTAAAGTTCTTCTCCAGAATGCTTAGGAGGGTGGATCTTAACTAACAAGAAACAAACCCTACTAGTAGGGTGTTGATTACAATCTTACAATTTTCCTAGATAAGTTACCTTGATGAGTGGTGAACTACCTGGTTGGTTTATTCATGACTGCTAATCTTTTGGTAGTTTGGAGGTTACCTATGTAGAACTTGATTTTGGGACAGAAATAACTAGGTTGAAATGAACTGAATTCTTTCTGAAGATACACCTTCTCAAGTCCTAAGGATGTGAAAGTATTAGTGATGAGTAAGTAACGTTTGTCACAGGAGACTCAGTGCAAAAATGCTGATGGAGGTAGGCTTGTCCTTGTGGGCAATAACACAACCAAATTTTGCAATCAATCACTTTCCCCTGTTTTTATTTTGCATATAGAACATATTTGATTCTGTGATCTATTGCTTTTACCATAGGTTGGGACATCTATTGGTCGTTGCCAGTATAGTTGGATTTGGGTCCAGAACTTCAAGCAATCAAGTGATCATGGAATGATGCATTATTGTCAACATGCAGTGCTTTCTATTCACTGCTGGAGGCTCTGGAATTCCTCAGTGCTGCGTTATGTTATTTGTGTGGGATTATAGTAGTTCTACTTTTTTTGATGAATCCTTCTCTTGGAGTAATGCTGATTGGAGCTGTTCAACCTTTGTTGGATTATTTTGTTGCTGATTACGATTGGTCTGCAGCAGTCTAGAAGAAAGCAACAATGTCATGGAGTGTTTGCCTGGCTTGTTCAAGCCACTAGATATGTTTAAAATCTTAGGATCTTTGCTAAATGTGTTCCTACCTGCAGGTTTTCTAGGCTTATTACAAGCTCTTAGGTACAGTTTGATCAGGAGATATCATTATCAATGGCGGAAGTGGAAATTAATCATTCTAAATCTGACGAAATAGAGCTTGGCTGTCTGCAACAAAATGGAGGCTGCAAATCAAATCAAGAAGCAGGAGGGTCATACTCACAGCAGCTTATTGGGGATCGTACGCCCAGACAAGAATCAAATGAGTTGGAAGCTGCTGCATTGCTGGAGAAGGGGTTCATGGAGCATGGGTAAGCTAAGCTTTAATAGTTTGCTTCATTTCAATTTATATCCTTTAAGTTTCCTTCCTTTGTTTCTTGGTTAACATCATTTGCTGTTATTTTTCCCCTTTTTTTCTCCAGTTGCTCGCATTATCGAAGAAGATGCCGGATCAGAGCTCCTTGCTGTGGTGAGATCTTTGATTGTCGCCACTGTCATAATGAGGCGAAGGTTAGTTCCTAACCTTAAATATTTTATGGTCAACATCAATTGCTATCTACATGAAATTGTTGTTTGAGAATGCTATTATTAAGTAGGATACTTCTAGATAATTTGAGCATTTATCTTGCATTTTTACCAAGGTTCATGAACTTTAAATATTTAGTACTTTTATTGAAAATATCTAGCAGTAGCTATGATAAATCAAATATGGAACTGGCAAGTTGAGAACTATCTCATCATATCACCCAATAAAAATTATCTCCTTTAATTATTTCAATAGTTTTAACATGCACTTAACTATTATGTGCAGAACATTATCAATATTGACCAGAAGCTCAGACATGATCTCCCACGACGTCAAGTTTGTCAGGTATTTATATCCATATATCTAGCCTTTTCTTTTTGCCCCATGGTTCCTGCAAATCTTGTCTTTGTATTGGCTGATATCTCCTTTGTGGTGATTCTTCATATTGCTGACATTTCATTTTTTTTCTTCCATGAATTTTACCAGGTCATATGTTCACTATGCGGCACAGAACAAGAGGTAAATTAGTCTAGTTCATTTTTATGGTTGTTTTATTCAGCATTTTTATTTTGATAGCACCTTGAACCTTTTAAGTTATTCATGTGCGAGAGAAATGCTGCTTCAGAAGCAATTTATATCTAGTAGAAGTTCTCCTAAGCATGTTTAGTATTGATTTCTTCTGAACAGGTCCATCAAGTCTGCATTAATTGTGGCGTATGTATGGGGAAATATTTCTGCCAGTCCTGCAAACTTTTTGATGATGATGTAAGAGGCTATAACTTTTCGAATGTAGCAAACGAATGTGAATCTTAGGTTTTCCATCTTGTATATTTTTGTGTTTTCTCAGCTCTTTATGTTTTAGCACAAAGAGTTGATAGAATACATTTACTGCATACTAATATTGTTTCTACAATCCAGACATCGAAGAGACAGTATCATTGTGATGGTTGTGGGATCTGTAGGTATGGTTTTGCCTTAATTTTTTTTTTCTGCAAATCAATTTGTCCTCAGAGACGGTTGTTGTTATATGTTATATTTTGACCATTTCTGATCCAAAATTTGAAATTGTAAAGAATAACCTCAATTTGATTGGCAGATACTACATTATCGTTTAAGATAAAATTGCCATTGGTTTCTTTGTATACTTTTATTTTTGGGAAACCTCAATCTTTCTGCTCTCTAGTTTTTGATATCAGTTTGTTTTCACTCACTGTTTTAGAATTGTTAATGAAATTATTTTCCTTATTTCTTCCCTCTACACTTTTGTTTTTTTTTTACCACTTTTCTGCATTGCTTATTAATCTTGTCACTGTCTCAACTAAATAATAATATTATTTTGTTCCAGAATTGGAGGACGGGAGAACTTTTTCCATTGCTACAAATGTGGTAAGCTAATCTGGATTTATCGTATTTAAGTTATTGTTAGAGCTGGTTGGATATTGGAAGGTTACTAATACTTTCATCTAATTCGTTTTATGTTCTTGGCTACATAAAGGCTGTTGCTATTCAGTTCTTCTAAAAAACAGCCATCCCTGTGTGGAGGGAGCAATGCATCATGACTGTCCTGTATGCTTTGAGGTAACTTTAATGAAACATTCTCCTATTAACCATCAAATTTATTAGTAAATTGCTTTGATAACCTAATTGGGAACCACAATTTGGATGTGTAGTTTCTATTTGAGTCAAGATATGATGTAACTGTTCTGCGATGTGGGCACACCATTCACACAGAATGCTTGAAGGAGATGAGGGACCATTTCCAGTGGGTGCTTCACCTCAGTCTCAGGTTTAACTATTTCATGTTATTTCCAACATTTCAGTATTATTGATAGCTAGCTAATTGCCGCAACAGATATGCCTGTCCTTTGTGCTCCAAGTCAGTTTGTGACATGTCAAAGGTTTGGGAGAAATTTGATGAGGAGATTGCAGCTACACCAATGCCGGAACCTTATCAAAATAAAATGGTTTGTGATCTCGATGTTGTCTTATATTTTGTGTATTCTTCTCCCCCCCCCCCCCTTTTTTTTTTAATGAGAGCCGTGATCCCTGCTGACAAGACCCTTTGTCAAATAATATGAGTATCTAATCTCTTTCAAGTGAAATAAATTTCAGTTGAAATTCATATACATGGAAGCATCTATTATGATGTTTGTTTACAAATTTTAGTTGTGATTAACAGGTTTCAATCCTTTGCAATGACTGTGGGACAAAGTCAGAAGTTCGGTTCCACGTTTTGGCTCGAAAATGTCCAAATTGCAAGTCTTACAACACTCGGCAAACAAGATGCTAAAGTGGCAAGAGTAGCTGCCGGAAATGAGTTGGTGATATAATCTCTGCATTGATGCATCATGCCTTGGGCTCTCATCAACGTGCAAAACTCCAGGCCACACTAATCGAGGAAATTGCTGTCCTTTGGGCTTGCATTCTGTCGGGGGCTTTGATTTTTATTTTATTTCTTTTACTTCTCTTGCCACCGAATCGCTTGAATGTCAACTTTTGTGGATAATTCAAATCATTGCCGGTTTACATAGACTATATTTTTCCTTTTGGTCCCTTGTTTAGATTTCCTTTCTGTAGGGCGTAGCTGTTTCATCCTAGAAGGCAGCTAGCGTACGTACTGTACTGTTTTCATGTACGGTCCATAGAGTCGGTGTCGAACTATCTGTTGCAGACATCTTAATCTTTTTCCAAAGGGTTCAAATTTTCTAACGTTGTGTGGGGGCCTGCATTCTTTATGGCTATGTGATGGTAGGGCCTCTTGTCATGGACTGCTCTTTGAGTGTCACCTCTAAATCCATGGCTTGGAGAGTAGAAAATTTTGGCTTGGGTATGTCTAGAGTGTTCATATTAAGTGACATTGATGATTGCACGAATTCTTCTATTATTGGTTTTGAGGCGGAGTCCTATACGACGAGATCTTAATTGTCATTTCTTAGTAGTTTTCATGATATCTGATGCTATTTACCCATGCACATTTTCTGGTTTGCACGGTGCTTGCTTCTATTTATAGAAGTCATTTGACCTTTGGGTTTTTCCCTGAGATGCATGGTAGTCTAACAATTAACAATTATCTTCTCCACTGTTTTGATTTGGTTCGGTAAAATGGTCTATAGTGTGCGAAGGACTATATTTACATTTTCAGTTTGCAATTTAATGATTGTATTGTATGCCTTCATAGGAACATCGTATTCCTCGACCTCCGCGGAGCTATCTGACATAACGTAAATATTTGAATAAGGTTTGACTAAGGGAGAAAAAGATGGACTGAATGTTCAATTAAAGATTTATTCTGAAATGGATTAAGAAAATGTCTTACTTATAAATTGACGTTTATTTCCGTATTAAATATTTTATGTCGCGCAACCATGATTGGATGTGGATTGTAACAATAAGAATTTTTAACAATAGAATGGTTGCCGTGAAATACACGGTCATTATATAACGAGGTAGGTGTAATTATTTGTTGAGTTGTCTATGTTTATTAGATTTGACAAATCTAGTGATCTAAATTTAATTTTTGTATTTAATTTTAAATCTGTGTTTTGTAAGGTGGAAAAGTAAAAAAAATGAGGAGTGTGAAAAACAAAAAAAAAAGAAGAAATTTTTGTTAGTGTTGTGTAAAAAGGAACTATTTTTTTATTTATTTATTTATAGAGTTAAACAATTTCGAATTAATAATATTAGTAGAGAAAAAAATAAGAGAGAGATGAATTATTTAAATATATTTATAAATTTAATTTTTATTTTTTAATTTTATTTAATTATCTAAACTAATTAATGATATAATGATAAATTAATAATATTTCATTTTTATTCCTTCTATTTTTTTACTCTATTTAGTAATAAAATGAAAAAAAATTATATTTTTCAAACATTTTTCCAAATTCTTACTAAACGCATTTATAAAAAAAAATATTTTTTCATCTCTTTATTTTTTTCTTTCTCTATTTTTTTCACCCTACAAAGCAAAACCTGAAGTTAAGAAAACCTTAAATTTAATGCAAAAATCTGGGGGAAAAAACAGGTTTTAGGGCAAACAATAGAAATTATCCAAAAAGTCACCCAAATAATGAGAATTTGAAAGCAACATTTCATCAAATCAATGATGATTTTTTTCTGTGTTCGAGAATTACGGCAGCCCAAGGCAAGAAAAATAACTAGAGAGGCAGAGGACTATGTGCTCGGTTTCAATTACTTTTTAAGCCTCAATTTGATGATAACAAGTTTCTCATCTTCACTTATGTTTGAATTATTTGTGTTTAAAAACCAAAAGAAACTTCACTGACGGCAGATAACACATAGCAGAGTATGAAGCATTTTATGGTTGAAAATCCAGCCTATCCATAAGCTAAAAGAAAGTTCTAGAACTTTAACAGTTGTTGCCAATAATAGGAAACTCTCCTTGGGGGTGTGGAGCAATGCTTAAGCAAGTAAAGATTGAGAAACTTGCTAACTGCCTCAACCCAATTAGAAGGCTGATTATTTGACGGAAAACAACCTGGTAAATCACCAGCCGTCTTGTAGTTTTGCAACTTTTAGTATTTTTGAATTTAATAATCCAAATAGAATGAGATGTTGCTCAGTTACAACACTGACGAATTGTTAACATTTTCGTTTTGATATTTGCGTCACGTGTTATCAAAGATTCTGGAAGAAAAATAATGATCAAAGGGAGACAGAGGTTCTTTCTTGTGCAAGCACTCCGATACTTAAGCTAGAAAGAGAGTTTAACAGAGTTTCAGTAAAGAAAATAGAGACTTGATTCCATAAATTATACATGATCTTTTTTATAGGGGTTGATTCCAGTTTTAATTACGTATTTATCCACTAATTAAATATTTCTTATTGTTTTGTAAGTCTTGTATACTTAAAAATATTTAAGGGTAAAATCGTTAGAATTAATTTTATCGCAGGGTCCCTTGACAGCATAATTTGTTTTCTATTTATTGTGGGCGCGCCACACACTCATGGGCGAGAGACTCTCCCGCCTATGTTTAGCTGTGGGTGCACCATGTGGCGCACCCGTAGTTGATTGTGGGAGACCCTTTCCGCATTCAGGCGGGAGGGTGTCTCTCGCATATGCGGGAGGATTAAACTGCGCCACGTGGCGCACTCTGATTGGTGTCGTAATCCGAATTTTTCTTTTAGGGAGTGACATGCGAGATTGCACACTTACACTTGTCTATTTTTCACTAATCATGTCTCACGAGTTATATATATATTTTAGATTTAAAATTTAGTCGGATCTCATTATTCTCAACAATTGCTCCTCACTCTTTCGCTAGGTATAACATTGCAGAAGAGTATATATATTCTCGTCACAGTCTCAGGCCAAGTTCTCACAATAAACTCTGAAGTTTAATTTCAAGTCAAACTCAAATGTCAAATTCTCAACTCAAACTCTAACGTCAAATTCTCGAGTCAAACCCTGAGGTCAAATTCTTAAGTCAAAATTTTCGGCTGAGGATATCTGCTCAATTTTTCATATTTTCTAATCGTCGATTTTATTACTTGTTCCCTAATGATTGGAAAAGGTAGCAAAAATAAATAAATTTAGGTTACTCTTCCAAGCTTAGGGGATCTTCAATTTATTCGTAATGTCTTTCTTCTTCCTAAATGTTACTCTTATAGGTTTCCAACTAAATGTAGAACATGCTCCTCAAGCTGTTAATAGCAGTGTTCCTGTACATCGAGCCTCATTTGATTTTCGTTTTCTTTCATGAGTATGGCTTATTTCGAGGGGGTGATTTTTCTCATGCACTTTTTATTTTGAGCCTTTATTAATTTGACTGAATGATTTACTTCGCGCATATTGCGCTTCAAGTCCTTGTTATTTTGAGTGCGTGACTTACCTCGCGCATTTTTTGCTTCAAGCTCTTGTATATCTTCTTTGTGGTTTACCTCGTGCATTTTTCGCTTCAAGCCCTTATACATTTTCTTTGTGGCTTACCTCGCGCATTTTTCTCTTCAAGCCCTTTATTTGGGTGCGTGGCTTACCTCGCGCATTTTTCGCTTCAAGCCCTTACACATTTTCTTTGTGGCTTACCTCGCACATTTTTCTCTTTAAGCCCTTTGTTTGGGTGCGTGGCTTACCTTGCTCATTTTTCGCTTCAAGCCTTTTCACATTTTTTTTGTGGCTTACCTCGCGTATTTTTCGCTTCAAGCCCTTTGTTTTGAGTGCATAGCTTACCTCGCGCATTTTTTACTTCAAGTCCTTTGTTTGGGTGTGTGGCTTACCTCGCGCATTTTTCGTTTGAGTGCTTAGCTTACCTCACGTACTTTTCGCTTCAAGCTCTTGTACTTTTTCTTCGTGGCTTACCTCGTGCATTTTTTACTTCAAACCCTTTGTTTAGGTGCGTGACTTACCTCACACATTTTCTTTGTGGCTTACCTCGCACATTTTTTGCTTTAAGCCATTTGTTTGAGTGCTTAGCTTACCTCGCACACTTTTCGCTTCAAGCTTTTGCACTTTTTCTTCGTGACTTACCTCGCGCATTTTTCGCTTCAATGCCTTTTTTTATCAGTCATCTATCAATTATTTGAAAACCTTAACAGGTAATAAAATATCAATATGACATAAATTACAGTTCAACAAATTAAATTTCAAACTCATAGTTTAATAACAAGAAATAACATTAACTAAATTAAAGTCTCACTACCAGTATAGTTTTAAGTGGTTGGTATTCCACGTTTTTGCTATCTTCTTGCCTTGTAAGATTTTCAAGATACAAGTGCAGGGCCCAATTATCCTCGTGACTCTGTAGGGTTCTTCCTACATTGCCTTGAACTTCTCATCTTCCTTCAAGGCCTTGGTGGGCTACCAGTTATGTACTCTCCACCGAAAATGACATTAATAACAACTCCTGTAGGTTCATTGTCTATCTATTGATTCCTACGTTCTCCCCTTCTAGCCTCATTTCCTCTTTCTTCGTTTCTCCTCATCTTTTCTTTGTCATTGTCTCGTCTATCACGCAGTCTATTATCTCCTCGACCACGAGCGGGATATTGAATCCTTTCATTCCTCCACACATAGCAGTCTAGCTTCCCTTCTCTAGCCAACTTCTCAAGCTGGTTCATTAGTTCCCGATATTTTTCAGTTGTATGGCCAAAGGCAGAATGGAAACTATAGTAGGACCTATGATCCCGTCCTAAATTTCCTTCACCTCTCATGGGGAATTGAAGCATCTCAGTTCTTTCTATTGCTGCTAAAATTGAAGCACATGGTTTGATAAACTACGTGTAATTAACATACTTCAATTTTAGGGCTTTATCTGATCTTCTTGCATTTTTATCATCAGACTCTTTTTCTCGCTTCCTTCCTTCCTTGAGGTTGCGCGTCGGTATCATTTTCATGACTTCTTCTTGATCGACATACTTATTTTCTTTAGAGAACAAGTCTGAAATCGTCGTTGGTTGATCCAAAGATAGTAACTCTTGTAACTTTTCAGACCTTGTAGCATAGCTGTCATAGCTATTCCAGCTTGTAGATCCTGCACTTCAAGAGTAGCATTACAAAACCGATCTACATAGCTTTTCAGTGATTCATTATTTCCTTGTCTTAGGGTGAGCAGATAAGTGGCCTCTTTCCTTTTCTGGCTATTTATCACGAAGGCCTTTAAAAATTTGCTCTTCAATTGATCAAAAGATGAAATGGACCCTTCTGATAAACTGTTTAACCACTTCAGCGCGTGACCAGTTAAAGTTAGGGAGAATGCCCTACACATGATCTCGTCTTCCCATTCATGCAATAGCATTAATGATTCATAATTCTGAATGTGGTCATAAGGATCAGTCTTTTCAGTATATGTCGTTATCTTCGGCATCTTGAATTTTAGGGGCAACGGTTTTCCCATGATTGCTGTATTGAATGAAACTTTTCTCCTCTGTTTTTCTTCAGTTGAAACTAATCTTTTTTCCTCCAAGATTTGTTCCACAATTTTCTTCATATTTGTAGCATCTTGTGCCATAGGTGTAGGTCAATTTTGCACCCTTTCAGTGTTACTTGAAACAGTCTGATCACAGTCAACATCCTCTTTTCTCTTACCTCGTAGGTTAGGAGTTCGCTTCTGATTAGTCCGAGGTGACAAGTTTACCATTTCTCCTTCAGGGTTCCGAGTCGGATCCATTTTCGAGTTTCTCCTCCAAGTATGGGACCCTATCATTCCAACACCTCCTATTCCATTATTTGGCGGGCCATTTGTGTTCTGGAGCTAAGGATCTTCCGCATCCAAATATCCATAACCTACCATAGCCGGACTCTCAAGGTTTCCAATATTTTGGCGTCTCCGGGCACCAACAATCTCTCGTGTTGAATTCCTTGTACCATGACTCTGCAGTTCTCCAACACCCTGATGTCTCCAATTCATTGGAGTCTTGCTCATGGGGTCTTCCGTAGCTTGGTGCCTCAAGCCTTTCAGAGCCTCACGCACAGGGTCTACCGTAGCTTCACGTAATAGGTTTCGCGCGACTAAGCAATGAGGGTCTCATGCTGTCAGGCCGTGAGGTTCTCGCGCCGCCAGGCCGTGAGGGTTTCCTGCCACCAAGCCGTGAGGATCTCACGGGGTCAGGCCGTGAGGATCTCGCGCCGCTAGGCCGTGAGGGTCTCCCGCCGCCAGGCCATGAGGGTCTCCCGCCACCAAGCCATGAGGGTATTGCGTGGCCTCACGCCAGGGCTCCCCAGTACCTCGATGTTTGTTGAGCGTAATATCCGAAGTACACCTTCTCTGGGTTCTTTCACCTACCGAGTTCTTAACAATTGGAGGCCAATTCACTTGCGGAAAAGTAACCCTAAACAAATCAACCATAGCCCGTAAGGCTAGGGCTATTTCTTCTCCCTGCTTTCTCATAACTTCCAATTCTGCCATAAGAACTGTCATCACGTTCACCTCTCTCTCCTCTTGAGTTTCATGGCCCAAGTCACTGATTGGAGAACTTGTCGTATCTCCATTTTCATCACTCTCCATCGCTCCTGATTGTGTCCTCACCATTATTGTATTGCTAAAATCTTTTCTTCTGTTTCCCACAGACGGTGGCAATTTTTGTTGCTCAGTTACAACGGTGACGAATTGCTGATGTCGTCGCTTTGATATTTGTGTCACGTGCTACCAAAGATTCTGCAAGAAAAATAATGATCAGAGGGACGCAAGAGTTCTTCCCTGCGTAAGCACTCTAATGCTTAAGTCAGAAAGAGAGTTTGACAGAGTTTCAGTAAAGAAAATAGAGACTTGATTTCATAGATCATACCTGATCCCTTTTTATAGGGGTTGATTCCAGTATTAATTACATATTTATCACTTATTAAATATTTCTTATTGTTTTGTAAGTCCTGCATACTTAAAAATATTTAAGGGTAAAATCGTCAGAATTAATTTAAACACAAGGTCCTTTGACAGCATAATCCGTTTTCTATTTATTGTGTGGCGTGCCCACACTCATGGGCGGGAGACTCTCTCACATATGCTTAGTTGCGGGTGCGCTACGTGACGCACCAGCAATTGATTGCGGGAGGATTAAACTGCGCCACGTGGCGAATTTAAGTGATGCCACGTTGTGCATTTTGGTTGCACCATGTGGCGCACTATGATTGGTGTCGTAATCCGAATTTTTTTTTTCGGCAATGACATGCGGGATTGCGTACTTACACATGTCTATTTTTCACTAATTTAGTCGGATCTCATTATTCATAACAGAAGACATAATTATTAAATTTAGAGGTGTAAATGATACATAGATACTTGTAAACTATTCAAACTCAACTCGAAAAAAATTTGAATTCGGTTTAATTTTCATCGAGTTGATATTGAATAATTTAAGCTATCAAGTGAACCAGCTCTACGAGTAAAGCATATGATCATGCTGAGTGGGTTTTTCTTGAGAGAATGATGTCTGAATTGTGCTGAGTGGGTGTTTCTTGAGAGAATGATGTCTGGATTAGGATTTCATCCTGACTGGATTAAGATTGTGATATGCTGTGTTACCTCTGTCTCTTTTCCATAGTTATAAATGGGGATGTTACCGATTATTTTATTCTTAAGAGAAGACTCCGTCAAAAAGACCCTTGATCACCGTTTCTTTTTTTAATCTGAACTGAAGGTCTTTCAACATTACTTCGGAGGCCCAATCATGATGATCTGATAAGTGGAGTGCAGTCATGTCGAGGAGGTCCTAGAGTCACGCACCTCTTCTTTGCTGATGACAGCTTATTATTTGCTAAAGCAGATAAAAGCGAAAGCGAGAGGGTGAAGCACATGCTGAAGGTGTATGGAGATGGCTCGGGCCAAATGGGAAATTTTGATAAGTCTGCACTATTCTTCGGTAACAACGTAAGAGATAAACAGAAGGAGATTGTGAAGAGAATTTTTAACATCGAAGACACAATAAATCCTGAGAAGTATCTAGGTTTGCCTACAATGGTGGGTCCGAGCTCGATACCAGTCCTTTCGAGAGCTAAAAGATAGAATGCAAATAAAAATGAATATATGGAGAAAACGATTGTTATCGCAGGGTGAAAAGGAAGCCTTCTTAGAGGCTGTTGTTCAAGCCTTCCCAACATATGCTATGGGATGTTTTCCGTTGCCGAAAAAATTGTGCCATGAGTTTAATAGCTTAATAAGCGGGTTCTGGTGGAAACACAAGGCGGACAGCAAGGTATACTTTGGCTAAACTGGGCTGCAATGTGCAAATCTAAAAGCGATGGAGGTATGGTGTTCAGAGATATGTGGCCTTTCAACAGGGCTTTGCTCGTGAAACAAGGATGGCGCCTCCTGCATAATACAGATAGCATGCCTTACCAGGTGCTCAAGGCAAAGTATTTCCCGAGGAGCTCTTTTCTCAAAGCACGACTTGGAAGGAAACCTTCACTGACATGGAGAAGTATATGGCACTCGAGAGTGGTGCTGCAAGTGGGAATTCGATGGATAGTGGGTAATGGAAGGAGCATACAGATCTAGAAAGACAAGTGGATACCCTCAAATCCTTCATTTGTGATATCTTCCTCAACTGGAAACTGGGATGACACTAGCTTTGTCTCTGAGTTAATTGATGAGAATACAAGAAGTTGGAAAGTAGAGGAGATAACAGCCATGTTTTCCCCGGAAGACGCTAAGGGAATCTTAGCACTGCCAATCAGCAAATTTGGAGGAGCATAAAAGTTAATATGGTACTACACAGCTATTGGGTTCTACAAGGTCCGTAGCGTCTACAAGGTGCTGGTCGAGATGGAAGAGGGATTGCAATCCAACACTGATGCACATGGGAAAACAGTATGGAAAAGAATTTGGTCTGCCAAGATCCCAAATAAATTTAAAGTGTTTTCATGGCGAGTGTAACGTGGTATTTTACCGGTCAAAGCTCAACTGCAGCAAAAGTTAGCTTCGATCAGCAGGTTCTGTCATAGGTGCAGGGACAAAGAGGAAAATATTCGGCAGGCGTTACATTCATGCGATCACGCAATGGCAGTGTGGCGAAGGTTAAACAACAACAGTGGGATGATAGTGCATGGGAATCGTGGTTAACTAAAATTTGGAACCCCACCATTTTCTGCTGCTTGCCGTGACTCTTCAGGCATTATGGAATGATAAAGTGATGGGATCGGCTGCTACAGTCAACTTCATCCATGAATATATTGAGGGGTTTAACCAGGCAAACCTTGAGGAACAGAGAAGGGAACAGAGACCTGAATGCAAATGGAAGGGACCCAATGGAGCTAGTTACAAGTCAACTTTGATGGAGCCATGCATAGAGAAAGTAACACAGCAAGTATAGGGTGATTATCGGGATGAAGCTGGAAATGTGTTGGGAGCCTTATCAGCAGGCGTGCAGCATTGTTCGATCCGTTACTCATAGAAGCAATGGCAACTATGGAAGCAGAGACCTTGGCAGCAAACATGGGAGTGAGAGATATTGAACTTGAGGGGGATTCCCTAACTGTTATTCAAAAACTCACTAGGCAGGAAGAGGATCTCTCAATCGTGGGCATGATTATAGAGGAAGCCAGATCGGTCATGAGGCATTTTAGCAGGGATTTAAATTGCGGTTGCGGTCACGTTTTCGGTTACGTTGCGTTTATTGAGGTTTCGGACATAACGGAGATTATTGCTGTCATAACGGTCATCGCGGTCGTGAATTTTTTTTAATATCGCATAACTTTTTTAACGAACGATAGTGACAATAACGGTCGATTGCGGTAATAACGACCCTCGATAGCAGTAATAACAATCGATAACGGTAATAACGGTTCTCGATAACGGTAATAACGGATTAATTAGGTCATTGCGGGTGTGACACCTGCTATTTCACGCGTAGCGGTAACGACAGTGACCGCTACCGCTATATAACAGCCGCTATTTAAAACTATGCATTTTAGATCCTGTACAACGTTTCACATCATGTGTGAAGGGAATATGGCGGCTCACTTATTTGCAAAAAATGGGATAAGTGGTTCTGGGCAAAAAATATGGGTAGAGGAGTTTCGTGAGTTTGTAGCACATGTCATCTCTGCTGTAACTGTCTCCAATCAATAATACAAAACTACCATTTGTTCAAAAAAATCAGTTTGATAGACGTCTTTTTACACTAATTTTATGTTAATTATTATAGTTTTATACTTATTATCATCAATATTATCCTCGATATATGATAATTATCAGTTTTATCTTGATGATTATAAATTTACGCTTATTCTCGTCATTTTACAGTTAATTATCATAATTTTATTCTTATTCTAGTGATTTTATACTTATTACCATCAATTTTAAGATTAATTATTATAGTTTTATGCTTATTATAATATTTTTATGCTTATTATCCTCAATTTTAATATTAATTATTAGTCTTATATTTATTATAATGTTTTTACACTTATTTTCGTCAATTTTAAAGTTAATTATTATAGTTTTATGTTTATTATAATGTTTTTACGGTTATTCTCTTAAATTTTATAGTTAATTATAATAATTTAATACTTATTATATTGTTTTTATGCTTATTTTTATTAATTTTACAGTGATATTTATAAATTTTACAGTTAATTATCATAGTTTTATCCTTTTAGTATTTTTATGCGTATTCTTATCAATTTTACGATGATTATCATCAATTTTACAGTTAATTATCATAATTTTATACTGATTCAAGTGTTTTTATATCAATTCTCATCTATTTTACAATGATTATAATCAATTTTATGATTAATTATCATAGTTTTATACTTATTCCAATGTTTTTACATCCACTTTTATCAATTTTACAACGTTTATAATCAATTTTACTGTTAATTATAATAGTTTTACTTTTAAATTTTTATTTCCACTAAATATCATAGTTTAGGGAAAGATAGTCGAATGCTTGTGAATAGAATTCAACTGCTCTTGTTAAAAATTTAAATGGGGCTTATGTTGGCTAAGGGCAATTGGTCGACTACCCCTTGTCTACAAGAGCCCTGCCTAAATTTTAAACTAAGGCAGTCGAATGTATGTGAAGGGCAATCGACTGCCCTAACAAAAAAAAAAATGTTATGAAGGTTAAGACATGTGCCTCACAATTTCGAGTTGTAATTATGCCTAACAAGGCTAAAGTAAAAGTTCTAGCTGTATATTGTGATGAAAATAATGTTAGACGTTTAAGACCTGGTGAAAATCTATAGGTTAGATTATTGAAGAAGATAAAGAAAACATATTGTTAGGTTTTGTCTTAACATGTGTTGGAAAACCGATACCTCCTGTCACTAAATTTACAGCTCAGCTATAGATGCTTGAGTTGCTTAATAATTCTATTTTTACAGCTAGCTATAAGGTTGTCCTGCATAGTCATTATCTTTGAAGAATGTGAGATAGTTGAGCTACTATAGCAAAATGATCCTAAGACAAAGAAACCCGTGTAAAAGAAAATTCTTTTTGTGAAGAATGGTGCTGTTGTTATGTGCTGTGTTCAAGTTAATAGCTTGATTTGCATTGAGAAGTTATCAAATTTTTCACACCTTAAGACGTCACTAATCTTTTTTTTTTTTTATAATGAGAGTGTCTTGCTAAGCCGTTATTATTAGCGTGATTATTCCAACAATGTCATATTACACCAAGCTTATACAGTGCAAGTGAACTATTTTTCGATGTTCCAAACTGGGAAAAGTAAAAAATCTAATCTTGAGCTTTTTCCTTTTTGCCGAGGAATTGCAAACCAAAGGCAAAGACTAAGATCAACAAGGGTACCGCGAACTGTAATATCTTAATTAAAAAGCTAGGCTGATCGTGTTTATGAGTTACTGACGATGTTTGTGCTTTGACTTCTTTGGTATATGAACCATGGAGCTATCAACCTCACCAATGTAGTATTTTTTTCATCAACTTTTTTTGTTTCATCATTGTGACCAACATCTTCAAAATCCGTACATCTTTTTCGTTGTCAACAATTAAGACTCTATCTCCTCCAGGGTGCTCCTCAAAGAATAGGGTTACATCATACACCTTTCTAGAGATCAAAAGCTTACAATTATTCCTTTCTTGTGCTTTGCCACATCTTCATAAACAAAAATCTTCTATCCCAAACCCATTTCTTTAAATTTTCATGGGAAGTCAAAGGAATGTATATTAGATTGGAGAATAGTTCATGACGGTTGTGCCTAAAGTCACAAATCTTTCTTCCAGCGGTAGTTAACTTAAAAAGATTTTGTTCTTAAAGAACACAAACTAGCTAAATATGTTACCAGCTTAAAACTTCTTTTTACTTCTAAAATTTAATTAATAGTTTATATTAATTAGTCTTAATCTAAAGGTTATTCATCATGACCATACAGTAAGGTCAAAATTTATAAACTTACTATAAAAGTTCTCGTTAGAGCTAGGTCTTTTTATTCTAAAGCCTAAAAAGAACTCGTCTATGATGTGTGATTGGTAATGAACTCCTAAATGACCTTATTCCTACCTAATTTTTCTCTTTTGAGTTTTTTATATATAGAAAAAAAAAGATCATTTCGTCCTTTCTATTTGCTAGGTTACAAAGTCAAATTTAATTGGTTTTTCAAATATGGTCGTAACTAAACATTTGACTATGGACTTTTCTGTCAAAATTCATTTGATTGAGTGTTGAATATGATCGTACTTGGACAATAAAAGTTGATGGTTTGTAAATGGTTGAATGCAAAAGCCCTAAAATTCTTTTTTCAAGAAAGAATGACAATATACGACAAAAAATGATGAAGGAAGATGTGAAAACCCTCATTTCAATGTACTTACATGGACTGTCTAAGTGTAATAAGACAAGTATGATGTATTGATGAATGAAAATAGATTAGTAGAAGTAAAGTACTCATTTATGACTTGAACTTATGAGTTATGAACAGCTTAAGGCCTTAAAGGGGTATAATAAATGAAAAATTGAGAAAATGGATGAAAGATGATGAGAGATTAGTTCAAACAAGTGTAAAATGATATGGTAAATATGTTGGGAAGAATTGAAACCTTGGATAATGGCTTGGTGTGAAATTGGCATTGCTTGGGGATGATTTTCAAAGTGAAGAATTGTAAAAAAATTTGTAAAAAAATGCAATTATGGTATGAGAGATCGATTCCATCCCTCATAGGATTGATCTCCTGTAAAGAGAATTGAGCAGAATTGCATTTTTCCATGAAGGAATTGATCTTTTAGCATTAGAGGATCGATCCTATGACTAAGATCTTAAAATTTTGTATTCTACCGAGAAAGGATCGATCCCCTACCCTTACAAGATAGATCCCCTCTTTGCCAAGAGCCTCTGAGAGTGAAAATTTACATAAAAGGATTGGTCCCTTCTATGCAATGGATAGCCTCACCTGCTCTCATTTAGGTGTGAAATACCTCAATTTGGTTGGCCATTTTATTTTCTCTATCATGCTTCACCTGGAAACTAAAAAAGGAAAGGAAAAGGGAAAGAAAAAGGGAAAGGAAGAGAGGAAAAGGAGAACAGAAGAAAGCCCAACCCAAAGTTTTGAGTCGCTTCATGTACTAGCCATCCTCTTTAACATATATCAATTTTGGGTCATCTAGATGTGTTTTAGGAGCTCAAATTCTAGAGAGAAACTTAAGCATTTCAAGGTAAGCTAGAGGGAGGAAACTCTAATCTTTAAGATATAGAAGTATATTGTTAATTGAAAAATTCTAAGGTTATTTAAGACATTTTTTTTGTAGTGAGGAAGCTTGGAAGGGTGTCGTTTGGCTCTGGTCAAACTTAGGATTTGAAGGTAAGAATTTCTTGCAATTGTGAAATTATTATATATGATGTTTGAGCTAAGGATCTATAATTTGGATAAAGTAGATTGTTGAGTAAAAATAGAAAAAAGTTAACTTAGGGTTTAACTATCAGAATTTTAGGGTTTCACTCATGATATAGGGTTTAGTATAAAATAAGGATAAGCATGTAAATGTATTTATGATGCTTTTGGGGTAGTTGCATGGGTCATAATGAGTATTTATGATATCAAGAATTGCTAATAGACTTAGCATGAACCTCATGAGGTTGGTAAGCCATAATGTGTAAGGATAAGTGCTTATGTATCTTTATGGATGGAAATGTGTTGGATTGAATTCATTTGACAACTACGCTAATTAAGAGGGCATCTAGCTCAGTGGAAGAATGAGTGGTGTCATAGCCTTAGCTTGTTATCGTAGTGTGCCTAAGGTAAGGGGTGTATGTGGAAGTAGGTAGTAACCAACTACTATGTTTTTAATGCATGATTTGTGGAAAAGGACTTGTGGAAAAACTTAAGAACTTAGGTCTTGAAAATGTACCCTTAGGCCATAGGTTAGCTTAGGTCACGCTTTCCAACCATGATAAAAGCATTTTAGCGTGCAACGAGGATTTCATAACTTGCTTGGGTTGGTTTTTAAATGATTTTGGATGGTTTTGCAGTTTAAAAACTCAAAAAATTGCATATTGGTGTATGAAGGATCGATCCCTCTTCATGATTTCTAAGGATTTTGCGTTTTGACTTCTAAAGATCGATCCCTAATCTCCATAGCACCAATCCCCACCCTTCAGGTTTGGTTTTTAAGCTTTGTAAACCCATTTTAAAGGTGAGTATTGGCTCGTTATTATTACAAAAGGTTTCAAAAGCTTATGTATTATTTTTTAGAACTTTACTTTGATATAAAACACGTGGGCTACCTTTATAAAGCATAAATTATGGTTTTGTTTTAATTAACTTATGTTTCTGGAACTAAGTTTTGAGACTTGGTACGCATTGTTGATGCTTACGTGGCAGTCATGCGGGTGAACATCTTAATGTGACATGTAACATCCCCACAGTTAGCTTTACGACATGGTGAGTGTCGAGTAATGCTGATGCCCATACAAGGCCTTTGCTATGTGCTTTGGCTCTGTGTATGCTTTATGTTTTCGAATTATGTTTTCGGAGTAGTACGACCTTGATCCAGTCTACAGCATGACCATGGCCATTGATTCACTTCTCCCTCTGTTAGGGACTTATGTTATGATACATGACTTCTATATGGACTTTGCCTAGTCTCCACTGTATTATATGTTTTCGATATATGTTTTTGGATATGGTTATGACCTATGTTTTTGGAATTACTAAATTATGATATGTTCATCTTATTTTTTCGAATTTACTATGGTTATGTTTTCGGACTACAAGTCTATGCTTTTGAATGTTTATGGCTCTATTTAAATGCATAGGCTTTTAATATTGGATGAAATAATTGGCTCACAAACATCATGTTTTCGTTATCTGGTCCTGCATGTATTTCTTACTTGGTTTTTCCCAAAGTTCACCCCTTCATAAATTTCTTGCAGTGATCCACGTAGAGTAAACCATTTAGGCTGATGGACAAAGAGTCTCTCTAGGCTAGCTATTATACTCAGTAAGGTATATAGCCTCTTTTTGTATGGTTTAGTTCCCAGACATGTGTTATTTATTCTTTTAGCCATTGGATGCTTAGGTGAGATGTATATGAAATTATGTATAACTTTTTGTATTAGTATGTTTAGTTACCAAAGTAGATGTAATTACATGTGAATGTTAATGATGGTATGTGGGTAATGGTAGGATATCACTAATCATTTGATTGGGACTACGGACTAAAAGTAAATCATTAGTGAATTGGAAATGATTAACTAATTAGGTTAATCGTATCCTACACTGAGTGTTGACAAATATAAGAGTGAAAAGAAACATTTATTCCAAATTTTCATTTCTGGGACGTTACAGGTTTTTGGTATCAGAGCTTGAGTTGTCTAGTGCGTATCAGTGTAGGCTGGCTAGAATTAGAGTCGCATCCTATGTGTTTATGCTTATCTAGTTCTAAACTGTGAGTAATGACTGAAAGTTATACTTAATCATCTGTCAGATACAGGTGAACTAGTAAACATCATGAGTGGAGGTGTGACAGCTCATGGAGGTAAGCTTAGCCACCTCCTCCGTAGCTTGGGAGTTCTAACTCTCGCATCTTAAGACTTGAACAACGACTCGATCAAGGGTTCAAGGCACTAACTATCATGTTTCCTTATCACTTCGGGGGCAATAATTCAGAGACTGATAGGCAGCAGGCACCGCCACCTCCACCACCACAAGCACTTCCACCTCCTTTGGTACCGTAGCCTTCCTTAGCTAAGCCACAGGTACAAGTACCTCAGTCTGTGGCTCTGCAGCCCAAGACTGAGGATAGGGTGACGAAGAATATGAGTCTACTAAAAGACTCTCTGAAGATGTACCCTCCGATATTTAAGGAGGTAAGGACCCAATTAAGGCAGAGAACTGGATATTGGGCGTGGAGAAGTCCTTTGAGTACATGGGGTGTTCCAACACAGAGAGGGTCTCCTTAGCCACTTACATGTTCGAAGAGGAAGCTGAGCATTAGTGGAAGTCCACCAAGACACTATTGAGTCGTAGGCACCCGTAGATCACGTAGGAGATCTTCTTCACAACCCTTAATAAATAATACATCCCACGGACTGCCCGAAAGAAGATGCAATCAATGTTTATAAACTTAGTTCAAGAGAGTTTATTTATGGATGCCTACGAGTTACACTTCATCGCGCTCAGCTGGTTTAACCCAGAAATGGTGAGGGTGAGGAGCAGAGAACAGAGAGGTTTATGGCAAGATTGAGGATGACAATCAAGAATAGATTGGTCACTTTCTATAAAGCCCGTAAATTTTTATGTATTCTTTATGATTTCATGATGTACAGACAAGTTACATAATATGTGAATCATAAGAAATATATATTTTTAAGCTCTAAGTGTGGATGAAATGAAAAATGAGTAGTGAAGCAAGTGAATGCAAAGTTACCTTTGAAAATCTGGGAAAATTACAGCTGGAATGCTACAGAGCAATGGGAGATCAATCTTAGTGCAAGGGAAATCGATCTCATTGCCTCGAATTGCAGTGCCAAGCATTCTGTAAAAGGGAGATCGATCCTTCATTCAAAGCAGGTCGATCTCAATATACTTCTGCCTAGCAAGGATCGATTCTTTCCCAAAGACAGATCGATCTCTAAAGGATTCTGGCTAGCAAAGATCGATCTCTTCTTAAAGCCAGATCGATCTCTAAGTGATTCTGCCTGGCTAAGATTGATCGCTTCCCAAAAGGCAGATCGATCCCATAGTTTAATTGATGAATACCGAGAGAGTTCAAACAAAGGGGAGATCGATCTCTCACCCTAGGAGATCGATCTCATGAGGCCAATTCTATAAAAACCCGACAACTGAGTTCTCTTTCCACGAAACAACTGAAATTCCTCCATTGTAACAAAGTAAACCTAGTTTTCTCTCTCTAAATTATCATCACCTTCCAATAAGATTTGAGAGGGATTTATTTCAACAAAGTTGTCCATTGTGAGGAGGAGAACAACATAGTTGAAAACTAGAGGCTGAGCTACTGGATTGAAGGAGCAAAGTGATTTTTCCCCAAATTTGAAAAAAAGAGAAAAAGTCAAGCTAGGTAAGATTTCAATACACCAACTTCAAGTTTTTGTTAATCTAGATATTTTGATGAGTTGATTGGTGTATGTATTGTTGGCTAAAACATCTTTGAGCATGCTTAATCCTCCATGACCTAAAATGAGCTTAGTGTGAGGAAGTGAGAGAAAGTTGATTTGACATGGAGTTAATGATGATTTAAGCATGAATTGATGTTATTAAGCATATATACATGATTCTAAGATAGTGTTGTGAAATCAATAATGCTGGAATAGATGATGATTGAAAGTAGGCATAAGAGGTGTATGAGGAAATGTCATAGTGAAAGGAAAATGATGAACTTAAGGCATTGTGAGCTTAAGGCCGGCTCAATACAAATCAGTAGACTTGATGAATCTAATAGATTCTCGAGAAATGAATTGTATAATCGTAATGAACTTAAGAGAGAGTAAAATCTAATAAGATGTAATGAGGCCAAATTAGCGAAAAAGGGCCCTAATGCATTGAATTGAACTTCACGCAAGTGAGAATTAAGTATATGAAATTATACTGATGTGAATTGTAAACAATTGCAACTCCTAGAGATATAATTGGAGCCAACTAGGCCGGATCATGAGCAGTGAAAATCAAAAGAAAGTGATTCGAGCATGATTCGAGGTAAGGGACTTATGCGAGTTATTAGAGATAGCTATACGTATTTTTATAAGTGTATAAGAATAAGTAGTATCTGTAAAACATATAGATATCAAAATATTTGTATGAAAACCAAATTTGAGGATATATTGTAATTGATCGAAAAAGCATAGATGCATAAAGTGCATGCTTTCAGTATCTTTGTGGTGATAAGTTGTTTTGAAAATGTAAAAGGATAGATTGGCTCCCGATTTAACTATTTTACACAAAACGCATGTTTTATTATGTAAAAAGTGTGTAACGAGTGATTGAAGGGAAATTGCCCTCTCACTCATACTTTGTGATTTGTCGAAGTGAATTCGGTCAGGGTTACCGTTTACACCTGATTGAAGTCGTCTATTGGATTTCTGTGTGAATTTGTGCTAGAGCCAATGTGGTAACGGTGATAATTCTATTTTTAATAGAATTATTTGTGCTTAAATTCTTAATTATTTATTTAATCCCCATATTATTTTATTAATAATCCCCTTTATTTAATTAAAATTCTTTAATGTGCAGATAAATTAAATTTGAATAAAACTTAGTCGTTTCAGTAAAAAATGGACTGAAATCGAGCTAAAGGAGACTGGACCACTTTCAATTTGCAGACCGAGTCACCAATCATCTGGACACGCGTGATGCCAGGTGTCCGTATTTTATTTGCTCCGAAACGATAAGATCGAAGGACACCGTGCCAACCCTCTAGAAGACACACGCCGGGCCACATCGCACAACAAATTGGACAAAAAGACTGATGACGTGGAAATATCTACTCTGCAGCAAATTAAAGGAAGACAAGTGGCCAAATAATGCCAACTCATCTAGGATGGATAAATTACCATTATACACCTAAGTGTGTATATAAATAGAACATGATGGCAATTGAATTAAGAGGGTAGCCTAGGTTAGAATAGAAGTAATTTAGGAGTAGGTGTAGATGTAAATTAGGGTAGAATAGTTTTTAGGTTAATTTTAAAAGTTTTCTTTAAAATTTTTGAATAGTTTTTTTACAAGTTGTTTTACTGTTCATTCCATTTTCTTTATGTTCTTCATTAGTCTTGGATTTATTTTTCAATGAAAATCAATTTCATTTCATGTTCTCGGTTTGATAAAAACTAGTTCTTTTATTGAATTCTATTTGCATAGTTGATTTCCTAGTTAATTTGCTCTCCTTTTCCCTTAAATATCTATGTTTTTGGTTTGATCAATCTTTATTTTTTTTTTTTGTTCTTGTTTTTGGTTTCTTTTCTTTGTATTCGGTTAGCCACCAAATTCCATTTTTATAGTCTCGGTTCTTCCTCTGTTTATGCCATTTGGTTTTGATGCTTTGATGTGGGTTGATGCTTTGCATTTATCCACATCAATGGCAAATGTGGAACACAGAAGGAGAAGAAAATGAAGGAAACTGTGGCTTAGGACCCTCATGTTTTCATGTTTTATAAGTTTCTTCATTATTAAATTAGTGTTCAGTGTTAGTTTTCTGCATTTTCTTAGTTGCTGTTTTCTTGGAGATGCTTCTGTGTACTATGAGAGAATGTGTTCGACGGGTAGCTGGACGGCAACAAGGGAGCAACCTAGCAGACCGATCTTAGCTCTGTTCTACTCTGTTTATGGTTTTATTCACTGTGCAATTTCTTTTCTTTAATTCTTGGTCTCGGTCATTTTAAATTTATTTTTTTTCACTGCCTTAATCCTACAAGCTAATAGCTTCTGTTTGTACTTATTTGATTTCTCGATTTTGCATTACCGGATGTTGCCAAAGGGAAACATATTGCTTGGCAAGGGCTGAAGCTGATGTTTGACGAGGCTGCTGCACTTTGTTTCCATTCGGGAATTGCATAACATGATCTCTGTAGGGAAGAAGTTGTTGCTACTTGCATATCCTACTGCAGTTGTCAAGACAGGGCGGCTGTTGTAGGTACGGCTAGTGCAGAGAATGTGGTGCGGCAACAGCTAGTGACTAACCTAAAGCAGCTGCGGGGAGGATGACTTGGGTTATAGAACACAGTCTAGGCAAGAGCAGTGTAGGACAACAGTTGGGATATGCTTAGCTGAAGCCAAGAACGGACAAAATCAGGAGCCAGTACAGTAGCACCTGCAGCAGCACGACAGGAGCAGAATGGAGGACGCATCCGAGAGCAACTCCTGAAAATGAATCTGCTGAAGATGAAGCATGAATAGTATTGCATGTCGGGACCACATTGTTGCAATTTGTTAAGGCCTTGTTTGGCCACCTTTCCTTGGTTTAAATTAATGTTGATTGCATTTTGATTATTTTCATTAGTGTTAGTTAGGATAGTGGTTAATTGATAGTAAATTTAATGTTTTAAGTTGTTAATTTAATCTTTAGTTTTAAGTCTTAGTTAATAGTTAATTTTATATTATATGTTTTAGGACTTTATTTTAGTTTAGTATTTTATGAGTTGCATTTTAAAGTTAAATTAGATTTAATGTGTTTCATGCAATTTTTAATTTAGTTTTCATTAGATTTTAGGTTAGTTTAATTTGCAATTTTCATTAGTTTAAATTCATGCATTTTTATTTTAAGTTTGTTTAAATTTTAGTTTAATTAAATTTTATTGCTTTATTTTCATATTTGCATTTTATTTTAGTTGCGTTAATTCATTTTAACCGTTTTAATTTTCTTTTATAGGTTATTTGCTTGTAATTGCTCGGAGTACTGTAAGTAAATTTTGCTCGGTTTTATTTTCTTTAGTTCTTATTATTTTATTACTTTCCAGTATTTTTAATTAGCCTTATTCGATCACCCACTTTAATTTCATAATTTGCTAGGATATACTTAGGGTAAGATTAACCGGTACTTAATGAGGCTAGTCAACTTCTCTATGGGACGATAACTCGGGACTCAAATCCCATTATTACTTATACGACCCGTGCACTTGCGGACAATACCCTTTGGGCATGTCAAACGGAAGATTTACCAACCTTGCTCGCACATCATTTTAAAAGGATTTTAGAAAGTAAATGGTGCTAGAGCTGAGTGCTGTGTGATACACTAGAGAGCTTGCACTAGATTTTGGAAATCATGGTAGAGCCATCGAGTATTGCTAAGTGATCTTACTCTGACTATGCTCGCATGTAACTTCCTTGACTTAAAGTGATATTAAGCAAAACCGTGCTAGAGACCTCAGGTATTACTATGTGATCTTACGCTGAGTTGCTCGCACAAGGTTTTATGATCTTTGCTGCGTGATGAGTAAAAACCATGCTAAAGGCCTCAAGTATTGCTATGTGATCTTACGTTGTGTTGCTCGCACGAGGTTTTATGAGCTTTACTATGTGATGAGCAAAACCGTGCTAGAGGTCTCAGGTATTGCTATGTGATCTTATACTGAGTTACTCGCACGAGGTTTTATGATCATTACTGTGTGATGAGTAAAAATCGTGCTAGAGGCCTCAGGTATTGCTATATGATCTTATGTTGAGTTGCTCGCATGAGGTTTTATGATCTTTGCTGTGTGATGAGTAAAAATCGTGCTAGAGGCCTCAGGTATTGCTATATGATCTTATGTTGAGTTGCTCGCATGAGGTTTTATGATCTTTGCTGTGTGATGAGTAAAAATCATGCTAGAGGCCTCAAGTATTGCTATGTGATCTTACACTGAGTTGCTCACATGAGGTTTTTATGAGTTTTACTGTGTGATGAGTAAAAACCGTGCTGGAGCCGTCGTGTATTGCTGGGTGATCTTGCACAGACCTGCTCGCACGTGATTTTGAGACAATAGAAATGGGTGATAGAGGATCCATGGGAGCACGCTGCACCGTGAATGTTAGCCACGGAGTACGATGTGTCGTGATATCTTAGTGATTCTTAGTGAGCTAAAGGGATGGTTGATCCGCCTCCCCAAGCATGAGATTCTCGCACACCTGATCAGTGATTGCCTGGAATCCAGACTATGGCCATACGTCCTTTCTGTGTGATATGACATTTTGTCACTACTGTGTGATGTGACATATGTCCCCTTCTATGTGATGCTGGGTGATATGATATCCTATTCTATGTCTCATGTTTATTGATTTGCTAAGTGATTTTGCTAAGTGTAAAGCATTTTCTAAGAGTATGCTGTGTGATTTTTGTGATTTTGAAATGAGTAAAGTGTTGTGTGATTTGAAAAGAATATGCATATACCCACCTAACGGATTAATGGTTTCGTATGGATGGAAGATGTTTTAAAATAATGCATATGCTTTATAAGGAAAATAAATGTACGTATTTTGAGCATTGTAGATAGTGTAGTTATCTACCTGCTTTCATATTTTTCTTACTAAGCGTGTTAGCTCACCCCCTTATTTCATCCTCTACAGATTCTGCGCAATAGTGATTTTACTGCTGTTGTTCTTGCTACTGTGTTCTCCAGTTCTCCAGGAGTACAAAGGTATACACTTATGAAAAAATTTTGTATCTTGTAAAATAGTGCACAGTAAAGCTATCTTTAGTACAGAAGGGATGTATATAATAGAAACTGATGTAAACACTTTCGCATATATATAAAAGTATAGTTTCTATTTCATTAAATGAACTTAAATTATAAAATGGATGAGATGTGGATATGGATGTTGACTCACAGCCCAACTGTTAGTAGTAAGGTAAGTCACGGGAAGAGGGTCGTGACATTTTCAACTTGACCACTTTCGATAAGGCTATCACGAGGGCTCAGTTGGTTGAGCAAGGCCTTAATGTTACCTAAGCAATGTACGGATCGAGGGGTAAAGGCATAGACAGGGTAAAAGGTCAAATGAGTATAGATATGCTCAGAGGAGGGGTCAGTCTAAGAGACAGATAACTAATGAGTCTTAGGCTAAGGCTAGGCCTTCGACCCCTTCCACTGCCACTACTTGAGCTACTGCAACTGAAGCTTTGACCATATGGGGTACTCAGCCATAGGGCATTATCTGTCAATCTTGTGGCAGGAATCATGGCTCATAACCTTGTTATAGGAGCATTAGGGGTTGCTTTTAATGTAGACAGACTAGGCACATGATTAGAGACTATCCTACGCTTAAGACCTCGTAGCCACAACCTAAAAGGCCAACCCCATAAAGGAAGGTCACCATAGCAAAGAAGAGAAAGAAGCCAGTGAGTTAAGGGTGTGTTTTCACTCTGGATAAGGAGTGGACTAATACCTCCACCGATGTCATCCGAGGTAAAGTTTTTGTTTTTGGTATTGAGGCATATGTGTAATTTGGCCTTGATTCCACACATTCATTTGTATCATCTGCATTTGTGAGTAAATTGCATTTAGAGCTTAAGCCTTTAGGAAAATTATTGCATATAAGTACCCATATGGAAGAGTCACAAATGATTGATCAAGTGTATAGAAATTGTAAGATTAAGGTGGGAGATAAGGAATTGGTAATAGATCTAGTCTTGTTGTTCATGTATGGCTTTGATGTTATCTTAGGCATGGATTGGTTAGTTACCATTCGGTTCAGTTTAGACTAGTACACTAAGACTATAACTTTCTCCCTATCGTATTAGTATGTTGTATGTTTACAAGTAAGAAATGAAAGTATGATGTTAAGATTTGTGAATCGCCTGACGTCTGCTTGATGTGAAGGGTATATCGCCTTTATGCAAGATATCACGATGAGGCACTCGAAGCTTAAGGAAATTCCGATGGTTAAGGAGTTTGCTGATGTGTTTCTGAATGAGTTACCGTGGTTGCCAACAGATAGGAAGCTTGAGTTCATTATCGATTTAGTGCCGACACTTAGCCGATATCTAAGTCTCCTTACCGAATGGTACTGATGGAATTGGAAGAATTAAAAAGACAGATTTTGGAGTTATTGGATAAGGGATTTCTAAGGCCAAGTGTTTCTCCATGGGGGAGCACCAGTGCTATTTATAAGGATGGAAGCTGGGAGTCTACGATTATGCATTGAGTATCGATTGTTACATAAGGCAACTGTGAAGAACAAGTACCCTCTCCCTAGGATCGACGATTTGTTCGACCAGTTATAAGGTACACCCGTATTCTCCAAGATTGATATGAGGTCGGGGTATCACCAGTTAAATATCAAGAAAAAAGATATCCTCAAAACCGCTTTCTGGACTCGTTATTGTCACTACAAGTTCTTTGTAATGCCCTTTGGTCTATTGAACACCCCTGCAGCATTAATGAACTTGATGAATAAAGTATTCAAGCCGTACCTATACAAATTTATCTATGTATTTATTGATGACATATCGGTGTACTCCAAGTCCTAAGAGAAGCATGAGCAACACCTATAGACAGTCCTTTAGAATCTTAGGGAGAAACAATTGTAGAGCAAGCTGGATAAGTGTGAGTTTTGGCTAGATGAGATAACATTCTTGGGTCACATAATTTCGAAAGGATGGGGTGTTAATAGATCCGTCTAAGGTTAGGGCAGTGATTGATTGAGAGTGACCACAGAATGTTATAGAGATTTGAAGTTTCTTAGGATTGGCAAGATACTAGAGAAGGTTTGTGAAAGGGTTCTCAACACAGCTGCACCATTAACTTGCCTTACATGAAATGACATTAAGTTTGAGTGGTCGGATAAGTGTGAGAACAACTTTCTGGATTTGAAACAAAAGTTGACCATAGCACAGTCCTAACCATACTTAGTGGATCAGGGGGTTTTGTAGTGTACAATGATGGCTCCCTTCAAGGGTTAGGTTGTGTGCTTATGTAGCATGGTACAATAGTTACCTATGGATCTCGACAGCTTAAGGACCATGAGAGAAACTATCGTACACATGATTTGAAGTTGGTTGTGGTAGTGTTTACTCTGAAGATTTGACGGCATTACCTGTATGGCAAGAGGTTTCATATCTATATTGACCATAAACATTTAAAGTACTTGTTTGAGCAGGGGAAGCTTAATATGAGATAGAGTCGGTAGATGAAGCTCCTTAAAAATTATGGCAGCCAGATCTTATATCATTCAGACTAAGAAAATGTAGTTGCAAATGCTTTGAGCAGGAAAGGGATGATGTCTTTTATGATGGTCATGGATAGGGTTTATTAGAGCAGTTCACAGAGCTTAGCATCATTGTGGAGCCTTTTAAGGATGGTTGGTTGGCTAGCTTCCAAATTGAGCCAAGCATTATGGATCAAATAAGGCCAACTCAAAGAAGTGACTGAGTATTGTTAAAGATAGCTAGCCAAGTGGATTAGGCCTCACAGTCGGACTATGCGGTCAGTGATGATAGGTTACTTCGATTCAAGGGACGAATATGTGTTCCAAATGATGATACTTTGAGGCAACAGATACTAAAGACGCACACAGTTCTCGGTTCATAAAGCACCTTAGCAGTACCAAGATATACCATAACCTATGTCATGTGTATTGGTGGTCTGGAATGAAAAAAATATGAGGTAAAGTATGTAGCCAAGTGTTTAGTTTGTAAGCAGGAGAAGGTTGAGCACCAGAAGCCAGCCAAGCTACTTTGACCTTTACCGATACCAACATGAAAATGTGAGCATATCACAATATATTTAATCATGGGCCTACCAAGAACTAAGAACCAAGAAAAGGCACGATGCTACCTAGGTGATAGTGGACTAGTTGATGAGGACAACTCGCTTCCTCAATATTAAGAGCACTGATTATGTAGATTCACTAACAGTTTTGTACATCGAAGAGATAATTCAGCTACATAGCGCTCTGTACCGACCCAATTTACAGAACAATATGGTTGAGCTACGAGTCAATGTTAGATCAGAACAATAAATCTTTGAACAAAGCCAAAGAAAATATTTTTCGATAAATCAAAATAATTGTTCTTTACAAAAAATCACTGTTCACAATCCCCAGATATATCTTCCTATACATTACTGTACTTACAAAAGTTTTAGATACAAAATAATAATGTCTTGGGTACACCTTCGACGCAGAATAATACTCCACGGAATTATGACTATGCGCAAAAGCCCTACTTACAAGAGCGGTCACAGCTACTGATGAGGCTTTGTGAAGGAAAGTAAGGGGTGAGCTCAACGTGCTCAGTGAGAAAAATTACATGGCAGGTAGATAAATACACTACCTATATATATGCCAATTCTCATGAAAATATACAGATAATTTAGCAAATTCGATAATACCAGAGTCGAAAATCGATAACAGTATCAATATCGATAGTATAAACAGTTTACTATAGTAAATACTAGTTTCTAAAACTTTAAGCAGTAGAATAAACAATTTTCACAAAATAATACAGTTCATATGTCAATCCAATAAATCAAACAGATGAGACAAGACAGAACATGCTATATCAAAAATCAGAATGACAATTGGCCAATGTCAGTGACTCCGAGCATCACTGATCAGGTGTGTCGAGATGTCAATTATCGTTGGAGTCGTTAACTACCCTAACGGCTCACAGAACAAAATGTCTGAAGACTAGAAAACACGGTACATTGTACTCACGTGCATGTTGCACGGTACATCGTACTCCGTGGATCACAAAAACCGAAACAATACAGCAGACAATAGTGTAGCATGATTTAACCAACGCCTTTGTGTCAAAATCAGTGCGAGTCGGACCGTGCGAAACACAGTCAGCACGCGCTCAAGCACATATCCTCAGTATTACTTTATAAGCAAATCATTTTTAATAAAATCAACTATAAATTCAGTTTAGTAAAAATATAATATTTCAGAAAGAGGTTAATTCGCCATTTTTCGGTTAAAAATCCCAATAAATAGTCTATGAAAATTAAATTCGAGATTTCGATTTAAAACAATAATTCAAACTATATCAGTATTTATGCAAACAATTTAAATTTATAACGATAAGGCTAGACTGTTTAACTAAGGCTAAAAATCTATATTTTTCATCAGAGTTATAAAATCGGCCTAGTATATTTTGATCTATGGTTTAGAAAGAACTACGTGCAATTATCTCTTGCAGCCACAGAATTTTTCTTACCTCGGTGTCTATCAGTGGTCCTCAATACCGAGAATCGATCAGTCCATTCTTGATCGTTTGTTTGCTCCAGAGACGTGATCCATTGTACCGAAAATAGTTTTTTCTCAATAATTTCTTCAAAGTCCCCCTCCTCCTTTTTTTCTTTCTTCTTTCTTGTTCTTTTTCATTACTCGCCATCCCTGTTATCACGTCATCACCAGGCTCTCGGCGCTATTCATTGTCATCACCATCATCGGCGCTGCCACCTCCTTCATCACCTTAGTGTCAGCCCGGTGCAGGTGGTTCTTCTGTTCGCTCTGTTTCTAGTGGCCACGTCCAGCCTCTTCTGTTCAGCTTTCACCTTTGCTGCTCTCGGCCTCCTCCCCTGTCTCAGCTTACTCTCCCTCGCGTCTCTCTCCTTGCTCCTCTATTTCTTCCTCTGTGTTCTGTTTTCCAGTGCCCGATTCATGGTTTTCTTACACTAGCAACATCGTCCAATGCCCTATTTTTAGCTCTTAATTTCTACCTTCTCACCCCTTATACTTTGCTCGTGGTTACCTTCTTTCCTCTCATCCACATTCTTGGTTTGTTCCAATTTTCTTTATTGCTTCTGTTTTCTGCCTTCCTGCTTTCTTCCTCTCTCGGCAACACCACTTCAGCCTTCGCATTCATGCCATTTTCAGCTCGCCAAGTTTCCAGCCACTTATCAGCTGCTCCCTTCATGTACCAAGCCTGCTTGTTGCCAATAAGCATTCTTCTTCCAACTTCTGTTTTCTTTCTCGTTACTTTCTCTCTTACAATCACAGAAAGTAACAATGTCAATGGCTCCACTCCCTCTCACTCACAGCTCTTATTTGTTTTCCTATCTCTTTCCCCTGTTTTCTCTCTTTCCTTTATTCTTTCTTAATCTCTTCAGTGGTTGTCTCGGTTTCATTGTAGGGGTTGGTGGCAAGGAATGGGGAAGGTGTGACGGGTCTAGCATGATGAAGGATGATGGGGAAGGTTCTCTGCCTTTGGTAGAGCACGTAAAGGGAATTTGAGGACTACTGGCCTTATTTTCTTTAGTTTCCTTCTCTTGTTCCCTGCTCTCACCTGCTTCTTTCTTTTCTTTTCTTCCCCGTCGAGCCATACCAACAACTCACCTTCTCCTAATTCTGTTGCGGTTCTCGAGTCTGCTGCATACTGCAGACTTTCATGCTTCCATCTCTACCTCAGTTAGATCTTGACTACCCCACTTTCTATTCTTTTTCGGTTTCCTAGGCTTTATGCTTCCTGTTTTCACATGTTCTACTTCTTAAACTATCTTCATGAATCCTTTATATATATATATATATATATATATATATATATATATATATATATATATATATATATATATATATATATATATATATATATACCTATATGTATATATGCACATACCCATATGTTTAATTTGAAGAAATTATTACACACACATGTAAACACACACACACACACACACACACATATATATATATATATACATCCTTGTACTTGATAAATTCTAATTAATTAATTTACTATTCATGATTAAAATCAGGTACAAGAAAATTTGTGGAGTTTACATTCTCCCCACCTTAGAAAAATTGGTCTCCAAATTTAAAAGTACACCAGTCTTTAAACAAATGCGGGTATTTCTCTCGCATTAGGCTTTCTAATTCACATGTGGCCTCTTCCAAAATATAGTATTGCCACAAAACCTTGACCTGAAGAATCATTTTAGACCACAATGCTTTTTATTTCCTGTCCAAGATCCGAATCGATTTCTCCACATACGTCATATCCTCATTCAGTTCCAGTGGTTCATAATTAATCACATGCATCGGATTCGGATAATACTTGCGTAGTATCGAAACATGAAAAACATTATGAATACTCGATAACTCCGATGGTAATGCCAATCTATACGCTTTGTCTCCCACTAGGTCTATGATCTTGAAAGGCCCAATATATCAGGGACATAGCTTTCCTTTCTTCCCAAATCTCATTATGCCCTTGGATGGAGAAACTTTCAGAAACACCGAATCTCCTACTGAAACTTACAAGGGTCTTCGTCTTTGGCCAACATAACTCTTTTTCCTGCTCTGAGCTATCCTCAGCCTCTCACAAATTAATTATACATCCTCAAAAGCTTGCTTAACCAGATTAGGAGCAAATATATTTCTTTCACCCATTTCTTCCCATCCAATTGGCGAACGACACCTTCGACCATATAATGCTTCATACGGTGTTATTCCGATACTTGAGTGGTTGCTGTTATTATATGCAAACTCCACTAGTGGTAAATGGTCATCTTAGGAGCCTTTAAAATCTTGGGCATAGGCTCTCAACATATCCTCTAATGTCTAAATAGTCCTCTCTGATTGTCCATCTGTTTGAGGATGAAAACTATGCTAAAATTCAGTTGGGTTCCCATGGCTTCTTGGAAATGTTTCCAAAAGTACGTAGTGAACCGAAAATCTATGTAAGATACAATGCTCACTGGTACGTCATGTAATCTTACAATCTCTCGTAAATACAGATCCGCTAGAGCACTCAAAGTATAGGTGGACTTCATAGCTATGAAAAGGGCGGACTTTGTCAGTTTATCAACTACTACCCAAATCGCATCATGGCTTCTATGGGTCCTTGGCAATCCCATAATGAAATCCATGGTGATATACTCTCATTTCCATGTTGGTATCTGTAGAGGCTGTAATAGCCTTGCAGATTTTTGATGCTCTACTTTAATTTGCTGACACACAAGACATCGGACCACGAATTCAGCCACATCTTTCTTTATCCCTGACCACTAATGATACATCTTATTACTTCTCGGGTATAAGGTATACATCGAGGAATGAGCTTCTGACAATATCAGTTTCTTCAATTGTGCATCATCGGGGACACAAACCCTACCTCTGAACCTCAGTAGACCATCAGGGCTAACTTCAAAATCTATCACAGTTCCCAATTGGATCTGACTAGCCATATCTATACAATATCAATCAGTATACTGAGCCTGTTGAATTCTGTCAATTAAATCTAGTTCTATTCTCAAGCTAGCTATCACACCACAATTGGTAATGTTAGATGGCTCAATGTCCAAGTTGAGGCTCACAAACTGTTCCAGCAGTTCGTATTTTTGAATCATCATGTAAGATACCATCTCGATATTTTTTCTACTTAAGGCATCTGCTACTACATTTTTCTTTCCCGAGTGGTACAAGATCTCACAGTCATAATCCTTCAGAAGCCCTATCCACCTCCTCTGCCTGATATTCAACTCCTTTTGCGAAAATAAATACTTAAGGCTTTTATGGTCTATGAAGATTTGAAACTTCTCTCCATACAGATAATGACGTCATATTTATATGTGAACACTACAACTGTTAATTCCAAATCATAGGTCGGATAATTTCTCTTATGGTCTTTTAGTTAACGGGAACCATAAGTAACTACCTTCCCATTCTGCATCAGCACACATCCCAGACCTTGACTAGACACATCTGTATACACCAAGAAGTCTCCCGAACTAGTGGGTATGGTCAAAATGAGTGTGGTGGTCAGTCTGTGCTTCAACTCCAGGAAACTTTTTTCGTATGAGTTATTCCACTCAAACTTTACATTCTTTCTCATAAGTCATGTCAGAGAGCAGCTAACTTAGAGAAACTCTAGATAAACCTTCTGTAATATCCAGCCAAACCCTGGAAACTTCAAATCTCGGTAACAGTCGTGGGTCTTTCCTCCGAATCTCGATAACAATTTTTGGTCTTTTCCATTGCACTATAGCCTCGATCTTAGACGGATCTACAGACATCCCGTTCTTTGACACAATGTGACCCAGAAAAGCTATCTAATCTAGCCAAAAATCACATTTGCTGAGCTTGGCATACTTCTTCTTCCTAAGGGTTTGTAGAACCATCCTCAAATGCTGCTCATGTTCTTCTCTGGACTTGGAATATACCAAAATATCATCAATAAAAACTATGACGAATCTATCCAGGTACGGCTTAAGTACTTCGTTCATCAGTTCCATGAAAGCTGCAGGAACATTCGTCAACTCAAAAGGCATAACCAAAAACTCATAATATCTCTAACGGGTTCTGAAAGCTGTCTTAGGTACATCCTCACTTCTGATCTTCAATTGATGGTACCCTGACCTCAGATCAATCTTAGAAAAGATATGTGTTCCTCGTATTGGTCCAGTAAATCGTCAATACTGGGTAGAGAATATTTTTTCTTGATGATCGCCTTGTTGAGTAATCTATAATCGATGCACAACATGAGACTCCCATCTTTCTTTTTAACAAATAAAATCGGTGCACCCCATGGTGAAACACTCGGCCTAATAAACCCCTTATCTAGCAATTCTTGTAATTGCTTTCTCAACTCTTCCAGCTCAACTGAAGCCATTCTGTACGAGAGTTTAAATATCGACTCAGTATCAGGCACTAAGTCAATATAGAACTCCATCTTCTTATATGGAGGTAACCCTGGTAAATCGTCTGGAAATACGTTAGGAAACTCCCTAACCACAGGAATATCACTAAACTCCAGACTTGCCTTGTCTGTATCTATTACATAGGCAATGTAACCTTCAAAATATTATTCATATAGTTAGTAAGAATTTTGCCATTAAACTATCAATTCTTTTTCATTACTTTTCAGAAAAACTTACAACATATTCCTCGAGCAAAAATGTTACTGTCCTATTATGACAATCAAGAATATCTTGATTTGCTACTAACTAGTTCATGCCCAATATCACATCAACATCATACATATCTAGTAGAATTAGGTCTGATAACATATTCTTGTCTCCTATCTTAAGTCTACAATCTTTATACAGTTGTCTTGTCGTTTGACTATCTTTCATTGGTGTCTTAATTCGTAATATCCTTCCTAAAGGTTTAGGTTGTACATACGAAGTCTATTCATATGCAAACACATGTGATATAAATGAATGAGTTACACCAGAGTCAAATAAAACTATTGCTTTAATATCAAAACTCAGAATAGTACCTTTAAACGCTTCAGATGGTGCATCAATTTTTGTTGCCTCATGCTCAAGGGTGTACACTTGCCCCTATCCTGCAACCTGCTTCCCCTTTTCTTCCACTGTAGCTTTCCTCCTCGATGTAGAGGTAGCAACAGGTGTCCTCATCTGTTTTATACTCTTTTACGGGGCTGAGTTGGTATTCTCAGGATAATTTTTTATCAAATGCCCCGTCTTGCCACATCTGAAACAAGCCTCAGCCATCCAATAGTAAGGCTCGTTACCATGATTCCCCCCCAGTGTCTGCACACCTCAATATTAGGTCGAGGTTCTCCGATCAATTTCCCCTTAGTAGGAGCTAAGGTCGGATAGATAGGAGGCTTAACAGTCTTACGTTGTGACTCCTCATAACTATTTTGTCGCTTAAACAATAGCTTTCTGCCCTTTCTGCCGCTTCTATCCCCAGTTGACCTCTTTCGATCATGATCCTTACCTTTGCCCACTTTGCTGAACTTAGAGGCATGAATCTCATAATCTTATTCGCATAACTGGGCTCGATGAACTACCTCTTCATAAGTATTAAGGTCTAATGGAGCTAGTCGGGCTCGAATCGAAGGCCTTAGTCCATCCATAAACTTTCAGACCTTCTTCGCCTCATTATCTATAGTGTCTGAAACATATCTTCCCAGTGAGGTGAACTAAGACTCATACTTGTCCACTGACTTATTCCCCTAAGTTAAGTTCAAAAATTCTATTTGTAGTCTCCTCTAGGAAGTATCCCCAGTATATTTCCTCTGGAGAGCATCAAGAAACAAGTCCTATGTAATTACCCCATGTCTAGCTCTTAGGATCGATCGGGTGGACTTTCACCAGTGTTCAGCTTCTTCTTTCAATACAAAAGCTGTAAAAGCTACCTTCTCGATAGATGTACATCAGAAGAATCCATAGAGCTTCTCCATTTCATTTATCCAATCTTGTAAGACCCGAATTTAATTAAAATATGAAATAAAGGAGTATGTGTGAAGGGAAGTCGGGTTAAATTGATCCCGAACACGTGCAAGGGCAAAATGGTCAAAAGACCAAAGGTCGGTATAATTTCGATAAGGAAATTTAATTAAAAATAAGGATTTAAGAAATCTTGGTCAATAAAGATGGAATAAAATTATTTTGGGTTAAATTGATCAAGATTCAGAAATTTTAAAAATACCGAAAAATTACCGGAACGATACCTCGAAAAGCGTGAAGAAATAATATCGAAAATTTGGAGAAAAATATAATTAATAAATTAAATGTAAATTGAATAAATTAAAGTAGAATAAAAATAATATAAGGTAGATATTTTGAGATTTTTTTTAGAGTATTTTAATGAATAGTATAGTAATTAAAATAAATAAAAATAAAAATAATAAAAATAATAAAATTAAAAAAAAAAATGAATCTGAAAAAAAAAAAAAAAAAAAGGGCTGAAAACGCGAAAATCGCGAAAATGAGAAACGGAAAACGAAGCCCGAAACCGAGGAGAGGCCCGACCACCGTCCGGCGTCCAACGGCCCGACCAAGGGCCGGAAAAGAAAGAGGGGAGGCCGGTGATCTCAATGGTACCGACGGTGCAGCCTACCGACGCCGGAGGAAGCCGATCGGAGGAGAGAAAGGCCGCGGGAAAGAAGCGGCCACCGGCGGCGAACGGCGGCGATCCGACCGAAAACGAGGCCCGATTTCGAGAGCCCAGGCGACGGCGGTCCTTTTGAGACCGATAGTACCCGACGAGGCGGCGGGAATCGCCGGCGACGGCCAAAAGAGGGAGACGGGTCCGACGGCGAAGAGGAGAACAGCCGGACCGGCGGCATTCCGGCGACGTTGAGGCGAACCGAGGCCAGATTCGAGCTGCGGACGGCCTTGCGGAGCGATTGGCGGTGGAAGCCGGCGGAGAACCGGCCGGAAAGGTGGCGAACCGGCGGTGAACCGGCCGAACCGGAGTGAACCGGCGGTCTGAACCGGTCCGAACCGGACTGAACCGGTTCAGCCAAAAAGAGAGGAAAAAAGGAAGAAAAAAGGGAAAAAGAAAGAGAAAAAAATTGGAGAAAATTTCGGTGATGCAATCGAGCTTCGGGTAAGTCGATAAGCGGTCAAATTGACCCGATTTAAATTTGGAATATTTTATTTAATTAAATTTCGACCGAAAAGTTTACCCGAAAATTTAATTAATTGTGTAGCTCGACGATTGGCATCCACCGAGGGATCGAGACAGTCTCGATTTGCGAACTAGCATGGGATCTCGGGTAAGTGACCCCTATTTACGACAATTACCTCGTTATGCGTGATATTGATTTAATTTCCGCATAAATTGAATTGAATTATGGAAATTTAGATAAATTGTCGTAAATATTAAATTTAGCTATTCAAGAATTAGAACGAGGCCCGATAAATTATTGGTGGGCCCAATGAGCCCAATAGGCCTCGATAAAGTGAGAATTAAGTGGTAAACGGGCTTAAGGCCGATTAAGGTCCATTAAGGTGTAATCGGGCCCAATAGGGGTAAATGGGCCCAGCGATTTAAATTAAGCCCAAAAAAGATTAAGCACAATTAAATTATATGTTATCTGACCTGAGGAATGTTAATACGCAGTTCCGGGCATTGGATTGGAAGCATATCGGACTGCGCGACGGGACTACATTGGAAAAGAAAAGGTCAGACTCGACAGGAAAATAAGGTAAGGGAATTCTGCGGACTGCTAGAGGTAACTTTACGCAATTTTAAATTCATATGCAGTCCTTTAAAATTAACTGAAGGGTCTAGAGGTCGAAGAACAATTTTAGTGCCCCGAATGGGCAAAATTACTAAAATACCCTTGTTAAGGGTAGAATCTAAAAATTTAGAAAAAATTGGGAGGAGCAAGGACAAGAGGTTCCTGCTCGTTCTGGAGGTATTTCAACGCATGCATGAGTAGGCTGGCTCACTCTTAAAGAAAAATGCATAGCATTGCATATCTTAATTGTTGTGATTTCTGTGAAAACTATTTGGAAATAACCGAGCCGCCTACATGTTTTTATTTACATGTGACGTGCTAGAGCTCAGCTCGCACGATGTTTGATTTGTGTGATGCATGCATTAGTGCTGGAGCGAGAGCTCGCACTAGAGTTTTACATGCATAGGTGCTAGAGTATAACTCGCACCAGATTTCACATGCTTTTGCGTGACACGGTGCTAGAGTCTAACTCGCACCAGATTTTATAAGATTTTCATACAATTTATATACAAAGTGCTGAGCATAGCTCGCACTAGTTTTACTGGATTTGTGGAGTAGCGCTGTCTGCCCTTGGAGTCAGCCAAAAGGCCCAACAGGCTCAAAAGACCTCTTAAGTAGGGTGAGAGTGAGGGATGAGGTTGGCGGCCTTGTGGAGATGTAAAGCGGGTTCTGCCAAGTTTACTTGATTTGATGAGAGTGCTGAGCATCGCTCGCACTGATTTTTATGAGAACATACGATGAGCCGTGCTTGGAGCATCGGGTAGACTGTGTGTCACCGACTTAATAGGCTCGCACGTGCGTTTTGAGACTTGGCAACGAGTATTGAGTTATGAAAACCTCTGTGGGAAGCAGGCCATTTGGGCTGGAGTACCTAGAGTGATATGGGTCCATGGAGTACGATGTACCGTGCAAGTAGCATGGGGTACGATGTACCGTGGGGTATCTTCGGATACGGTATCTTTGTGATACAGGGTATCTTAGGATACGGTATCTTTGTGATACGGGGTATCTTTGTGATACGGTATCTTTGTGATACGGGGTATCTTCGGATACGGCATCTTCGGATGCGTGAGATCGGATAAGACTGACGGGTTGGATTGACCCACCTCCCGGGCAGTTCCCGATCAGGGTGAGACCTCGCACACTGGGATCCGTGAAGCTAGAGGGACTCACGAGGACATATTGGCCAGTCCTGGTTATTACCGATATACAGTATTGCCTAGTCTCGTATCTTGTATATATATATATATATACGTATGTTTTCGATATCGATGTTTTGAGAAACTCAATTTCCATGGTTTGTGTGAGTCAGGATCACCCGAAGGAGGGGTCGAGTCCTGACTTTACTGTGAAATTTTAAACGAGAAAGATATGATTTTGAATATACTTGCATGATGGATTTTCCGTGCAATGTGTTTTACATAACATCATAATTCATAGCATTTGTTTTAAAACGTGTGGAGAAAGGGTGGTTTATGCATGGCACTACGTTCATGTAGGTAGTATGGTTACCTACTTGTTCGTAGGATTGCCTTACTGAGCTTGATGTGCTCACCCCTTTCATTTTCTCCCACAGATGATCTCCAGTTGAAGTTGAGGCGACTCAGTACTGCATTCCGGATATCCGCTGCTGCTCATCAACATAAGGTATATACACTTGTACTTATTGTATCTACATAAGCATAGCACAGTAACATGTTTGTAAGTAACTTTAGGGGATGTATAAATAATATAACAATTATAAATGACTGGAGAAGAAATAAGTACTAGGGTAGATGTATGGTGGGACTGGCATTGACGCACAGCCCAATTATTAGTGGAGTGTTGGTCACGATTCGAGGACAGGTGAGAATTTAAGTAAGAAAATAATAAAAAGCGAAAAATTAACTCTGATTTTTGGGTAGTTTGGGTCGTGACAAATCTTCTGTAACTACTGGATTCTTAACCGCACTGAAAGACGGAAGCTTGAACTCCTGAAATTACCTCTGTCTATCAGTTCACAAGCATACCTCATCTCGTCACTACACTGCGGTGGGGCCACTGGCGTTAGTGAATGTGGTACAGGTGGGGTCTGTGACAATGTAGTAGGTGGAGAAGTAGAAGATTCTTTCGCTAGTGGCACGGGCTCTATTTGGGCAGGCGCAGGTGTATCAGGCGCAACTGCTGGAATAGTCGGTGCAGTCAGAGCAACAATGCCTGATGTGTTATCCAATCTCGCTAACACTTGTCCAATCAGATTCAGTATCGACTCCATGCCACGTTCCAGGCTAGAGATTCAGGCTTTGGAGCCTTCAATAAGATTATGAGCAATTTGCTCAAATGAGGGACCACCCCGTCTTTCAGGCCTATCCTCTTGGCCTCGGGATGATATACCCCTTCATCCTCTCGGTTGACCACGCGGTCTACCAGCCACATCCAAACGTTTTCCCTGTGTTCAGTAGCAAAATTTCAATAAAATATAGCCAGGTATACTCGTTTGTATCTAAACAATGTACAATAATGTTGGGGATGTGAACTTTCCAAATTTTCTCATACTCCTAATAACGACTTGTATTAGGCCTAGGGGTGTAAACGATACAATGGTACTCGCAAGCTACTCGGGCTCGACTCGAGCAAAACTCGAATTCGGCTCGATTTTAGTCGAGTCGAGCTCGAGCTCGAGCTACTCGAGCTATCGAGCGAGTCGAATTTGAGCACTTAGATACCCGGCTCGAGTAGCTCGCGAGCCTAATCGAACCTCGAGTTTTTATATATTTTAATAATATAATAATATTTATATAATGATTCGAGCCTAATCGAGCCTAATCTAGCCCAATCGAGCCTAATCGAGTTCGAGCAAAATATCAAACTTATATAATCGAGCCTAATCGAGCGAGCTCGAGTAGCTCGAATTCGATCTCGAGCCGAGCTCGAGCTTAAAAAATAAGGCTCGATCGAGCTCAAGCCGAGTATCGAGCATCGAATTTTGGGTCGAGCTCGAGCTCGAGCATCTCACTGTATCGGCTCGACTCGACTCGATTACACCCCTAATTAGGCCAACCTTGCTCTGATACTAATTTCTGTAACGACCCAATTTACGAAACAATATGTTTGGGTTACGAGTCGATGTTAGATCAGAACAATAAATCTTTGAACAAAGCCAAAGGAAATATTTTTTGATAAATCAGAATAATTGATCTTTACAAAAAATCATTGTTTACACTCCCCAGATACATCTTCCTATACATTGTTGTACTTACAAAAATTTTAGATACAAAATAATAATGTCCTGGGTATACCTTCGACGTAAAAGAACACTTCACGAAACTATGGCTGTGCGAAAAAATCCTACTTACAAGAGTGGTCCTAGCTATTGATGAGACTCTGTAGAGGAAAGTAAGGGGTGATCTCAACGTGCTCAGTAAGAAAAATTACGTGGCAGGTAGATAAATACACTACATATATATATATGTCAAAATAAAAATTCTCATGAAAATATACAGATAATTTGGCAAATTTGATAATACTAGAGTCAGAAATCAATAACAGTATCAATATCGATAGTATAAACAGTTTACTGCAGTAAATACAGGATTTTAAAACTTTAAATAGTAGAATAAACGATTTCCACAAAATAATATAGTTCATACGGTCAATCCAATAAATCAAATAGATGAGACAAGGTAGAACATACTATATAAAAAATCAGAATGACAATTGGCCAATGTCGTTGACACCGGGCATCACTAATCAGGTGTGTTGGGATGTCAATTGCCGTGGGAGTGGTTAGCTATCCTAACAGCTCACAAAACAGAATGTCCAAAACCAGAAAACATGGTACATCATAATCACGTGCGTGTTGCATGGTACATCGTACTTAGTGGACCACAGAAACAGAAACATTACACCAGACAATAGTGTAGCATGATTTAACCATCACCTTTGTCTGAAAATCAGTGCAAGTCGGACCGTACGACACAGAGTCAGCATGCGCTCAAACACATATCCTCAATATTACTTTATAAGCAAATCATTTTCATTAAAATCAACTGTAAATTCAGTTTGGTAAAAATGTAACATTTCAGAAATAGGCTAATTCACCCTTTTTCTGGTCAAAAATCCCAATAAACAGTCTATGGAAATTAAATTCAAGATTTTCGATTAAAAACAATAATTCAAGCTATATCAATATTTATGCAAACAATTTAAATTTATAACGGTAAGGTTAGGCTGTTTAACTAAGGCTGAAAAATCTATATTTTTCATCAGAGTTATAAAATTGGCCTAGTATATTTTTATTTACGGTTCAGCAGGAACTACGTGCAATTATCTCTAGCAGCACAAAAAATTTTTCTTACCTCGATGTCTGTTACTGGTCCTCAATACCGAGACTTGATTGGTCTGTTCTTGATCGTTTGTTTGCTCCAGAGACGCGATCCATTGTACCGAAAATAGTTCTTTCTCAATAATTTCTTCAAAGTACCCCTTCTCTTTTTTTATTCCTTATTCTTTTTTTTTATTACTCGTCGTCCCTGTTCATCACATCTTCACCAGGCTCTCGACGCTATTCATCATCATCACCATCACCATCCTCGGCATTGCCACCTCCTTCATCACCTTAGTGTCAGCTCGGTGTAGGTGGTCCTTCTGTTCGCTCTGTTTCCAGTGGCCACGTCCAGCCTCCTCTGTTCAGCTTTCACCTTTGCTTCTCTCAGTCTCCTCCCCTGTCTCAGCTTACTCTCTCTCTCTGCTAGTCTATGTCTTCCCCTGTGTTCTGTTTTCTAGGTCCCAATTCATGGTTTTCTTACACCAGCAACATCGTCCAATGCCACTATTTTCAGCTCTGAATTTTCGCCTTCTCACCCCTTATACTTTGCCCGTGGCTGCCTCCTTTCCTCTCATCCACATTCTCAGTTTGTTCCAATTTTCTATATTACTTTTGTTTTCTGCCTTCATGCTTTCTTCCTCTCTCGGTAACACCACTTTAGCCTCCGTATTCATGCTATTTTCAACTCGCCAAGTTTCCAACCACTTATCAGCTGCTCCCTTTGTGCATCAAGCCTGCTTGTTGCCAGTAAGCATACTTCTCCCAGGTTTTGTTTTCTTTCTCGTTAGTTTCTCTCTTACAATCACAGAAAGTAACAATGGCAATGGCTTCACTCCCTCCCACTCACCAGCTCTCATTTTTTTTCTATCTCCTTCCCCTGTTTTCTCTCTTTCCTTTATTCTTTCTTAATCTCTTCAGTGGTTGTCTCGGTTTCACTGCAGAGGTCGGTAGCAGGGAATAAGGAAGGGATGACGGGTCTGGTGTGATGAGGGATGATGGGGAAGCTGCTCTACCTTTGGCAGAGTAGGTAGAGGGAATCCGAGGATTGCTGGCCATATTTTCTTCAGTTTCCATCTCTTGTTCCTTGCTCTCACTTGCTTCTTTCTTTTCTTTTCTTCCCCGCCGAGCCATCCCATCAACTCACCTTCTCTCAATTCTGCTACACTTCTCGGGTCTGTTCCATACTGCAAACTTTCATGCTTCCATCTCTACTTCAGTTAGACCTCAGCTACTACATTTTCTATTCTTTTTCGGCTTCCCAAGCTTCATGCTTCCTGTTTTCACATTTTCTGCTTCTTAAACTAACTTCATGAATCCTTTATGTGTGTGTATATATATATATATATATATATGTATTCCTTTATATGTATGTTCTACCAGTAGAAACTCTCGGTCCATGTATATATATGTGGGTATATATATTTATATGTATATATTGTATATACCTGCATATATATATATATATATATATATATATTATATGTACAATTTATATACCTATATGTATATATGCACATACCCATATGTTTAATTTGAAGAAATTATTACACACACATGTAAACATATATATATATATATATTTATACATCCTTGTACTTGATAAATTCCAATTAATTAATTTACTATTCATAGTTAAAATCAAGTACAAGAAAATTTGTGGAGTTTACACTCTTCCATGAGCATTACATCGGATAAAGATTTTTGGTTCACCTCCAGATTTTGGAAGTATTTCAAAAAGCTGTGGGATCTCAGTTGAACTTGAGCATATCCTATCATTCTCAGACTGATGTTAGTCCGAGCAGACTATTCAAACCTTGGAAAATATGCTAAAGGCGTTTGCAATCTATTTCAATGGCTCATAAGATGATCACATTCCATTGGCCAAGTTCACGTACAACAACTGTTTTCATGCTAGTATTAGGATGGCACCATATGAAGCTCTCAATGGAAGAAAGTGCCGATCTTTAGTAGCTTGGGAGGAAATGGGTAACAGAAAGTTCTTGGCTCTCAAACCAGTTGAGTAGGCTTCTAAGGGTGTTAAAGTCCTATGTGAGAAATTGCGTACAACTCAGAGACTACAAAAGAGTTATGCTAATGTGTGCAGGCGACCATTTGACTCCAGATTGAGGATTTTGTCTTCCTGAAGGTGTCGCTTAGCGAATGTGTCAAGCGTTTTGGGAAAAAAAGGAAATTAAGTTCCTGCTATATAAGTCCATTTGAGACTTTAAAGAGAGTGTGAAATGTTGCCTATAGACTAGCTCTATCCACATAGCTCTCTGAGATATATAGTGTCTTCCATGTCTTTATGCTAAAGAAGTACCATTCAGACCTTTCACATGTCATTGAGTACGAGCTATTAGATATTCAAAGGAGCATGAGCTATATGGAGAAGTATATCCAAATTTTGGATCAATAGGAGAAGGTACTTCGATCCAAGACTATCTTATTAAACAAGGTTCCCTGACAACATCATTCAACAGATAAAGCGATTTGGGAACTAGAGAGTCTCATGAAGGAGAGGTACCCTCATTTGTTGTAGTAAGCTTAGGTGAATTTTGATGATTAAATTCCTTAAGGTGGATAGGATGTGAAAACCCATATTTCCATGTACTTTACTTAGACTCTTTAAGTATAATCAAACGGGTATAATGTATTAATGAATGGAAATACATTGGTAGAAGTAACGTACTTGTTTATGATTTGAACTTGTGAGTTATGAACAACTTAAGGCCATAAGGGGGTTGTATACACCCTATTTTATCTAAGGTCTTGAATTTATAAAATTATAAACAACTAATTTGGTTCATTAGGTACTCACGTGCGAGTTGCACGGTACATCGTACTCAGTGGACCACAGAAACAGAAACATTACACCAGACTGTAGTGTAGCATGATTTAACTATTGCCTTTGTCTCAAAATCAGTGCAAGTCGGACCGTGCGACACTCAGTCAGCAGGCGCTCAAGCACATATCCTCAATATTACTTTATAAGAAAATCATTTTCATTAAAATCAACTGTAAATTCAGTTTGGTAAAAATGTAACATTTTAAAAAGAGGCTAATTCGCCCTTTTTCGGTTAAAAATCCCAATAAACAATCTATGAAAATTAAATTCAAGATTTTTTATTTAAAACAATAATTCAAGCTATAACAGTATTTATACAAACAATTTAAATTTATAACGGTAAGTTAGGCTATTTAACAAAGGCTGAAAAAATTTATATTTTTCATCAGAGTTAAAAAATCGACCTAGTATATTTTTATCTACGGTTCAGTAGGAACTACGTGCAATTATCTCTAGCAGCACACAATTTTTCTTACCTCGATGTCTGTCAATGGTCCTCAATACCGAGAATCTGTTAGTCCGTTCTTGATCGTTTGTTTGCTCTAGAGACGTGATCCATTGTACTGAAAATAGTTCTTTCTCAATAATTTCTTTAAAGCACCCCTCCTCTTTTTTTCCTTATTCTTTCTTTTTTTTTTTGTTACTCGTCGTCCCTGTTCATCACGTCTTCACCAGGCTCTCGACGCTATTCATCGTCATCACCATCCTCGGCGTTGCCACCTCCTTCATCACCTTAGTGTCAGCCCGGTGTAGGTGGTCCTTCTGTTCACTTTGTTTCCGGTGGCCATGTCCAGCCTCCTCTGTTCCGCTTTCACCTTTGCTTCTCTCGGTCTCCTCCCCTGTCTCAGCTTACTCTCTCTCCCTGCTCCTCTATCTCTTTCCCTGTGTTCCATTTTCCAGGTGCCGGAATCATGGTTTTCTTACACCAGCAACATCGTCCAATGCCACTGTTTTCAGCTCTGAATTTTCGCCTTCTCACCCCTTATACTTTGCCCGTGGCTGCCTCCTTTCCTCTCATCCACATTCTTGGTTTGTTCTAGTTTTCTTTATTACTTCTATTTTTTGCCTTCATACTTTCTTCCTCTCTCGACAACACCACTTTAGCCTCCGCATTCATGCCATTTTCAGCTCGCCAAGTTTCCAACCACTTATCAGCTTCTCTTTTCGTGCATCAAGCCTGCTTGTTGCCAGTAAGCATACTTCAACTTTCATGCTTCCATCTCTACTTCAGTTAGACCTCAACTACCCCATTTTCTATTCTTTTTCGGCTTCCCAAGCTTCATGCTTCCCGTTTTCACGTTTTTTGCTTCTTAAACCAACTTCATGAATCCTTTATATATATATATATATATATATATATATATGTATGTATGTATTCCCTTATATGTGTGTTCTACCAATAGAAACTCTCGGTCCATGTATATATATGTGGGCATATATATTTATATGTATATATTGTATATACTTGCATATATATATATATATATATGTACAAATATATATACCTATATGTATATATGCACATACCCATATGTTTAATTTGAAGAAATTATTACATACACATGTAAACACACACACACATATACATCCTTGTACTTGATAAATTTCAATTAATTAATTTATTATTCATGGTTAAAATCTGGTACAAGAAAATTTGTGGAGTTTCCATGCTCCCATGAGCATTACATCGGATAGAGATTTTTTGCTGTCCTCCACATTTTGGAAGTATTTCCAAAAAGCTATGGGATCTCAGTTGAATTTGAGCATATCCTATCATTCTCAGACCAATGGTTAGTTCGAGTGGACTATTCAAACCTTGAAAAATATGCTAAAAGCATGTGTCATCTATTTCAATGGCTCATGAGATGATCACTTGCCATTGGCCAAGTTCACGTACAACAACAGTTTTCATGCTAGTATTAGGATGGCACCATATGAAGCTCTCAATGGAAGAAGGTGCCGATCTTTAGTAGCTTGGGAGGAAATGTGTAACAGAAAGCTCTTGGGTCCCAAACCAGTTGAGTAGGCTTCTGAGGGTGTTAAAATCATATGTGAGAAATTGTGTACAACTCAGAGCCTACAAAAAGAGTTATACTGATGTGTGCAAGAGGCCATTTGAGTCCAAATTGAGGATTTTGTCTTCCTGAAGGTGTCGCTTAGCAAATGTGTCAAGGGTTTTGGGAAAAAAAAGGAAATTCAGTTCCCGCTATGTAGGTCCATTTGAGACTTTAAAGAGAGTGTGAATTGTTGCCTATAGACTACCTCTATCCCCGTAGCTCTCTGAGATACATAGTGTCTTCCATGTTTTTATGCTAAGGAAGTATCATTCAGACCCTTCACATGTCATTGAGTACAAGCTATTAGATATTCAAAGGGACATGAGCTATATGGAGAAGCATATCCAAATTTTGGATCAATAGGAGAAGGTACTTCAATCCAAGACTATCCCATTAAATAAGTTTTCCTGGCAACATCATTCAACAGATAAAGCGATTTGGGAACTAGAGAGTCTCATGAAGGAGAGGTACCCTCATTTGTTGTAGTAAGCTTAGGTGAATTTTGATGACTAAATTCCTTAAGGTGGAGAGGATGTGAAAACCCACATTTCCATGTACTTTACTTGGACTCCTTAAGTGTAATAAAACGGGTATAATGTATTAATGAATGAAAATACATTGGTAGAGGTAACGTACTTGTTTATGATTTGAACTTGTGAGTTATGAACAACTTAAGGCCACAAGGGGGTTGCATACCCCAATTTTATCCAAGGTCTTGAATTTGTAAAATTATAAACAACTAATTTGGTTCATTAGGTAGCCTTTGTATTTTTAATTAATTGATATTAGGATAATTTAATTATTGTTTTAATTTGGAAATTAGGATTGATATCTAACTTTAGACTAGGATTAATTTTAAATAATAATAGAATTAATTTTAGAATAATTATAATTAATTTGAATATTTTTAGGATAACTTTAAATTATAGGATTTATTAATATAATTATAGTCAATTAAGGTATAGTTTAATAATAGAATTTAGTATAGGATAATTTAATTATTAATGAATTAATAAATATATCATGATTAGTAGTTTAATTAAAACTTGATTAGGATTAATTAATAGATTTTATAATTGATATTTAGAATAGGATTAGAATTAGAATAGAATTACATTATTACTAGGACTATCTAACCGTAGGAGGATGATAATAATAATAAAGAAGGATAAAACTGATAAAAAAACCAAATTTTATTAGAATACAAAGACTTTCCTTGTAAATTGAAAAGGCGAACCGAAATGCATGGGAGAACCTTTCATCATTCGGGTTTCACCGCCGTGCACCATCTTTAGCCGCTCTTACTCTGTTGCCGGTTCCTTTGCATCGCCACCTTCCCTGTTCGCACTTACCACCATAGTATGCCTGCTTCCTTGATCAGTCCTTATCCTTGGCCTATCCAAAAATCTCTTTCAGCACTACTAACCATTCAAATAAAAGCCCATCCACTAAGCTACTACCGAAGCTCCAAGCCGATGCTGCACTTTCCGGTACTGCTTGTTGTTTCTGTTACAGCCTTGCTACACCGAACATCACTCTTATCTCCAAAGCGCACTATACCACCATCTTCCTCACGTCGTCTGTTGCCAGTGCATAGCCGCATTGTTGCCAGTTCCTTGTGCTACATCACCTGCGTGACATGTTCCTCTCCATAGTTCCTGCAACATCATCAAATAGCTCCCTGCTGCTGCGTTTCCTGCCGAGTGTACCTTGCACCATTAATCCTCAGTCGTTTGCAGCGCCATTCTGGCCAAGTTGTCGATTCATCCTTGCTATCTTACGGTTCCAGCTTATGTCCTTGCACTGAAGCTGAACCTCCATCGTCAAGTAGCTGCGTGTCGGAAGAATAGCAGCAGGTACAAGGAAGAAGAGAAAAGCAAGAAATAAAAAGAAAAGAAATAAAGGTAATAGAGAAAGAGGTAATTGAGACCAATATGTAATTGTGTGATTGATTTAGTAATTCTAGGTTAATGATTAATTACGGATATAATAGATTTTTAATAATTATTTAGTAAATTAGGAAATTTAATGATTTAATTTGAATGATTATTTATGCATGATGCATGTGAGTTAAGAATTAATTAATTTTGTATGGTTTAATTTAATTTGTATAATGATATAAAATAATTTGTCTAACATAATTTGCATGATAAGTAAGGAAAATTGATATGATAATTCGCATGATGATTGGTATGATGTTTGTATGATATAGTTTATTTAGTATGATATAATTTGTATGACTAATTTGTAATGATATGATTAAATTGATTTTGTATGATTTAATTTAATATGTATGATAAAATTAACATCATAAGATTTGTCTGACATAATTTAGAAAAAAATACTTGACATGATTTAAGGCGTCACTACTCGAACTTGAAATTTTCGATAAATCGAGATAAGAGGTATAATTTAATCTAGTTCTGATAATGAACACTCATTGCATTGATAAAAGATTTTTATGAAGCAATGTTATGTTTTGACATGATTTATGATTGTTTTCCTACTTATGGAATGATTTACGAAGCATGACTTCGTTTTATGAATGTTCACTAAGTACATCTATGTTTATAAAATGAATTTCCTGAAGTATGAAAATGCATGGAAGTTTTATGATGGTTTGAAATCCTATATTTATGCTTTGAAAGGAAGTTTTGAAATTTTCAAAAGTATATAAAAAAAAGGAAAAGAATTTGTAAGACTATAGGCTTCATGCATGGCTACTTCTTGTGGTGCACCGGCTCCACCACTTGAGTGCCGATACGTAGGGCCCCTGTAGCACTTGACTCTACTTGTGTGGTAGATGTCTCGCTACTTGTGGTTAATGATGATGATGATGATGTTTTGGTAGTATCTCGTGCCCACGCAACACGCATGAATGTTTCCCGCATGGAGAGTGCCTTTGGTGCCCGTGCCCTAGCTAGGTGCTAGAGAAAGTATGAAAAATAGATACTACCCATGTTTTTATGAAAGTGTTGTACGACCCTGATCCAGTCTACAGCCCCCCTTACCATGGTCATAGGTATGATTGACTCTCTACGGAGAATGACACATATCACATGACTTAGTTGTGAGAACTGAGAATTTTGTATACCACAGTTATGAGAATTGTAATTTGGTGTATGTAATCATGATATGTTAATGTACACGCAAGTTTTAAATATGATGAAGTATAAGAAGATGAGGTTTTTAAGTATTGAATGTGCATGGATTGAAATATGGACCATGGGGTAGATTTTGGTAAGTTTTACATTGAGTTTTCTACAAATTGGTGCAGCAGTAGTACAATCTGAGAAGGCCAGATCGATCACCAAGGATGAGAGATCAATCCCATGGCTCCAGAATGCAGGAAATGTACAAGAACTGATAGGCAGATCGATCTCCAAATGTTTCTGTAAAGAGAAGATTAATCTCTTCAAAGAGCAGATCAATCTCATGAAGTATTCTGTAAACATAAAATCGATCTCCTCAAGGAGCAGATCGATCTCATGAAGAAATTATGAGATCGATTCACCCCACGACAGATCGATCTCCTAGGCATAAAATTGCCTCAAAACGTTCCTGAATTCAAAGAGAGATCGATCTCATCAAGGACCAGATCGATCTCCTACCTTCGGCCTATATAAAGACCCCTTTGTTTTTCTGGAAATCGATCTCTCTCTCTCCCAAATCGCCATTTTCGTAACCCTAGCTTTCTCTTTCCTCCAAAACCCCCATTTTCGTCCAAATCTCAGGCAGAGGCAAGAAGGAAAGTTGTTCTTCATCCAAAGGAGAACAACATACTTGAAAATCGAAGGACGAATTGAATCGAGGTGTGAATAGAGCTCTCCATAAGTTTTGGGTAAATTTTTAAGCTTTGATCTTTGATATTGAGGTGATTTTGGTGATTGTGACTATGGGTGTTGTGATAAAATAGCTAGGAAATGAGTAGAGTTGATGAAATTGTGATTTTGTTGGAGTGATGATGATATTATACAATTTGCGGTAATTTTGAGATTTTGGCTATAAATTGGAATCGAGGCAATGAGGTGATTTTGGCATGGATATTATGCATGAAAAATGTAGGATTTGAAATGTAGTGGATGAGAATGTGGATTATGATAGGAAGATGAGAAAAAAAAAGAGGTTTGTAGTATTTAACGAGAATACGAGCAAATATGTGCTCGATAATGTGATTGAGATGAATTATTGATGTTTTAGCATCGTTTGAACAGCCCGGGAGTTCCAGAGAGGAATGCGAGGCTAGTCCGTTATTTGGGGGAACGGTTGCACTATACGAGGTGCAACGAGGTAAGGGAAACTTAAACTCATTTGTATATGCAATTTTGTGATGATATTGAGCATGAAATGTGATTTGAGAAAACAAGCATGTTTTTATAAGTTGTGAATGAGTTATTACACATAGTTTTATAGCCGGTTGGGGCCCTATTTTTATGAGTTGTAAACTAAATGTGAAATTGTTTTACAACCATTTTGAGTTTAAAAAGTGAAAAGTGATTTGGGTTCTACGTTAAGGTGTACTGAGATTTGAGAAATGTGTGCGTGGTTTTGCCAGTTTGAGCTCGATTTTGACATATTTTGTGTTGAGTACAAAACGGTTTTGAGATTAGTTTTATGAGAAAAACCATTATGAGCGCTACATGAAGGCAAAACGATTTTATATGATGATGGCTATTACTGAGACTTAGGCGTGTCATGTTGAATACACATCGGGCCTTGCTCTGGTAGCATGTAAGTCCGGGCATTGTTCTAGTAGCATGTAAGTCCGATATTTCTTCGTTTTGGTAACTAGAGATGCCTCCGTTCTGGTAACGTGAGATGACCCCCGCTCTGGTAGCGTTGGGTGGCCTTGCTCTGGTAGCATGTAAGTCTGGGCATTGCTCTGGTAGCATGTAAGTCCGATATTCTCCCCCGCTCTTTTAGCGCTGGGAGGCCTTGCTTTGGTAGCATGTAAGTCCGGGCCTTACTTTGGTAGCATGTAAGACTGATAGTGTGCATGAGGAGAGGCTTTCCTCTGGTAGCATGTAAGGCCGGGCCTTGTTCTGGTAACGCGTAAGTCCAATATACCATGTACACGACCATATTGTCGACGTTCCCTCTTTTGAGGATGCTTAGGATGCGCACCCAGAGGAGAATTATATTGATGTGCCATGACGAATATTTTATCTGAGTTTTATTTGCCTAGTCTCGTTTTATACATGAGATTGTGTTTGGTGGCTGCACCACGTGCATTACTATTGAGGTGATTTTTATCACATTTTTATGAGAAAAGCCATTATCGCATCCTGTTTTCTACATGCTTGTAACCATGGTTTTGTATTGAGCAATTTATTATCATGTTTCTACATGAGCTTTGAGAAATGAGTTGAGATGATGTTTTGATTATTCATGCTACATTTTTCTACTAAGTTTATTGGGTTTTCACCCAGAAAACAAAATGATTGTGCTGTGCAAATCATCATTTTATCAATGAGTCCCTTACCCCCTTACTGAGCGATTTAGAAGCTCACCCTGTTTTTCAATTTCCCCCAGATTTCTTCAAGTGAAGAGAGTTCCCTGCGACGTACGGAGTAGTGGCTAGTGGAGGACTTGAGCTCCAGGCCATATATTGTATTTTGAGGTATAACTTATCATTTCATGTACCCAGACTAAAGTTGTATTTACATACACTTGATGAACAATGATGTATGGGATGTATTAGGATTATTTAACTTTGAATTGAGGAAATGTAATTAGTATGATATATGAATATGAGGTGATGAGATCCTGAGGTGTAACTTTATAATTTATATATGATGATGCATGACACTGCACAGGAATGCACCTAGATATATGTATCGATGTAGAAAAATTTTAAATTTGCCATGTTTTCTGCGCTTTCGGGGTGTCACATTAGTTATAGTCTAGTCTCCACCAGTATGATTACGATTATGATTATGATGATGATGATGATGATGATGATGATGATGATGATGATGATGATGAATGACTATGTTTTTTTTATGAAATTATGACCAAATGCTTACGAACAATCATGATTTATGACGAAATGTTTAAAAATGATTATGTTTATGAAACGTTCATGAATGAAGATGATTTTATAAAATTATCCATGAACGATGAAGATCTTATGAAACAATTTAAGCATGCTATTTGATTTAAAGAACCCATGCTTCATATTTTCTTATGATGACTATGCACGTAACGAAAGTTTTACATATCTTCAAAATGTTAGTTTCTAGAAAAATTTACGATCAGTTTTTCTGAAGCAAAGTTTGTTTCATGAATGATTCTTGCATACTTTTACATATCAAAACTACCTTAAACATATTTCTTACTGGGTTTTTTCTCGAAAAGTCACCCCTTCACCTCTCAGATTGTTGCAGTGAACTACAGTTGATAATTGTTGTGTAGACGATGTAGGCTGGCGGATACGAGCTTCCACAGACCACTTTTTGTACATGCGTGAGGTATACATTTTTATCTCTTTACCAGACCAGTCGTATGCACAGACATCTATTGAAAGTAATGTGTCGGGATGAAATCTGTATAAGGATAAATGAAATGAAATATTTTTAAGGATTGACACTGAACAAGAATACAGTCTAAGTGAATAAAGGATTAAGTTGCAAGCCGAAGTTTCAAAAGAAAAATTTTCCCCCGAATTTTTATAGGTCACGGGTCGTTACAGTTTTAGGTGGTATCAGACTAAAGGCTGTCTAGTATTGTCAGTGTCAATAATAAGGATAAGATTACATCCCAAATGTCTGTACTTGTCTGGTTATAGACTAAGTAGACTTAATGAAGTTAAGACTTAATGTTTGGTTTACGTGAAGAATTAGATCATGGGCTAGAGGCCGCAGAGGTAGGCTTGAGAGTCATGCAGAGTTGTCATATGAGACTCATAAATTATACTGAGATTAAAACTGATGTTGAGCGTGCTCCATCAGGTCCTGTGGAAAGGACAGAAGGTACTGAGATACACTTTGCTAAGATTGAGCGGAGTATTGAACATACTATGGAAAAATTGAGACACAGGCTATGTTAGGTGATGGGGTAGACGGAAGAATAGACAGACAGATTACTTCTGATACACCCGCATAGCCTGTAGAAATGTTTCAGAACTAAAAACATGCCTGCTCCTGTAGTTCCACAGCAAAATGATGATGACTTGGGTTAGGATAGGAGCTACACGAGATAAGGCAATTTCAGAAGTTCAAACCGCCACTGTTAAATGGGATAAAGGACCCAGTAATTTAGATCACTACAACAAATTTAGCAATTTGTGATGCATGAACTAATGTCACAAAATATTAATTTTTCGTCACCAATATATTTCTATGATGAAAATTATGTTGTCACGACGTTCGTCACCTTTGCCTCGTCGCTAAAGGTCAAATGTGACGATATTATTATTTCGTCACATATTCACGAATCTAATGTGACGATAAACAACGTCACGTTATGATTACTTTTTTGTGACGTCCGAGTAAGTCATAAATTAATACAAATATTCGTCACTAAATACCGATAACGTCACAGAATATGTGATAAAATTATAAATATTAGTGACGTCACACTTTAGGTGACATATATTATCTTCACCTATAATAGTAAGGTAGCGTAAAAAAATCTCTCAAATGTTACTAAAGATAGTGATAATTTTAATTTTACGTGACGAAATGTTAAATCGTCAAACTATAAGTGACATATTTTGGTCACATATACTAATAAAAAACTTCTCAAATGTCACTAAAAAATTAAAATTTATTTTAAGGTGATGAAACATCAATTTGTTACGATATAACTAACGTCATAAAAAACCTTTAAATGTCAATAAAGATGATTAAAAATTTAATTTTAGGTGACGAAATATAAATTTTGTCACACTATAGGTGACATAAGTTATTGTTACCTATGACAATAATACGTCATAAAATATTTAATGTTGCAATAATATTGACAAATTTCTTTAAATTTAAATAATGTTTATATTTTTATTAAATAATCAAATATAAATAATATTGCTCATGCAAAATCCAGTTTAACTAGTAGAGTAAAGTAAATAATTGATCTAAGATTTGCAATGAATCTCAAAAGGTAATACCTTGAATAAAATAAGTAATCATAATCCAATAATACTACTGTTCCAAATGTAATAAAACTAATATAATCCACATTGTCTAAATCTGTCACGACCCAAACTACCCAAAAATCAGAGTTAATTTTTCGGTTTTTATTATTTTCTTACTTAAATTCTTACCTGTCCTCGAATCGTGACCAACACTCCACTAATAATTGGGTTGTGCGTCAATGCCAGTCCCACCATTCAATTACCATCTAACTTATTTATTCTCCAGTCATTTATAATTGTTCATATTATTTATACATCCCCTAAAGTTACTTACAAACATGTTACTGTGCTATGCTTATGTAGATACAATATGTACAAGTGTATATATACCTTATGTTGATGGGTAGCAGCGGATATCCGGAATACAGCACTGAGTCGTCGCGACTTCAACTGGAGATTATCTGTGAGAGAAAATGAAAGGGGTGAGCACATCAAGCTCAGTAAGGCAATCCTACGAACAAGTAGGTAACCATACTACCTACATGAACGTGGTGCCATGCATAAACCACCCTTTCTCCACACATTTTAAAACAAATGATATGCGTCATGATGTTATGTAAATCAAGTTGCACGGAAAATTCAACATGCAATTCATTTTAAATCATTTCTTTCCCATTTAAAATTTCACAATGAAGTCAGGACTCGACCCCTCCTTCGGGTGATCCTGACTCACACAAAACCATGGAAATTGAGTCTCTCAAAAGCATCGATATCGAAAACATACGTATATATATACAAGATACGAGACTAGGCAATACTGTATATCGGTAATAACCAGGACTGGCCAATATGTCCTCGTGAGTCCCTCTAGCTTCACGGATCCCAGTGTGCGAGGTCTCACCCTGATCGGGAACTGCCCGGGAGGTGGGTCAATCCAACCCGTCAGTCTTATCCGATCTCACGCATCCGAAGATGTCGTATCCGAAGATACCCCGTATCACAAAGATACCGTATCACAAAGATACCCCGTATCACAAAGATATCGTATTCGAAGATACCCTGTATCACAAAGATACCGTATCCGAAGATACCCTGTATCACAAAGATACCGTATCCGAAGATACCCCACGGTACATCGTACTCCATGCTACTTGCACGGTACATCGTACTCCATGGACCCATATCACTCTAGGTACTCCAGCCCAAATGGCCTGCTTCCCACAGAGGTTTTCATAACTCAATACTCGTTGCCATGTCTCAAAACGCACGTGCGAGCCTATTAAATCGGTGACACACAGTCTACCCGATGCTCCAAGCACGGCTCATCGTATGTTCTCATAAAAATCAGTGCGAGCGATGCTTAGCACTCTCATCAAATCAAGTAAACTTGGCAGAGCTCGCTTTACATCTCCACAAGGCCGCCAACCTCATCCCTCACTCTCACCCTACTTAAGAGGTCTTTTGAGCCTGTTGGGCCTTTTGACTGACTCCAAGGGCAGACAGCGCTACTCCACAAATCCAGTAAAACTAGTGCGAGCTATGCTCAGCACTCTGTATATAAATTGTATGAGAATCTTATAAAATCTGGTGCGAGTTAGACTCTAGCACCGTGTCACGCAAAAGCATGTGAAATCTGGTGCGAGTTATACTCTAGCACCTATGCATGTAAAACTCTAGTGCGAGCTCTCGCTCCAGCACTAATGCATGCATCACACAAATCAAACATCGTGCGAGCTGAGCTCTAGCACGTCACATGTAAATAAAAACATGTAGGCGGCTCGGTTATTTCCAAATAGTTTTCACAGAAATCACGACAATTAAGATATGCAATGCTATGCATTTTTCTTTAAAAGTGAGCCAGCCTACTCATGCATGCGTTGAAATACCTCCAGAACGAGCAGGAACCTCTTGTCCTTGCTCCTCCCAATTTTTCCTAAATTTTTTTGATTCTACCCTTAACAAGGGTATTTTAGTAATTTTGCCCATTCGGGGCACTAAAATTATTAATTGACCTCTAGACCCTTCAGATAAATTTTAAAGGACTGCATATGAATTTAAAATTGCGTAAAGTTACCTCTAGCAGTCCGCAGAATTCCCTTACCTTATTTTCCCGTAGAGTCTGACCTTTTCTTTTCCAATGTAGTCCCGTCGCGCAGTCCGATATGCTTCCAATCCAATGCCCGGAACTGCGTATTAACATTCCTCAGGTCAGATGACATATAATTTAATTGTACTTAATCTTTTCTGGGCTTAATTTAAATCGCTGGGCCCATTTACCCCTATTGGGCCCGATTGCACCTTAATGGGCCTTAATCGGCCTTAAGCCCGTTTTCCACTTAATTTTTACTTTATCGAGGCCTATTGGGCTCATTGGGCCTACCAATAATTTATCGGGCCTCGTTCTAATTCTCGAATAGCTAAATTTAATATTTACAACAATTAGTCTAAATTTCCATAAATTAATTCAATTTATGCGTAAATTAAATCAATATCACGCATAACGAGGCAATTGTCGTAAATAGGGGTCACTTACCCGAGATTCCATGCTAGTCCGTAATTCGAGGCTGTCTCGAGCCCTCGGTGGATGCCAATCGTCGAGCTACACAATTAATTACATTTTCGGGTAAATTTCTAGTCGGAAATTAATTAAATAAAATATTCTGAAATTTAAATCGATCAATTCGACCGCTTACCGACTTACCCGAAGCTCGATTGCATCACAGGAATTTTTTTCAATTTTTCCTCTTTTTCTTTTTCCCTTCTTTTCCTTTCTTTTCTTTCCTTTTCTTTCCTTTTCCTTCCCCTTTTCCTTCCTTTTCCTTCCCTTTCCTTCCCTTTCCTTCCAGCCAAACGGCACCGTTTCAGTCTCCTCACTGCCTCTTGCCGTCGCCGGCGGTTCCGACGGTCTTACCGGCCAAGACCGGTACCAAAATGACCGGCTTCCTCCTCTGAACGCGTCGGTAGCCTCCTTTCCGGCCCAGTCGCGGCGGTTCGTCGGCGATCTCCTCTTTTCTCCCTCGAATTTTCGGAGTTCGGATCGGACTACTCCGGCCACCTGGCGGCTCGGTTCCGGTGCCCACGTGTTCACCGGAGTCTGCTCTTCCTCCTGGCAGCTTCGTCGGACCTCGAACGGTCGCCGGTGGTCGAGATTCGGCGATGGGTTTTGCGGGTGCGAAACAGGTTTCGTTTTTTTCCTTTTTCGGGTTTTTCCCGATTTCCAGCTTTTTTTTTTTCTTTTATTAATTATTTTTATTATTATTATTTATTTTAATTATTACACTATTCCTTAAAATACATTAAAATTACCCAACTATCTCTTAAAATTATTATTAAATTCTAAATTTATCAATTTAATTTTATTTAATTTATTTATTATATTTTAACCTCTTTTTCGGGTATAATTTCCCCGTATTTTCGGGATATTGTCCCGGGTGACTTTTCGATATATTTTTCGATTATTTTCGGGATTATTTTTCCGAACTAAAAATTCCAATTAATCCCGATTAATTCCAATAAATTAATATCTTGATCAACTTAACTCAAAATAAATTTATTTCACCTTTATTGACCAAGATTTCTTAATCCATTATTTTAAATTAATTTTTCTCATCGAATTTATACCGGCTTCCGGTCTTTTGACCATTTTGCCCTTACACGTGTTCGGGATTAATTTAACCCGACTTCCTTCATACTTCCCCCATCTTTTCTTATTTAATTTTCGTGTTTTAATTAAATTCGGGTCTTACAACTCTCCCCCACTTAAGGAATTTGGTCCTCCAAATTAGAACCAATTCATATGAGTCCATATACAACTCCGGGTACATCGATCGTATCATACTCTTAAATTCTTATGTGACCTTCTCCGGAGTGTATTACTACCGAAAGACTTTAATTAGGGAGATTATCTTAAACCCCAATACTTTCTCTTTCCTGTCTAATGCCCGAATCAACTTCTTCGATATACTTGTATTTTCATTAAACTGAACTTTTGGAGTTCATAACCTATCACCTCTGCTGGATCTGGATAGTAGTACCGAAGCATCAAAAGCTGAGACACATTGTGGGTGCCTGCTTATTCAAGTGGAAATGTCACCTACAGGTCTTATCTCCCACTTGTCCAATCTCTCAAAATATTCCATCCAGCGCAACTCAATTTACTTTCTTCCAAAAGTTCGCTATGTCCTTATTCTCTTAGGACAAGAAATATTTCAATCATACTTAATTCACCAAGGGTGAATTCCAATACTTGTCTATCTGCTCTGAGGTGTTCTTAATCTCCCATCCTTAACTAAGCATCCTCAGAGACTTATTATCCAAAGTCGAAAATGATCATATCTGTCACCCACTTTTTCTTATCCAATTTGGGGAATAACCCCTACAGCCGTACACTGTCTCATATCTTGTTATCCCGATACTCAATTGCCAATTGTCGTTATTGGCGACTTCAATTAGAAATCAACTGATCATTCCAGGAGCTTATAAAATCAATGGCACACGCTTTCATCGGATCCTCCAGAACTTGTACAGTCCTCTCTGACTGACCATCTGTCTGAGGACGAAAAGCTGTGCTAATACTCAGTCGGGTTCCCATAGCTTCCTAAAAATATCCTCCGAAGTAGGTAGTGAAGAGGGAATCCCTATATGATATCATGCTCACTGGAACGCTACATAATGTTCCACAAACTGCCTTACACATAAATCCTCATACACACTCTGAGTATCTGGGGAGTTCATAACCAGAAGGTGGGTGGACTTAGTCATTCTGTCGGCTATCATCCAAATAGCCTCGTAATTCACCTGGGTTCTCTGTAACCCATCATAAAATTCATGGAGACTTGTTCTTATTTTTCGTGTCGTGCCGATATAGGTAGGTGCTGCAATAACTCTGCAGACTTTTAATACTCTACCTTATTCTGTTGACATACTAGGCACTTCTTCACAATCTCTACCATGTCTCTTTTCACATCTGACCACCAATACCCTTTTCGAGATTTCAATATATAATCATTACTTTTTGTATGCACTGTATATCCCGAAGAGTGAGCTTCTGACAACATTACTATCTCATCAACTGTGGTCCTGGGGAGCACTCATACTGTCTCTGAATCCTCAGTAACTCATCATCACCCACTGTGAACTCTATCACTGTACCCTTCTGAATCAGACCCAAACTATCGACATCCGGTCGATCATCACGCTAAGCCTGGCAAATCCGGGCACTCTCATCCGGTTCTAATCATCAGGCTAGCTGTCACACAATCACTGTCATCATCAGAAGGGATCACATCTATACTGAGGCTCACAACTGCATCTAGCAGCTCACGCTCCTTGACCATCATATGTGGTACCATCCCGATACTCTTTCAACTCGAGGCATCAGCCTTTCCTGGGTGGTACAATTTTCACAATCAAAATTTCTCAGAAGCTTTAGCCCACTCTGTAATCTCATATTTGCCTCTTTCTGTGAAAACAGATACTCGGGCTTTATGATCAGTGCATATCCATAATTTCTCACCATGTACATAATAGTACCATATCCTCGGTACAATTACTGTTGCCAACTTTAAATCATGGGTCAGATAGTTTATTTCATGATCAAGGAGTTGTCTGACTCCATACTTGACTATCTTCCCATTATACATCAATACACAGCTCCATCATAATTTTGAGGTATCCATACTCACTGAGATCCTCTTGAGCTGTTGGGTATGGTGAAATTATTCACGGGGGTCAGTTCATGCTTCATTACACCGAAGTCTATGTCACATCTCTCATCTTATTCCGAGACCACGTTTTCATAATTAAACGTGTCAACAAGGTATACCATTTTAAATCTCGCAATAATCCATCTGTAAAAGCCATCTTCCAATTGTTGCTTATAAATCGCCCTAGACTTTAACTACACCCAATATATCATCGATAATGATGATTACAACTCGATCTAATCCTTGACTTATTTACGCATAAGCGTACAAGATCCTTCTCAACCGTTTACGTTTTCAGGTACTAGCCTGCGTCATTTCCTTTTCTTATCTCAACGGTTCTTATTAAATTTTTACTATGATAATCTTTATGATTTGTCGAATTTTAATATTCTTATCGTCTTAGTAAGGGTATCCTAATGCTAACGGTATTTCTTACGGTGATCGATTTTCCGTTATAGGTTATATATATCTAGACGCTGTCAAGTCTTCAGGCGGGGAGGTATTTTGAAATACCTTTATTAACCTTCAGACTTAACCACAACTACTGGTTATGGTTATACCCATCTATATCCTTGGTTATAATTTATATTCGCTACTAATTGCTTTAATCCTAATTACTTCATATCGTAAGGATGTTCTTACCTAGCATACGCCTCTTACTCCGATACATCTTGTATTTAGGATCTATCTTATCTTAAAGATTATCTCCTTAGTGTATCAATCATGATGAAACTCTTGTTTTTATTCATTTCGTGAGTACAATCCTTTACTCCTTTAATTTCAACTGTTGCACCGCTTTTTATCACTTGTCAACACTTCCAGTATACTTTTCAGTACTGTTTTCACCCATGTTTTCAACTTAAAATCTCTATATCCTTATTTCGATAATTAATCCTCCTCTATTGGGGTACTCATTTATCAGTATCGTGCCCAATGATGTAGGCATTCATACCTTTTACTCACTTATATGTGAATGAAGGCGGTACGAATAAATGTGTGGCACCAGGATCAATGAACATATGAACTTCATTATTCATAACAAGTGTGGTATCTTACACCACATCCATGAAACATCAATAGCATCCTGGTCCAAGACATCATTTCACCTTCGTCCAACAACCTACTTTCCTTTTTCTTTTCGGCTATGGCCTCTCTTTTCGTTGCAGCTATACCAACGAAGTTTTTCTGTCTCTTTACCTTTCTGTGGGGCGATCTCGCCCAACTCTGTGCAATCAAAATCAATGGTCCGTCTTACCACACTTGACGGCCATTTTCATCTATACCGTGTAGGTATAAACCTTCCTTCCGTGGTATCCACCACACATCTCACACTGCTTACAGTGCTCACACTGCTACACTGCTTCTTAGCAGGTCGGGGTCCTCCAATAACAATGCCCCTCAAGAGTGCCAAAATTAGATGCACTGAGGCCTTACCAATTGTCCTACTCCATGACTCATCGAATTAACTCTTTTATCAATTATCATTTTTCCATTTTTTAACATCTTTGTCATTTCTCGATTTTCTTTTCTGTCTCTATTTCAGCCCTTACTACCTTTCCCAATCTCAGAGGCGTGCAATTCATGTTCTTATTTACCCAACTGTAAATCTGTGCACTGCCTCGGTATAAGTAATATCTCACGGGCCAATCGAACTCTAACTGAAAATCTGAGCCCTTCCATAAACTTTTAGACATCTCGACTGTCACTTGTTCATAGTGTCGAGGTAATATCTGCCCAGAATATAATCGAGTCTCCATGCTCGTCAATAAATCAAATCCTCTGGGTCAAAGCAAGGGCTTTAATCTGAAATTTCCTTTAAATCATGTCCGGGATATCCTGTCACCGGAACATATCTAAGATATTTCTCATCTCAACTCTTACGATGGGTCGAGCGGGTTTCCACCAATGCTCCGCTGCGCCCTCTGATCTCATACATAATCCGAGCAATTAGCTCCTCAAAATAACCTCCACACTCCGCTCCAATCTCGCCAAGTGTGTCTCAATACTGTCCGATCACTCTGTCGGACTCTGTGGGGCATACTCAACATTAGCCTCCATTTCAATTTCATCATGATTCTCATAGTCAAACTCAGCACGACTTAGCAGATTCAGGTCTACCTCTACGACCTCTGCCTCGTGCACTATCTCATCTAACGCGACTCATATTAAGCATTCCTGCATTCTCAACCATTTCTTAGTCAAGCCCATCTCAATATACACTATTGTATCTAACTAAGCACAGTAACATGGGGATGTAATTTCCTAATTACTGACACTGACACACATCAGACCAATTATGCTCTGATACCATAATAATTGTCACGACCCAAACTACCCAAAAATCAGAGTTAATTTTTCGGTTTTTATTATTTTCTTACTTAAATTCTTACCTGTCCTCGAATCGTGACCAACACTCCACTAATAATTGGGCTGTGCGTCAATGCCAGTCCCACCATTCAATTACCATCTAACTTATTTATTCTCCAGTCATTTATAATTGTTCATATTATTTATACATCCCCTAAAGTTACTTACAAACATGTTACTGTGCTATGCTTATGTAGATACAATATGTACAAGTGTATATATACCTTATGTTGATGGGTAGCAGCGGATATCCGGAATGTAGCACTGAGTCGTCGCGACTTCAACTGGAGATTATCTGTGGGAGAAAATGAAAGGGGTGAGCACATCAAGCTCAGTAAGGCAATCCTACGAACAAGTAGGTAACCATACTACCTACATGAACGTGGTGCCATGCATAAACCACCCTTTCTCCACACATTTTAAAACAAATGATATGCGTCATGATGTTATGTAAATCAAGTTGCACGGAAAATTCAACATGCAATTCATTTTAAATCATTTCTTTCCCATTTAAAATTTCACAATGAAGTCAGGACTCGACCCCTCCTTCGGGTGATCCTGACTCACACAAAACCATGGAAATTGAGTCTCTCAAAAGCATCGATATCGAAAACATACGTATATATATACAAGATACGAGACTAGGCAATATTGTATATCGGTAATAACCAGGACTGGCCAATATGTCCTCGTGAGTCCCTCTAGCTTCACGGATCCCAGTGTGCGAGGTCTCACCCTGATCGGGAACTGCCCGGGAGGTGGGTCAATCCAACCCGTCAGTCTTATCCGATCTCACGCATCCGAAGATGCCGTATCCGAAGATACCCCGTATCACAAAGATACCGTATCAGAAAGATACCCCGTATCACAAAGATACCGTATCCGAAGATACCCTGTATCACAAAGATACCGTATCTGAAGATACCCTGTATCACAAAGATACCGTATCCGAAGATACCCCACGGTACATCGTACTCCATGCTACTTGCACGGTACATCGTACTCCATGGACCCATATCACTCTAGGTACTCCAGCCCAAATGGCCTGCTTCCCACAGAGGTTTTCATAACTCAATACTCGTTGCCATGTCTCAAAACGCACGTGCGAGCCTATTAAATCGGTGACACACAGTCTACCCGATGCTCCAAGCATGGCTCATCGTATGTTCTCATAAAAATCAGTGCGAGCGATGCTCAGCACTCTCATCAAATCAAGTAAACTTGGCAGAGCCCGCTTTACATCTCCACAAGGCCGCCAACCTCATCCCTCACTCTCACCCTACTTAAGAGGTCTTTTGAGCCTGTTGGGCCTTTTGGCTGACTCCAAGGGCAGACAGCGCTACTCCACAAATCCAGTAAAACTAGTGCGAGTTATGCTCAGCACTCTGTATATAAATTGTATGAGAATCTTATAAAATCTGGTGCGAGTTAGACTCTAGCACCGTGTCACGCAAAAGCATGTGAAATCTGGTGCGAGTTATACTCTAGCACCTATGCATGTAAAACTCTAGTGCGAGCTCTCACTCCAGCACTAATGCATGCATCACACAAATCAAACATCGTGCGAGCTGAGCTTTAGCACATCACATTTAAATAAAAACATGTAGGCGGCTCGGTTATTTCCAAATAGTTTTCACAGAAATCACGACAATTAAGATATGCAATGCTATGCATTTTTCTTTAAAAGTGAGCCAGCCTACTCATGCATGCGTTGAAATACCTCCAGAACGAGCAGGAACCTCTTGTCCTTGCTCCTCCCAATTTTTCCTAAATTTTTTTGATTCTACCTTAACAAGGGTATTTTAGTAATTTTGCCCATTCGGGGCACTAAAATTATTAATTGAGCTCTAGACCCTTCAGATAAATTTTAAAGGACTGCATATGAATTTAAAATTGCGTAAAGTTACCTCTAGCAGTCCGCAGAATTCCCTTACCTTATTTTCCCGTAGAGTCTGACCTTTTCTTTTCCAATGTAGTCCCGTCGCGCAGTCCGATATGCTTCCAATCCAATGCCCGGAACTGCGTATTAACATTCCTCAGGTCAGATGACATATAATTTAATTGTACTTAATCTTTTCTGGGCTTAATTTAAATCGCTGGGCCCATTTACCCCTATTGGGCCCGATTGCACCTTAATGGGCCTTAATCGGCCTTAAGCCCGTTTTCCACTTAATTTTTACTTTATCGAGGCCTATTGGGCTCATTGGGCCCACCAATAATTTATCGGGCCTCGTTCTAATTCTCGAATAGCTAAATTTAATATTTACGACAATTAGTCTAAATTTCCATAAATTAATTCAATTTATGCGTAAATTAAATCAATATCACGCATAACGAGGCAATTGTCGTAAATAGGGGTCACTTACCCGAGATTCCATGCTAGTCCGTAATTCGAGGCTGTCTCGAGCCCTCGGTGGATGCCAATCGTCAAGCTACACAATTAATTACATTTTCGGGTAAATTTCTAGTCGGAAATTAATTAAATAAAATATTCCGAAATTTAAATCGGTCAATTCGACCGCTTACCGACTTACCCGAAGCTCGATTGCATCACATGAATTTTTCCCAATTTTTCCTCTTTTTCTTTTTCCCTTCTTTTCCTTTCTTTTCTTTCCTTTTCTTTCCTTTTCCTTCCCCTTTTCCTTCCTTTTCCTTCCCTTTCCTTCCAGCCAAACGGCACCGTTTCAGTCTCCTCACTGCCTCTTGCCGTCGCCGGCGGTTCCGACGGTCTTACCGGCCAAGACCGGTACCAAAATGACCGGCTTCCTCCCCTGCACGCGTCGGTAGCCTCCTTTCCGGCCCAGTCGCGGCGGTTCGACGGCGATCTCCTCTTTTCTCCCTCGGATTTTCGGAGTTCGGATCGGACTACTCCGGCCACCTGGCGGCTCGGTTCCGGTGCCCACGCGTTCACCGGAGTCTGCTCTTCCTCCTGGCAGCTTCGTCGGACCTCGAACGGTCGCCGGTGGTCGAGATTCGGCGATGGATTTTGCGGGTGCGAAATGGGTTTCGTTTTTTTTCCTTTTTCGGGTTTTTCCCGATTTTCAGCTTTTTTTTTTCTTTTATTAATTATTTTTATTATTATTATTTATTTTAATTATTACACTATTCCTTAAAATACATTAAAATTACCCAACTATCTCTTAAAATTATTATTAAATTCTAAATTTATCAATTTAATTTTATTTAATTTATTTATTATATTTTAACCTCTTTTTCGGGTATAATTTTCCCGTATTTTCGGGATATTGTCCCGGGTGACTTTTCGATATATTTTTCGATTATTTTCGGGATTATTTTTCCGAACCAAAAATTCCAATTAATCCCGATTAATTCCAATAAATTAATATCTTGATCAACTTAACTCAAAATAAATTTATTTCACCTTTATTGACCAAGATTTCTTAATCCATTATTTTAAATTAATTTTTCTCATCGAATTTATACCGGCTTCCGATCTTTTGACCATTTTGCCCTTACACGTGTTCGGGATTAATTTAACCCGACTTCCTTCATACTTCCCCCATCTTTTCTTATTTAATTTCCGTGTTTTAATTAAATTCGGGTCTTACAAAATCCAAAAGCTCAAATAAAGTACGATGGTCACATTTGAATTTTTGAAACAAAATATACCAGATATAGGAAATCACTGATACAAGTTCATCTCATAGCTCTTAATCCAAATCTTGTGCAGAGGGTGTTTGTGTTGATGGTGAGTTTGAGTCACTTGAAGCTGCAATAAACAATTATTAACAAATGATAAATACAATATATTAAATAATAAATACAATTTAAAACTATTATTTATGAAAGGCAATAGGAAATTAATAGCAAAAAATGATGAAAAAACAACCTATCAAAGGATTATAAAATGAGAAATTAATTTATGTGCACAGGATGCATTACTCATGTGTGAAGACAAGTTACAAAAAAATGCATACTAAGTCATCTAGCAATCTCAAGTCAGAAACAAAAACCTTGAAAGATAGGTGTATAAGTAAACTCATGCTCATTTTTGCCAAGAAACACAATAAAAAAGAACTACAATATGAGATAAAGACACAAATAGTAACAGATGCAACATTGGCTTATCATTGATGGTGTCAATGGCTTCTACAGTCAACATTACAAGTGATAAGAGAAAAATGGACAAGCTCCAATATCTTCTATAAACATTTTCAAGTGATAAGAGATTAGCTAATATCAATACAGTCAAACAATGAATCACATGGAAAAAAATCAACAGTCAGCCACTTCATGAAACAATATCTGGAAAAAACCATACATTTTAAAGATCAACACATGTTTACTACTATTCCATATATAAAATTGAAAAGAAAAAAGTACATGGAGGTGTAAAAGTATATACCTGGAAATGGGGGCATAGGTACTTGTATTCCCGTAGCTATTAAAGCATTTGTCATAGCCTGAATTGAGTTTGAAAATTTGTAAATGTGGACTTATATTGCTCAAGTTCATCTTGTGTTTTTTTAAGACTTTCTTTTAAACTTGCAGCATTTGCATTTGAAGTATTATTTGTAGCCTTAGGCCCATATCCAAGTCCTTTGATATATCCCGATCGAGTACCAAGCACTTCATCTACTATGGCATCAACAGTCTTAGGTTCCATTCCTTCTTCTGTAGGAGTTGATTGTAACTCCAACATTTTCTCCTAACAATAAAAAGAAATATTACTAGCTAAAAGAATCAAACTAAAAAGATAAAATCATAACTTGTAATTTGAAAATTCTTACATAAGCTGCCTGAGCCTTAGGTGATAACCATCCTTTATTCTTTGAGTAGTGAGTCGCCTTAAAGAATTCTATCCTATTAGGTTCTTTTTCATCATTGCGCTACATAATTATAAATACAATAATATTCTGTTAATTAGAAGTAATCAAATAGAAAACAGATAATGGTTAATAAATTTTGGAACGTAAAAATTTACCATAGCATAGCGACTAGCTACAAAGGCCTTCGATCCTTAGTTATGAGTTAACTTGACATTTTTTCGAACTCTTGCATTTGTCTCACACCTCCTCTTCATTTGAAAAGATAATGAAGTATATATATATACTCATAGTATATAAATTTTGTCAAGCATAAATATGGATAGAAATCTAACAAACAAGAAATTGAAATGTGAATAAGAAATGAACCTAATATTGAGGATCACTAAACAAATCACAAAGTTCTTCCCAGTTTTCTTGAGTCAAGTTATATTTTGGTGGGTTATTTTGGCGTGCTACTTCATCCTTTGGAAATTTTTTATAGTGCAAGTGTAGCTTGTACCGTTCATTCCTTGACAATTTCGACACAATTGCCAATACAGAATTTTTAACATACTCATCATCCAATTTCATCTCAAACTTTGTTTAAAAGAAAAAAAATTAATGGTTATCATGGCTCAAAAACATAACTAAAAAAATAACTACATAAAAGATTGTCAATTTTTTGCACTTACATTAAGTCTCTCAAAGGCATGAATTTTGTTTGTATCCTTCAAGTCTCTCCATTTTGTTAGGATTAGGATGAATTGTCGGGTAATGACTCCAATTTCATAAGATAATTTAGGTGACTGAACTTCACAAATAGGTCTACCTTTATTTGCTGCTATATCTATTACCATCTTATTTTTCCCTTTGATGAATTTTTCTAGTCCAATCCCTCGAGTTGGACCTTGCACCCTTTTAGGGGGATTAAAAGTTGCATCTATATATATATAAAAAAAAAACCTTTATAAAATGAAGGCTATAACCATGATTCATGAGATAGAAAAATGATGGCTGATATGATGAACAAAATAAAATCATCAATCATCAAACATCATTAATCATAAAAAAAAAATGGTGGCCATTAGAACTTCCTTTCCACTGTTCACTTTGAAAACATCAGCAATCATCAAACATTCTGAAAATTCTTTATCGTTTTAAGATTAACTAAACAAAAGAGCACAAACAACAGAGTTTTACTTCCATAAAGAACATAAAAAAATTATAGATATAACAAGATGATTGAAATTGACTATAGCTTTCATACAGGCATTTAGGTGTAAACATATTATATTACATAAATTAGTCTTGAAAAAGAAAAGAAATGAAACGAACCAGGTAGGGACAGCTTGGGGCTTTCCACAAAGAGAGAGAGACAGTGTGTGTGGTCAGTCACCACGAGATGACAAGCCATATCTTTACTTTTTCACTTCTCTTCTCTCCCTGCAGTAAGCCTTTTACAGAAACATAAAAGGATCTAAATCTTTCACAAGGAAGATAGGCCAATTTCATGTAGCACAACTTGCATCCAAATTAGTTGAGTAGTTCAATAAGAATTACTTAGAAAAAGAAGCAAATGGTTCAACACTGCATTCCAATCAACATGAAATCGTATCTAAACATTGAATAAATTTTTTGTAGCAGAGACGACATCATTCTCCTTGTATGAGAAAGGACTTACAAATAAAATTAACAGAGTTTAACATAATTAAGTCGGGATAATTTAGTTTATCACCCAGAAAACCAACAGTCAGCAATGACCAATATTTACAGTATTGGCCAGACATTAAACAACTTGAGCACCTCAAAATAAACAGCATCAAACAAATAATAATAGAGAAAAAGATTGTATGATCAAGATGATTTAAACTTTGCCTTACCTCTTGCACAAACCCTTGAATTTTCATTAAATTGCCAAGGTTACTATGAGCATCAACTTGCACTAATAAGCAAAATTCCATATCAATCTCATAGAATCTTTCTAACCATATATGTGGAAAGAGAAAGATGGGAAAACAAATAAGGATGTACCAAACGGGGATTTAATGCAAGCGTCTGGCGGCAACATTGTGCCGCCTCAGTAAGCCTCCCCTTCCACATGTATGCACTAGCTAAATTTGATCATGCATCAGCAAAATTTGGTCGAAGCTTCAAAATAAAAAATTCAAACCAAAAGTGATTAACCCACTGAGGCTAGTGAATAGCAAAAACTGTCATTATCCAGCCAGTATTAACAGACCAAAAATAAAGGAAACAATGGATCCTTCTGCAGCTGATCTTAGCTATTGTAAAGATATTTTTAGGGCTAGAAACAAAATATAAGTTCAGTAACATATGATGCTTTAAGTTTCCAGGACATAACAGTTTGCTAAAGTTACAGCATGCTTTCAACCGATGATAAAATTCACTCATAAATATGTAAAGTTTATAATCATACATACATTTTACCAGCTCAAATAAAAAAAATCAAAGCACAACCTGCCTATTCTACCAATCAGACCAAGGTACAGTGCGAAAGAGGGTTTATAACCAACCTGCCTATTCTACCATTCTAATTGAGTGCACATATAATATAGTTTATAGCTAAAATTGACATGAAAAATTAACCTTGATTATAATGTGCCGATCTTAACTCGCAGCTCACTTCCTGGACGCATTCACTTCGGTGGAAAAGGAATAGTACAGCTTGCTTAGAGAAAGGAAGCATTCATACTCGACCCGCATCTGGACGCCCCTCTTCGGCTCACTTCCTGACAACCCAACCCACAATAGGAAATAGACAGGCAACAAAAGCCGAAGCTGTCACGACCCAAATTACCTAAAAATCAGAGTAAATTTTTTTTTCGCTTTTTCATTTATTATTTAATTCTTACCTTTCTCTCGTCGTGACCATTCTACAACACAGTTGGGCTATGATTACGTGTTAGTCACCTCACACTATTTACCATTCCATTTCCATAATCATATATCAGAGTTTACTATCCTTTTGACTTTAAATAAATACATACTCAATGGTATTTACATGACTCTACATCCCTGACATAATATACGTTTACAGTACTATGCATTACATATTTAGATACAAAACTATACAAATGTGTATACCTGTCTCTCAATGGGAAGCAGCAAGCAGCGGATATTAAGCATGCAAGTCCTCAGCCGCTCAATAACTATTTCAAGTGCTCTGAAAAGATGGGAAAATAAGGGGGGTGAGCAAACCACACGCTCAGTAAGGCAATTATGCAAGTAAGTAGATAGCTCCACTATCTACATGCTCATAATGTCATGCCCTTAAATCCATTTCTTTTCATTTAAAATTTCACGCACAAAGTCATGCATATTCAATGCCATAGTTTATCCAAAACTATTTGTGCATATATAAATCATGTAATTCATGCATTCAAAGCATTTTATGTGACATCATTAAATCATATTAAGCATGAATTTAATCAAGATCATGCAGTCTTTCATGTCATGTAAGACAAATCATGGATTTCAATTGCATGGAAAACTTCACATGCTACTGCATTTAAATCAATACATTAAAACTGCAGTAAAAACTAACCCTTCCGGGTCAATCAACTCATAAATCGCATAATTCCATTTCAAACTCATAAAACAATTCGTTAAAATTCATTATAAAACTTCGATTATAAAACCCCCTTCTTTCAGGGTCACATATCATAAAATCATAAAATTGGGGGCCTGACCCCTCCTTCGGGTCTACCCTGGTCTATCGACCAATAGTTATATCATGTGAGACAATCAGGTAATTATCAGTAACATCGAGGACTATGGCCATATCCTAGTGATCCCTGGCAACACGGTACCTAGTGTGCGGGGTATCACACCTGAAATGGGAGGTGGGTCGTCCTACCCGTCAGAACAGCATAACATCAGGATTGCGAGGGCAAGGCTTGCTGCCTCGTGGCTAATGCCACTCCACTCCAACAATCCCCACGGTACAGCGTACTCCGCGTGATATACACGGTACAACGTACTCTGTGAACCCAAGCTCAGTCAGGGGTGCCTGTAATAGGTCTTATCCACCCAAATCATCTCTGTCTCAGAATGCACGTGTGAGCATATCATCTCACTGTGACACACAGTCTACAGGAGGCTCCAACACGGCTATATGCATGTAATATAAATCCCTGTGCGAGCGAAGCTCTAGCACAGCTCCATGCATATTCATGATATCAGAAAACCTCATGCGAGCGAAGCTCTAACATGGTTTCATAAAAATCAGTAAAATCTGCGTACGAGCAGCGCTCCAGTACGACTTAAACTGATTATAATTTCAAGTAAAATCCACGTACGAGCAATGCTCTAGTACGGATATGTATAGAAACTCAGTGAAAACCTCGTACGAGAAAAACTCCAGTACGACATTCAAATGAATTTTAAAAACCATATAAAACTTTGTGCGAGCAAGCTCCAGCACAAATGAATGCTCAAGTAAATCAAATCTCGTGCGAGTTACACTCCAGCACGACTTTATGCATAATTAAATCAAATCTCGTGCGAGTTACACTCCAGCACGGCTTCATGCATAATTAAATCAAAACAGGATGCGAGCTAAGCTCCAGCATCTCTCATGCATGTCAAATCATTAAAACTAGTGCGAGCAAATCGCTCCAGCACCATTTTATGCATACTACGTCAAAACAAATCAAAACATGTCAAAACATGTCAAAACAGAGTGCGAGCTAGGCTCCAGCAGCTCTCATTTCACAATAATAAAAATCAGTGCGAGCACCATGCTCTAGCACATTTCATGCATATGATGTCACACAAGTCAGTGCGAGCAAGCGCTCAAGCACATTTATGCACAATCACAAACGTAGATATAGTGCGAACTACGTGTCGGCACTATCTGTTTTCATACAAACTTGATAGTTGGCCGTTTTTCAAAGAAATTTCCATTTAAATATTAATAACACCTACGTAGTGTTATTTTGGAAAACTTATGCAATTATTGGCCAATCTATCGATTTACTTTGATTAAAATCAAGAAAATTCCTTAATCATAAAAATCCTTAAATCATGCATTTCATGCATGTCATGCTTTCACCATCCTTAGGTGAACTTCCCTCAATAGGGGTAAAATAGACATTTCACCTATTTCGATCCTTAAAATTATTTAAACCACTTTTAGGACCTTTATACAATATCAGTGTATAATACATATTCAGTGTACAGAAAATCTATTAAAATACGCGTAGCTACCTCTAGCTACTCACATAATTCCCTTACCTCATTTTTCTGTACAGTCTGACCTTTCCACTGATGTCTCGTCGCGCAGTCCGATTTGCTTCCAATCCAATCTCCGGAACTGCGGATACATATTCATCAGGTCAAATACAATACAATTTAATTGTATTTCACAATTTTTTGGGCTTAATTTAAATCATTGGGCCCGTTTACCCATATTGGGCCCGATTGCACCTTAATGGGCCTTAATCGGCCTTAAGCCCGTTTACCACACTTTATCGAGGCCTATTGGGCTCATTGGACCCATCAATATTTATTTAGCCTCGTTCTAAATTTTCGGATATCTCAATTTAATATTTACGACAATTTATCTAATTTTCAGAATTTAATTCATTTATGCGGAAATTAAATCCGTAATTTATGTGTTAAATATCAATCACGCATAACGATATAAAATTGTCATAAATAAGGGTTACTTACCCGAGATTCCATGATAGTATGTGAATCGAGGCTGTCTCGAGCTCTCGGTTGATGCCAATTGTCGAGCTACACAATTAAATATATTTTCGGGCAAACTTTCAGTCAATTATTTATCAAATTAAATATTCTAAAAATTAAATCGGTCAATTCGACCGCTTATCGACTTACCCGAAGCTCGATTGCATCACTGAAATTTTCCCCAATTTTTCCTCTTTTTCTTTTTCCCTTTTTCTTCCTTTTTTCCCTCTCTTTTTGGCTGAACCGGTCCGGTCCGGTTCAACCCGGTTCGGACCGTCGGTTCGGTCTGGTTCGATTCGGCCGGTTCAGTCCGGTTCGGCCGGTTTAGGCAACATTTGGTCGTGCCGACGCCGTCCGACCGGTTCTCAGCGCGATTCCAGTGCCGTTCGGCGCCCCATGGCCTGGGCTTCCTAAATCGGGCCTCTGCTGGGGTCGAATCGGCGCCGATGGCTGCCGATCGACGTTTCTTCCCCGCGGCATCTCCTCCATTTTTCAGCGTTTTTCGGCGACTCCACGGCGAGTCCTGGCCGCTGGTGGTTCGCCCGAGGTCGATCGACCTTCGCCGACCCTCGCCGGTGGTGGCTCGTCCGGTGGTTCCTCGGTCTCGGCTTGTTTTCTGCTTCATTTCGCGTTTCTTCCTCTGTTTTCTGTTTCAATTTCGTTTCTTCTTTTCTTTTTTTTTTTTCATTTCATTTTTTTTATTTATAATTTATTTTTAATAATATTTTATTCATTAAAATATTATTAAAAATCCAAAATATCCCAAAAATATTCTTAAAAAATTCTATTTAATTCATTAAATCAATTAATTAATTTCTCGGTATTATTTCGACTTTTCGGTATATTTTTTAATTATTTTTGGGATTATTTTTCGATACGAAAATTTTGGTTTATTCCAATAAATTCATATCTTGATCAATTTAACCCGAAATTTAATTATTTCTTCATCATTGATCAAGATTTCTCACTCTCATATTTTTAATTAAATTTTCTTGTCCCGATTAATATCGAATTTTGGTCTTTTGACCATTTTACCCTTGCACATTTTCGGGAATACCATTTTAGTCCTTTTGCATTTTTAAATGCACTCGAAAATATCGGGTCTTACAATCTCCCCCACTTAAGAAATTCGGTCCTCTAAATTAGAACCAAGTCTAATGAGTCCAAAATAACTCCGGTTACATCTATTGTATCATATACTATCATCCTCAAGTGACTTTCTCCGGAGTGTAATACTACCATCATGCTTAACTAGGGAGATCATCTTAAACCTTAACACTTTCTCTTTCCGTCTAATACCTGAATCGATTCTCCAATCATACGTTATACTTTCATTGAGCTAAATTGTTGGAGCTCATTTCCGATCACATATATCGGGTCCGAATAGTATTTCTGAAGCATCATAAGATAGGACACATAGTGGATGCCTGCTAATTCATGTAGGTAACGCCTACCTACAGGTCTTAGCTCCCACTTGTCCAATATCTCTATCCGAATCTCATCATGTCCTTAAGACAAGTAACTGCCAACAATAATGATTCACCCTCGGTGAATTTCCAATGATTTCTGTCTCTTGTCAGCATAGTTTTTCTATCTGCTCTGAGGTGTTATAAATCTCTCATAAATCAACTTAACATCCTCAGAGGGTAGTCTTACCAATTCGGGAACAACTCTCTATCTGTCACCCACTTTTTATCCAAGTTAGGGAACAACTCCCTACGGCCATACAATGCCTCATATAAAATGTTATCTCGATACTCAAGTGACAATTGTCATTATTGGCGAATTCAATTAGTAGCAACTGATCATCCCAGGAGCTCATAAAATCAATGGCACACGCTCTCATCACATCCTCCAGAACCTGTACAGTCCTCTCTGACCGACTATCTGTCTGAGGGTGGAAGCTGTGCTAACACTCAATCGGGTTCCCATAGCTTCCTGAAAAACATTCATGCTCCCTGGAACGCTACATATTGTTCCACAATTTTCCATTCACATAAATTCGCCTACATACTCAGAGTATCTGGGGATTTCATAACCAGAAGGTAGGTAGACTAAATCAATCTACCGACTATCACCCAGATAGCCTCGTGATTCATTCGGGTCCTCCGTAACCCATCTCAATATTCATGCTAACTTGTTCCCATTTTCGTCTCAATATAGGTAGAGGCTGCAATAACCCTGCAACTTCTTTTACTCTACCTTACTCTGCTGACATACAAGACACTTGTCTACTATCTCTATAATATCACTTTTCATATCTGACCACCAATACCCTTTTCAAGGATTTCGATATATTTATTATTTCTCGGATGCACTGTATATCCCAAAGAGTGAGCTTTTGACAATAGCACTACCTTATCAACTGTGGTCCTGGGGAGCACTTATACTGTCTCTGAACCTCTGTCAGTCATCATCACTCACTGTGAACTCTGTCACTATACCCTTCTGAATCTGACCCACACTATCGACACCATGCCGATCATCACGCTAAGCCTGGCAAATTCGATCACACAAATCCGGTTCTAACCTCAGGCTAGCGTCACAAAATCACCGTCATCATCAGAAGGGATCACATCACTACTGAGGTTCACAACTGCTCTAGCAGCTCACGCTCCCTGACCATCATATGTGATACCATCCCGAGGCTCTTTCTGTTCAAGGCATCAGCCATTACATTAGCCTTTCTTGGGTGGTACAATATTCACAATCATAATCTTTAGAAGCTCTAACCCTCTTGGTTATCTCATATTCTACTCTTTCTGTGAACGCAGATACTCGGGGCTTTTACGATCAGTGCATATCCGAAATTTCTTACCATTTAAGTGGTGGCACCATACTTTCAATGTAAACACTACGGATGCCAACTCTAAATCATGGGTCGGATAGTTTCTCTCATGATCCTTGAATTGTCTGGATCCAAAAACGACTATCTTCCCATTTTACATCAATACACAGCTCAATCCTTATTTAGGTATCCATACATACTGAAACCTCTCGAGCTGTTGGTTATAGTAAGATTACTTACGGTGGTCAGTTTATCACTTCAATATACCAAAACTCACCGAAGCCATTACATACTTATCATACCACTCGTATGAAATCTTTTCCGAACAAATGTGTCAACTGAACAGCCCATTTCAAGAAACTCATAACACCTCGTCTGTAAGACAGTTTCCTGTTGCTACTCATGCTCTTCCCTGGACTTCGAATACATCATAATATCATCACTAAAGATGACAACCAATTGGTCCAGGTAAGGTTTAAATACCTCATCGTAGTTGAGTTCCACTCAATACTTCAATCATTCATATCTTAACTTATGTACGCATAAACGTATAAAGTCATTTCGTAATCACTTCCATTCAAGGTACTAACCCACGTCATTTCTTTTTTTCTTACATTGACGACTTTTTATAAAATTTTAATTTTTTTTTTTTAAACCTTCATGATTAATGAATTTCTATATCTTTTTATCGTACCAATAAAGGTACCCAAATTTAATGTATATATTTCATGACTGTCGATTTTAATTTATAAATTATGTGTGCGCTTAATGACACTGTCAAGTCTTCAGGCAGGGAGATATTTTAAAATACCTTTATTAACCCTCAGACTTGACTACATACCGCTTAATCCAAATACTTTGCATATCAAGGACATCCTTACCTTGCATACGTTTCTTATTCCAATATATCTCCTTTAATATATCATTTATAACAAACTCTTTCATTATTTGTCAAACTTACAATCCCTATACCCTTATTCAGTTAGTGAAAATCAGTTAACCATCATCCTCATGCCTAAGGGTACAGGATTCACATTTTTCACTAACTTATAAGCAACTGAAGGCGGTATGAATAAATACGTGGCACCAGGATCAATGAAAATAATTACTTCATTATTCTTAACCAGTGTGGTATCTTCCACCACATCATATGAAACATCAAAAGTGTCCTGGTCCAAGGCATACACTCGCCCTCGTCCAACATCTTATTTTCGTGGTAACTACCACACATCTTACACTGTTCACACTTGCTACTCTGTTCCGTAGCATGTCGGGGTCCTCCTATCACAATACCCCTCATAAGTGATGCCATTAGATACATTGGGGTTTATCAATCAACTTACCCCGTGACTTATTAGTTCTAATCTTTTACCAAATTACCTTTTCCTATTCTGACATCTCTGTCATCCTCTATTCTCTTTTGTCTCTATTTCAGCCCTTACTACCTTTCCCAATCTCAGAGGCATGCAACTCATGATCTTATTCACACAGCTGTAGTCTACGCACTGCCTCGGCATAGGTAGTGATATCGAACGGGCTAATCGGACTCTAATTGACAATCTGAGCCCTTCCATGAACTTTCAAACTTCTCGACTCTCATTGTTCATAGTGTCCGAGTCATATCTGCCCAGGAATATAAACTGAGTTTCATACTTGTTAATCAACCACTTCCTCTGGGTCAGAGTAAAGAATCTCAACTGTTATTTTCTTTAAGCAATGTCTGGGATATTATGTCACCGGAATACATCTCGAATTTGTTCTCCTGTCCATTCTGGATGTCTAATTCTTCAAATGGGTCGAGCGAACTTCAATTAATGCTCCAACTCGCCCTCAAATCTCATACATATTCTGAGCAATTAGCTCTATAATATTCTCCACACTCCGCTCCAACCTCGCGAAGCGTGTCTCAATACTGTCCGATCTCTCAGTCAGACTCTGTCCGATCTCTCTGTCAGACTCTGTCCGATCTCTCTGTCGGACTCTGTGGGGCATACTCAACATCAGCCTCCACGTCAATCTCATCTCAAGTCTCATGTGGCGACTCAGTACAACTCTCGGGCCTACCTCTTCGACCTCGAGCTCGTGTACTCGCCTCTCAACCATAGCGGCTATCAGTTAATGAGTCTATTCTTGTATTTAAAACCAAATTCTTAGCTGCACTTCCATCTCGATATACACAATTGTATCTAAACAATGCACAGTACATGGGGATGAAATTTCTTAACCACTAACACCGACTCATATCAGGCCAACTTAAGCTCTGATACCATTAAACCTGTCACAACCCAAATTAACTAAAAATCAGAGTAAATTTTTTTTTCGCTTTTTCATTTATTATTTAATTCTTACCTTTCTCTCATCGTGACCATTCTACAACACAGTTGGGCTATGATTCGGTGTTAGTCACCTCACACTATTTACCATTCCATTTCCATAATCATATATCAGAGTTTATTATCCTTTTGACTTTAAATAAATACATACTCAATGGTATTTACATGACTCTACATCCCGACATAATATACGTTTACAGTACGGTGCATTACATATTTAGATACAAAACTATACAAATGTGTATACCTGTCTCTCAATGGGAAGCAGCAAGCAGTGGATATTAAGCATGCAAGTCCTCAGCCGCTCAATAACTATTTCAAGTGCTCTGAAAAGATGGGAAAATAAGGGGGGTGAGCAAACCACACGCTCAGTAAGGCAATTATGCAAGTAAGTAGATAGCTCCACTATCTACATGCTCATAATGCCATGCCCTTAAATCCATTTCTTTTCATTTAAAATTTCACGCACAAAGTCATGCATATTCAATGCCATAGTTTATCCAAAACTATTTGTGCATATATAAATCATGTAATTCATGCATTCAAAGCATTTTATGTGACATCATTAAATCATATTAAGCATGAATTTAATCAAGATCATGCAGTCTTTCATGTCATGTAAGACAAATCATGGATTTCAATTGAAAGCATGGAAAACTTCACATGCTACTGCATTTAAATCAATACACTAAAACTGCAGTAAAAACTAACCCTTCTGGGTCAATCAACTCATAAAACAATCTCATAATTCCATTTCAAACTCATAAAACAATTCGTTAAAATTCATTATAAAACTTCGATTATAAAACCCCCCTTCTTTCAGGGTCACATATCATAAAATCATAAAATTGGGGGCCTGACCCCTCCTTCGGGTCTACCCTGGTCTATCGACCAATAGTTATATCATGCGAGACAATCAGGTAATTATCAGTAACATCGAGGACTATGGCCATATCCTAGTGATCCCTGGCAACACGGTACCTAGTGTGCGGGGTATCACACCTGAAACGGGAGGTGGGTCGTCCTACCCACCAGAACAGCATAACACCAGGATTACGAGGGCAAGGCTTGCTGCCTCGTGGCTAATGCCACTCCACTCCAACAATCCCCACGGTACAGCGTACTCCGCGTGATATACACGGTACAACGTACTCCGTGAACCCAAGCTCAGTCAGGGGTGCCTGTAATAGGTCTTATCCACCCAAATCATCTCTGTCTCAGAATGCACGTGTGAGGATATCATCTCACTGTGACACACAGTCTACAGGAGGCTCCAACACGGCTATATGCATGTAATATAAATCCCTATGCGAGCGAAGCTCTAGCACAGCTCCATGCATATTCATGATATCAGAAAACCTCATGCGAGCGAAGCTCTAACATGGTTTCATAAAAATCAGTAAAATCTGCGTACGAGCAGCGCTCCAGTACGACTTAAACTGATTATAATTTCAAGTAAAATCCACGTTCGAGCAATGCTCTAGTACGGATATGTATAGAAACTCAGTGAAAACCTCGTACGAGAAAAACTCCAGTACGACATTCAAATGAATTTTAAAAACCATATAAAACTTTGTGCGAGCAAGCTCCAGCACAAATGAATGCTCAAGTAAATCAAATCTCATGCGAGTTACACTCCAGCACGACTTTATGCATAATTAAATCAAATCTCGTGCGAGTTACACTCCAGCACGGCTTCATGCATAATTAAATCAAAACAGGATACGAGCTAAGCTCCAGCATCTCTCATGCATGTCAAATCATTAAAACTAGTGCGAGCAAATCGCTCCAGCACCATTTTATGCATACTACGTCAAAACAAATCAAAACATGTCAAAACATGTCAAAACAGAGTGCGAGCTAGGCTCCAGCAGCTCTCATTTCACAATAATAAAAATCAGTGCGAGCACCATGCTCTAGCACATTTCATGCATATGATGTCACACAAGTCAGTGCGAGCAAGCGCTCAAGCACATTTATGCACAATCACAAACGTAGATATAGTGCGAACTACGTGTCGGCACTATCTGTTTTCATACAAACTTGATAGTTGGCCGTTTTTCAAAGAAATTTCCATTTAAATATTAATAACACCTACGTAGTGTTATTTTGGGAAACTTATGCAATTATTGGCCAATCTATCGATTTACTTTGATTAAAATCAAGAAAATTCCTTAATCATAAAAATCCTTAAATCATGCATTTCATGCATGTCATGCTTTCACCATCCTTAGGTGAACTTCCCTCAATAGGGGTAAAATAGACATTTCACCTATTTCGATCCTTAAAATTATTTAAACCACTTTTAGGACCTTTATACAATATCAATGTATACATACATATTCAGTGTACAGAAAATCTATTAAAATACGCGTAGCTACCTCTAGCTACTCACATAATTCCCTTACCTCATTTTTCTGTACAGTCTCACCTTTTCCACTGATGTCTCGTCGCGCAGTCTTATTTGCTTCCAATCCAATCTCCGGAACTGCGGATACATATTCATCAGGTCAAATACAATACAATTTAATTGTATTTCACAATTTTCTGGGCTTAATTTAAATCATTGGGCCCGTTTACCCATATTGGGCCCGATTGCACCTTAATGGGCCTTAATCGGCCTTAAGCCCGTTTACCACACTTTATCGAGGCTTATTGGGCTCATTGGACCCATCAATATTTATTTAGCCTCGTTCTAAATTTTTGGATATCTCCATTTAATGTTTACGACAATTTATCCAATTTTCAGAATTTAATTCATTTATGCGGAAATTAAATCCGTAATTTATACGTTAAATATCAATCACTCATAACGATATAAAATTGTCGTAAATAAGGGTTACTTACCCGAGATTCCATGATAGTATGTGAATCGAGGCTGTCTCGAGCTCTCGGTTGATGCCAATTGTCGAGCTACACAATTAAATATATTTTCGGGTAAACTTTCAATCGATTATTTATCAAATTAAATATTTCAAAAATTAAATCGGTCAATTCGACCGCTTACCGACTTACCCGAAGCTCGATTGCATCACTGAAATTTTCTCCAATTTTTCCTCTTTTTCTTTTTCCCTTTTTCTTCCTTTTTTCCCTCTCTTTTTGGCTGAACCGGTCTGGTCCGGTTCAACCCGGTTCGGACCGCTGGTTCGGTCTTGTTCGGTTCGACCGGTTCAGTCCGGTTCGGCCGGTTCAGGCAACATTTGGTCGTGTCGGCGCCGTCCGGCCGGTTCTAGGCGCGATTCCGGTGCCGTTCGGTGCGCCATGGCCTGGGCTTCCTAAATCGAGCCTCGGCTGGGGTCAAATCGGCGCCGATGGCCGCCGATCGACGTTTCTTCCCCGCGGCATCTCCTCCATTTTTTGACATTTTTCGACGACTCCACGGCGTGTCCTGGCCGCTGGTGGTTCGCCCGAGGTCGGTCGACCTTCGCCGACCCTCGCCGGCCCCTCAGCCTCGCCGGTGGTGGCTCGTCCGGTGGTTCCTCGGTCTCGGCTTCTTTTCTGCTTCATTTCGCGTTTCTTCCTCTGTTTTCTGTTTCAATTTCGTTTCTTCTTTTCTTTTTCTTTTTTTTTTTCATTTCATTTTTTTTATTTATAATTTATTTTTAATAATATTTTATTCATTAAAATATTATTAAAAATCCAAAATATCCCAAAAATATTCTTAAGAAATTCTATTTAATTCATTAAATCAATTAATTAATTTCTCGATATTATTTCGACTTTTCGGTATATTTTTCAATTATTTTCGGGATTCTTTTTCGATATGAAAATTTCGGTTTATTCCAATAAATTCATATCTTGATCAATTTAACCCGAAATTTAATTATTTCTTCATCATTGATCAAGATTTCTCACTCTCATATTTTTAATTAAATTTTCTTATCCCGATTAATATCGAATTTTGGTCTTTTGACCATTTTGCCCTTGCACATTTTCGGGAATACCATTTTAGTCCTTTTGCATTTTTAAATGCACTTGAAAATATCGGGTCTTACAGAAGCCTCTAACAATTTTCGTCTACCTCTAACGGGTACCCTATCGGAAAGGGGTTTTCGTCTACCTTCCAAGCATATGGCGGGCTTATAGGGTGCTGGTCTCCGATGGATTCATCCACCAGTCCTACAATGGAATTTTGAGGCATCTTTCCCAAGACAAGAAGCGACGTCGGATCCCGGTAGCCATCGTGTCCCAATCGGCCACGGAGCGGGGAGGAATTGCACATATTATCTTTCAAGCACATTTCCTTTAAGAGACAGAGGAGACTGCTTTTGGATTTAGAGACAGAGGATACTGCTTTAGAGACAGATCTGTTGGGGATGGTATAGCTGTCCGGATTCTGTCTTCTATTTCTGTAAGGGGGGCACCCATTCTGTCTTGTATTTCTTATCAATCTTTCCATCATTGAAAAAGGTGTTTATATATATATATATATATATATATATATATATATATATATATATATATATATATATATATATATATATATACATATTAAATTGGATGTTTCAATCAAAATATTATAAGCAAAATTATATATTAAAAGTATTAAATATGTCACAAATGATTTTTTTTATGCACATATTGTCTTTTAATTTTATTTAGACATTTCATTTAATTACAAAATAAGTTTTTTTTAACAAATTTAAATGTTTTTATACATAATTTAGTGACATTATTCCATGTCTGGAATTATACTATGTTTTTTTTATGCACATAGTGACGCTTTTACAAAAACGAAACGTTAAGTAATTATTCACATTTGAAGTGCTTATTTTATGATGAAAACAAAAATGTAACCGAAAATTAAAAAAAAAAAGTCACGATTTGGGGATAAAACTTGATGCCAAATATTTAGTGGCGTTTTTACGAAAACGTCATGAAAAGTAAGTCGTCACATAAAATGTGTTTTTTTCATGATGAAAACACAAACGTCACTAAAAATAAAAAAACGTCATAAAACATTTCTCACAAATTATATTTCATTATAAAATTTGGTGTCAAATATTTAGTGACGCTTTTACAGATATGAGACGCTATATAATTTGTCACATATAAAGTGTTCATTTATGACAATATATTAAATCGTCACCAAAAGTAAAAAAAAACGTCACAAAAAATTTTTCCTCAATTTATGTTTAGTGAAAAAAATTGGCGCTAAATATTTAGTGACACTTTCATGTGACAATTTTTTCTATCGTCATAAAAAATATTAAAATAATAGAAAACCGTGACGAATTATATTATTCATCACGTATGATATACTTTACGTGACGGAATTTAATGCGTCACATAGAACAATCGTCACAAATTGCCAGATTTGTTGTAGTGAGAGAACTGAATGAATAAGATTAAGGAAACTATGAATGGAATTTATGGGTCTAGCACAAGGAAATCGATCTGTTAATGAGTATGAATTATGATTTATATCCCTAGAAAGGTATGACCCAACATTATGGGCAGTGAAGTTAAGAAATGTTTGTAAGTTCACTAACGGATGGAGATCGAGCTGATTTCGGAGGATAGTATGCTATTACATACTGGATTTAAGAATCCAATTGTAATGGAAAACTGAAAAATTAAATTGGAAAACTTCATGGATTCTTAGAGTATGGCTGTGAGCTTAATAGACTGGGGGCAGTTTCAAGAGTTTAAGCCTCCATTTTTCTGCAAGGTTAAGAATTCAGTGATTCAGAGTGTTGGATGAATGAGATAAAAAAACTTAATGATTTTAGAAGTAACTCTACCGAGAAAGTTGCTTTTGCAACTTTTGTGTTAAAGAATTGGAGAAGCTACACAAATTTTCAAAGTGTGCTACTATAAAGAAAGTAGTCTTTGTAGCATCAGTATCGAAATGAAAAGTCGAACTTGGAGGGAAGTTCCCCGATTTAATCCGAGAGTCGACATCAAAAAATTACATGGCATATATTCTGAAGGCCCTTAGGCGGTAGCACATTTCGGATGAAATAAAGTGGCAATTATAGATGAAATGATTGCAATCGGACATAAAGTAACAAGTCAGTGGATGAATAACAAATTAAATTTATGATTTTGGAAGAAGTATAATCCAGATAAGTAGAGATGTGAAATAGAGAAAGTCCAAGAAACTCGTGGGGGTACTAAGATCCTTAATCGAGCTTAATTAGCCACATTGGATGTTATTTTGAGGAAGCAGTGTGCAAGGTGCAACTGTGGTAATATGAAGTGTATATTTCGAGCTTACTAAGAAAATGAAAAGGTAAAGAGAGTGACAGAAAAGAGGTGTACTAAGGAAGCAGTGAGAGTGATAAAGTAAAATCACTGTAACTGAAAAGATGAATGACAGAACTAAAAGTATAAGTGAAAGTCACACTGCTTACATGATTGATAAAGTTAGGGCGTGTTCGGATTAAAAAGACACCTCAGTAGACTGAGGGATTTTCGACACATATTCGGATGATCTATCAGAGTTACCACTAAATTGAAAGGTGAAGTTCTGAAATTGATTTAGTACTTGGTGTCGAATTAATTATTCAGACCACTATACTCAGTGGCTTCCATTGAATTGAAAATGCTGAAAAAGCAATTATGAGGACTATATGAAAAGAGGATTATCAGATTGAGTGACCCACTTTGGAGTGTACTGGCGTTAATTTTAAAGAGATCCGAAGTCTTCTGGGTCACGTTTTATTAAGAATGGGTGTCAATTGGATTCTCCAAAGAAGGATTATAAATCAGTGGGAAAATCCCAAAATGTTAAGAGGATTCAGAAATTATAAGAATATAAAGAGACTTTGGAACATGAAATAAGTTTTGAATCTAAAGAATTGAAATTTGTATATGTTTACATTTCGAATGCGAGACTCAATTTGAGTGAGAAAATGATTTCGTTATAACTGATGTAAGAAATGAGACAAGTTTAAAAGTGTGATAAATTTTGGATAGCGGATTGCAATTGGAATGAGAGGCGTATACAAGGTAAGAAAATTTTTGATTTGGGAAACGATTCGGATCTAGTGATGTGAAATGAATATGAATTGTGGATAAAGGATAAATGTGAAATTGCGATAAATTATGATATCCTACTTTCTATTGGGACTGAACCTTGAATCCTTATATCCATAATCAGTTTATGTGGTTAAGTCTGATGGCTAACAAAATTTCAAAATACCTCCCCGCCTGAGAGACTTGACAGCGTCTAGAAGTACCCTAATCCATAACCTATAAATTGAAATTGACAATCGTTATATTCGTGTTGGAAGTCAGTATACCATTACTTGTGCGGTAAGAAATTATCGAATTCTACTGATCATGAAGGTTTAAATATTAAATTCACAAAGGTCGTCTAATACAAGAAAAAAGGGGAATGACTAGGATTAGTGCTTTGAGCAGAAGTGACTTCATGTGAGACCCCGTATATGTATAGTTGTAATGTGTAATGAATGTGAATGGACTTGTAATGTAAAGTATGATTGATGTAAGTCCATGGATTCAATGTACGTATGTGTAATATGATTTGTAACGTACATACAAGTTCCATTGAGTATGAATATGAAGAAATGAGTTCTTATAAGTGATGGATGTGATTGAAACTCAAAATGAGTAGTGTGGTAAAATGGAATGAAGTTATGCTTCCATATGGTTTTATGTAGCATACCTTTGGACATACAATGAATGCACACAAGTTTTAATGTGCATAAAGTATGAATGGATGCCATTTTCAAGTTATAAAGGTGGATGGATGAGAAAATGGCCATGGCAACAGATTAAGGATGTGTTGGTATGAGTTGCAGCAAGGAAACTGCAGGAAATCTGGAAAACATGAAGGCCAGATCGATCTCATAGGATGAGAGATCGATCTGGAAGAGCCAGAGTGCTCTTATTTGGGCAATGGAATAGAGCAGATCGATCTCCAATGGGGCCAGATCGATCTCCTAAGCATTCTGTGATGCAAAGATCGATCCTCAAGCACCCAGATCGATCTCCTTAGCTCTCTGTTTGGGAGCAGATCGATCTTTTGCTTCGACAGATCGATCTCATGCTTAAAATTTCTTGAAAATGAGAGATTTAAGGGGATCAGATCGATCTCCTCTTGGACCAGATCGATCTCCCCAAGCTATTTCTATATAAGGAGGGCTGAAAATCTGAAAATTTCGAAAAAAACACCAATCTTCCATTTCTAACCCAAAAACTTAACTTTCTCTCTCTAAAATCAGCCATTTTCAGCAAGAATTGAGGGGAGACCATTAGACATTAAGTTGTTCATCTTGAGGAAGAGAACAACATAGTTGGAACCCAAAATCTCATTGTGGGTATTGAAGGAGATAAGGGCATTGACATTTGGAGCAAGAAGAAAAATCATATTTGGTAAGATTCTAACACTCCAATCCAAATACATTGTCTATTTAATTGATTTTGGAGTTGTTTGGCATGAGTATGTATGGATGGAAACACCTAGGTTGTGTTAGAAACTAATGTAACTTAGAAAATGGAATACCTCTAGTGTGAGAAAGTATGATTTGGGGAGTTGGTGGTTTATGGGTTATGATAAGTTGTTAAATGAGTAATGTGCGTGATTTGGAATGGTTATGTGGAGTTATAACGTGAGTTTAAGTGAAATTATGAAAATGAGTATGTAAATGCTTGACAAATGCCATAGTGAGGAAATCAATTAAATATGAACACTATGAGCTTGATATCGATTTAATATCGATTTGGAATGAGTTAATAAGCCTAAAAGAATCCATAGACTCGAGTTTTGGGTAAAGTAATGAAACGAGGCCTCATAAGCGTTAATAGAAAATTATAGGTCGAATTGACTATAGTGAACGCACGATGTCATATTATATGGATCGAATATAATGTGGGATACGATTTTGTGCAGTCCCGAAGAGTTCGTTGAAGACGAATCGAACCGTACGAGTAAGCAGCTTAAGGAAGTGGAATTACGCATCGCGATTGCAGGTAAGGGAATTTTGTGAGTATATAGAGGTAGCTGTTCGTACTTTAAATTTGTGGGTGAATATTGGGTGTTTTACGAAGTGCATGATTGCTAAAGTAAATGATTGATGGTATTCATGAATGAGAAAGAGTATATGTGTGATTTTTGGTTTTGGAAGTGGATTCTATGAAATGGGATAGTAAGGCTAATAATTGCATAAATCTAATGTCTTGATGTCTTTCAAAATGAAATTTCTTTGTTTTAAGCAAGCTTGTAGATGGGTCGGCTAATGTTTATTAATGTTGTAGAAAAAGGTATTTGTGAAGTGCTAAACTCGGTTGTCGGGATTGTTTGATTGTGTATGAGCCGCCTATCGTATTTGCATGACATAAATCGCGCTAGAGCCTCGCTCGCGCTGGATTTCTATGTTTTCACTTGTGTGATATGTGCTTGAGCTTAGCTCGCACTTTGATTTGAATTGTGATGATGTTTTATAAACCGTACTGGAGCTTACGCTCGTACTTGGATTTGAGTGGTTTTTCTTATGCATATAACCGTACTGGAGCTATGCTCGTATGTGGTTTCTTCATATTTTATGCATAAATGCTATACTAGAGCGTTGCTCGTACGAAGTGATTGGTTTTGATGCATGAATTCGCGCTAGAGCGTAGCTCGCGCTGGTTTTTACACTGTGGTATGTATGAGGCCGTGGTGAGAGATACGGATTAACTCAGGGAACCCAACAGGCCTGACAGACGTCTTGAGTGGGGTGAGGGTGAGGGGCTAGGACCTGACATAATCCATTCAGGGAACCCAACAGGCCTAACAGACCTCTTGAGTGGGGTGAGGGTGAGAGGCTAGGACCTGAATCAGGGAACCCAACAAGGGCGAGAAAGGCCATGAGGGGCTAGGACCTGGTATTGAGGTTACTCCCACGCGCTCTTGAGACTATAAAGGTTACACTTGGTATGGGGTAGATAAGACCTATGGCAGGCACCCCCAACCATGTTATGGGTCCGCGGAGTACGATGTACCGTGTATATCACATGGAGTATGATGTACCGCGTGGTGGTTACTTGATTTGAGAAAGTCTGGCGGAGAACTAACCCACCTTCGTACCAGCATGATACCCCGCACACCGGGATCCGTGTGGTCTGGGATGATATGTGACGATTGGCCAACGTAGTCACTTGAGATATAGTAACCTGTCTCCTTGCTTGATTTACTTACTACCACATGATTTTAAATCTCTAAGTGTGATTTGTGATTGTTTAAGGTAGACCCGAAGGAGGGGTCGAGCCTCGTGGATTTGATTTGTGAAATGAAAATGAGGTTGTGATTGTGAATTGATGTGATGTGATTGTATGTGTTGAGAAAGAGTTTTATGACGTGGGTTTAAAAAGGAGGTTTCTTAATGAATTGCCCTTTTTATGAATTTAAATGAGATTGAGCATGAGATGATTTATACATGATGTTTTTACCATGTTTTATATGCCAATGGACATGATTTTGATACATGATATATATATATGTATACTCATATGGCATAGTTTTATTCCTCATGCTCCTACCATAAATGATTTATGCATAACACTATCAGCATGTAGATAGAGTAGTTATCTACCATGCTTGCATTATTGCCTTACTGAGCGTGTGGTTGCTCATCCCTCTCTATTTCCCCCTACAGAGCGTGCATAGTTACCCAGTGATGACTGAGGCGTGGTATTTTGGACTCCGCTACATCTCCATCGCTTAGAGGTATATACATAGTGATTCTTTTTATATCTAAACAATGTAAAAGCACAGTATTCTTTTGAGTTGTAATTATGGGGATGTAGATGTCAGTAAAACATGTTCTCGTATAAGTACACGATTAAATGCAAATGTATGACATCGTTTTAGTTAACCGAGAATGAATGAGATGTGGTGTTTATTATTGACTCACAGCCCAACAGTGTGTGGTGAGTTAGTTCACGACCAGGTAAGGTAACAGTAAAACGCGAAAAATTTTCAGTGACTTTTGGTTAAAGAGAATGGAATTGGGTCGTGACACTTCAGGATGACATTATATATATATATTGATCAGGGACATGAGTTATTGAAATATTTAGTAGACCTCGACTTGAATGTAGTCCATCCCTGACACTGACATTACTGGACATAATTGATCGAATCGAACAGGCACAGCATAATAATAAACACAGTATTGATGTAGCTAATCAAACCCAGAGGGGGTGCTGCAACTAGCTTGAGTATTGGTACTGACAATGTATTAAGATTTAAAAGCAGAATTGTGTACCCAATGATCGACAATAAAGGAATTGATGTCGTCAGAGGCTCCTTTATAAAGATATACTCCAAAATTCGGAGAATGGTAAAGACTTATCAAATCTCCTGAAAATGCATTGACAATCAAGTACGATAAGAGAAACAACTGAAATTGGGATTAAATGTCTCATATGTCAGCATGTTAAGGTAGAGCACCAAAAGCCTATGAGATTATTACCCATGCTTACATGGAATTAAAAGCATATGTCAGGATTTTAAAGGCTCCTGGAAGGACAAATTTCCAATTAGCAACTTACACATAATATCAGATAACATTTAAGTATCAAGATGATACCGTATGAAGTGTAGTATGGTCAAAAATGTCGTTCACCAATCGGATAGGAAAAAGTGGGTGAAAGAAAGATATTTTGCTCATGATTTGGTTAAATAAGTTTCTAAAGATATTCGATTAATTTGTGAAAGTTTAAGAACAGCTCAGAGCAAGCAAAATAGTTATGATAATCAAAGACGAAGGACCTTAGAATTTCAGTAGGAGATTTGGAGTTCTGGAAGTTTCTCCTCCCAATAGCATAAGAGGATTTGGGAAGAAATGGAGGTTAAGTCCCCGTTATATGGGACCTTTCGAGATCTTAAACCGAGAGGAAGACAAAGTACACAGATGGGCGTTACCGTCGGAATTAGCGAATATTCATAATGTTTTCCATAATGTCTTCCACGTTTCAATGCTACACAAATATCATCTGGAACTTACGCATATGATTAAGTATGAACTACTGGAATTGTAAGAGGATGTGACGTATATGGGAAATCGGTTTAGATACTGGATAGGAAAGAGAAGATATTGCAGTCTAAGACGATTCCTCTGGTCAAAGTTTTATGGCAGTACCACACTTCGGAAGAGGTCATGAGGGAATTGGAGAGCTTGATGTGAGAGAAGTACCCGCACCAGTTTAAGGACTAAAGTACTCCGAAATTTGGGGACTAAATTTTTCAAGGTGGGGAGAATGTAAATACCGTAAAATTTTCATGTATTTTACTTGTCAATGAGAAATGATTTAACCACTGGTAAAATGAAGAACTGGGGAGGATGTAATTATAGGTATATATTTATAATCATATGTACAAGTGTACGGATAAGCATGTACGAATAAATATAAATACAAAAAAAAAGATATAAATAAGGGTGTATAAATACATAAATATGTACATGAGTGAGGACATATATGTATATATATATATGAAAATATAAGTATATATATATATATACATATATTATGGCTATAGCTAAGGAGGTGAAATATATATGTGCATACATATGAAAATATACTTAATAGGAGCATGGATGGATGCTCTCGGTTTGAGCAAAGGAGAAGCCAGCTGGTTTGGTTACTGATGAAACCAAACAATTTGTACTGAAGAGACGTGTGAAGAAATGTGGATGTGAGAGTGGATCTTGGTGCAGACAAGGGAAAGAAAGGAAAACCTGCAAAAATATATATATATATATATATAATATACTATAGCAGCAACCTAGGGTACGGGGATGATAAAAGGTTTCTGTCCAATTCTGCACCAGCATTGACAAAAAGAAAATATCAAAACAGGAATAAGGAATTAAACAGAGTACAAGAGGGCGGCAGTGAAGAGACTGAAATACCACGCCCTGTTCACTGACTCCCTCTGCACACCGAGCATCCTGCCATACCCGCACCTCTCTCTTCATCAATTCCCATCAACCCAATCCCATCATTCACCCACTCCTGGCATCGAAAACTTGCAATGGAAGAGAGAAAAACTGATGGTAGTAAACCTAACAGCAGTAGAAATTGTAAGCATACAAGGAAATCGAGTACTGAGGTATTTATATAGATATATTAACACAGAAAGTATAGAGGTAGGAAAGCAGGAAAGGAATGAGAAAAAAAAGGGAGACAAAGAGAAGAACTGAAAACTGAAGTAGGAAATCGAGAGCAGAGGCAGCATGAGAAGGAGAAATGAAGAGAATGTGTGGCTGAGGGAGAAAGGAGAGTTACCTAGCTGTCCGAGCGCCTGAAAAATCGAAACAGAAGCAGTGGCGACCCGCATAAGGGAGAAAACCTGAAGTAGAGGTGCACAACGCATAAGGTCGAACTTGAACGGTAACAGAGGAGGATGGACTGGGCGCTAGAAACGAAGGGAACAGAAGAGTTTCTCCGCTGGGAAGTGATAGACAGAGTTTAAAAAAAAAGTATGGTTAATGACGATGAACGGAACCGAGAGCAACAGATTAAGAGAAACTGAAACAGAGGCTGGGAACAAAGGGGCTCCACCTCCCTAGAAACTGGGAACCAAGCAGTGGCGATGGAAGACAAGGAGGAGTCAGTAGTGATGAAGGATGATGGCTGAGACATGAGAGTGATGATGGTGATGTCGAAAACTAGAGGAAGCGATGGCGAGGACGATAAGCATTTGTCGAGGAAGAAATGAACAGAAGAAGAAAAACAGAGATGAACAAGGGGCTCGGGGCCGACACGTTGGAGCTGGAAATGGGTGGCAGAAAAAGACGTGACCGGAGGGATCATCAGCGCCGAAAGGAACCGTCAACGATGGAGGAGTGGCAGCTCCGATGGTCTGGAGAAGGTGATGATGATGACGAACCGCGATCGATGAAGAGAAAGAAAGAAGAAGGAAAAGAAAGAACAAAAAAAGTGGCGAGAAAAAAGAAAACAATTCAAAAAAAGGGATGAACAGTAAAAAAAAAAGAGGTTATTTTTGGATATATATATATATATATATATATATGAACCACATGGAAAATAGAATAAGAGGCATCGAGAAAATCGAGAAAACCTGAGGGAAAGGTGATTAGAAATATTTATTCGAAATTTTCGGTGAAAATAAGTCAGAAGGGTCGAGCTCGCCGACTCACTAAGTCGAAGTAATCAAGGATTACACACAGACACCAAGGTAAGGAATTTATGCAAGTTTTAGAGATAACTATACGTATTTTATGATTTCAAGTGCATTTTCCCTAGGTAAGCAAGGTTACGATTTTGACGTATCGTAGGTAATTCGAATAAATAGGATATTAAGAATACAAATTTCGATATAGGAGAATCGTAGAAGGATTTAAGAGAGATACTTAAAGGCGTCACTACTCGAACTTGAAATTTTTGATAAATCGAGGTAAGGGGTATAATTTAACCTAGTTCTAATAATGAACACTCATTGCATTGATAAAAGAGTTTTATGAAGCAATGTTATGTTTTGACATGATTTATGATTGTTTTCCTACTTATGGAATGATTTACGAAGCATGACTTCGTTTTATGAATGTTCACTAAGTACATCTATGTTTATGAAATGAATTTCCTGAAGTATGAAAATGCATGGAAGTTTTATGATGGTTTGAAATCCTATATTTATGCTTTGAAAGGAACTTTTGACATTTTCAAAAATATATAAAAAAAAAAGAATTTTTGAGACTATAGGCTTCATACATGACTACTTCTTATGGTACACCAGCTCCACCACTTGAGTGCCCATATGTAGGGTCCCTGTAGCACTTGACTCTACCTGTGTGGTAGATGTCTCGCTACTTGTGGTTAATGATGATAATGATGATGTTTTGGTATTATCTCGTGCCCACGCAGCACGCATGAATGTTTCCCACACGGAGAGTGCCTTTGGTGCCCGTGCCCTAGCTAGGTGCTAGAGAAAGTATGAAAGATAGATACTACCTATGTTTTTATGAAAGTGTTGTACGACCCTGATCCAGTCTACAGCCCCCCTTACCATGGCTATAGGTATGATTGACTCTCTACGGAGAATGACACGTATCGCATGACTTAGTTATAGCCTAGTCTCCACGAGTATGATTACGATTATGATTATGATCATGATTATGATTATGATAATGATGATGATGATGATGATGATGATGATGAATGACTATGTTTTCTTATGAAATTATGACCAAATGTTTACGAACAATCATGATTTATGACGAAATGTTTAAAAATGATTATGTTTATGAAACTTTCATGAATGACTGTGATTTTATAAAATTATCCATTAACGATGAAGATCTTATGAAACGGTTTAAGCATGCTATTTGATTTAAAGAACCCATGCTTCATATTTTCTTATGATGACTATGCACGTAACGAAAGTTTTACATATCTTCAAAATGTTAGTTTCTAGAAGAAATTTACGATCAATTTTTCTTAAGCAAAGTTTGTTTCATGAATGATTCTTGCATGCTTTTACATATCAGAACTACCTTAAACATATTTCTTACTGGATTTTTCCCCGAAAGCTCACCCCTCCAACTCTCAGATCGTTGCAATGAACTACAGTTGATAATTGTTGCATAAACGACGTAGGCTGGTGGATACGAGCTTCCCCAGACCACCTTTTGTACATGCGTGAGGTATACATTTTTATCTCTTTACTAGACCATTCGTATGCACAGACATCTATTGAAAGTAATGTGTCGAGATGAAATCTGTATAAGGATAAATGAAATGAAATATTTTTAAGGATTGATACTGAACAGGAATACAGCCTAAGTGAATAAAGGATTAAGGTGCAAGCCGAAGTTTCAAAAAAAAAATTTCTCCCAAATTTTTATAGGTCACGGGTCGTTACATAAGATGAAGAAGGTCGTCTTCCAAGAAAAATATAAGGATTTGGCATTGCTTTAGACTTTATTTGTGGATGTCAATTTGATTAAGGCCATGGCACATTTTTGGGACCCCTCTTATTAGTGCTTTATGTTTAATGAGGTAGATATGGTGCCGACCATTAAGGAATATATAGTCTTACTTCGTATCAAGAAATCAAGTAAAGGTAAGATTTATTGGAAAAAAAAAAAAGACAAGCTATCACAAGAGATTGGCTATGATAATAGGTGTTAATGTACAAGAGATTGACCAATATATCAAGAAGAAATGGGAGGGTACTTACCCAGCTTGGGATTTTCTCCGTACTTATTTTAACAACCAGTTCACGAATAAGCAAAGTATAAGTTTAATGGCACTAGCATATATGAGATGGTAGTATTTCCTAGATATTTGCAGTATGTGAAAATTGTGCTTTTAGATCTTGTTGAACAACTTAGGCATGAAAAGAATGTGGCTCCGGCTATGTTGCCAGAAATATTCAGATCTTTGAGTTATTATCGCGGGACTGAAGAAAGGTGTTTCGTCATATACATGCAATTATTGTATATATGGATGAAAAGTCTTTTCAAGTGTGAAGAATCTTAATTTAATGATGCTTATTTTGCTAGTAATATTCATGTCAAGGAATTTTACAAAAGTAAATGGCCTAAGTTAAAGACAAAGAAGGAATGGGTTTCAACCTTACACAAGATCACAAGCCAAGATGTAGTTTGGTTAGCTCCATGGGTGCCACGAAGGTAGATGGTGTATAAGTGTAAAGATAAGCCATAGGTTCCATTTTCGAGTGTATGGGAACTATTACTTATTTTCCCATCATGGTGCGGAGGCAATGAGGATATGACCAGTTTATCCCCATGACTTATGGGCTCAATCAAAGGGAATATTCTTACACTGAGAAAAAAACATTGAGGAAAGTAGAAGAAGACGCCAAAGCTTGGAAGATTGCATATGTGATAATAAAAGGAAGGTTTATAGACAAGATCTTTCCTAAATATTTTGTTTGGCATGCAAAATGAATCAAGGATATTAAGCTTCCCCCCGAAGAAGATGAAGCTCCTAAAGATCCTATACCTCAAGATCTCATGATAGATTTGGAGATTGCCAAAAGGAAGTTGGAAGAAGGGCAAAAAGGATTGAGAAAGAGTACAAGAGGTTTAAGTACAAAACAAAGGTAAGATTAGGGAAAAGAGATCGAGCCTATACAAAGGTCCATCAAGAAAAGAATAACCAAATGGATGAGATTAAGTATTTGAAGAAAAAGCTTACAAAGTCTGAAAATGGTCGTCTGATATAGGAGAATGAACAACTCAAGGAAAAAGCTCGAAGAAGTAAAGAGGTGAATACACGACTCAAGGAAGAAGCAGAAAAGAATGAGGTTGAGCTTGATAAAGTCTAAAGGAAGGTGATATGATTGATCATTCGACTTCAGGGTGCCTTTAACCAAGCTCAGGGACATTGGCAAAATCTGCAAGACATGGCGACAATGATGAATGCCCTAGGAGAAGAATTTGCAATTTTTAAGAAAGATTCATAACTTCTAGGGTCTATGTTTCATCAAATTAACTAGGTGGCTCATAGGCAAGAAAAATAAAAGATGAAATAATAGAGCTAAAGCCGAGAGTTAACCCGATAGCAGAGCATGGAGAGAGACTTTTAAAGTTGCTGAAAGAGATTTAAGGCCATTACAAAGCTGTTCAAGGACTTATTTGGCATCATTAGATTTCTTTATAGATGTAATAAGGATTTGATTTTGTTAAACAGTTGTTATGTGTCACACCCCGAAAATGCGGAAAATAGGGCAAATTTAAAACTTTTTACTCATTAATTCACAATTAAGGGTGCATTCCTGTGCAGTGTCATACATCATCATAATTATCATGCCTCAGGATCTCGTCATGATATAATAAATACTGTATTATACACCTTACTCAATTCCAAATCAATTAATCCTAATACATCCCATACAATGTTATACATCAAGTGTCTGCAATCGTAATAATTGTCTGGGTACATGAAAAGATAAAAGATACCTCAAAATACAATATATATGGCCTTGAGCTCAAGTCCTCCACTAGCCACTACTCCGTACGTCGCAGGGGAAACCCTTTTCACTTGAAGAAATCTGGGGGGAAAAGAAAACAGGGTGAGCTTCTAAATCGCTCAGTAAAGGGGGTAAGGAACTCATTTCATAAATCAAAATGCACATCACAAAATGTTTATTTGTATGTGAAACTCATTTGAAAACCATAGCATGAAAGTACTCAAAATGACATTCTCATGTCTCAAGTCATGTGAAAACATGAAGTAAAAAGGCTCACTCTAGAGCAATAACAAAGCATGTGAAAATATGCGATAAACGCTTTCTCAATGAACGTGATAAAATCACAGAAATAGTAATGCACGTGGCACAGCCACTAAACACATGTGGCAAGCCACTGATTTAAATTCACACGTGGCATAGACACTATCTCACGTGGCAAAGCCACTGATTTAAATTCACACGTGGCACAGCCACAGAATAGGGTTTCACGTGGCAACGGCCACCAAATTGGGTTTCTCACGTGGCAACGGCCACCAAATGGGGTATCACGTGGCAACGGCCACCAATAGGGTATCACGTGGCAACGGCCACCAATGGGGTTTCTCACGTGGCAACGGCCACCAAGTATACGTGGCATAGCCACATAATGGGTTATTCTCACGTTACCAGAACGGAGAAGAAATCGGGCTTACATGCTACCAGAGCAATGCCCGGTGTGTACTCACAATTACACACCTAAGTCTTATCACATAAGACTGGTTTGCCTTCACGTAGAACTCATAGGGGTTTTTCACTCATAAAACTCAATTGAAAACCGTTTTGTTCTCAACACAAAACATAATAAAATCGAGTTCCAACCGGCAAAGCACGCACACATTTCTCAAATCTCGATATTGCCTTAACGTAGAGCCCAATTCATTACTCACACAAAATTCAACGGTTTATAAAGCAATTTCACACTCAGCTTATAAACTCATAAAATTATGGGCTCCAACCGGCTATAAAAACCATGTGCAATTAAATCTCAACACAACACTCAACATGCTTGTTTTATAAACCACAAATCATGCTATAATAGTTTACAAATCACATACACAAATGGTTTAGATTTCCCTTACCTCTTTGCACCTCGTATAGTGCAATCGTTTCCCCCGTATCACGGACTAGTCTCGCATTCCACTCTGGAACTCCCGAGCTGTCCAAACGATGTTAAAACATCAATACTCGATTATCTCATCAACCTCAATTCTCAAAATCGAGCATAATTGCTCATAACTCCTCAAATCTCTTGATTCTCATAACTCTACCCCAAACTACACACTCATTCACAACATCTCAACGTTCTACATTTCTAATACCAATTATCTATGCTAATTCATCACATTGTCTAAATTTCCATTTATAGCTCAAAATTCCTAAAATTACCAAAATCGCTAAATATCATTATCCCTCCAACCACATCGCAATTTCATCAATCCCTAATCATTTCTCAGCTATTTCAACGCAATGACAACCACCAATATCATCAAAATCATCTCAAATATCAAGATCGAGGTTTAGAAATTACCCAAAGCTTGTGAGACGCACAACCCACGCCTCGACCCGATTCGTCCTTCGATTTCCAAGTATGTTGTTCTCCCTTTGATGAGGAACAACTTTCCTTCTTGCCACAACTCTTGATTTGGCCAAAAATAGGTGTTTTGGATGAGTGAGAAAGTTAGGTTTTCGGTGGAAATGGGGTTGGAAGAGAGAGAAAGTGAGTTTGCAGGAGAAAAACAGGGGTTCCTTATATAGGCTGAGGGTAGGAGATCGATCTGTCGAGGGGTGAGATCGATCTGCGTTTGAATTTTGGGGACGATCTGGGCAATTTTATGCCTAAGAGATCGATCTGTCGAGGGGTGAGATCGATCTCTGTATGGCTGTATGAGATCGATCTGCCCCTTGAGGAGATCGATCTTCTCCCAAACAGAATCATTTGGAGATCGATCTCTTCCTCATGAGATCGATCTTCTCTCAAACAGAATCATAAGGAGATCGATCCTCTTCCATTGGAGATCGATCTGCTCCTTAAATTCCTCCTTCCTTGTCATTTATAACTCACCAGATCGATCTCTCCTTCTCCCAGATCGATCTGTCCTCATAGTTTCACATTTATTTTAAACACTTAACATATAAATCTCCAATTATCATTCCCCAATTCACTTAGCTCAATAAATTACACTTCAAATTATTATTACATCAATAAAATATGTCTGAAATTCTCAGATCTCACATCCTCCCCACCTTAAAAGAATTTGGTCCTCCAAATTCAACTCAACTAGTCGAATAGATGGGGGTATTTCTCCTTCATGAGACTCTCTAGTTCCCACGTTGCCTCTTCCCTTGAGTGATGTTTCCACAAAACTTTCACTAATGGGATGCTCTTGGTTCTCAGTACCTTCTCCTTTCTATCGAGAATCCGGACGGGTTCCTCAGTGTAGTTCATGTCCTCCTGTATGTCCATCTCATCATACTCTATAACATGAGAAGGGTCCGGGTGGTACTTCCTCAACATAGACACATGAAAAACGTTGTGTATTCCAGACATCTGTGGGGGTAATGCTAATCTGTAAGCTACCTCTCCCACTCTCTCAAGAATCTCGAATGGTCCTATGTATCGAGGACTCAATTTTCCTTTCTACCCAAATCGCACGATACCCTTGCTCGGTGATACTCTCAGAAATATTGCATCACCAACGTCAAACTCGAGTGGCCGTCTACGCACATTCGCGTAGCTTTTCTGTCTACTTTGTGCAGCCCGTAACCTCTCACATATGAGTTTTACACTCTGTACAGCTTGCTCGACAAGCTCGGGGGCATTTATCTTTCTGTCACCGACTTCTTCCCAAGCTGCAGGGGATCTACACCTCCTACCATATAGAGCCTCAAAAGGTGTCATTCCAATACTCGCATGATAGCTGTTATTGTATGCAAACTCTGCTAGGGGCAGGTGATCATCCCATGATCCCTTAAAATCCATCGTACACGCCCTCAACATATCCTCCAGGGTCTGAATAGTCCTCTCTGACTGACCATCTGTCTGAGGATGATAGGCGGTACTAAAACTCAATCGAGATCCCATGGACTCCTGAAACTGGGTCCAAAATCTAGAAGTAAATCGGGAATCTCTATCAGAAGTAATACTCACTGGAGCCCCATGTAATCTAGCTATCTCGCTGACATACAGCTCAGCTAAGGCATCCATAGTATCTGTGCTCTTGATGGCAAGGAAGTGGACACTCTTGGTCAATCTATCCACAATGACCCATATCGCGTCACAACCTCTTCGGGTCCTCGGTAAACCCATAATAAAGTCCTTAGTGACATGCTCCCATTTCCATGTAGGTACAAGTAAGGGCTGTAGTAGTCCTCCGGGCTTCCGATGCTCAGCTTTCACTTGCTGGCATACTAAACACCTGGCCACATACTCTGCCACGTCTCGCTTCATACCACTCCACCAATACACCTTTCTTAAGTCTCGGTACATCTTAGTACTCCCTGGGTGCATGGTGTATCGCGAGCAGTGGGATTCTCTCAATATCTGTCTCTTCAGGGTATCATCGTCTGGTACACAAATCCATCCTCTGAATCTCAACAATCCATCCTCGCTGATGGTGAGATCCGACTGTGAACTCTGCCCAGCTTGGCTAACCATATCTATCAATCTCTGATCACTGCGCTACCCAGTTCTAATCTGATCCATGATCCTGGGCTCTATCCGCAAGCTAGCCAAAAATCCAGTCTCTACCTCTTTAACTCTGATCCGAAGTTTGGTAAACTGCTCCAGTAAATCCCATTCCCTGATCATCACAGCAGATATCACACTCTTCCTGCTCAGGGCATCAGCAACCACATTCACCTTGCCTGGATGATATAGAATCTCGCAGTCATAATCCTTAAGGAGTTCCATCCATCTCCTTTGTCTCATGTTTAACTCTTTCTGATCAAAGAGATATCTCAAACTCTTGTGATCAGTGAAGATCTGGAATCTTTCCCCATATAAGTAGTGTCGCCAGATCTCCAAAGCAAATACCACAGCGGCTAACTCCAAATCATGCGTGGGGTAATTCCGCTCATGGTCCTTCAGCTGTCGTGATCCATATGCGACCACTCTTCCGTGCTGCATAAGCACACACCCCAATCCTTGGTGAGATGCATCGCTATACACCGAAAATCCTCCTGATCCCTCAGGAATGGTTAACACAGGTGCCGCTGTCAATCTCCTTTTTAATTCCTGAAAACTGAGCTCACATTGATCAGTCCATATAAATGGAGTCTCTTTGCGCGTGAGCTTAGTCAAAGGAGCGGCAATCCTTGAAAATCCTTCCACAAATCTTCTGTAATACCCTGCCAAACCAAGGAAGCTTCGTACCTCAGTAACTGTCCTCGGTCTCTCCCAATTAAGCACAGCCTCCACCTTGCTTGGGTCCACTGATACTCCTTCCTCTGAGACTATATGACCAAGGAAAGCTATCCGGTTCAGCCAAAACTCACACTTACTAAGCTTTCCGTATAATTGCTTATCTCGGAGTATCTGAAGTACTAACCACAAATGCTGTGCATGCTCCTCATACGACCGAGAGTATACTAGGATATCATCAATAAAGACTATCACAAATTTATCTAGATAGTCTCTGAACACCTCGTTCATCAATCTCATGAATGCTGCAGGGGCGTTCGTCAATCCAAAGGACATCACCAAAAATTTGTAATGGCCATACCTTGTCCTGAAGGCCGTCTTTGGAATATCTTCTTCCTTGATCCTCAATTGGTGATAGCCCGATCTCAAATCAATCTTAGAAAATACTGATGCCCCTCTCAGCTGATCAAGTAGATCATCAATCCTGGGCAATGGGTATTTATTCTTCACCGTGGCTTTATTCAACAACCGGTAGTCTACGCATAATCTGAGACTACCATCCTTCTTCTTGACAAATAAAACCGGTGCTCCCCACGGTGAAACACTGGGCCTAATGAACCCTTGATCCAATAACTCCTGTAGTTGTTTCTTCAATTCCTCAAGTTCCACTAATGCCATCCTGTAGGAAGGTTTAGAGATCAGCTGAGTATCTGGTACCAAATCAATGGTAAACTCCAGCTCTCTCTCTGGTGGTAAACCTGGCAATTCAT